>JAMZAV010000103.1:0-644244 GCA_024449915.1 Sweltsa coloradensis
AATAAAAAATAGCGAGGAGTGACACGGGTCACACGGCCTAGGCTTAGGCCTACCTGCTGAGATGTTTGCTCACTGCAAATAACCTTACAAGAACATACAAAAATCCAAAATAGAATCATCACGTTTTTTGCTGTATAGTAACAAAAAAAAACTTAAAAACCCTTTTAAAACGTCGCTATTTTAAACGAAAGTCCCTTTGTGGTGAAAGTAATTATAATTAAAATAGCGACGTTAAAATCTTTGTAGGTGAAGTATTTTAGTGAAAAGGTTGGAGGCCTAGTAAGTAAAATCAAGACGTAAACAGCAAACATGGCGACCAAATGACAGTAAAATGAGCGAGTGTTTGTTTTCAATCTGTGTTCAAGTTCATTATTCTATATCATTGGTATATTTTCAGAGTAATTAGTAAAATTAAATCGTTAGGTAATAATGAGTTCTTCATTTATTTCTCATTTGGACTTGTGTTTTTATTGTTTTCTTTGAAAAAAACAGTGTTGAAAAGTTGGACCGCACCAACTGAACTAGTACCAAAACGACTGATTCAAGCAAACTAAAAGTGATAAATTAAGTCCAGAAACTACTTTCCGCGGCCGAAAACCAAGAAAATACATAATAATATTCAGGAAGAAAAAGGAAAATCATAAATTTAATACAAAATAACATTTCCGTCAAACTACCCTTACACCCACAGACATAGTAGTATCAATTAAAAAATTAACTTAACACAATCGGTACTCTTTCGGTGGCCTAAAGGCGCGTTAGGCCTACTCCTCGCTACTTATAACTTACTTTTGTTTATAAAACAGCATGAAATGAAACTTGCGAGTGCATTTTTTCATTACATACAACTACAAAATATAAAATATAAATCATTTACAGTGGTTTTGCGACGTTTTTGAGAGAAAAAAAACAGTGGTGAAAAGTTGGCCATTCCCAACCGAAGGAGTACCACACAATCTGAATCATTGTGTCTTGGGCCCTTTGGACTGCAGTAATGATACTGAGACTGAAAGACATGGATAGATCATAGAGTATGTATGACATCTCTCTCCTAAGTCACTGCTTGCAAAACCACATTGATACATTAAGTTAAGTAACTGTGTAATGCCTTTGGGGAATCGAACCCAAGACATGTGCATTGAAAGCAGAACTAGCCCTAGTAGGCCCCTACAAGACACCAAGAAAGTGTAGGAAAATGAAAAAAAAAAAACAGTTGTGCATAATTATTAATTCAAGTGTCAACCAAGATAATAAAGTTATCATGTCCAAATTTGAATTTAAAAACAAAAATAATTGCATAGTGAAGTAAGCTCACCTGACTACACATGTTGTGACAGCTGTGGATGTGTCAGCTGATGCATCTGATCACCTGGCTGCCTGTCAGTGTCAGCCATGTTGATGTGACGTCACTATCAGCTGATGAGGGATGAGGCGAGCGAGGTGTCCCCCCCCCCCCTCCCAGGCTGGCTGTAGGGGCCGCATTCCTGGCGCTGTATGATAAGATAACTGATGAGAACGACTAACTACAGAACATTGACATCGGAAGACAACGAGCACTAAAAACAGGGGCACGGTACTTTTGCAGTTGGTATGGACAAACTTTTTAACACTGCGATTTTAGGGGAAAAGTAGGTTAGGGGAGGGGGGTGGGGGGGGGGGGCTCGAAGCGCGTATGTTTTACAATATTATCATTTAATATAAGGTTTTTAAGCAAAAGCCCGCTTTTAGGACATAGTTATAGATTCATAACAATTGGCTGTAGTTTGCCCCGACTGGGGTTCGACCCTGGGAACCTCCGGCTTAACGTCCCATAGCTCTAAAAATTGAGCTACCGGCACCACAGAACAAAATTTGTTGCGACTGTTGACTTCCATGAGAAGAAGGAAGTTGCTCAAGGAGGACACAGGTGGGAAACTTTACTTTAAATTAATTTCTGGATTCTGATTAGGTTTTCTAGAAAATAGTTGCCATTCGCTACGTTTCAAGAAAACTGGAAATAATTGATTTCATACACGATGTTTGAGCTTATCGCATAGTACACATGTAAAGTGGGCGGATGACAGCGCAGCCTCATGTGGCGTCCGCGTGAATGCGTCAACAGCGCGACTTGTAATGCACGGGCTACAAAACAAGCCCACTGCACACCGACTACAACTAGACCATGGCAAAACACACGGATCACATTCACGTTGATACTTTGATTACACGTGTTAACTAGGCTTCGTGTTGCTAAACGGGACTCGAATTTATCCAAACAATCAACTACATATTTATTCACCTGAACAAGGTCATAGTTGACCATAAAAAAAGAGAATCATTGGCAATACGCTTCAAGTGCAAAAAAATGAATATACTCTAGAGAAATATTTCGAATTTAAAATAACGCCAGTAAATAATTAATCGTATGCTTAATCAGAAACGATAGGAGTAGAATTTGAGAGAGGTAGGATGAAGCTACGGATGAATCAATCTACAGACAAAATAGCTGTTTGCCACGTTGCTGGTTTTCAAAATGTCTACACTGCCTGAGAAAATATTCAAGATTATCAAGAAATATTCTAGTTTTTCACGACATATGAATATTACAGAACGGAATGTAAATTCCGGTGGATGAATTTATAGTAGAGGATATAGCGGAATAATAATAAGCTAAATGTAATGGATGCAACAGATAAAGTAAGCTTGAATGTAGACAACGAAGCGAGGCTTACTACGCCAATCTAGAGTGGCTGGCGCAGGAAATAAATTTTTTGAATTTAAAAGTAACGCCAGTCAAGGATTAATCGAACACAGAAGCGATAGAGGTAGAATTTGAAAGCTACGGGGTAGGATGGATAAAATAAATCAATCTACAGACAAAATAGCTGTTGGACACGTTTCTGAATATCTAACGGTTTCAACGACGAGAGAAAATCTTCACAATTATTAAGAAAATGAATTTTCTACTTTTTCCTGACATGAGAATCGAACGGAACGTGAATTCCAATAGATGAATTTATAATGGAGGATATAGCGTAATAATAACTGGGTATATACAATGGATGCAGCAGATAAAGCAAGATATAATGTAACTAACCTGGGCAATGTAGATTGCAGCCCGGACCGGCGTGGAGCTGCCGGCTTGAAGACTGGCTGACGACTGATACGCGGAAAGAAGCACGCACTGCACAATCTCGCTCACGTCATTGCTCACGTCATACACTGGCGCAATGATAACTGCGCAGCCTATAACTACAATAAAAGTCAAGAGCACAATGTAATTTCATGATAATTTAAGTAAAACGTGGATTATTTCTGGGTATTTCGATAGTATATTACTTTCTGTGTTTCTATAACCTAGAGTTAGGTACCTTTATTTTTAACTGGAGTACGTGATGAAATAGTTACAAGGTGCAGTGTTTTGACTGATGGAGATGCCGTCATCTTCGTGCGAGTTCGGGAGCACCAAGGTTGACGTTCGTGCAAGTCCGACCAGACCATTGGCCAAGGGGGGCAGTGGCGTAGGAAGGAACCGGTAGGCAATGCCCCCCCCCCCCAAGTTTGTCCAGGGGGGCAATGAAACTTCGCTTGAGAGGTTGGGTTGAGTGGTTTTATAATATCATATAAAGTATCAAATTGTTTGGGTGACAATTGGAGGTCAACGAGTGGCCCAGAATGTTTGCGAGATTCGCTGGATTTGACTAGCAAACTATTTTTAATGGGCACCTTAGAAATGTAAAAGATGGCTCACACCTTGTACCGTTGACTCGACAAAATACACAATTCACAATTTCGTCTTTGGAGTTTTGACTTAGTAAACATATTAGTTTAGTTTATCAACAAGATGCTGGAACCAACGGTCGAGATACTTGTACATCCACGTGGAAATAAATAGGAACACAAAATATAGTGACCAACTTGGGATATAAACACATGTATGATGTTCAGTAACAGTAAACCATCCAGCCTTTTTTTCTCAATATAAAATTCGCCATATTTTAAGTGTGCATTCTCAAAAACATTTTTAGAGACTTCGGCCTAGATTTTTATGAAAACAATATTTCTTTTAAGATTGCAGCAATGAAACATCCTCCCGTAAAACAGAACGTTGTTCTTAGGGTTGTCACGCCCACAGATGCTGGTGTTAGACGCTGCTCTGTGGGTTGTAGTATACTTTCTCCAACGAAAGAATGCAGATGCTTGGTAATGGGAGGGGTAGAATCTTTTAGAAGGCATCTGGGGGAGGAAACGGAAACATACTGGGCACTTTGCACAATAGTATGTTAACACACACAGAAGTGAACATGGACATGAACGTTTAACATGAATTGAACGTGACCCCTAAACATGAACCCTAAACATGAGCATGAACGTAAACAAACATGAACGTGACCGTAAACATGAACATGAACTGAACGTGAACATGAACGTGACCGTGAACATGAACATGAACGTAAACATGAACATACACTTGAACATGAACATGAAAAAATTAACAAGTAAACATATGACAAAATAAGTTCTTTGTAGCAGATAGCTTACACTTGAACAACTGAGCGGAAGAGAACTTAAGTGTGTGGCAGATCGTACGTACCCGCGTACCTGCAACGTAGGAAGATGGTCACGCCGAAAGAGAACCAGCAGGATCAAGACCCCAGCACTGATCGCTACGAGCTTCCAACACCCACCTCCTTCACTCCCGTGGAAACAAACATAGACTAGTTATTCTTTAGTTGCGAAGATAAAGCCATGTTGCGTTAAAAAAAACGATAGCTCAAAATATTTTCTTATATTCCAAGGGTTTTTCTAGCGCAGTGTAACTAGGAAAACGACAATGTCGTTGTTAGACGTGTGAGCGAGTCATGTGTTGAGTATCCGAAAACATTTGCATTTAAGTTGATTTATGTAATTATAAGGGATAAATGATGGGTTTTAGTTAAGTTGGTATAAGGGCGCGTCAACTGTATGACCACAATGCGCCACTCTAGTCTATGATAGGCTAGGGAAGAAAGACCCATGCCGGATCCAGCCTTAGGTAGTGGGATGAAAGAGAATGTCAGAGGGTACCCAACACTTGGCTCGCTCACTCGTCTTACAACAACTTTGGCGTTTTCCTAGTTATGTTTAATTATTTTTAATTATTGAGGAGTTGCAAAATAAACAAAACGTATAGTTGTTACGGGTCGCCTTCGTTTCATCGACACTTCGTTAATGTAGAATTCAAGATTTCCGCCGTGCTGTGTGCCGGCGCGGCGGCAGCGCGCTCGAGGCGAATGTTTTCGGACCAGCTACTACTCGCAGTTTTGTCGAGCAAACGGAGGTGTCGATGAAACGGCGGAGCCGGGCTTCTCAAAGTTGTCGATGAAACGGTGGTCACGAACATTTCAAATATTAAATGAATTTGTCGAGGGAACGGCGGTGTCGATGAAACAAAGTGTCGATGAAACGAAGGCGACCCCAAAAAACATATTTTAAAACCTTTATTTCTATGCATTCTGGATAACTTTGTCAACTTTTGCAACTTTTTCTTTCAAAAGGTACTACATTACCATAACCGTAATGTCCATGTGAAATATGAACGTTGTTGCCCCACCCGTTTGGTCAAAATCGGCCTAAATGTGACGAAAATATCGCACTTAAAGTAAAAAAACTCATATTAAAACCTTTATTTCTATGGATTCTAGCTAACTTTTTCAACTTTTTCTTTCAAAAGGTACTACATCACCATAACCTCAATGTCCATGTGAAATATGAACGTTGTAGCCCCACCCGTTTGGTCACAATCGGTCTAAATGGGACGAAAATATCGCACTAAAAATCGAAAAACTCATATTAAAACCTTTATTTCTATGGATTCTAGATAACTTTCTCAACTTTTTCTTTTAAAAGGTACTACATCACCATAACCTCAATGTCCATGTGAAATATGAACGTTGTAGCCCCACCCGTTTGGTCAAAATCGGCCCAAATGTGTCGAAAATATCGAACTTAATTCGAAAAACTCATATTAAAACCTTTATTTCTATGGGTTCTAGCTAACTTTTTCATTTTTTTCTTTCATAAGGTACTACATCACCATAATCCTAAAGTCCATGTGAAATATGAACGTTGTAGCCCCACCCGTTTGGTCAGAATCGACCCAAATGTGACGAAAATATCGCACTAAAAATCGAAAAAAATCGTAAAAGTACGATATTCATGAGAAATATTTCTTCGATTGTACCCAAAAACGTAGCAAGTCTAAGTTCAGAGAAAACGAAGGTCCCCTCAAATTTTCATCAAGATCGCATATGCCGTTTGCCCGGTAGAGAGCGAACAAACAGACAGAAAAACAAACAAACAAACAAACAAACAAAAAAACAAAAAAAACATTGGAGCTAAATTTTTTGGGGGTCAGTGAAATTGAAGTCTTCGCTTCGCTCGCTACGCTCGCTACGCTCATCCAACTAGAAAAAGTAAGTAGGCCTATAAGAAAAGTAAAATTATGAGCCAACGCCGTATGATCTATTAGTTAGTCGATTGTGGCCTTAGAAATAAAAAATCAACGTATTTAAAGAAAAATCAGGATTAAAATTATATATTTCGTTGTGTTCCCTATGTAATTAGGGTCTAAAGTACAAGGTAATTGTGAAGGGAATGTCCGAGGGCTTGTAAGACCAGCAATCGCCTTAACGACTGAAGAAAACCACTCAAACCGTTTATTAATGATTGCCGGTGGTGGGATTCAAGCCTGTGACCTGAACCAGATTCTCATTCGCTACGTATGAGCAACCTCTGCCGGTTCGCGCACGTAGGCCTAAGCACAGCGACCACGCATTGGAATGTACTGACTCACTGTCACCGACGAATCGATTTATAGAGAAACAGTCTAACCAAAGTAGACCAATAGGCCCACCCAAATAATAAGAATGTAAGCTTTTGTCATAGACCTGCCGTATAAAATAACCAAAAAGCCATATTGAAAAATATCATTTGTCGATATTCAAATTTATCCATTCGTAAATCGAGAAATATTTTTTTAAATCGTAAATCATATGGTGACCCTATGGTGCTCAAACAAAACCACTGGAAAATACGAGTATGTTGGTCAATTTGTTTGTAAACAGACACAACCAGCTCGAAAGTTGCCCTTTAAAAGATCTTTTAAAAGTTAAAATTTCCCACACAAAAATTGTAACTGATTTTTTCTTCTTCTGAGGAATATAAAAGTTATTGGACAAATTTCGAATCAATCAAGGAAAATGTTGTGCAAGAGTGCAGTTTGTAGAAATCATAGAAATATTGATCTACACATCCTGTTAGTTACTACACAACGTCGTAAAATTGGGGTAGGAACAAGGATTAATAACTCAATAACCAATCCAATCCACTTTCAGGGGAGGAGCTATGCAATTGTATCTGTCACCCGATTCCAGTGTTGAGACTACTTGACTAAGATAGTACATTTTAATACTACCTATATATTGTTCAGATGTACCTATCCAGACACAAGATCGTATTTTTAAATAGGTTTAGATACGACATACTTTTAAAAATACCTGTTAGACACAGAAACATTTTTTTTTGTTTGTGACCTATAAACAAAAGAAACACTGCTCAAATATGTTAATTCGACTACAAATTATTAAAAAAACAAGAATTTAAAAGCAAATTTCGGGAAATAAGCCTAAAAAATACTTTCACACATGGTATCTTGTATTTGAATACCGTAGATACTTAAAAATAATATACCCAGATACAGGTAAAAGCATTTATTTCAAAATGTATCTAGGTATAAGTAATTACACAAAATGTGTCCAGATACAGTATCTAGATACAAATACCAAGATATACAATGTCAACACTGTCCGATTTACACATAACAAAACAAAAAAATTAATTTAAAAGTTTGGTCTTTTTACTAGCTTGTACAACAATATTGCATTCCTCCAAAAATAACAATAATCTTTGCAACTGACGCACACGCACGTACAAGCCTCAAGTTAAGGTCACATATTTAGACCCTATACGTGTCGTCTGTCTGCAAGAATGTTGCAAGATAAAGGACCACGTGAATCAATGTTTACAAACGATAATAATTTTGTAAATGCAAACTAAAAAAATATTCTTAATTCTGAAGTAAAACTAATCCTCACAAAACAACGGAGATACACAACTCTTTACGCAGTTACCTATATGAAAACAACGAGTCAACGACAGTTGACGCGCAACTTGAATCAATGCCTCACGATCGCCGACCTTATGTCGGACAAACGACCCGTGGAAAGTATCCGATGCTTTGATAATGGTAATGTTTTTTAAATCGTAAATAATATCGGACCATATGGTGAAATGAAACCACTGTAACACTGGGTTTCTTCGTTCACCTTAAGATACGCTCGCGGAAACGTGCTATGTTGCTTGATATTGTTGTTTAGTTGCTTATTAATATTTCTTCAATTTAATTATTATCTACAATTTGTTACACATTATGAGTTTCTAATAATTCAAACATATTATTTTTATTGTCTTATCTTAATTTTAGTATACTTCAGTTTGTATTTCAAATGCCTACCTAGATGGAAACAACATGAAAACATTGTTTGTTGTATTAGGAAAATTGTAAAATGTAATTAGTATATTGGATTGAAATTGAATTGAATGCATACATCAGTTGTCATGTAGGTAGACTCGCCTTCTACTATAGGCATGTACACAAACAATATCACACAATTACACGTCAACATTTAAATTACATCATTAAATTAGTTTTCATAGTTTGTAAAAGGATGAGTTCTCCCACTTTTTAATAATGTATAATTGAACAAAAGACTAAACATGTAAATAATATGTAAATATAATTTAGAATGTAAGCATTAATTTTTAAAATGATCCAATTATTGATATTGTCTATCAATAGCCTTCTGATAGTTTTGCAACGTTAAAACCTAAAACCTATAGGCCTATTGTGGTCAGTTGTTGCATCCTGAATTTGATAAGATAAGATATCCGTCGTGCGAGTCGATGAAAAAGCGCCATCAACGAGTATGTCATGTTATTAATTATTATGGTCGAGTTGTAGAGAGCGTCAATTAAACAAGTGTCAGATATCGAATCATCTAGGGCTAGGCGAAGGTATTAAGTTGGGCTCGAACCCAAGATCTCCAGACCAGAAACCAGAGTCTTTTTGGAGCAAGTTTAATAAATTGTTATGTCCTTCACGAAAATAAACTATACAAGCATTCTGGATAATTGTTCTGGTACCCCCCAGTATGGTCCATGATGATAAAGCTCCTCAACTATACTTATCTCTGGGTGATCTTGACAGCTAGATCTCCGAAATATATCTCTGTGTACACCACCAGTTGACTCAACGCGTTTTATGTTCAGTGACTTTAGAGTAACTAGAAGGGCATCGTACCGTATCGTACTATTGATTGACTGCACTATGTATCGTGACTAGGCTTTAAGTTTAATGTAACCCTTCTTATCACCAAAATAGATAATAATAAATACAAAATTCGGTTGTTTTTTAACCTAATAAATAACTTTTAACGCGTTAGATTATTATGTCACTTTTCTTTAGAACGTTACATGATTTTAAGAGGACTGTACCATTACAAATTAAAGCCACGGGAAATAAAAATCTACTTCTTGTGACCATTTCCTGTTATTCAACTAGAACTCCAGACTGAATCAATCTATCTTACTCGGCAACATTCGCTACAGTTCGAATGAGTATCCTGCATTGAAACACCTGTAGGCCTATATCAAGTTCA
Organism: Sweltsa coloradensis; assembly: GCA_024449915.1. NCBI lineage: Eukaryota > Metazoa > Arthropoda > Insecta > Plecoptera > Chloroperlidae > Sweltsa > Sweltsa coloradensis. Next base: position 9,738 of record JAMZAV010000103.1, read on the forward strand.
ACATAACTTTCAAAGAAATATATTCGTATTTTGAGTCGACCCCGGACCCATCCAGTCACATTCCATATAGAGTAATGTTTTGTATTTATTTATTGTTATTCTCTCACCCAAGGTGGCGAAAAGGTCAACATAGAGCAACAATACCGCCCTCTGTAGACTACATGTAGCCTACAAAGATACATCAAATACCGTAATATAACACTACGTAGTGTTATATTACGGTATTTGGATACATAAACATATTAAGCACAATTAAAGCACATAGTAACACGAAACAAGAAACAATCATGCAAAACATCAATGCCATGTTTTCAACTGGCATTGCGAAGGAAAATAAAAATGTCGTTATAGAAACGAGAGAGAAAAGCTTCCCTGCATCACATTTCTGTCCGTCTGTCTGAAAACAACTACTCTTCTAGGTAATGAATGTAATTAAGGAAGTTTTCAACTGGCATTGCAAAGCTTAAGGCTTATTTGTCGACTGCATCGTCTTTGTTAAACATCGTGCCAATAATATATTAAGAGCAAGCCTATGTCCATTTGCCAATTATAGACCTCCGTGTATAGTAGAATAAGAATACCGTGCAAATAATAGAAATGGACATAATGAACAAGACATAAATTATAAAGTCTAGATAATTGTCCATAAAATATTGAAGGGCATTTTCTATGCGTACTCATATGTTTACATGGCTGTAATGTCGTCATATAATTTGTGTTATTAAAAAAGTCGTTATGTATTATGTAGTCTACACGACATAGCGTAGGCCATACGACAATAGAACGAATAATGAAATAAATAAGACGCTTTCAAATTTCAAAATGATTCAATTTATCTGTTAATCTTAGCAGCGTATAGTCGTAGACCTTCCTTAGTAAACCGCTGCACTATGTCAGAAAATCATGTATAAAGTATGTGTCGAAGAAACGTAAGTGAAACAAACAATTTAATAGTAAAATGTTCAATCATGAATTAATATAAATCTGCCTTGAATTTATTTAACACCTAATATTTTAGTTTAGTTCTTATATTTAATGTACATATTTATGGTGCATGTATATTTAGTACGATGTTTTACCATGAGCTTATAATAAGTTATATATATATATATTATAAAAAAGCCGATTGATTAGAAATAAAGTAAAGTAAACTGGTTTGTACACGAAGCTAACAATGTACAAGTTATATGTAGTGAACAATCCCACCAACTGAATAGAGCCAAGCATGTGCAACACTCAATCACGCTGGACTGTGATTATGTTATGCATGTATATAGGTTACACGGAAGCGTTTCAATGGAAAAGCTTTGTGTTCGAGTGAAGGATTTGCCGCCCCGATGCGCATTTCAAAATTAAATTCTACTACAGCCAGAGAGTACATCCTACGCTTTAACGCCAAAAGGCATTTTGTACAATACTTATTGCTCATGTCTTCATTGCGACAAAATATAGGGCATAAGCAATTGTCGGCATTAGAGATCATACATCCAGCCAAACATACTTCCACTTCAAACAACATCCCCTACAAACTATGACAAGAGTGACCTAATTCATCTATATTGTTTTTGAACTTTTCTCAATCCTCTTGAGTGATGTCCAGTTTTTTATTTTGGCAGAACACGCTCAGAATATAAGTTACGAGTTATATATCCGTTCGGCTAGCTATAATGCATGAAGCGAGTAGCCAAAGAAGCAGCCATTCGTCACATTCCAGTTTCTCTCTAAATGGGGAATGGGGGATTCTCGGGACTCGACTGGTGACCTCAGGAATGCAAGACGAGTGAAGACGATCCCCAGCCTGTCGTTTGAGAGAGCCGGTCTGTGGGCGCGTCCATCATACCTCACCCCCCCCCCCCACTCTACCCGCTAACCAACCCCTTACCAAAAGTGCCGTGACCAACAGAAGTTGCTTGTCCCATGAGTAGGCTCAGCCTGCAGGCCGTATTCCACCCACACCGAACCAGTATCAAAGATGCACAGAGATCAAATGACGATTGAAATCTCGGCCTATCTCTCCCCCCGTCTCTTTTGTACATGCTCTACGCTTTTGAGCCGGGATATCTTTTCAATTAAGTCCCATGGCTTGGCGTTTTCTTCTGAGCTCGAGGAGAGAGGAGGACTTGGCTTAACTTACAATTCCAATAAACTCGGAACTATTAGTTTTTGTTTCAAAAACATAACCTTCACACCATATTATTTGTACATATTTAAATTACAAGATTATTATAAAAATTGTGGTTTACAATTACAGTAGGTATCATAAATTTAATCCTAAACTAATGAATATGTATTTCACATTTATTATAACTGCAGTTCTGTGAGTAGGAGAATGGTAGACGGTCGTTATTCAAATGTTAGAGCTGTAACAGTTTTTATTTATGCTAATACAATAATATTATCATTTTTGTTTTGTGTTTTAGTTTTAAATTGTTTTGTTTACTTAGTTAACAAAACGAAATCCAACCAACATTTGTGTTAACGAAGGACTTATCTACTCAGAGGATTTTATTGCGGTATCAAAGTAGATGCCGAAGTATAATATAATATTCACCATCCCAACAATACGAAACAGAATTCTCCAGTAATAATGTGAGTGTAGCAATGAGAACCCGGCACCTCCACCAAACCAAGATCGTTACGTTTCAAACTGTGACATTGAAGTTCACATGCATGTAAATAGCAAAGACGTAAACACACATCAAATTATAAAACAATCGTGTTATTAAATGTCTTGGCGAAGGTTAAGCCATAAGGCCAAAAGGTATATTTTGTATATATATAAAAAGCCCTATTTCTACACTCTTTTCTCATGATTGTATTTGTTTATTTTTGTGTGCTGATAAGTTTTGTAAGCATTTTCCACACTTTCTAGGTTTATTTACCCCCCTCCCTCTCTACTATCTCTCTGTGCCATAATCTTTATTTATTTATTTTATTTATTTATTTAACGTCTATCCTATTCAGTTATAAAAACTGATTTACAAAGGAGGACAACTAAATAAATCTAATTACATAGATGCAGAAACAACAATAAACTACATTTTCGTAGATATTTGAAATAGTAGCATTACAACAACAATGCATTTAAACACAACAATTTTGGTAACAAATAAAAAAAATATATTATATGCATTTAATGAATGAATCAAATATAAAAAAGGGTGTATAATGAAAAGAAAAGAAAAGAAAGGGGGGAAAAAGGAAAAAAAGAAAGAAAAAGACAAAGAAAAAGAAAAAAAAAAGAAAAGAAAAGAAAAGAAAAGAAAGAAAGAAAGAAAGAAAGAAAGAAAGAAAGAAAGAAAGAAAGAAAGAAAGAAGAAGAAAAAAAAAAAACATTAAAAAAGAAAAACGAAAAGAAAAAAACTGATTTATTAGACGATCCCACTCAAACGAATATGAGGTTTGCCAAAAATCAGGAACAGCAAATCAGGGAGTAATCAATCTTTCGCGGAAGAAACCACCGAACGCGAATCTTCATTCTTGTGTTCAACCATCATTCTTGTGTTCAAATCTTGATAACAATTTAGTGCAAAAGATCTTGACTCTAATATATAATTATATCAGATATATAATTATTTAAAATTGTTCACGTCAAAAACTGATCACAGCAATGATACAGGACACCTAACTCAAGTTGCAAGTTCCACCAGTGGGCGGCAACCAGACCGATACATCATGACATCATGACCGATACTAGCTAATCCGTTCTTAAATTTCCAGGGATTACAGTCTTCTTTTACCGTCTATACCTACGGCAGCCATTCCATTCAGCTACTGTCTCGCACGTACAATATATACATGCTCTTCTTCCACACTTCGAACAGTAACTGCTCTTCATTATACTCGAAAGCCTTTCTGTGTTGAATATTGTGAGGTCTATTTCATTGTATCTTCTCCTTTGTTCTTGCCACCGTTATCGCTTCATCTATCTGTGGGCTACGTATCCTCCAAATATTAACCTTGCCCCGCTGGTTTTCCATTGTGTATCCAAATTCAAAACCAGTCAAGTTTTTGGATTCAATATCTGTGTTCTCATATTGTTATTAACTATAATTAGTAGGCCTATATAACTATGAAATATAAATTGTATTAAGCACATTTAATTTAAAAATAAACCATGGTTGTATTGATTTTATTTAGTAAAGGCATAATTAAATAAGTATAATGAATACGTTCGTATAATAATTATCTAGTGTCTCATTCTATAGTATATCATTATTGCATTTTTTAATTAAGTCCTACAACATGGAAATAAAAAAATCACACTCATTTAGACCATCTTAGCAAAAATCCATAGTGTGAGTGTTAGCTGCTGAATCACATCCCCTTCGTAGAATACGGCCTCATAAAGTTTTGTATCTCCTGGCAATTCCACGTCACGTACCGTACGTAACACAGTAACCCGACGTGAGCAGATTTTTTACTCCATCTCGCATTTGTTACGAAGACATCTCACCACATTTCGTGCATCTCTCATCCAACTCTTCACGTAGTCATTAGCCCTAAGCGTTCGTCTTCCTCTCCTCTCCACGTCTGTCAATGACAACACGATATTATGTGTGATAAATTCCTTTAATTGTTATCAATCTAAATCTAGCCAAACAGATTCGAAGTCACTGCGAAATGAGTTTATAATATACGACGTGCTTAAGACTGTGGCTCAGATAAATGACTTGTGTTTGCTTTTAGACGTGGCGGAGCGGAGGCGAGGACCCAGATTAGTAAGGTGGGAGTTTCGAGGGGAGAAAAACAAGAGGTAAAGTTCACGGATCAAGCTTTGCGTAATGGGACTCCGAGGTTCCCGTAGCCTGAGCTATTAGGCCTACGACGACAATAACATGTCACGATATAGGTTTTCTTGAAAATAATTGTCATCCGTTTTTCGTTCATAACGATTGATAAATAAATACATACAGTCGTATTTGGAGTGACCCACTCAGTCACATAACATAACAGTCGATCAGGCCTAATTATATCTGAAGTACTGCGGTGGTCCCAAATAAAAGCCGACCCCCTAGCTTTTCTTGTTGAAATATTTAAAAAAACAAACATATGCACATGCATATATAAGCTGGAAAGGGACTTTGAGAATTAAAAATAATTAATAAAGGTATGCTTATATTCAGAACAAAACGGTATTATTGCTCTATTATTGCATCGAGTGACACCCGTAGAAAATTTAGTTTTCCCCCAATTAAAAGTCAATGCTTAAATTTGTATTTTTCAATAAATGAACCTCCTAATTACTAATAATGATTACGATTATAAATACAAGTAAGCTTGTGTTAATATGTATAAATATTAATTGTTTTCGCTACTATGCATTAATTTTTTGAGTGATGGCTGTTCCAAATCTTACTTACATAGTCAGAATCAAAACTTTTTAATCAATGAATAAAGATGTGCAAAACGGTTTTTTAAAGTTTAAATTCGCGCCTTAAAAATAAAAATTCGCGATTTGTCGCGATTTATCAAAACACACAATTTTCTCTTACACAACTAAAATTTTTTTTTTATAAGTTTCAGGATAATTTATGATTGATTTTAATGATTTAAAAGAAATACAAGCACATGAGAGTGAAGTTCAGAATCAGTTCTAATTTTTTAGCTCAATTTTAGCCTTCAGTTTTCAAATTTCCTACAGTTTTTACAAGAATTAATTTCGACTACCCGGCACCTCCACCAAAAGTTCGAAATTATGCATTTTTTGTGTATTGTCTTTTGATATGGATGTGAAGTATTTTGAGCTTACTCGCGTTCAAACGATTATTACGATCTCACAATCGCGTTGTATGACCCGGCACCTCCACCATATGTACCAGCCAGTATTAATTTAAAGGGGCTAAAAACCCCAAAAAATATTTTTTACCGTGTGATCTATAGCACAATACTACACTAAAATGATAGTTTAAAAAATTATATCTTGTAACTGTGATTTAATACGAATTTTTCAATTTTTTTGATCCAGAAATTTGTTAAAATTGGTGTTTTGGGAAATTTCTAAAATCGGCTTTAACCTGCTTCTTTTTGGTCCACATAGATACTAGAGCATAGTACCAATCTAAAATGCCCCCTTATAACATCGTGTCTTGAAACTGTGTCCAAATATACCCTCAAACACGCAAAAACATGCATTCCAAAATCACACTCCATCTTGGATTTCAGCATATTTTGACCGAAGTACTTGCCCAAATTACAAAACAAAATATAGAGAATTTACAGAAAAGGCTGTAGAGTACGTCAATAATAACCAATATTTTTTGGATCAAAATCCTCCAAGGTCACGGGGCATGAAGATCGTTCCCATGTTATTTCTTATGGAAGATTTTTGCCGATGGGACCTAGCTCGAAAAATGTCATGTTTGACAATTTTTTGGGAGGTCATGGTGGACCCAATAATTTTTCTGTTAATTGCTAAATTCATCACTAGTTAGCCTGAATGAAATATATTTTTTGAGTTTAGCGGTTAAATACCCCTTTAATTTCGACTACGTACCCGGCACCTCCACCAAAACTTTGAATTTTTTTTTTAAAATTTCGTGACCTAATTCGTCTTTAAAGACAAAATTGCTAATTTCGCCACTAGTTCGCGGTATCAACAAATATTTCGCGAAAATTCGCGAATTGGAAATTGGTACCATTTAAACACAATTCAGGAGATTCATGTGCAAACTGAATTTGAAGGGATTATTGCAACTTTAAAAAATATGCGAATTTCGTTATCACCATTTTTGCACATCTCTATCTATGAAACACAAACTAATTATATCAATGTGATTCCAAAAACATGCCACTTATGAGATAGGTAACTTTTTATGGACTCAAACGTAAAAATCTGACCGTCAAAGATACGATTATTAAATTCTCAATTATATTCTGATCGTACTTTTGTTGAAATTCCAAATGGCTCGATATTTGTTCCATGAGTTGGTAGAATAAGACGTCATAAAAAACATGTTGAATAACAACAAAAACCTTGTGTTTGTTGGTTATGCAAGGAATTAAAGCTATACACAATTGGTTAACTTGTAAATCTCAAACATACAACATTTAACAAGCAAGTGTAGAGTTATCATTGATTTTAACTTGACTTCATTACAAGGAATTATTTTCTATTAAAGACAAATTAACCTTCGTTTTAATACAATACAAGTTGAAATAAAAATCCCCGGGCTATTCGTGCCTGCGTGAGCGGAGTCTATTAAACATGAATGGCAGAATTAGCGTCTGTCAACTCGTGACAAATTTCATTTCAACTTCTCCGTAATTCTGTTACGTCATCAATAGAGGGGCGTCGCGGCGTCCTCGCACCCTCGCTTTTCCACCCGGCTGCAACTGAGACGCACTCCAACTGAGCTCAACTGGATACAACGCTCTCGCGCTCTCTCGCTCGCACTCATCAACTCTCTATTCTTTAGTTTGTCAACCTTGCTTCTGATTCGCAATGCAATCTTTAATTTGTATAATTTTTCTTCTTTTGAAAATAAAGAATAAATGGAAAATGATGCCTCGTGCTTTACAAGTGTATTTGTATTGATTTGATATCAATGGATAATGATTTATTCATTAAATAACAAACTTAGTACTGTCTTATCAGCTAAAAACAATAATAAATTTGTATATTTGTAAGTCGACCCATTTCAGTCACATAACTGATTTTCAGAACGGACTTTTAATTCAAAGATGACCAAGCCAACCATGTCGGTGCCGATGCCATCAACGAGCGAACAATGACCAAATAGATACCGATATTTTAAAAGGAAAACATCGTCTTAACAAGCTGGACACGATTTCACCTGCGGGCGATGCTAGAATGAGCAAGGCTAATGCGGAACAACCTTATAATTTATTATGTGCCTCGTTCCAAAGTCACCGTATACACATTCCTAAGTCAAGTATTGATGGACTTAAGTCTATATCAGAAGTTTAAAATCTTCTGCATGTATCGGCAACATGAGATAAAAGCAATCTTGTACTGTAAATACATTTTATGTATAATTTTATTTATTGAAATGGGAAGAATGAGACATCAACAGTCAAAAAGATAAATAAAAAAATGAGCTCTCAAAGCTAGCTCCGGAACGAAACTCTTTTTACTTGAAAATCATAAATAAACCCGACAGTACGCACGTGACCTAAACGAGACTCGACTCATCCTATCCTCGACGCGCGGTTTCTTGCGGCGCTGTATGGAGCACACGGCTCAAACCCGGGTCTCTCCCGAGACGGTGCTTCGTAAAGCAAACAGAGGTGATCTGATACGTCACCTCACTCACGACTTCGTTATAAAACAACTTGTGGTTGTTACACGTCAACAAACCACGCTTTACAAAACAAAACGTTGTGCTCTGTTCGCGACATTGATATTTAACTACTAGTGGGTTACCCAAATGTATGATTTAGGGTTCCACGCTCGATTTTCGTGATGGAGCACGCCGCATATTCCAAATAGTAAAATACAATTTTAGATTGATAATTTTTTTAGGTGTCACTTTTCTACCCCTTGCAGAGGGTGAGGGTGGAGGGGGTTGTGACTACTTTAATTAAATTTGATTTTTTCTTGATGATGATTGAAACTTTATTATTTTACTAAAAACACATTGCCCAGTTTGAAAAAAAAATACAAAAAGTAAAATTTGTGCCGCCATCTTGGAAAAATAATCAATTTTTGACATGTTATCAAATAGTGAGAAATTCATAATGCTGATGAAAATATTTAATCAAATAACATGAAATGGTAAGTTTCCTTAAAGTAAAACATTAAAAATTTTACAAATCGGTTGATAAATGCTCGTTCCACAGACATTTTATTGAAGGCACCTGTTGCTTAGCCAATTAGGTTATTGTTAAAAGTCACCTGCCACATACCGATTTCGGATTGGAGAGTTTGCAAATTAATTCCTATAGACCAAACATTTGTTGATATACTAAAATAAGCCTGCAGTATTATCCAAACTGTATTTTTTTACAAGTAAAACTAAGTTTTCTAGTTTTACCGGAATTCTGTTTTTTCAAAATTTGGTGTTTTCTAAAAAAAAAATCGAAAGCTATGTAGGTAGCATTTTTTAAATAAAACTTTGAACTGCATTTTTAATGTAGGGTTTTCTACCGCGTTTTTAGTTGCGTTGACGGATGAGCCAATTTCGTTTATTAGTTGATCCATATTCAAGACTGTTGGATGCACTCGAGCAAACGAGACTTTGACGCAGAATGCAGAGGTTTAGACAGGATCACTTGCATTGAAGCTCTATCGTTTGTCCTATCGGGTTGTGGTTTGCATTTAAATGTTAAGTAAGAATGTGTGTATGGCGCGATCGGAGCACATTGCTTACTTTTTTTTAGTACCTTACCGTAATCATCTCACTAAATAGGTAATTTATAGTTATGTCCCAAGCTTGCAAAGGGATTTTTTAAATGTTGAAATGTGCTCTGATCGCGCCATGCGATCATCCTTTATAAACAACATCCCAAAAATTCAAATTGATTGCGTGAAAATTGGAGGTCGTAAAGTGATCCAAACTGTATGTAAAATTAGCTGAATTTGCCGATCAAGCGAATTTCTAAATATACATTTAAATGTAGAATGTTAAAAATTGTATAATACTAGTTAATTTTCAAGATGGTCCTTTTTTCATACTTATATAAGTAATCCGTCTGGGCCCGGGGTAGAATGGGCCTAGAGAAGAAAAAGTAGTAGCTAGTAAGAGCGGAGTATATTAGGCCTACTCTCCGAAACTAGAGGCGAGCTCTGGCAATCGTCGTCGGGGACACCTGCCCTTTCCCTTGACGACCTCCCCGACGACGATGACAATACACAACGAACGATGACGATGACAAAGACGACGACCGCGACGTGAGAACCCCCCTTTCCTACCAGTACCCGTGGCTGGTTCTGACCAGCATGTGCCTCTCCTCCCCATATCCCCTAGGCTAGAGTGGTGCATTATGATCTTACGGTTGGCGCCCCCTTACCCAAATAATCCATTAATACTCGTATAGATCATTATTAGATACATATATGAAAACGGTTCAATGGCAATTGCCCACGCACATTTTACTAGTTCCATCACCCCTTCAAGTGCCCGTAGAAGATTTGTTACTGGCACCTAGTAATTACTTTCTAATTTCCAACAGCAATATTCATGGCGAGGGGGGGGGAATTCCTGGTTGTATTTGTCGCTATCGCTAGCCCATACGCTGCACTGAAGTTGTAAAAATAAAAAGGGTACAATGCAGCTCTTGTTGGTGATAATTTTTCTGTGTGACACCCTTGCCATTAAACATACACCATCGAATGACATTACCGGTTGCACTTTTGAGTGACTGGTAAAAAGCTCGACAAACAAAGTTTTATAATATCTTTACAGCCCCAGATGTGTTTATATTATTATTGCAGAAATGAAATTAGTAGGAGTATAGAGGTGTAGTTAGGCTTGACAAAATCAGGAGCAAAGAAATTAGGAAGAGAGTTGGAGTTGACAAGTTTTTGTTCAAATAGAAGAGAAAGATTGAGATGGTATGGACGTATGAGAGAATTGGACAAAAAGAGAATACCGTGAGCAGAATTTGAAAGTGGATATATGAACATAAGAAGACCGGTACACCAAGAAAGAAGTGGAAGGACCAAATAATAAATAATGTTGAAGAGAAAGGTGAGTGTTGGGAAAATAGCAGCAGAACGCCTGTTGAAGGACAGAAGGAAAAGGCGTGAGATGGTGGTAAGAAGCAAGAAAGAAGAGGACGATATTGAAGGAGAAGATGAAATGGAAGATGAAGAAATTGTAAGAGAAGAGAACATGACAGGCCTGGCAAGCCGGTGATAATAAACCCTTTGTGCCCTGGAAAATCTGGTGATTAGCCATCCCCTGACCCGGCTTATGTTGGAAGCAGGTGTAAGAAATATATATATATATATATATATATATATATTTACTATTGCAATATTACTATTCGAGACGATGGATGGTGATATATGGGGGTGAACAATTTTACAAATTTAAAACCAATGCCTTCTGCGGGATTCAAACCCACGTTCTTCAAGTGATATACGCTGTGGGCCAGCGCCCCAATCGTATTATTATAGTTACCGCAGGCGGCTTCAAGCCATTGATTCACTGTTGTATTACATACATTATATTTATTGATATTTTCCCGCGTATTTAATAAAAAGCGCGTAAAGGTAGCCTATTGTTACTTACTTCCAATTGGAAGCAATTACTTAACTAGGAAAACGCTTAAGTCCCGCCGCGTTGATGGATGAGCTTTTTTGTAAGTTTTTAGTTTGCGTAGGACCACTTTTCCTTTGCAAGTGCTTTGTGAAAGCATTATAGGTGATTGTTGTCAAGTTTCTATTGTGACTTGTTAATTGTTATAAAAACCCAAAAAAAAAATCATATTAAAACCTTTATTCTATGGATTCTGGCTAACTTTTTCAACTTTTTCTTTCAAAAGGTACTACATCATCAAAACCTTAATGTCCATGTATAATATGAACGTTGTAGTCCCACCCGTTTGGTCAGAATTGGCCCAAATGGCACGAAAATATCGCACAAAAAATCGAAAAAAATCGTAAAAGTACGATATTCATGAGAAATATTTCTTCTATTGTACCCAAAAACAATACAGTTCTAAGTTCAGAGATTTCGAAGGTCCCCTCTAATTTTCATCAAGATCGGATATGCCGTTTGTACGGTAGAGAGCGAAAAAAACAGACAAAAAACAAACAAAAAAAAAACACCCGAGCCAAATTTTTTGGGGGTCAGTGAAATTGAAGTCTTCGCTTCGCTCATCCAATTAATATGGATATGGATTTTTATATACAACGTCTATCCTATTAATAACTAATTTACAATGTAGGACAAAACGGCGCTCGTGTTCGTTTCAGCATGTGATTACTATTAAAAATCCATGGTTTGACTATGGTTTAACCATGATTTTAAATATGGTTTGATGCCAAGAAAACCACTGCCTTCTACACATGAATGTTTCAGTATTTCCCAGTTGAATAGTTGTGTAAATTATGCCACTACCATTTGAAAATATTCGTTCGTGATTTTATAAGTGAAAATACTCAAAACAGGGATGTCATAATAACATGTAAATATCAACATAAAAAGTGTAAATATCAACCGATTTTTTAAATTTCAATTTTTTTTATTTAAACAAACATTAAAGAACGTAATTAAATTTATTTTAAAATTTTAAAATTTTACTGCAGTTTACACTGGTAAATAATGTCGAAAATGTGAGATTTTTTCCAAGATGGCGTCTTTTTTCGAACTTCTAGTATTTTTTTTTAAACTCAGCATTGTGTTGTTAGTAAATCTACGAATTTTAAAGAAATTCATTGTTTTGTTTTGTGTCTATGGTAATAATCACAAACCCTCCACCCCCACCCCCTGCAGGGGGTGGGGGAGTGACACCTAAAATTTTTATCAATCTAAATGTATAATTAACAATTTGGTAAAGTGTTGTTGCTCCATCACAAAAATCGAGCGGGAAACGTTTGGGTTACCTACTATACTGTTAGGCTATATTAGTAGTCGGTGGTCCACTTGCGTTACAATTAGAAGCCATCTTGAAATGACAGTTTACATGTTTATCAAATGGGAGCGATTTGTAGCCCAAATAGTTCTCAAGATTGCCGCCAGGTTGACAGGTAAGCATACTAGCCTTTAACACCAAATGATTACTAAATTCCCTTGTGCAATAACTTCGTATTGTTTCTGTTTGTTTAATACCATGCTGCACAAGCTAAAACTATATCAAACAATCCAGTAAAATACTTTATTGCATTAAAAAAGCATAAATTAAAACGCCAAACCGCCATCTTGAACTGGATTTTCGACGCTTCAATTTGCTACGCTCGCGCCTGTGCGGAAGTATTGGACACGTACCCACAACAGATAAACAAACAAACAAACTTTTTACAAATCACACGTCGACGGACGGTCCGCGTATAATAAGTAGACGCAAATAAAACAAAACTAGCAACCGGTAGGGGCTATTTATAAACAATGGTACGTGAGCGGCCACCACTGACGATTCCCTACTCACAAAACTCCGCTTTCAACAGAAACTAGGGTGGTTACACTCTTAACTCGACTCGCAAAACTTCACTCCAACGCAAAACTTAGAACTCAAACTCGACTTACTTAAAGTCAAACTCACTCAAAGTCAGACTCATACTCAAACTCGCGTTGCACGCGGGTGTGCCAAGGTTCCAAGGTTACGGCAATCCTAACAAATGGGTAAGGAATCAGGCAAAACTAGCCGGTTTCGATAGACTTTGAACTTTTCCCTTCCCTTTGACTACCACCCCGACGGCGACGACAATGACAACACGGACGGATGATGACACAGACGGAGACGACCACAACGTGGGGGAACCCCTGCCCTCCCCATATGCTTGTGGCTGGTGCTGACCAGCAGAGGCCTGTCCACCCCTTGTCCCCCCGCGTCACCCCTTACGTCCCACCCTTCGTCTCGATTAGCCAAGTTGCATAAATATGAGACGTTAAGCAATATCCTATCCTATAGGACGCACAAATTTGGCTGGATCCTCCCACCCCCTTTGTGGACTTCATTGTTGGACATAGGGTCGTATATTAATATTACCCGCGATATACGATGTAAATTTGGTATTGTTTACATGCTTTATTATTTGTACTAGGAAAACGCTTAAGTCCCGCCGCGTTGTTGGATGAGCGTAATTGGTGCATTGAGCTGCCATGTGTTATGCGAATTTTCTGTTGTTCTGTGGCAAAATCATTACTAAGTTGAATTTTTTTTAAATTAAATTAAATTAAATTAAAAATTAACTAAATTTTTAATTTTTTTTAATAAATCGTAATTGTTAAAAAAAATCGTAAAATTGCGATTTTTATAAGAAATAATTTCTCGATTGCGCTCAAATTTTACACTAATATATTAATTCATAAAATAAAGGTTCTGCGAAAAAATCATTACAATCGGATAAAGCATGTAGGTGTTATAAGTCAAAGAATTGTTTAAAAAAAGAAAAACCTGTAAAATTTCGATTTTTATGATAAATATTTTTTCAATTGCACTCAAATTTCACAAAAATATCTGAATTCATAAAATGAAGGTTCTGTGCAAAAATCATTAAAATCGAATAAAGCATGTAGGTGTTATAAGTCGAAGAAATTTTTTAAAAATTGAAACAAATCGTAAAATTGCGATTTTCATGAGAAAAAATTTTCCGATTGCGCTCAAAAACGTGGCAGTTCTAAGTTCAGAGATTTCGAAGGCCTCCATAAAATTTCATCGCAATCGGAGTATCGGTTTAGCCGGAATCGTGTGGACAAACAGACAAAAATACAAAAAAAAAAAAAAAGAAAAAAAAAAAAACATTCCGGATTTTTTTCTCCAGTGTAGTGAAATGGAATCTTCGCTTCGCTCACTACGCTCGCTACGCTCATCCAATAATATAATATACATTTTTCTTCTTAGGAAATACGTGTAATAATATGCTTAATACAAAAGTTAATAACGATGATGCATGCCATTACAAGAATTACTTTTCGTAATAAGAAAAAGAAATGAGTGACATTAGCATGACTGCTGTTTTGCAAAAGGTACTGATAATAAGCCTGACCCCATTCTTATTCAAACCATGCATTAGTGGCATTGCAGTAACAACTCCTAAGGGAATATGTGTATTGAAGCCAATTCTAAAAGTCGTACATGTTCTCAACAATGAGATGCATCGTGCATTTTTTGTTAATACTTCAGTTAAAACAACTAGTGCACTCATGCAAATTGGCAGTCAATTTCTAGAATTCTACAGAAATTGAAGAACGTATGAATAGCCTTATTTCTCATCAATTCGTCTAACGATGTAGGCCTATGAGTTTCGAAAAGAAGGAAAAAATCGTTAGTCTTATCCGATTTGACAAGATGGTTTAAATCTTGTAAAGCACCATAAAATGTGAGGGTGATTGTTTAAATGTAGCATCATTTTTTATTTCCTTTGTTTTATAAAGCATCACGAAAACTGTAATACGCGCTGATGAAATACTTGTGGACTATCGTCGGGAAAACAATTAAATACTATGGGGCATCTCCCTTGGATACAATTTTTGTTCAAACGGTGCCTAACGTCATAATTTTAAAGGAGCCATTAACTCAAAAAAATATTTTTTTACCACATAATCTATAGCACAATACAACACTAAAATGACAGTTTAAAAAATTATATCTTGCAACTATGATTTAACACGAATTTTTCAATTTGTTTTATACATAAATTTGCGAAAATTGTTGTTTTGGGAAATTTCTTAAATCGGCTTTAACCTGCTTCTTTTTTGGTCCACATAAATACTAAAGCATAGTACCAATCTAAAATACCAATTTTTTACATCGTATCTTGAAACTGTGCCCAAATATACCCTCCAACACACAAAAATATGCATTCCAAAATCACACCCCATCTTGGTAATCAGCCGATTTTGACCGAACTACTTGCCCAAATTAAAACAAAGTATAGAGAATTTACAAAAAAGGCTGTAGAGTACGTCAATAATGACCAAATTTTTTTGGGGGGGTAAAAATCCCCCAAGGCCCAGGGGGCAAAAAGATCGTCTCCATTTTATTTTTTTATGGGAGTTTTTTGCCGGGGGACCTGTTTCGAAAAATTTCATTTTTGATTTTTTTTTTTTAGTTTAGGGGTTTAAAAATACCCCTTTTAAAGGGCTTACAACCGGGGTTTAAAATTAAAAGCTGAAAACCTTTAAATTTTTCCTGTGGGTTACAAAAATTCAACCATTTTAAATTAAATCTACCTTCAAAAAAGGGTTTTTCGAAGAGTGAATAATTTTTATGAGAACTGAAAAAATGCAGTTTTTTAATGCAGTTTTCACCAATTTCTTATAATGCTTTAAAATCTCGATTTTTAAAAAGGAGTTCCCAAATATTTTAAAATTGCAATGGGGGAAAATTGGCGCGAACTAAAAACATCAGTTTATGTCTGAACTTTTTGGCAAAGGGGAAACAAATTCTTTTCCGGGGATAATGGAGTATCAAAAGGGAAACAGCACTTTTCCTTTGGGAAACCAAACTTGGGGAAATCATTTTTAAAAAATTTTTAAAAAAATTAGCTGAACTAAGGGAGGGGCAATTTTTCCCGGTTAACATTTTAATAAAGAAAACTGTCAAACCCTTTTGGGGCCCCAACAACGCAATAAACGTATTACCACCCCCAACATTCCAAAAAACACTGGCATTTTTTAAAACTTTTACCACATGCCATTTTTTTTGTGCCACTCAAAACCCAAATGTATGAGACTGAATCCCTTAATTTAAACAAATTTTTCATTCCGTCCGATTTTAGATAAATTGAATCTTTTGTTTGAATTTTTGGTCTTTGTTTGGGAAACGAACACATTATAGTTAATACTTTTTGGTGAGCCGCGGAAAAAACGTTGTTTTTTTTTGAGGGCAGAATGCAGTTTTATTTTTTAATCACTTTGTTTGATTTATTGTTTTCCCAAAAGGGGGTTTGGGTGGCTTTCACCAAAATTTAAAGGGAAAGAATCATTTTTTTGGCATAGGACCCGTAATTTTTTTAAGTTTTTAGTAACCCCCCGAAATAAACCTCAAAAGAGGCGTTTTTTGGAGAAATACCCCTTAAAAACAAAAATAATAGGGAACTTTTAAAGTTCTCTAAATTCTCATAAGCAGTTTCAAATTTAAAATTTTTAAAAATTCTGTGGTGGTATTTTGGAAAATTTCAAAAAAATTTTGTAAATGAAAGGGAAAAAGCGTTTTTTCAAAGCGATTTTAATGGCCCCTTTAACATCGTAAAATATTTTTGGCCCGAGCTGTTTAAGAAAAAGACATTTTTCTATTTTTTAAACGTTTTTTTCATCAGGTACATTGCTAAAATTTCCGGGAGTGGGCAATTTTAAAAATGACCCCTCGAACCCCGTGATTCAATGACTTTAAAATTCCCCCCCCCCCCCAAGTCGAGAGGTGCAATTTATAAATGAAAAATTGCACGGGGCCCTAAATTGATGATTACTCGTTATTATTTGCCCAGAACTGAAAAATTTTATAGGTGTTTAAAATTAACCCACAGGGGACACTTTTTGCAGGTTTAAATCTCCGCCCATCTGCATCTTTTTGACTGAAAATCATGGGTTGACCCTGTAGCTCTTCTCAAACCTGTTTTCAAGCCTGGAATGTACTCCAGGGGGAAAATGGGGTGGTTAAAGAGGACAAAAGGAAAATTTTTGTAAAGGCTTTTGGGGGGATTTTAAGTTAAATTATTTTTTTGTTTATTTGTTTTAAAATGAAACCCTTTTTGGGGATATAGGGGGGAGGAAAGTTCCATGTTTGCTCAGAACCAGCATCGGTCAGGGGGAAAAGGGGATGGGTGTCTTCCCTTCATAAAAAAATAAATGATCGTTTTTTTGTAAATGGGACGTTTGTCTTTTGGTCTTCTTCGCCCGGGGTGGTCTTTCGTTTGGGAAAGGGGGAGAAACAAATTACGACTCCCAAAAAAGCTCGTCTATTCCGGGAGTAAAAAGTAAGTAAGTTTTTTTTTTCAGACACATAGCATATTACATTTTAAAATTTTTAATAAACCTTTTTGATGACCTCTAAATTTTATATTGAAATGGGGAAAATGTTAATTTTTCTTTCTCCTAAAAAAAATAAACTTTTTTTTTTTAGGTTTTGGGGAAGGGCAATTGGGTGTATTTTAAAGGGGCCCCGGAAAAAGCCCCCAAATTTGGGGATCCCCCCTCACAATTTTTTATCCTAAAAAATAAGTTACTTGATAATTTAAAGTTTAAAAGTCTTAGTTTTTTACAAAATCAAAAAAATTTTAAATGAAAGGGCCCAATAAGGGTATTAATAGAATTTGATTTCCTCGTTTTAAAAAAGGGAAAACGAATGAAACGAGAAAACAAGTTTTTTCTATTTTTTTTTATGGGCCCAATTGGTTTCAAATTTAAGGCAGTACCCTAAAGCGGTTTTAAGGCCTATGACTAGAAAGACATAAGACTCCCCCTTCCCATCTCAGTATATAAACTGATGTTTTGCGAGGTGGGTTTTGCCTCTTTTCTCGCTTTTTAAAGAGGGAGCAGAGCCCTGTTTTTGGGGACAAATCTATTTCCCCAGTCCGACGGAAAAGGGTTTTAAATTTTAAGAAATTTCCAAAAATAGGAAACCTGCTATCCAAATTTAACGGGCAGCCTTTAAAGTTTTGAATAGAATTGGAAATATTGTTAGTTTTAAAAAAAAAACAACCTTTTTTTTAGATTTTTTTAAAATTTTGATTTTTAAAAATAATTGTGAAAAAAGTATTAAATTTCGGGAAAGTTAAAGATTTTGCAAATAAATTTAACACTACTCAAGTCACGTAGGGGGCTAAACTGTAGATTAGTGCAAGAGAGGGAGCAAAATTTTTTGGCAGAATAAATTAGACTTTTGAGAAGTACTGTAGGAAGAAAAGAGAAAAGATAAGATCCTAATACAGTCCCTTAGGGAAATTTTGGGGGTGCAGACTCGAAAAACCCGGGTGACCGTGGGAAATTATATGAAAGGGGTTTTGGGGTAAGAGAAAGTTCTCCCCGGAATACGTGTGAAGGAAAAATCAGAATTAAGGGCGCAGGGAAAGGGCACCCGGGGGAGGTTTTGAAAGAAGCGGGAAAAAAGGGTGCCCGTGGAGAAAGGAAGGAAGGGGGGGTTACCCGAATGGGGTATGGGGGCTACGAAAATATTTTTGTGTTGGGTTTTTACTATAGAATTCCCCTTTTTGTAAGCATTCTTAGCGCCCGCTTCAGATAAAATTTTTACTGTTATGACCCCTTTTTTTTTTGACGAAAAGGGAATTAGTGTATTCGGGCTGTAAAAAAAATGTACAAAAGGGTTGGTTTAAAACCAGCACTTTTCTATAGACTGAGGGGAAAAACCCTGAAAACCTTCATTCATGGCTGTCAGTGTCAGGGGCGGGTACGACCGGGGGGGACTCCCCAACCCAAAGGGGCCCCGGTTAGCGGACGTACCCTTTCCTTGTGTGGTGGATGGGGAGAAATAGGTTCGGATTTTAAAATTTTTTTTTAGCTTGGGGGAGGGTTTTTAAAGGGTTGGGCACGCCTGGATTAGAAAAATGTACATGATGTGATGTCCAAAAAGGGTTTTTCACACCCCCATTGAAACTGTCCCTTGATGTTTTATTTCGATGTCCGTGTTTCACGCCCCGGAAAGCTTGTTTTCCCTTAGTCATCGTTTTGGTTTTTTAGCCCCCCCCTACAATTGTCCGACAATCCCCCAAAATTTTAAAGCTTATTGATGACGTAGCGAGCGAAAACAAAATTCCATTTCACTACACTGGAGAAAAAAAATTTCCCAATGTTTTTTTTTTTCTTTCCTTTTCCCTTTTTTCTTTTTTTTTTTTGTTTTTTTGTGTGTTTTTCACCACGGTTCCGGGTAAACCGATACTCCGTTTGCGATGAAATTTTATGGAGGCCTTCGAATCTCTGAACTTAGAACTGCCACGTTTTTTGAGCGCAATCAAAAAATTATTTCTCATGAAAATCGCAATTTTACGATTTTTTTCGATTTTTTGAAAATTTATTTTCCTTGTAACACCTACATGCTTAATCCGATTTTCATGATTTTTTCACAGAACCTTAATTTTATGAATTAAGATATCCGTGTGAAATTTGAGCGCATCAAAAAATTATTTTTCATGAAAATATAAATTTTGTGGGTTTTTTCTTTTTTTAAACAATTCTTTTTACTTATAACACCTACATGCTTTATTTTATTGTAATACTTTTTTCACAGAACCTTAATTTAATAAATTTATATATTCGTGTGAAATTTGAGCGCAATCAAATAATTATTTCTTATAAAAATCGCAATTTTTTGTTTTTTCAATTTTTTAAAATTCATACGATTAATTAAAAAAAAAAAAAAAAAGTTTATTTTTTTATAAATTTAATTTAATTTAAAAAAAATCTTCAACTTAGTACTAATTTTTTCACAGAACAACAGAAAATCCGCATAACACATGGCAGCTCAATGCACCAATTACGCTCATCCAACAACGCGGCGGGACTTAAGCGTTTTCCTAGTTTTAATTCCAAAGAGAGAACTCGACGTTCTTTGTTCACTAAGGTAAATTCAGGCTCGACTAACTCGAATAAATACTATGGTAACTCTAGCTAAATAACATATTTCCGTTTATATTATGCAAGCTCAATTTTATTTATAAATAATAAACACTTTCGTGCTCCTCATTGGTCTAAACTCCAAACTTACTATTCGCAGCTCTACGACAATCTATGAAAAGAAATCTATTCAAATACTGTTAACGATCTTTAAATTATAAGGATAGTCTTACCTCACTATTGTGGATGCATCACACGTTTAATAAATTATAGAATTAGTTTTAAATGACTTACAACATTTTTTTGAGTTAATTCACCATGTATAATACAAATATTATAACCATATTTAAAACAAGCACGTTCTACACGCAGGTTTCTGTGATATAATTCATACAAAAGATGTTCGTGGCAAAATCGTTAAAATTATAATTTTAACATTTTACTCAAGGTATGAAAAGAACTAGTGATGTGATGTGATATCTAGGTTAGATAATAAAATACTACTGCACGTGTGTCCCAGTACTAAACTCAAACATAGTAGTAACACATATTTCCTCCCTCTCCAAGCAAAGCCGACCGACCTGTGCCTTGAAGTGTGGAATAAGAAACCACCTGGCACCTCAGAGCAAACTCCCCAGAGAATAAATCCCAATACGAAACACCGTGAAAATCTCGCGAAAACACATGAGGTGGAGTCATAATATAATGTGTTTTTCCGCGAATAGCATTACATTTATCACGTAGCTCAGGCATTAATCATATTGGTTTTACATACGTACATTATTTATCTTTTACTTATACGGTGTAAAATATATTTTGTTAAGTAACACAAAAAATGCACTTGGGGTTCTAAGTATTATATAATATATATATAATGACACATACAGTCCAGAAGTTGTTAATAATTATTTACTGATATAATACTAAATCGACGCATACAATGAGTTCACAATAAGTATTCATCATATTTTAAAAATTAATTGAACTTAACACTGTTCTTAGGTAGGAAATCAAGTATTTTATTATGTTGCAATAGTTCGAAAGTTTCACTTTTCTTCGACAGGCAGACATTTCCAAAAATACAAACATCTGAACAAACTGCTATATGTGGATGAAAAAATTAATTGCAAAGAAGTTGTATTTTTAAGAAATTTAACAAGGTGAAAGGAAAACATTTAAAAACTATCTATCCCTTAATCCTTACTTAAAAAAAAACCATTTCTTTGCAATATTTTTTCATCCACATAGCAGTGGTTATTGTTTGTTCAGATGTTTGTATTTTTGTAAATGTCTGCCTGTCGAAGAAAAGTGAAACTTTTCGATATATTGCAACATAATAAAAACTGAATTTCCTACCTAAGAACAGGGTTAAGTTAAATTAATTTTTTGGATGAGCGAAGCGAAGACTTCAATTTCACTGACCCCCCAAAAAATTTGGCTCGGTTGTTTTTTGTTTTTTGTTTTTTTTTGTTTTTTTTTTTTTTTTTTTTTGTCTGTTTGTTCGCACGATTCCCGGGGCAAACGGCATATGCGATCTTGATGAAAACTGAAGGGGACCTTAGAAATCTCTGAACTTAGACGTGCCACGTTTTTGGGGTACAATCGAAGAAATATTTCTCATGAATATCGCACTTTTACGATTTTTTTCGATTTTTAGTGCGAATTTTCGGGGACTTTTGGGGCCGATTCTGACCAAACGGGTAGGGCTACAACTTTATATTTCACATGGACATTATGGTAATGGTGATGTATTGCTTTCTGAAAAAAAAAGTTGAAAAAGTTAGCCAGAATCTATAGAAATAAAGGGTTTTAATATAAGTTTTTTGACCTTTTTGTGCGATATTTTCGTGACATTTGGGTCAATTCTGACCAAACGGGTGAGGATACAACGTTCATATTTCACATGGACATTAAGGGTTTGGTGATGTAGTTCCTTTTAAAGAAAAAGTTGAAAAGTAGCCAGAATCCATAGAAAAAAAGCTTTTAATGTAAGTTTTACGGTAAATAATACCAATTGACAGGTAAAAAAAGAAATTTGACAACAATTTACTTACAATGCGTAGGTAGCAAAACAAAGCACTTGCAAAAGTAAAGATATCCCCCCGCAACTAAAAACTTTAAAAGCTCATCCATCAACGCGGCGGGACTTTAGCGTTTTTCCCAGTAAAATATTTACCTGTTCTACTAAAGTTTCTTTTGAAATAAGTATTCATCAACCTCATTATGGTCAAATTTTATTATCTGAGAAGACATGCCGAATTTTTTACTTCGTCAAAAAATGCATCTTCAAATTTTTCTAACTGATTTTAATTGAATTCCCATACATTCCTTGAGATAATGATAATTTTAAGTTTAATACGTTTTGTACGTGGTACACGTGGTGCAAATAGTAGTAGAAGCAGGGTTGCCGCCGATTTTAAAGCAATGTATTAGAAATTCATTAGTGCGTAATCCAACGATTACCGACACATATAATTATAAATCAATAACTTGATTATTATTAGACGAGTGAGCGCAGCGAACGTAGTCTACAACGCAGGTCGAAAAATCGGCACTCACTGTGAAAGCTGTGACTCTGTCTGTCAGATACCTAACGGCCGAACGGCTGAGCAGATTGAGCTGAAATTTTAAACATACACTAACAAACTGATCAAAATCCGTTGCGATTTCAAACTACAATAAATAAAAATCTTATGAATTTAAATCTAGATTGCAAATGTTTACATTTGCTCACGTATAGAAGGCCACTGCCATGGTTATATAAACTAGGAAACGCTCAGTTGGACGCGTTGATAAGCGAGCACGTGCTATAGCTAGACCCACATTGCACATTTTTATAAAAAAAAAAATAAAAAAAAAATTACGACGTTCGCGTTTCCAGTATTATTTATTATTGCCAAGGTATTTGGGTAAACCCGTGTGTAAACCTTTACTTTGTGGATAAAATCCACCGCCATCTAGAGGACCTTGACTCCTTGGGAAAAATATTTAAACTCTTTGGTGACAAATAATAGACTGCTTTCTCGAAAGTATTGTGATTACTTCTAGGTGGCAGTGCATTAGAAACTTCGCGCGTCTTTTCGTTGCCATGGCAACGTTACTTTTGTTATAATGTAATTTCCATCTACACTACTTATCGGATCAAAATAAAATTAACATATTCGTGACCGGACGGACATTCTAAATGATTTGGCTATCTCAGATTTTGTCGCCGGTTAGTTTAAAAAAAACTTTCGATTAACTTTAATGTAACTTTTTAACTTTTTGAACGATTTTGCCACAAAAAACTAATGGCATTCAATCGAGAACGAAGCTTGCGGATGGTCAAAATTTCAACTCGATCCGAGCCTCCGTTCGAACGTTATGGCGAGACATACAAACAAAAAAAAAAACAAACAAACAAACAAACAAACAAACAAAAAAAAAACAAAAACAAAACCAGTGACTAATTTTTCCGGCAGAGTCAAATGGAAACGCTCGCTTCGCTCGCTTAATTAAAAACAATGATTTCGGTGAAGGGTAAAAATCACCAAGTCGGTGGCTATCACCAGTTGTTTTGATTTTGTTTTCTTAAATGTCAATGTCAGGTGCTAGGCGTACGCTTCGGTAGGCCTGTTAGGACATTTGGCCAAGAGATGGCTCGCGCCTAAACGAACTCCATTTCCCAAACGTCAGCTGGTAAGTAGAGTATTACTCCTCGAAACTAGAGGCGAGCTCTGGTAGTCGTCGACCGGGACCTCTCCTCCTTCACTGACGACCTCCCCAACGACGACGACCATAACAACACTAACGATGACAAAGACGATGACGACCACGACGTGAGAACCCTCTTTTCCTTTCACCTACCCGTAGCTGATTCTGATTTGCATGGGGTTTTCCTTCCTATATCCCCTAGGCTAGAGTGGCGTATTACGACTTGGCGGTTGACGCGCCCTTAATCCAAATCAACTTCAACTATGTCAAAGCCTCCTTTCAGTACGAAGACGGCGACAACGACTACACGATTGGTTGACGCACTCTGAAACCATACTAGAAAACGCCAAAGTCTTTGTTAGACGAGTGAGCAAGCCATGTGTTGAGTACTCGGGAACAGTAGGAAAACGCCAAAGTCGGTATTAGACGAGTGAGCAAGCCAAGTGTTGAGTACTCGGTAATATTATTTCAATTTCAATTTCAATTTATTCATTCGACCGATACATGGTAACAGATATAACCCCTCTTGAGAGAGAGGGAATGAATAATCTAATATAATCTAATAATCTAATAAATAAGCAACACGTCCATAAATATGATTCACATGATAATGATGGAAAATATAAATACTAATAAGGAAAAGTGGAATTTGAAAATAAGCGAGTTGCTATTAATAATAATAATGAGATTGATATAATATATTATTTTATGAAAGTATAACTGGAGAAGAGAATTGTTCGATGAGGTGATTTACAATTGGTGCAAGATAATGGTACAGATGAAAGTAAGAGACATAATGATATGGAGGCATATAACTAAAAAATCGTAACCATATGTTACAATTTTAGTTTACTTTGAAACAGGACTTAACAGGTGATATATCATTGCTGAATTTAGCTAGAATATCTGTTTTTATTTATCATTATTTAATTGTTCATTATTTATAATTCTTTATTATTTACATGGAGAGGTAGTCACTAACCGAGTAGAAGCTGTTTGCTGTGAGATATATTTTTAACTTGTGTTTGAAGGAGGGCAGGGTGGGGGAGGTTTTTATGTTTTCTGGGAGCTTGTTGTAAAGGGTGGAGGCAAGGTACTCGGGGCCCAGTGCAAAAAGGCGCAGGTGGTGGGGTGGCCTATGTATGTGAAGGATGGCTCTTGTGTTGTGGCAGTGCACAGACGCATTGAGAGGGAAGAGGTTACTATTTGTGCGAACAAAGAGTGCAGCAGACTGGATGAGTGTGCATGCTAGAGTTAGAATTCCTAATTCCTTAAAGAGCTCCCTACAGGAGTGTTTTCTAGAGACACCCGCAATAATGCGTATCGCTCTCTTTTGGAGGATAAATATTCTATTTGCTTGGGGGGAGGCTCCCCAAAATAGCAGGCCATAGGATAAGTGAGAGTGGATGTGGGCAAAGTAGACTTGCAATAAGATATGGGGGTGAACAATTTGTTTGAGCTTACGGATAGAGTAGCATCCAGATAAAATTTTGTTGGCAACATGGTTAACATGGATAGACCAGTCGAGTTTTTCGGTCAATGCAAGGCCGAGGACTTTTACACTAGAAGCGCGGGGGATTATATCAAACTCTAGATGAACTAGGGGACTAGCCAGTGGGATCTTATTGGGAGTGTGGAAGTATAAGTATACCGTTTTAGAGCGCGAGATGTAGAGTTCATTGTCGCGGCTGTATGATGACATTTTGGCCACTTGGCTGTTGATTAGGGGGGCAAGTGCCTGAGAGGGATGATGTTTAGGTAGGGTCAGCAGATGGCTGGAGTCATCCGCATATTGTGTGAGAATACCCTCATCCAGAAAGGTGGCCTGATCATTAACATATATGATATAGGCTAGGGGCCCGAGTATGGAACCCTGGGGAACCCCACGGACTATGGACAGAGATTTAGAGCGGGTTTTGGTGACGGATAGACCATTGGCTGTCTCGATTTCGACTACTTGAGAACGGCCGGAGAGAAAAGAGGAAATCCAATCTAAAGCGATCCCTCGGATGCCATAGGTATATAGCTTTCCGAGGAGAATTTTGTGATCTATCGTATCAAAAGCCTTTGTCATGTCATAGAACACTCCTACCGCGTGGTCACCTTTGTCCAAAGCAGAGTAGAGAGGGGAAAGAAAACTGAAGATTGCGCTTGTGGTGGATTTGTTTTTCAAAAAACCATGCTGAGTAGGGGAGAGAATGTTGTGATAATTTAGAAATGATGATAGACGATCATGCATGATGTATTCATATATTTTGGAAAAAGAGGAGAGCATGGAGATGGGTCGATAGTTAGTCATCTCAGATTTTTTACCTTTGTGTTTGTAGATGGGGATTATTTTTGCTGCCTTCAGTTTAGAGGGGAAAATGCCATCAGAAAAGGATTGATTTATGATGTAGGCTAATGGGCCGGAAATAAAGTCCATACATTTAAAAAGAAGAGAGCCTGGCACCTCGTCAAGTCCATATGAGTGTTTGGAACTAAGTTTCCTAGTTACAGTAGCTACTTCAATTGGAGTGGTTGGGTGGAGAAAGATAGTTGGGCCGATCAGAGGTCGTGGGGGTTTTGGAGGAGGGGGAGGGTTAATTGATGCATTAGGCTTACCAGCAGGGTTGCACGAGTTGATGAAGAAGTCATTAAAGAGTTCACATTGAGATGATGCGTCAGATATAACTTTACCGTTAGCGATAAGAGAGAGGTTGCATTTAGGTTGCGAGGCATTGGTCTGTGATTTAATCATGGACCAAATAGCTTTTGAGGTGTTCTTAGATTCTGATATTAAGGAGTCGTTATAGTAGAGTTTAGCTTGGCGAATGTTTCTAGCATGAGACTTTTTTAAATCACGATATTGTTGTTTACTAGTCGAGTTGTTAGTCGACTTCAGTTCGAAATGAAGGGATCGCAAGGTCTGGGCTTCGGATCGCAGTTTTGGTGTGATCCAGGAATTGACTTTGGGTTTAAAGCGGGGACAGCTTTTTAGCGGAAATGATTTATTGAAGTGATACAGGAAAGTGGTAAGAAAACTAGAGAAGAGTACATCTGCATCTCCAGGAGTTGACAGTGACTGCCAATTTTCTGCACTTAGCCGTGTTAGAAAGTTGTCTGTATTGTTGGGACTGAAAGAGCGTTTCATTACCTTCATTTTTGGGGGGTGATTTTGGAGAGATAAAGGTTGAGAATGAGGAGGTAATGGTCAGACAGGCCAGGGTCAGTAGAGCTGACGGAAAACAATGCTGGGTCGAGAGAAGTGAAAATGTTGTCGATAAGAGAGCTGCTAGTGGCAGTGACACGGGTTGGTGTATCAATGCTTAATATAGCCTATTATGAGTATAAATGAGAGGGGTTTGAGATTAGTTGTTATATGGGTGCGTCAACACTGTAAGGCCTAATGCACCACTCTAGCCTAATAGACTGTGGAGGAAATGCCCATGCTAGCTAGATTCAGTCTTAGGTTTTGGGGAGGAAAGGGGGATGTTTCCGGGTACTCAACAGATGGCTCACTCACTCGTCCAACAACGACCTTGGCGTTTTCCCTAGTAAATAGTTTGTTTTACTACTTCTCAGTTTTCACTTTCAAAAGATCTAAACATGTGAATTTCACGATTAAAGATTACGAATTTCGTAGTACTGTCACTTTTAGTGAGAGAGTGCTCTTTGTCTTGGGTACCATATAAAGTACCATATTAATTTTCTAACTTGCTGCTAATTTTTTGTTCTAAAATTCGATTTTTCGACTATATTCGATTATGATCAATTTTTTAACGTAGATTATTAATCGAATGCAAGTTACGATAATCGATTGTCAAAAGTACCGGGCGACCCTAGTACAAAGCAGGCAATAATTCTTAGAAATTATCTTTTACATAAGATTGCACAATACATTGTCTAGTTGTTTTGAAATAGTTTATCTTGTAATCTTTTAAATCTGGCAAGTATGTATGTACCGACTAGCACAATTCCATTAATATGAGTCTTCTTGTAAGTGGGCCAGAACTACGGGTGCCAAGTGGACAACATCTGCATTGTGTTGTCAACATATAGAGGTCAGGCTGTACGTAAGGACTTCGTATGTATTGTGCAAGTTCATTTATCATTATAAAATATCACCGCAACCAGTTTTACTTACAATGTTTTTACGTGATGGTGTTTTAAATGCTCTTTTTCTTCCTCATGGCAATATCACGAATACATCCGAGAAATCTTGCATGCTACACGCCACTGATAACACAACTAGTGCACAAAATGACACACTTGTGCAAGTAATTTCTCGATAATATCAATGCAATCTTTGTCTTTTGAAGTCTGGAATAACGATCGGAACGAAATGCTAGCTTACCCACAAGAAAACACTCTAACAGGGCTCAAAGTGGCTTAGTGAAAGGAATCCACACTCCAGGCGACTAGCATCACGTGACGGAAAATATGATTTAGTCAGTGTTTGTTTCCGTGAAAGTGGAAGTGAAAGGTACAACAAAACATCATCATGGTCGATGTTGAGGTTGGAGAATCCAAAGTTTCACGACGAGTAGCCTACTCAGTACTCACGCTAATATCATACGTTCGGTTTGGGTGTCGGGTTACTTACACACTGAATCAGGGCATAGGGTTTCCCTGCACCATTATGTTGAACTTCGAGTAATAACATGCTGTTACTACGTTGTGTCTGGTGCATGAAAGAGGACTATTGTGTTTATTTTCATGAAATCTCATTCGTTTTCCCCATAATGATGTTATATATATAGCCATTATTACAAACATTCATTATTAACACTAAATCGGCAATATATGACGTATTTACGACATAAATCAAATCACCTTCAATAACATGTGAGCATTCTAAACTCTCTTGTGCTTAATCAGAGAGGCGACATACATGTTCCATGTAAAAAGCTTATAGGGTTTTTGTGATTGGAATTCTATGTGCGTGTAAAGTTAAATGGAGAGTAGGCCTAGTTGTGTTTATTTTAAGTCATAAAATCCAAAGAGCAGTAAGGACTCAACTGAACTATAACCATGGTTTACATACTTTAAAATTCTCTTTCTTCTAATTATAAAATAGTTCAGTTGAGTGATTTTATTGTCTTACCATGATTGTACTTGTTCAAAACCAAACTAATTGTTTGAGCTATTTCTAATAAAATAACTAACGCACAATGTGCGAAATGTATGTTTAACAGGAAGGACTACCGCCAATATTAAAACCATGCAAAGTTACCTGATTTTAGTAAACAAAACGCTACTCAAAATCAGAAAAGTGATTAATAGTTACTATGTATAGTTTCGTTAGAACTGTAAGAAAGCTTACATGAAAAAATATTCAGTTATAATTATTACTGTTATAATGTACAGGATAAATTTATAAAAGTAATGAAATATATAGTTAAAAATCGTATTGATCACAATATTTAAATATTTGTCCATACAGACAAGAGTTCTTACGAATCAACATAACATGACCTATAAATCACTTTGACAAATTAGAGCAGGGTAAATATGATAAAATATTACTATAATCAGGTAATTTAGCGTGGTTTTAATATTGGCGGCAGTTCTTCGCGTTTTCACCTGCGAGGCAACGTGTGTTACTGGAAGACGCAACTGATGTTGAAGAATCCATTCCCGCTGGGAATCGAACGCGGGGGATTGATGTGTCAACATCTGTCTTCTACCACACACAAGGTAGCTAACTTTGTCGGAAAATAACATGACTGAGATAGAACTCGGTGTAAAGAATGCCATTTCAATGAATGCGAAAATAACATCAAATGTCATAAGACGAAATATCCATTTTATATAAAAGGTATCCACGTATAACGTATATATGTATAATACATTAACACTGATTTCTCACATTTTGTAACTTGATATATATTTAATTATTTTGAATCAAAACGTTTTATTTTTGTTTACTTTGAACGCCGATTCCTGCTTGCAAACAAGATTGTATCATGGCGCTTTGTAGTTTAATGGAGCGCACTAATTGTGTACCTTTCGTTTCACTGGAGTTTAGGTTAACCCCCGTTCACCTTACACGTATTCCGCTGGTAAAATGTTAGTATGCAAGTGACCTCCCGAACAGTTAAATATGCACTAATTCTTACAGTCCAACGCAATATATTAAGGACGTAATTAGTTATCTGTGTTTAAAGAGCAATATGGCAGTTCTCCACGGGCACTTTAAGAGTCATCGTCTGTCTCAGGAGGCCCAAAACAAGTGAACAAGCCAAATTAATGTCATTTTTAGAATGCAAATCAGAGTACTGAGGGTATTTTATAGCGTTGTTATTCTACATTTATAAGGAACCGTTATAATTCAATTAATTAATTGACAATAAAATGCAAAACTGAGTTCTCTATATTATTGTGCAAACCTCAATCCGCATCGCCAGATATTGTCGCATGACATTGTTCTATGATATTTCTCGATTTCATTAATCGGGAAACACTCCCGCATGTGTATTCGTTAATTTTTAATAGAATCCAGAAATTACAAAATCTATAAAAATCTGGTCGGAATAGATTCTTTAATTTTTGGATTGTATTAAAAATGAATGTGCTCTACTGTCTAGTGTCTATTTGCTGAATATAATTCTGTCTGTTTTACATTAAAGAAAAGAATTAAACTTAGGTTTACGTCGTAACAAATTAGTGTATTGTATCGGTGAAATAAATCTGCAAAAATGCAGAAGATTTTATTTTTTAATCCGATTTTGTATTCGTGTCTAGGAGGATACTTTTGTTATTGTCTAATAAGTGTGAATGTTTGTACGTTCTCATATTGTAAATTGTGTTATTATTATTAATTTGCCGAATCAGATTTCTGCGTGTTTAACGGAATTAAACTGAACTTAATCCTATGCAGTGTAGGCTATATTCATATATTCATGTTCCAAGTAATTTGTTTTAAATATAACCTATACAATATATTATTACCGTTGTTAAGAGTCTATGAATCTGTTCGTCAGCCAATACTAATACCACTGATTCCCAATTTACCACTACTATAAACTTTTTTAACTAGTGTGTGGAGTGCCTGACATCTGAGATTGTCAGCTCTTTTAGTGATAAGTACTGCTTCGTTTAAGCGTTGAGTGACTAATATATAACGGTATAAGTCATTAATAATTGACTGTCGCGCCCTTAAAATAAATACATACATTTGTGAAAAAGCAATTGCACGTATAAACATGGAACACGATATAGTAATTTCTGAACGAGGGATAGAGCCATGCATTGGACTTTATTAATGTTTAAAAATATACGATATGGAATTACACATTATCTCATATTAAAATCATGAAACGCCATTACAGAACATATTTTGAAATTCTTAAAATAAGTACTATGGAAAACACAGCCCGTACACGGAGTACGAGGTAAGATTGCAAGGCTTACTGATAATTGCGGGGAACTTTGAGCGTGGAGATTTGACACAATTGGTCACTGCAATGCATGAACCGCCTGACATTCAAATCATGATTTGATAAACTATGATTTATTCAAGAACAAAAGCAATTGTCCTTAAATTAAATGCTACACAATTTCAGATTATTTTCAATTTATTATTTCTTGTACGTATGTATCGTAACGGATTTCGCTGAACATTATTTTGTTCAGCCCACACCACACAAATTTGTTCCCGGATGTCTTTTCATAATTTCAGGGCAATCTGTTCAGCGGTTCGGCCGTTAATGTTAACGAAGTCACTCAGTCACTCAGTCACTCAGGCACTCAGTCACTCAGTCCCTCAGTCACTCACTCACTCACTCACTCACTCACTCACTCACTCACTCACTACTCACCACCACTACTCATCACCATCTCTCAGTCTCTCAGTAACTCATCACTCACTCACTCACTCACTCACTCACTCAGGCACTCAGTCACTCAGTCCCTCAGTTTTCCAGCCCACTCAGTCACTCACTCACTCACTCACTCACTCACTCACTCACTCACTCCTCAACCATACAGGAACAGAGAAAGACTCATTTGAGTTGAGTTGTTAGCTCAGTCGCTGCACTCCCTCGTCTAATCGAAAAAGATATATTTTGTTTGAGATAAACTATACGAATAATCGTGCATCGTCTGCCGTTTTATTTGGAGACCTGTGCAGTAACCCTAGTAATCGTAACTCTGGACATCTAAATTGTATATTATTTTGCACTTTTTGTTAATTTTTATTACATTTGCATGTAGTATTTTGTATATTATAGTACATACATTATTGACAATGACATTTATAATTACTAAAATGAGTTGTGTAAGCATAGAAAACACATCAAACATTCCGACACGCGCACATCATGTCTAGACGTCCGTTTGTTTGCATTATAGTGGACCCACGTAAAAAATATAGACGTCAATTTAATTAATTACTCTAATGGCTTCTAGAAACGAGCTCGACTCTTTACTCCTTGATGTTGTCGCGAGTACTCATCTCACTATACGCGGCAGTCAATGAGATCACCCTCAGTTCTCTCACATCCCTTATCAGGATCGGACCGACCTCCCGGTCCTGTCAATGTAATTCCAGGATGTCAAAGGACCTTTCTATACGACTCCCTTCAAACAGCTATTTATTAGACCGCACAATCGCCGATGTTGTTTGGTTGGAGGATAATTCTTTGCTATGGGAGCTAGACGTCTTCTGATCTTTGCTGAATAATGGCGTCAAACGGGTTGTCGAAACTTGAAGATTAAAGGCGTCGTTTCAATGAATTCAAATTTGTCGTTTAGTTTGATGTGGGCAAGGAAAGTTGACCGTGCATTTATGATTATTCAACACAGACGGTAGGGAAACAGTGAGATCTAGAATTGATGCTCTAAATAATCATTTTGGGTTTTCGTTCTCACACATTGTGTTGAAAAAGGCACTTGACCAAACCTAAACCAACGGAAACCTATGTCAAGTGGATATATGAGCCATGAGGGATCATACAGTGGCGGATCTAGGACATAATCATGGGGGGGGCGATTTGCGTGTGCATGTACAGTCGTGGGAAAGGGACTAAGCGCGGACGCACGGGGGGTATGGGGGGCGGAGCCCCCCATTAATTGCGCCGCAGGCGAAAATTTTGAAAATCAGGCTTTTAGAGTGCATTTGGTGCGTTTTAGAAAAAAGTGGTGGGCGGAATGTAATACGGAAACAATGTAGTTTGTGTGCACCAATTTGTTTTGTCGTCATGTCGAGCTTACAATTTACAGCATTGGCCTAGATTGCAACATTATTATAAACGTTTGATTTTATTTCAATTCATCATTTTATTTATTTATTAAACGTCTATCCTATTTAGTTAAAAAACGATTCACATAGGAGGACAACTTAATAAATCGAAGTACACTGATGCAGACACATTTCAGAGGCAAACTGATTAGTTCTGTCATCATAAAGGAAAGTTGATTTTTATTGGGAGTTTTAAATAAATAGCGCCGCAGGCGAAAATTTTGAAAATCAGGTTTTTAGAGTGCATTTGGTGCGTGCACAATAAAATAATAAAATCATTTTTTTTAATTTTTAAAGAATCATGGGGGGGGCGATCGCCCTACCGCCCCCCCTGTCTCCGCCACTGGGATCATAACAAGAGGGCTAAGTAATGGGGTGACATTATCTAAATGTAGTGTTGCAGCTGAAAACTCATTAAATAAAACAAAATTCCTAAGCTTTGCTCGCGTAGATAATAACATTATGTTCAATAGGGTAAATGTTGTGATAAATTTTGCACAGGGTGTGTCCTAGTTTGCTTGATGGTTGGCATCCAAATTTTCTAACATATTATTTTTAAATGCAAGGTGAAACATACTACATTTGTGTTATTCAAGGTCGTGTGTTTCATGTTTGTCAGTTTTACAAAGTTCTACGTAAACTGATGTAAACGTAATGTATATCCAGCGCGAGTTACATAAATATATCAGTCAAATGGGGTATTACGCGGAGTCGAGACTGCAACTGCAACCATTGGTCGCATTTCACTATAATTGTCAATAATATAAATATAAAATTGACTATAATATGCTGTCCGAATTGCTGACTGCAATTATAGTGTGTTGGATTTTTATGGTACTGAGCATACGCACATATGTTATGATTGTATAAAAATTGGAGCCATCTGCCTACAGTCTCCGTGTAATACCTCCGCATTACAAAAGTGATTTTCGGATGGAGGGAAATTGCTAATTTTAAAGAGCTTAAGCCGACGCCGCCGACGCCATCGACGAGCGAGAAATGCCCAACCAAATCAAAAATCAAAACTAGTTGGGTGCCCATGATACTTCCGTGGGCGACGAAAACACACACACACACAACTTTACAGCAACAACAAGAAACAGAAACAAAAAGACAAAACTGATAAACAGTAAATCATCCAATATCAGTTTCTTCATAAGAGATCCTCCAAACTAACTACATAACGTACGGGTTTCAGTGTAATTAAATTGACATGTGATGTGATACAATAATGAATAGTAGATTGAATCCCACTAAAATAAGGAATTGTTTTATCCTAAGAGAACATGGGGTTACATGGAGATTGGAGATGATTCATACAAGACTGTTTATGAATGTAATTGGAACTTTTTGCACAATAGCATTCAACGTGCAGTGAGTTGAGGTGTACTTGAACTTGAGTTGTGTACGTGAGTCCCATAACTTTCATTCTTGAAAACTTGATATTAAAAAAATAACTTTCAAAGAACGAAGTAATGTAAACAGACTCTAGTAACTTGGTAATATTGTTATTTTATAGAGAAAATTGTTCGCGTGTTCCTCATGGACCAAAGAAACTTGCCATCGACTAGAGGCATGTAGGAAAAACAACGTTTTCACACAGTTCTAAAACATCCCGTTTATGATTGCATTTAATAACTTTCACATGCTTGATAGTCTGAAGTAATGGTTTTCAACTCCAATATGGGAGAGCTCATAGTCAATTATAACTTCCTTCCGTGATCTAAATAGCTTATATCATCTCAGAAAGTATCAAGCAGGGTACTTCTAATAAGGTCTAGAACGAGCTTGGCAATTATAATAAAAACACATCTTTTGTTCTCTTTGGTTGTGCTAAAGTGATCACGTGCTGTTTAACTCGAAGTTCATTGATTGTTCTTTAACTATATTTCTCTGCAAGTCATATTATGAATTAGCAGAATTACATTACTGCCACCCTATCACCACTATGCCTATAAGATGCTTAACAAATTGCAGTCACGAGACAATACGAAGACAAATTAATATTGCAATCACATCTTGCATCACATATTTGTGATCAATTATTGTATGTGCATTACACCATCGCATCGCGAACTGCGATACGAGACGATATATCATAACTTGTCATAATTTGAAAAGTGTTAAAGTGTTAGTGTTAGTGTAATTTACTATATAAGACGTTCGATATTTATTCTAAAACTTAAAATATAAAACCCTACAAATAACATTATCTCGGTACATGTTATAAATCTGTAGATCTGACGACCCTTCTACATAATATATTATATTTCCGTAAGTAACCAAGGTTTTCCAAGCGCTCTTAAAAAAAAATAAACGCAAAATACTATTAATGATGTTCTTACTCTAAAAACACTGTTAATACATATTTTTGAAAACGTATTTTTGCGGCCGCATAGTCATAATAAACTATTATCTGCCAACAAACGGAACGAAAATTTAATTACGTCACTACTTTCCGACCATAATGTTATGGATCACAGACGATGCAAATTAATTAAATTTATGGGAATAGAATGGCTGTGTTACATATTGAAGTAACCATCGTAGGCTATACTATATTTCTATTTCTTTTTATACGGTTGAGAAATAAATTATAATATTGTTTTTCTTTCATTTACATAAAATTAATATTCGTCTGAAAGAAATGTTTGAAGTGTATTTCTAAGAATAAGCGGCAAACCCTCTTGAAGTGAAATATACGATATTTTGTTTATTGTAATCTCAATTCAGATTGAACTTATGGATGGAAAGTGTTACATACACAAAGTGTATTTTTGTATTTGGAACTAATACTACACTGGGTTGGCCTGGATAATGATCCGAATGCTATAGTCGCAGCTTTTAGTACATATATTATTTTTCACACTAAGTAGTATTTCCGTAATGATCAGTGCGGCCGAGATAAAAGTTTTATGCATTCGTACAGAACCGGGAGACTACGTTTCTCATGAAGGGCATCGTTTCAAGCATCGTTTCAAAACCCACCACTGGTAATACTAACTTCAAGGATCTCTAGTCAACTTACATCTTTATCCAGTTATTCACCTCA
The DNA here is from genome assembly GCA_024449915.1 of Sweltsa coloradensis. Classification (NCBI taxonomy): domain Eukaryota; kingdom Metazoa; phylum Arthropoda; class Insecta; order Plecoptera; family Chloroperlidae; genus Sweltsa; species Sweltsa coloradensis. The sequence continues at coordinate 45,847 of JAMZAV010000103.1, forward strand.
CAGCGGAACATGATTGTCTCCAATCAGTTTACCACGGAAAATACATAATAATTTACTATAGCTTAGTGTACTCTTCAAGAATAAGGGCGTCCTGGAGTAAAATACTATTTTCTGGATTCGTGAGAATGAGGTGGCGAATATACTGTACGTCGTCTCCCGCCGGAATACATCTTGAAGCAGTCAATAAATCACAGCTTTTTGTATCATCAATTTTAATACAAGTTTTCCCTGAGTGGACCACGTACATTGATCATCCAGTTCAATTGTTGATACGTCATCTAGGCCTATACTGTGCCCCGAACCACGAACAACTTTCGTTAAATTCTTGTTTGTTTCATGACTGGTGTGAACTTATGAAACTATTTATTTTATACTAACAAAATGTAGTTTTTGAAGAAGTAAAATCTTACGAATCTTAATGTTGACTATTTCAGTTGTAATACCGTGAACTGGAAAGATCATTGGGTATGAAACTGGGTGAGTGATTGACTAACAAAATCATGTTTTCCCTTTTGGAAAATGACTCCTACGTACACAAAATTAATACAGCTCGTGTTAAGTGTTGCTGAAAACATATTTAAATAATTAGAAGAAAAATAAGAAACTTCGAAAGCACTTATGGATGAGGGATGAAGGTACTTTTTAAACAGGAAATAAGTAGTGTTATCATTAATATTGATAGGATGACAGAAGTCTCAAATATTGCTCCATAATTTTGGTACATTGATAATCGTATTTTGTTGAAAATAAAATCGACAATTGGCTTGTTTATGCATATTATTATCTAAGAAAATTTTAATACTGATGCACGTAAAATAAATAATATCTATAGGTTCCGGTTGGTGCGCATATGCACCTTGAAGTTTTCTATTTTGGTAATCTTTGTTCTTTTTCTTTCTTCCTTAACTAAATCCTTTCTTGTATTGCCACAGTTTTAATAAACATTTTAAATATGCCATTATACATATTGTACATTGTTGCTGTAATATTATTATTTTGATTTGTCGAATTACAGTTAATGTTGTGTGCATTTATCTAAGCTGAGTTTTATGTATTATCCTTAGTTCTTTGTGTACTAGTTTGTATAACTTAATATCAGAGACGTTAAATAAATAATTAAGTATGTAAATACTTTTACGAACAATGAATATATTAATAGTCAAACTAGTAGCAGATAATATTGGCTTAAGTCTATGTAGAATTTATCTTTTATAAAAATTTTGCCTCGTTAGTTCCTTGAAAATTTTGTTTTTCCCTTACATGAATAACCTGCATGCACTAGTCAAACTTAAGAAATAATCCATTGATGCTGGCTATCGGATGTAATAATTCTCCTCAGAAATCAGTTCAACACTTCGCACTACTGTTTGATGAATGTATATGTAATTTTTCCAACGACATCAAGGTTGTAATAATCAACGGTATATTGTTCTTAGAATTATAATTACAATTCCATTTTATTTTGCCTTGCTTCAGGAACATTCTTCGTGCATACTCAATTTAAAAAGAATTATTTTTGCATTACGAACTTTGAATGCATAATTTCAATGTTTTTACGAAAAGGATGCATTCCTCTCAAAGGAATTTTGTTTAACCCGGGGATTTTTAATTTAATTACATAATTACTGGGAGATGTCACTCTTTTAAAACTGGATACCATTATGACCTGTTTTGTATAATCACATAACGATAGAATCTTGTTATCTGTTAGTTACCGTGCAGCTGATGCATATTATTGTGTTCCTGAGGGAGTGTACCTATGAGGAAAAAGTAGAATGTTATAAGGATGCATGGATGCGTTTGGACTATTATATCATTGAAATAGTCAACATGCTGAAATGAAAGAAGAAGAATCTCCAGGGGGAGGGTTTGAAGAGGCATGTGAGTACAGTTTTGTTCTCAACACGAATGCAGCACTTGAACATCATTAAAACGCAGCGAGCTGGTTCTTTGTTGGATGAGCGTAGCGAGCGAAGCGAAGATTCCATTCTACTAGGAAAACGCTTAAGTCCCGCCGCGTTGATGGATGAGCTTTTTAAAACTCTAGTTTGCATGGGATATCTTTACTCTTGCAAGTTCTTTGTTTTGCTGCCTACGCATTGTAGCTGATTGTTGTCAAGTTTCTTTGTTACCTGTCATTTGTATTATTTACCGTAAAAACTGATATTAAAGCTTATTTCTATAGATTCTGGCCAACTATTTAAACTTTTTTTTTAAAAGGTACTACATCACCATAACCTTAATGTCCATGTATAATATGAACGATGTAGCCCCACAGTTTGGTCTGAATTGGCCCAAATAGCACGAAATATCGCACAAAAAATCAAAAACTTATATTAAAAGCTTTATTTCTATGGATTCTGGCTAACTTTTTCAAACTTTTTTTTCAAAAGGACTCATCACCATAAGACCTTTGTTACACATGATTATTTAATTATTACACTATATGGAGATTCACCTTGTTAAACGGATAAAATATGCCTTTTTGTATAATCACATAACGATAGAATCTTGTTATCTGTATTACGTGCAGCTGAGCATATTATTGTGTTCCTGAGGAGTGTACCATGAGAAAAAGCAGAATGTTATAGAGGGTGCAAGGATGCGTTTGACTATTATATCATGAAATAGTCAACATGCTGAAATGAAGAGAGAATCTCCAGGGTGAGGTTTGAAAGAGACAAAGTGAGTACAGTTTGTTCTAAACAACGAATGCACACTTGAACATCATTAAAAACGCAGCGAGCTGTTTTTGTTGGATGAGCGTAGCAGAGAGAAGCGAAGCTTCGCTTCTACTACACTGGGAAAAAAATCCGGAATGTTTTTTTGTTTTTTCTTTCTTTTTTTCCTTTTTTTTTGTATTTTTGTCTGTTTGTCCACACGATTCCGGCTAAACCGATACTCCGATTGCGATGAAATTTTATGGAGACCTTCGAAATCTCTGAACTTAGAACTGCCACGTTTTTGAGCGCAATCGGAATTTTTTTTCTCATGAAAATCGCAATTTTACGATTTTTTTCAATTTTTAAAAAATTTCTTCGACTTATAACACCTACATGCTTTATCCGATTTTAATGATTTTTGCACAGAACCTTTATTTTATGAATTTAGATATTCTTGTGAAATTTGAGCGCAATTGAAAAAATATTTATCATAAAAATCGATATTTTACGGTTTTTTTCTTTTTTTAAACAATTCTTTGACCTATAACACCTACATGCTTTATCCGATTGTAATGATTCTTTCGCAGAACCTTAATTTTATGAAAATATATATTCGTGTTAAATATGAGCGCAATCGAGAAATTATTTCTTATACAAATCGCAATTTTACGATTTTTTTTTCAATTAGATTTTAAAAAAATTTTTCGATAAAACATACATGCTTTATCATTTTAATTATTTTTGCCAGACTTTATTTTATAATTAATATCTGAAATTGAGCGCAATTGAAAAATATTTATCAAAAAATCGATATTTACGGGTTTTCTTTTTAAACAATTCTTGACTCATACAACACCTTACTGCTTATCCATGTACAACTTTCGGCAGAACTTAATTTTTAATGAAATATATATTCGTGTGAAATTTGAGCGCAACCGAGAAATTATTTCTTATACAAATCGCAATTTTACGATTTTTTTTTAACAATTACGATTAATTAAAAGCAAATTTAAAAACATGAAGTTAATTTTTTATTTAATTTAATTTAATTAAAAAAAAATCTCAACTTAATAATGATTTTTCCACAGAACAACAGAAAATTCGCATAACACATGGCAGCTCAATGCACCAATTACGCTCATCCAACAACGCGGCGGGACTTAAGCGTTTTCCTAGTTAATAATAATAATACCGTATATTATGCGGGATAATATCGGGGAAGAATAAATCATGAGGAAGTCGGGGTAGCCTATCAGGTGGCTGAAGGCGACACAATTGTTTGACTATACACTTGTTTCGTGCAAGATGATTTAATTAATTTATTTTAATTTTTAATTAATTTTAAAATTAAAAAAAAAAAAAATTTAAAATTAATAAATTTTAATTTAATTAAGTTAACTCAAGGGATTGCCATTTGTTTATGAAAGGTATTATACTAAGAGAAATTATTGGGGCAAAATTTAAAATCATTACCATTGTGCAGTGGAAGATGCATTTTTAAATCTAAAATCGATGTTACTTTCACAAAAACTATTTCCAATCTAATACTGTCAAATACATTCCAAAATGCTGTGCTCACAGAAGGGATGTGGCTCGTTTTCTGAAATTTCAACTTACTATATGAAGGACTGACAAAGTATGCAGGCAAAGGGTGTTCTTTTTACGGATGCAACGGTTGTACTCGCAAATTGATTGTTTCTGGGGGAGGGGAATTTGACCACCCCTCCTACCCCTCTCCCGAAACACAAAACCAACAACAACAATCAACAGGCTTGCCATTTAATAAACACAATTGAATGTGTGTTATCACTCAATAGTTAGAATAACAACGCGCACTGGTACGAAAATGTTTAAAATAGGGAGTGAGCAACCGTTATTGGATGAGCGTAGCGAGCGAAGCGAAGAATTCTATCTACTACCTGAGCAACACAACTTCCGAATGTTTTTTTTTTTCTACTTTCATCATGTTTTTGTCTTTTGTCCACACGATCCGGCTAAAGTAACTCGATTGCGCATGACAAATTTTATGGAGTCGAAATCTGACTTTAGGAATGCCACGCTTTTGAGCGCAATCGAAAAATTATTTGAAACTCGGAAGTATTGCAATTTTTACGATTTTTTTTCGTTTTAAACAAAACTTCGATTATAAGCCTACATTTTGTTCGATTGTAAAATTTTCAGAACCTTATTTATGAATTGATATATCGTGTGAAATTGAGCGAAATTATTCGAAAGATAAATGTCTTTAAATGCATTTTCGACTTTTTTCGATTTTTTAAATTCTTTGGATTAGAGCCCTAATGCTTTACCGATCAATGTTTTTTAAGAACTTTATTCATGAATTTATAAATTATATGTTGAAATCTGAGCGCAATCAAATAATTATTTCTTATGAAAATTGCAATTTTACGATTTTTTTCCTTTTTTTAAAATTACGATTGATTAAAAATTTAAAAATTTAAGTTATTTTTTATTTAATTTAATTTAATTTTAAAAAAATTCAACTTAGATATGATTTTTTCACAGAACAACAGAAAATCCGCATAACACATGGCAGCTCAATGCACCAATTACGCTCATCCAACAACGCGGCGGGACTTAAGCGTTTTCCTAGTTATTATATTATGGCGCTTGTCCCCTCGTTCGATTCTCCTCGTGGAGGTGGCGGGCATTTGTAAATTCCACCTTCCTTGCAACCCCCGTCCCCACAGGACCACCCAAACCTCTCTGTGTCACCCTTATTGAAGGGCAACATGTAAAGAAATGTATGCCAATCGGAAGTCCTGTTCGTTTCTTGCCGTAAGACGTGACACGCGCTCAGGAGAACGCTAATCGTGATGCATAAACGTAACAACACAACGAGGAATTATATATAAAGTGGGAAATGAGGAGAAAATGCAGCATAACTGGAATTAGTTGAAGTCCTTAAAAACATTACTGAAACAAACAGAGATAAAATATACTATAAAACGACGTATCATAAGATCCGTAACAAAAACCAAACGAGAAAAAAAGTTATAAAATGTATAAAATATAAAGACTTTAGTTGGCTTTTTCAAGAAGCAGAAAATATATTTATGTATACAACTAGTTAAAAGAATATATATTGAGTTCATAAATATAAATAACTTCATAAAGCAATTTCCTAGGCGAGTTCACAGAAGATTAATATATTACAGTGCATGTGTTGTTGAAACGTTACTGCCTGTTACGTATTGTACATGAGAAAGCTTTACTTTCAAGGGTAGCAAACATATATCAGTAGCTCTCAAACTAGGTTATGTTGCGCTTTGAATATTATGCTATCTCAAATGAAGCGACTGTAATACGTGATCGACCTCCTTCGCAACCACAACACGGGTTGCAATAATATATTATCCAGTAATATTAAATAGGGTATACTATTGATATTGATGTACACTATCAAATATACCAAAGGATGTTGCCTCCAAAGCCTTGTACCACGATGGTAAATAATCCTGTCAGGTTTCAATGTAGCAAAACGAGTATCAGTTACCACCATCATAATATACATATTGAGATCTGAGTACGCCTATACGCGAGCATGTACATATGTTTGCTGAATAGACGAAGTTCCATTGTGCAGTTTTTAGTCGCCTAATAGCTTAGTTCAACTAATTCAACAATGAAAGTTACGTCACCAGTGGAGCTCTATTTGTGGGCCACACGCTAGGCACGCTAGGGATTAGTTTGCCATTTAACTGCATTGGGGTAGGCCCTGAATGACGAACGACAAATGAATGAACGAGTCTCTAATTCGGGAGTTCGCAGATGCTATACACGCCATCGGCAATCATGACTGAGCATTTTAATCAAAATTTTCTTCAATCGTCAATCATCGTTTAAAGTCAATCAAAGTTTACAAGCCCATCAACAAAGCTAATGACTGGAATGCTCTTCAGTTAAAGCTTGATAATGTTGTCAGTTGGTGTAGAACATGGAGACTTTACCTCAATGTTGATAAATGTAACGTGATCACATATACAAACAAGAAGAAAAATTCAGTAGGGTACGTTATCGATACATCATTGAAGGTGCTGCACTAAAAATTGTTGATTCCATCAGAGACCTAGGTGTACAGATGTCCTCTGATCTTTCTTTTAATGATCATCTTAAAATTCCATGTGCTTGTAAATATGTTTTTACATTTCCCCCATTAATCGAATTATTCAAGGCACCTACAACAAATTATTAGCCATTAATACAGAAATTTACATCAACCACATGAAACTTCATTCATTTCAAGCAACTGTTTATGCCAGTTTACCAACATGAGACATGACTCGTTTATCACTCTTGTCACCTTATCAACTTTTCACCAGTTTTTTTGTTTTATAACTCAGTTTTTTTCTTCGTTCATCTTGGGCTTTCAGCCGTTTTATATATTTATAGTTTTGTTATTCAAGTTTTTCTTGTTGTATTTGTTGTAAAATTTTAATTTTATAGTACTTGTTCATGTATTTAATGTTTTGTACAACGTATTTGTATGGTTTTAAATTGTGTTCCTAATTGTTTAGTTTTAGTTAACTAACACTTGTGGTATAATACCTGTTGTAAGTAATCAATAAAAATAAATATAATATATTCGAATGTTAGGAATTTAGTCCTTTGAAACATCCCTTGGACATCCTTACACCTCGGCTATATAGCATACACCGACAGTGTTGGCTCAAGCGTTCAGTGCGAGACTGTGAGTCGGGACGTCCCGGGTTCGAATCTCGACGAGACTGGAAATTCTGACTGAATGTTTGTCTCAGTCGTTAATGCGAATGCAAGAGATTGAGTTATCTTCTGTTAGTCCTCGAGCATTTCTTTCCCAACTGCCCCAAACTCAAATAACTAAGTCACCTGAAGAAAATCATACATCCTAGAGCGGGATCCCTAAAAAAAGTATTGCATACAGTCTTTGCAATAGGGTTACACTTGGTAAAGATGTGTTCCCCACAGCAGGCATTCAGAATTGCTTAGACGTGACAGCGAGGGTAGAAAATTTATGTAAATTGGTGTAAGTATAAACGGAAACATTAATGTGCGCGATATGACATTCATTCCACAGCCAGTTGTTCAATACATTGATTATGTATTAGTATTATACTTTTAGATACGTATTTGCTTTCCATAAACACTTTTTTTGATAATGACAAAAATGAGAAAAATGCATTTATATTAATTGAAAGCACAAATAACTCCCACAAAAACAACACATTTTGTTTTTGTTTGCATTTTAGCTCTGTGAGCGTAGCTTGAAAATGTGTTTTCCAACACAACTTGTAGCTCTTCATAAACTGACCGGTTGACGCGCCCTTAAACCTAAGAAACAACAAAATAAACAACAATAAAGTCGTCCAGACGCACTTTGTTATGACCCAGATCTATCAATCTGTGTATAGCATCATTATTGAAACGTCGGTGGTATTTAATTTGCATTTAAAGTAAATGTAAATGTGGAAAGAACAGGTTATTAATTTAGTTTTAATTTAAACACTCATCATTAAGTTTAAGGTTCATTTTGCATAGTTGTCAGACGAACAATTCGACCTGTTGCTTTAAACATAGTACTTGCCTAATACCAGAGAAACTATCCATTCATGCAAATATGCAAAATATAACTTCAATTCTATGTAAACAAGATACATGTATGTAGGTATACCATGGTATTTTTACATACATGTATCTTGGTATATATTATATACCAAGCAAAATGATTTTGAAATAATACGCTCCGTTTTGGCAAAGGAAATTCAAAAACAAAATAATTTTACTTTATTGCAAGCCCCTACGGTGTGGTTTTTTAAATCCAATACAAAAACACCCATTTTTGTCATACCAATTTAGTTTAAAAAATAAAAGCGTGATTATAGAGAATTTGTGATGAAATGATTGGAAAATTTACCTTTAAAATATAAGTTTGTTATTTAAGTCGTTGTTAAACGTTTTATTTCAAAACGACGAAGAATGTGCATTTTAAATTAACGTTCTTCAGAGTATATGGCTGTCCTGTTCAATAGCATTGAACGCTTGTTTGGAGTTCAACTGTGGGCCCATAGTAGGAGCTTGTGCTGTCAAATTCATGCATAACATTGATTTTTAAAGGGTTCTTCTCGTTACAAATCGTTGGACTGTTGTCCATAGTTACTAAAATATCAACAAAATAAATATAGTGCCTTCGAAAAGTTGTTAAGTCTCTTAAATCGTATTGCGAGTACAAACAGTTTTATTGTGTCATAAAAGGAATTAATTAATTCATTGATTAATTATGAAGAATGGAAAAGGGAAAGAGTGCAATATAAGGGACAAAACATTACGACACAAGCAGGTAGGACTCAAGAATATGAATGGACAAGATTTGGGCAAACATGAAGCTCTACACATAAAATAAAAATAAAAAAAATCCCTTTGATTTCAAATGCATTCGAACTTAACTTGTTATGTTTCGTATTTTATATTAATTAAATGATTTCAGTTTGATCTGTATATTATTAAATGTTTTTTTTTCTTCAAATCTATGTATTCATTTCAGTACGCAGTACACACACATAACAAAAACTTGTAGAAATACAGCCAAACCTTACACACTCAAAAGGAATGAGATCTAAAAAAAGGGCCAAGCTCATCTACCCTTCCACATAAACGTACAGTGTCCCATAACAGCATCCTCGAAAAGCTTGGCAAAATAGAATTTGCGATTTTTAATTTAACGTAATAGTTTATCCAAGTTCTTTTTTTCTAATTAATTTAAACGTAATAACATGCAAATTCTATTTTGCCAAGCTTTTCGAGGATGCTGTTATGGGACACTGTACGTTTATGTGGAAGGGTAGATGAGCTTGGCCCTTTTTTTAGATCTCATTCCTTTTGAGTGTGTAAGGTTTGGCTGTATTTCTACAAGTTTTTGTTATGTGTGTGATCTCATTACTTTTTCAAGTTCCATTACAAAATTATTTGCTAAAATAATATTTTTATCAAAGTTGATTTAAATTCTATGGTATTAGCAGTAAACAATATAGGATGTAAAATATCTAGACCCGGATTCATGTACATCCTGGTATAGGTGGTATAACCATGGTATAACGACGGTATAAGGACTGGACCCCAATTCTTGAGTTCGTGGGAGATGAGTTTGAAAACGCAATTTGAAAACGAAGTCGTTTTCGTTTTCGAAGGAATTGGTATTCTTGAACGGTATCGTGGAAACGTCATGGGTTGTGAGTTGAAAGCATTGATATTAAACCCCTATAGTAGGCTAGATTAGCAGTCTCCTATACCTCCGCACAGGCGCGAGCGTAGCAAATTGAAGGACTCAACCGGCCCATTTCAAGATGGCGATTTGGTGTTTTAATTTATGCTTTTTAATGCAATAAAGTATTTTACTGGATTGTTTGATATGGTTTTAGCTTGTGCAGCATGGTATTAAACAAAAGAAAACAATACGAAGTGATTGCATAAGGGAATTTAGTAATCATTTGGTGTTAAAGGCTAGTATGCTTACCTGTCAACCTGGCGGAAATCTTGAGAACTATTTGGCCACAAATCGCTCCCATTTGATTAACATGTAAACTGTCATTTTAAGATGGCTTCTAATTTTACCGGAAGTGGACCACCGACTGCTGGTCTAGCCAATTATATAGGATGTATATGGTTGAAAGAGTATCACGAAATCCAAACACTTTAAAAAGATTTGCGTATAGCAAAGAGCTCGAAAAAGTTCTATATTTATTCTAGATGGCAGTGCCTTCATAAACGCGGGCCAATCGAAAGACAAGTTGTATGAAATGATTTGATTGTTGCAATTATGTAAACAAACAGTTGAGCAAGTTCATATCAGAACAATGTTGTGCTGGCATAGGGTTGGCTAGGCTTGTCAAACATGTAATGTAAGTATGAATTTTACTAGTCCTATAGCCAAATGGAACTTTAGACCTACACTTTTGCATTATAAATAATTTTCCACATCTGGGCCTAGGCCAGGGACGGTTTCTGATTTGTTTTATGAGAGTATAATGACACCTTTTCTCGTTCCACACAAAGAAGAAAAATTTTAAATGTCCGCTATTTGTTTACGTATCGCACTTTCCCGCCTAACTCTGCTTATACCGTCAACAAGTGTCAAGTAACTATGGTTACTTGTTGATTGTATGCCAAGTGTTTAAGGCTTATTTTAAAACCTTTATTTGGAAGCCTTCCAACAAACTTTTTCAACTTTTTTTTTCAAAAGAGACTATATTTCTATAACCTTAATGTCCATGTAAAATATGAACATTGTAGTCCCACCCGTCTGGTCAGAATCGCGGGCCGACGTATTAGATGTTAGCAGTAGCAGTAGTAGCAGTAGTAGCAGTAGCTAACATCCTGAAAGTGATTTTGAGCATGTTTCAAGCCATTTTTTCACCAAGAAGGAATAATCGTACCCCAATAAAATTTGGCATGTGTTGTCAGGTACCTAAATCCCCTCGATTGTGATAGTTTTCAAGTTCACATCACGTTACATGACGGCTGGGTAACACCTCGAAATCACCCCAACTCTGCTTGGTGTATAAGGTGCTTGAGTGTGTAGCGCACCGCGGCTTGGCTGCGGCGCCCTAACGGGCACCTAGATTAAATTAACATAAAAACACACAATTAAAGGAATTTTATATATAAAGTGGAAATGAGGAGAAAAGCAGCATAACTGGAATTATTTTAAGTCCTTAAAAACATTACTGTAACAAACGGAGATAAAATATACTATAAAACGACATATAATAAGACCCGCAACAAAAAACAAACAAGAAAAAAAACACACCAGCCACCAACTAATTCTCTCTGACGCATCGGCCCAACTGATTCGCTAGCCGAATATTTTCAATTCCCACGAGAGGTAATTTATCTTCGTACTCACATGTGAATTAGAGGCTTACATGTTATCAAACTTTTTCATATTTCGATAATGTATCATTTATTTCGATAGTTTTATAAATATGGTCATACTTTGGCACCATATACTAATTTAGATACATGATTTTATTTGTATCAGTTTTATTTTATTTGTTTATTCGCTTTTTATTATGTCCATGATTTTAAATTGAGATACAGATCTAAGCCAATTATAATATGTTGAAATTTTAAAGTAGGAACCTCAAACGCATAGTGATAAAAAAAATGCCCTACACAATACACCAAAAAACCTGCAAACCATGAATGATTCAAATTATATTTGATTGAAATTAATTTAAAATGTATTTCGTGTTATATAAATATTGTAGTTACTAAAATATAATTAACATGTTATACTTTTTTTTAATTGTTATTAATATTCCAAGAATGTGCGTTTTAATGTAGTTTAGTGAGACTTAATTAATATGAAATAATAATTAGTTTGATATATTTTTATTCGTACACAAATGATTTGTTAACAACATTAATGAACTATTAGAAAAAAATCATCATATTTAATTTTTGCATCTTTAAGATTGTAAAATTTCATAATATAGTTGGATGAGCGTAGCGAGTGGAGCGAAGACTTCAATTTCACTGACCCCCCAAAATATTTAGCTCTGGTGTTTTTTTTTTTTGTTTTTTTTGTTTTTTTGTTTTTTTGTTTTTCCGTCTGTTTGTTCGCTCGATTCCGGGCAAACGGCATATGCGATCTTGATGAAAATTGTAAGGGACCTTCGTTTTCTCTGAACTTAGAGGTGTATTGTTTTTGGGTACAATCGAAAAAATATTTCTCATGAATATCGTACTTTTACGATTTTTTTCGATTTTTAGTGCGATATTTTCGTGACATTTGGTCCGATTCTGACCAAACGGGTGGGGCTACAACGTTCATATTTCACATGTACATTAAGGTTATGGTAATGTAGTACCTTTTGAAAGAAAAAGTTGAAAAAGTTAGCCAGAATTCATAGAAATAAAGGTTTTAATATAAGTTTTTCAATTTTTAGAGCGATATTTTCGTCCCATTCGGGCCGATTCTGACCAAACGGGTGGGGCTAAAACGTTCAGATTTCACATGGACATTAAGGTTATGGTAATGTAGTACCTTTTGAAAGAAAAAGTTGAGAAAGTTAGCCAGAATCCACAGAAATAAAGGTTTTAATATGAGTTTATTGAGGTTTATAATACCAATTAACACGTAACAATAGAAACTCTGTTCAACAATCACCTACAATGCATTCAAAAAGCACTTGCAAAGGAAAAGTGCAAAAAAAACCAAAAAACGCAAACAAAAAATTACAAAAACGCTCATCCATCAACGCGGCGGGACTTTAGCGTTTTCCTAGTGTATAAAAATGGAAAAATTAAAACAAATTTTAATACCTTGAACAGATTTAACATAACATAAGCAAGACATTATTGGTGCCGTCGTTTAGTTTTATTTGTGTAACGAAGCAATCCAAACCTAAACGGGAAAATAGAAGTGGTAACCTCACTACAAATAGAGCATCACACTTTTCCTTGGGACTCCCTCCTGCTCTAACCACGTCGAAATCAGGGGGCCAGGTGCATGCTGGGAACCGACCAATCAGAGTGCGGTGGAGCGCTTGCTGGGGTTCTACTTTCTATTTCCCAGCCTCAGGATTCCGACTAGACACCGTCTTACGTGGGAGGGTTTAATCCACTATTTAGATTGAAATTACATCTATTGGTTGGAAGTGTTCACTCTTTTTAATGGGTTTTCGGTGAGGATAAAAACTCTTCGTAACTAGAATAGATCGATGTTTGATTCTAGATGCAAAATATATGTTATTATGACGTGACCCCCCCCCCCCCCCCCCTAAGATGTATTTCTTATTATCTTCGTACAATGGAGCGGTGTAAACCTACATTGATGCCATATGGTTTCGAACCAATCTCTCATTCTACAAGATAAATCAATTAATAATTTTGTGTAATATTTTATATCAAGTCTTCGGAAATTTGAAACTTGACATAGTTATGCACACATCGATTTACTTTTAATCTGATGATTTAATTGAACACGTAACCTTGAAACCATGTAGCCTACAGGGTTGTATTGATTGTCTTTAAATTTATTGACCACCACTGAAAATCTGTTGTGTGACTGGGTGGGTATCTACTCTAAATACGAGTTTATTAATTAATTAATTTAAAATTCACAGCAATGTTACAAAAACCGCATACTCGGATTTGATGCACGCGTAGTAGGGCATTCGTTGGCCAACATTTAAACGTAATGCTACAAATTTTACATTTAATAAACATGTTTTTTTAAAGTAAAATTATAATTTTGAAACTTTTGCATAAATACATGTTCATTGATTTTGTTTTTATACATACTAAAACGTGAAATATGCGTACCTCTAATTATGCCCTTGTCCTACGCTAGTGAAAGGTGGCAAAAAATAGCCATTCTTGTTGGCTGTAAGATAAAACGAAAGTGGAAAGTTTATACATTATCCTGGTAATTTGTAATTAGTCAGGTTCACTATGTCGTAAAAACGACTTTCGTAGGATTTTTTTGGAGATTAGCAAAGTGCCATATTTTTGGAAAGCTTGAAACGTCAGGAATTCAAAAATCCATGTTTACATTTGCTCAGATGTTCGAATGGCCGCAATTTTGGATAATCAAAATGGCCGCCCGAAAAATATGAATTGAACTATATCTCGGCTTCCAAGTGACATAGAAAGTTCATATAAAATGCTCTTACTGTGTTTTAACACCAAGAATATTAAAATCAAAGTTAAAATTTGTAAATATGCAGCATGGCTGCCATTTTGAATTTAAACTATGGCTGACCCTAAAATACAAATTTCACTATAATTAAGCTTCCAATTGACATAGAGAGTTTATGTTAGTCTTTACTACAATGTATTTACACCAGCAATATATTATTAAATGTTTACATTTGCAAAGATGCCTCTATGGTCGTTTTTTTGGACTTTAAAAATGGCCGACCAGAAATAAAACTTGCTTGATAGCTCGACATGTAATTGTCTAAGAACGTTGGTGAAAAAGGCTCTTCATTTGAGTTAATATCATAAATAACCATAAATCCCTACTAAAAATTGCTTACATGCCCATATCGCCGCCATTTTGGATTTTAAAATGACCACCGTCAAACGAGAATTTCATGATATCTCGGCTTCCAAGTGACATAGAAGGTAAATGTTAGATTCTTCTTCTATGTTATAACATCAGGAAGATGAAATTTATATTTAAATTTGCAGACAAGTCAATTGTGTTGCTATGGCCGCCATTTTGGATTTTAAAATGGCGTCTGATAGTAGGAATAACGTGAATTTTAGCTTTTATTTGTTTTTGATAGATGATTTAACATGCAGTTTTTACATAAGAATAAATTAATTTATCTTTTCATTTACACAAATCATTTGATTGGTGCTACATGATGTGAATAGGGCATAGAGAAATTGGATCGTTTACGAAGAGCAGACAGTGGCCCAATTACCGACTTGCAGCAACGTCTGTCCTATTGCTGTTGAAAGGGACATGTTGTACAAGTTCATCACAAATGCATGTGTACCACAAGTGTGTTCAGAATATCTTGAATGCTGATGAAACTGGTTAGAAACTTTATTAAAGCTACGTCCCTGAACGCATCAATGGAGATGTCAGCCTGTGGGCCCCAGTCAAAAAAAGAACAAGATGTACATGTCTGGAAGCAAAACAGCAATTGATAAAGCTTTGTAACTAGACAGTTGACCTGCGACTGCAATATACCAAAAATCTTTATGGTCACCTGATGGTTTTGAGCTGATCCAACAGAGATATATTGACCAAAAGAATGCTGTTGGTAACTTTCAGTTTACATTTGATCCGAGAGCACTTTTTGCTCCAGATGGGTCAATGTTTCCACGTAATTACAAATCTAAGCTGATACAATATCTTCAGAAGTTGGCAAATACTGACGAAAGCAATAATCAGACAGAAACTCCAGGAACCAGTGTGCAACGACCCTTTTCATCAACAAATCCGAGAATCACCGTTGTTGACGGAATGGTTCTTCTCCAGAAAATGACGGGAAAAGTAGGTATACTCAAAACAGTAAGAAATCTTGCACAAAGTTTCAACGACAGGATTACGAATTTGATATCAACGAACTGATATTCTTCACTCCTGATACAGATATTTTGGTTCTGGCTCTCTCAAACTATGACAGCTGTGCAAAAAACGCTACACTCGATGGTATCCGGTATGGTGGACATAGAACCAATCAGGAGAGCTTTAGGCACGGACAAAGCGCAAGCTTTATACCTATATTCCACGCGTTCACTGAAGCGGACAACGTTGGGAAGTTCTCAGGAATAGGTTACACCAAATGGTTTCAACTGTACTTGAACGCTGATGAAACCGTCCATGGAAGGTGATCTTCAGTAGGAGGTGAAAGACGAACTGGGAAACTTTGTTTGCTCAATGTACTGTCCGAAAAGTCTCTACATCAGAAGCATACCTGATCTAAGTTGGCATCTGTTCTGCAAACAACTCGCAGAATGAGAAAGCAACAAGCTACCACCTACATTTTTTGCACTCGAAGAACACATCAAGCGCGTGCAGATACAAAGCCAGGTATGGTGTCAAGCCACAGTCATGCAGCAACAGCTTATTGACCCCTCAAAATTCAGTAACTGTAAGGATACAGATGGAGATGCTGCCAGTTACTACAAAGGTTCTTCAGCACCACAGGCTATCATCGATTGGTCAGATGCCAATGCAAAACCAACTGCTCCACGCAAGATGTTCATGTAAAGAAAGAATAACTTACCATGTACAGAACTTTGATTGTGGGACACCGAATGCGAAAATGACGATGACGGCAGCATTGTTATTGCTGACAGTGACAGTGATGAAGATGAGGTCTAGTGTAATGAAGATAAAGAAGATAATGTTTTCTCAATGCAAATAATTTCATAATTTACATATACTTAAAATATAATTCATAGCTTTTAACTTCTGAAAAGTATGACTGTAAAAATACTGCGATCAGTACCTTACATTTCATTCTCCTTACTTTTGTGCTACAAACAAATTCAACTACCACTAAACTACTAAAAATTAGCTACTACTACTACTACTACTAGTATTTTATATTAATCCAATCATTTGTAAATTCCAGTAGTCCGACAAAATGAAATCATCACTTTAAATGAACTGTGCAAAATATGTAAACTTCAAGATTCCTTTTCTTGATGTTGAAACATATGCTTGTTCTTTAAAATTTTGATGATAAAGGGAGGCCATTTTTAATTCAAAGTGCCAGCTTCAGAGTAATCCATATTCTATGTAGATGCAGGCGTAGATTAATATATTCCAGATTTTAAAACGTACAAAGAGAGATTTACGTTATTCTTACGTATCGGACGCCATTTTTAAATCCAAAATGGCGGCCATGGCAACACAATTGGCTTGTCATGCCAATTTAAATATAAATTTCATTTCCCTGATGTTATAACATAGAAGAAGAATTTTACATTAACCTTCTTTGTCACTTGGAAGCCGAGATATCATGAAATTCTCGTTTGACGGTGGTCATTTTAAAATCCAAAATGGCGGCGATATGGGCATGTAAGCAATTTTTAGTAGGGATTTATGGTTATTTATGATATTAACTCAAATGAAGAGCCTTTTTCACCAACGTTCTTAGACAATTACATGTCGAGCTATCAAGCAAGTTTTATTTCTGGTCGCCAATTTTTAAAGTCCAAAAAAACGACCATAGAGGCATCTATGCAAATGTAAACATTTAATAATATATTGCTGGTGTAAATACATTGTAGTAAAAACTAACACAAAAATCTCTATGTCAATTGGAAGCTTAATTATAGTGAAATTTGTATTTTAGGGTCAGCCATAGTTTAAAATCAAAATGGCAGCCGTGCTGCATATTTACAAATTTTAACTCGGATTTTAATATTTTTAGCATTAAAACATAATAAGAGCATATTAGATGAACTTCCTATGTCACTTGGAAGCCGAGATATAGTTAAATTAATATTTTCGGGCGGCCATTTTGATTATCCAAAATGGCGGCTATATGAACATCTGAGCAAATGTAAACATGGATTTTTGAATTCCTGACGTTTCAAGCTTTCCAAAAATATGGCACTTTGCTAATCTCCAAAAAAATCCCACGAAAATACATAGTGAACCTGACTAAATGTTTCGTAATCAACGGGAATCAATCTCAGAATTCTTCTTTTGTCTGATAATAATTTTTGGGTATAATTAATCTTCAGTCAGGATTTCCGTGGTTCCGCCACCTTAGTCGTAGGTGGATCCCTCGAAGTCTAGAACGTATAATGCGTGGCCGGTGGAATACTCCAGGCACTTTGAAAACAAACTTTCATTTGTTAAACTTTGCTTTCTTGTTTTTGTTTATAGTTTTGTAGCAACGACAATATAAAATTAAGAAACTTGTTTGGTCATGCAATCTTGTTGTACGTTTCTTATGCGTAGAACATTGCTTTAGCGCAGGGTAAATTGATTGTATTTATCCACGCACTTGCGCGTGTCATTGCAGGGTGGGAGCAAGGCGAAATTAAACCATCAACGTCAGTTAAGACACATGTTCATGTTACGACAAAGTTACGACAATTATGATGTTATCTTAAATATGACAACAAAACAAACCAGGTTTCGAGTTTTAATAAAAGTGAATTATTGACATAACGCGAAGAGTGTTCATTTGATACAGAATCGTTATTAAGTTGCACCTTGGAACTTGGAAGTTTTTCTCTTCGTGGCCTCCCTCTTCGAACTCTTTGGCACACATTCCGCCAACGTCTTTCAGAATACCTCCCGGGCTTCCAAACAGTCTTAGTTACCTACTTTCTAGTTAATTTCACTCACGGGAACCATCACCTCCTCTTTCTTGGTCGCGTTACTCATCGCGTATATGCAGCTCTATCACACACACCCCTCAGAAAGTTCATTACTTTCATGGAGCATTTTACTCCATCTCCGCGCCACACGTCGAATATGCTCAACCATGCTGTTTCTCAAGAAGGATCTTAAAGGGATATTCTGACCAAAAACTAAAAAAAAACTTAATGCAAGAGACACAAGTAAAAAATATGCTTACATCACAAAGTAAACGACGTAAATAATTCGCAAAAATTGCTATTTAGTCAAATATTCAATATTCAATTAAAAATATCCACCTTGTTGCTCTGTCACCATTCGTTTTACTTGGATTTTTAAATTCGAGTGCTCTTATTTATTTACTACGTAATTTCTTTGCTCATTCCACCTCTTTTAAGCGAGGAAAATCAGATGTTACATATTAATCTCATATTTTAGCAACACGCAATGTTCGTTCTCTTTGGGATAACATTTTTCTCATATGAATTCACATGTTTTCTACATTGTTCAACCTGAAAATCTATTTAAATGAATGCTGGAATGAAAACTATTTTAAATAAGCTTATACAACCTTCTCGTCTCCCGCTCTCGTGTTTTTACACGTCTAACACGGCTGAAATAATTTCCACGACTAAAAGTTTTACCAAAAACTGTTCTTTTTTTAAGAAAAAGTTTCTTGAAACCAATTCCATTTCCATTGCTCTAGGGCTAGGCACTCGTCAGCAGAGCATTTATTATCCTTTCCTCACATCAGCACATTTCCCCAATAAATTTTAAGTTTTTCTTGATGGAATTACTATACTTACACATAAGAAAGTATAATATGGTTATTAAAAGCACATTCATATTCGTTAACCACAAAAAGAGTGAGTAATTTCGATTCAAAACCATAAAACACATTTCAACAGACAGTCAACTAATGGTTATCGTTAGGTAGTTACTTTTCAATCCGCTAGCACGAAAACACTTGCCGCTGAGAATATAAATTGAAATATGCTGATAGCTATCGTAAAATGAAGTTGCTACGTCATAGGTAGGCGCACGTGGTGTCGGTTGGGCGTGCGCGGGACTGCGGGGTGGCTCTGATCCCGCCGCCCGCCGGCCAGCGGCAGTGGTGTGCTGAGCGTCTTTGCGAGCGGCCAGAGAAGCGCGCCTACCGCGTATCAGTCCGGCTTCAACACGCGCTCGCTGCAGGGATGGACTTTCTATAGATATTATATAAGAGAGCGGTCTTGTTGGCTAAGGGAACATGAGATGAAGTTTGTTTATGATTGTTTCTCGATTTAGAACTATATTTCAAATCCAAATTGATTTATTTTTAATTAAAGAATTATTTAAATAACATATTTTTAAAGTACTAAGAAGAACTTTAACCATATATTTAAATATATATTCAAATGCCAACATTTTAGTTATTTTAAAATTGCAATAACCATTTTTTGTCAATCATCGTTTTTCTAAAATTGATCTTTTGTTAACAATGTCGTCAAAATTAAATCACTAAGTGTGATTAGCTGATACTTTGAAGGGACCTAAAACAGGTCGGTTAAGACAGTATACTTGGCAAACCATACTAATACTAAAACTTATTCTAAAACTAATACTTATATAAATCTGAATTTTAGAAAATACTAATAGTCGGCTCCGGTTTAAATCCTCATTTTGCTACAAGTAAGTTTCCAAAATAGTTTTCATATTTTAGAGTCATTAAACAATATATTTTTCTTATAGGTGAAAGTGATGGTTGGTTTCGAGCTTGTATCCAGTTTGTGTCTAAAAACAATATAACCTAAGTGTGGACGTTCGCTTCTACAGCGCATAGTTCAGCCTCTTTACAGGAAGGTATCTGGAAATACCTATCGGTCATGGCGCGATATTCGTTTCGTGTTACTGTTACTGTTATGGCTCTCATCATAGTCACCTCTGCTGCTGGTAAGAATCATCTTTTTATACATCAGCGTCCGTTCAATGTTTGTGCATGGGGTGTGTAAGCCTGGGCTGAAACCCAAGCATTGGCATATAAAATATTTTAAAAGAACGTTGGAGAAAATCATTCAATATAGGCCTACGCAGTTATTTCTTTCTGGGGACACATTGATCAAAATGTTGGTTTACATTTTTTCATTTAATCATTTATATTTTAAATGAGTATCAATCAATGAGTCTTGGATTTACATTGTTTCACACGTATGCAAATGGTCCAGGTCAATAATATATTCTGGGACACGGAGTTTCACTATAACTTCCGGCAAAAGCGCTTCGTTTAATTTTAATGCTTAGAGAATGAATTTAAGGTGTGAAATTTACCAATTTAATTTATTCATTGTTACAACAATTTACGTTGGTTAGTTTCATGAATTCCTATTTTTCGGATTTTCGGAACTATTATCACATCTCATCGGAGAGTTCTTGAATATTTATCAGAAGTTAACAGCATTGTTATAAATTCGTTTGTGTTAGGCCTTCTTTATGATAAAAGTAATTTGAACCTATGATATAACTTTTTTTAAAGAAAAAAAAAGTCTTGTGAACTATAATTTTTAATTTTAACATTTTTCTTTTATACACGTTTCGCGCTCTCACCGCGATAACAATGTGTCAAAAGGGAAAACTTGAGTCAAGTAACCATTATATTTCAGCGGTATATTTTCAGTTAACCACATCTGTGACCAAACCATTAAGGGCCTTGTTAACTTGATAAAGGCTCCCTAAATGTGTTTAAGCTTTTATGGCTCGTCAGGAGATATAGCCGAGGAAAATGATAACTTGAACATAAAACAAGTCTTGAAAAGTTGCTACGATTCAATTTATTTTCCTACTAAAAGAAAATGTTTACACTCGAAAACAAGTTGGATTGGCTGAAATACAAGAAACAATCAAATATTTATTAACTTGGGTAATATGTTTTATTTAACTTTCAAAATTTCTCAAAATGTTGAAACTTTGTTCGGATGTTTTAATTATAGTTTGTATTTACATTATCTAAAACAACTAGAGATAGTAAGCTAGAGCAATTTAAATATCTCAAATAATATATATAACCTTGGCTTTATAGTAGGCGACTATGACGCTGTTATGTTAATTCTTTAGACAGAAATAAAAAAAGTGACTACCCCGGTGTAGTCACTTATTTTAATTTCTGTCTAAAGTATTAATATATATATATATATATATATATATATATATGTTAGTACAATTAAAAAGAGACTACATTAAGGATCGAGCCCGGAACCTTAGCTGTCCGGCTATGCTCTTACCAACAGACCTATGCAGCCACAATTTAAAACTGTCTAATTTTTTGTCTGTTTTGTACATTGTTAATAACGTGTATAGAGCAGATTGCACTGCCTATTACTACATACGAAATTTACTTGGAGAACTTGGTAAGAGCATAACCCGGACAGCTAAGGTCCAGGGTTTGATCCCCGATATAGTCACTTTTTTTATTTCTGTCTTAAGTACTAACATAGCGTCAGAGTCGCCTACTATAAAACCAAGGTCAAACAATATAGGCTATATCCTAACGTGTTTATTCGCCTCCTAGGGATAAATTATGCACTTAGTACTATAAGCTGCTCGGAAAAAGCGTCAGCATGTGCAAGGAAATGCAGTGATACATAAATTTTATTTACAGTTAGGGTTTGCATCTTTTAAGTCGCATGAATACGTAACATACAACCAACGCAAATGTTCTGCTTCATTACCTTAAAGCATTCACGTGCTTTAATATTTGCAAGTGAACGAGGATACGGTTTTAAATATCGCAAATGTATTTGAAGTGGAACATATAAAGAGTACTGAATAGATAGTGTAATGAAAATTCCCAATCCTTTTACTCTGCAGAATGTGTGTATCGACAAAAAAAGTTGCCTGTCTGAGTGCCTGATGAATGAACCTGTACCGTTTGATTCAAGAGATATACACCTAAACCTATTTCTATCAGATGAGATACTCTTATTTGCATTGGGATATGTTTCATTTGCCGTGCTAATACTTTACGTATCTTACACTAGAACCCTGCAGTTATGTTCTCCAAAATTTAAGGTGTTAGCAGTTATTTCATTCCTCTCTTTTGAACGGATCAACATGAGGAATAGTTTTCTTTCGCAAGTAGAGAAAGTTATTTGTATGTACTGGTCGCAGAAGTCATAGTGCTCGTCATTGTTAAGTTATATTCTGATAATTAATGTTTGTAGATATAACAAGTAACGAACACGGATTTCATGTTCCAATTCTCAGAATAGTAGGTATTTATTTCTTGTTTTGAGGCGAAAACTTTTTAAAAGTTCGACTTCCATATAAAACATGAACATTACGTTGAATCGTTCTAAGTTTATGTTGCTGTTTATGTATAATTGTAGTAATAATAAACCTAGTTTCTGCAGACAATGTTGTTGCCTCAAGACACAGAATAACATTCATTTTGCAATAAATTTGGAATTTAAATAAAATAAATACATTAATATTTATTTGTTATGAATTTACTTATTTATTTACCTATTTATTTATAATATATTATTTTTATTATTAATCTATTACGGGAATATTTTACCACCATGAGGCCGGGGATGCTTCTACCTTGAAGTCATTGCACATATTAAAACAGAACAGGGAGTTCGCATTTTTGCGACACAATCTGCACTCACAAAATGTGGGAATAAAATCATTATACTGATATTAGTTGGCACATTATAATATAGGGTTATTTTGGTAACTAAACATGATATTATTTTAATTTATGGTATTGCTATTGTAAATATTATTAACAAACACGTGATATAATTGCCACAATATTGATGGAAGGGCTCATGCAGGTTTATGAACATCCGCTTTCCCTTAAGGCTACTATTGATTGATGTTATTGTAATAATTATAAGCGATTGATATTTTGGTAAATGTATCATATGCTACGTGCGAAGTGCGCTGTGGAAATGCGTTTAAGTAGTGCTTTTCGTAAATTATTTTTCAGTTATTTCTTGAATATTTTATCGCAATTTCTATCGTGTATCTAATTTTTAAGTGAATAATATGATATGACTTGCATTGTTTTAGGAAGAAAAAAATTGTAGTTTGCAATGTTAAATAACGTTTTTCTTCGAACACTTTAGGTAAGCGATGCTGTGATTGAGTGATTGTGTATCAATATACCCTCTATTACACCTTCGTCGTTAACATGTTTAATTTTATTTCTCGATTTGGATGGTCCGGAAAGAATTGAAAATATCTAATACAATTCAGAAATTAAAACAGTCTATCCATGTTAAATGTTACCGTCTCGGTGGTCTAGTTGGCTAAGGCGCCTACCTGGAATGTGGAAGACCCGGGTTCGAGCCCCGGTCGGGATGGACTTTTTTAATTTCTGAATTGTATTAGATGTTTAATTTTATTTACTGGACACATGGTAGTAGGGATAGATAAAGAAGAGTGAAGTAAATCTATTGTTTGCCGTGGACCATATTTTAAAACAACGTTTATATAAGGTGCAACATAGACAAATTTGCTGTAGTTTACTCGAAATATTTCGATAAAAATAGCGTGTCAGTGTATGTTAAGATATAATATGTGAAATGTTACAAAAACGTGTACAGAGGTTTGATATAAACGGCGATGTTGAACAGATTGGTTATTCATAAATTAAACTTAAAAACTGAAACAACAAGAATAATGCATAGATTTTTAAATATCAATCGGAATCAAATTTATCACTAGACAAAACGAAAAAAAGAAGAATTTTAGTTAATATAGTTTGAATGATTTTCCTCTTGGTTAATATTTACTTGCAAGGTATTTTAATACAAGAAGACACACGTGGGAAGCGTGGACAATATATTTTAAATGTCTGCATCAGAGAAGTTTGTTTAAGTATTTGATACGTGAAGTTTAACTAGCGTTTGTTGCTTACAGAAACTTTGTTCTAGAAATTAACTTCACTCTAGCTAAATATATCTTGTCAAGTGATCTCTTACTAGAAAGTAATTCGTGTAAAGTAGACTGATAAGAACGTTCTAGGCTCGACATTGACATCGACATTCAACAGCAATATTTGATAAGGTACGTAAAAAATTATTATGTTTAATAAGATTGTATTAAAAGTACGCTGTAGAAAATACTTCAAATAAAAATTGATAATAAGTGAAACGATAAGGTCTGATTTTATGCTTTAAAAATAGGTAAGGCATGTTATAGCTATTATACCAGAAACAAGACATAATGTATAATTTAAAGGGGACGTTTAGCATAACTTGTTTGACTACAATCACTGACTACCACTGACTGACCACATCTAAAAGTATAAGGACAAAAATAGGCAACGAAATAGCTCAACATAAGATTAACTGTGAAAGCGATAATAAAGTTTTATTCATGAATAATCTTACAATTTAAGAAAATATGTTTTGACACTTACTAAATATGTGAAATGTGAATTAGGAATTTAAATACAACGCCTTTAAAACAAAAGGATGTAGATAAAAGTGTTTTACATTTTCTGGGACACGCCTAAATTGAGATAAGAAACACGGACCTTTCAAAATCCGTTAATATTGATCTCTTAACTAGATAATTAACGTGTACCTATACATCCGCAGCTCTTCTACTATAGTTGACGAGGGGGCTTTCTTTTAGAACGTAGGGAAGAGGAATGAGTAAGTAAGTAGAAAATTAATGAAACATTACGAGGAAAACGTAAGGCAACACTCGTAATGCTTAGCCAAGTAAATTGTTGATTAAATTCCGCCCTCATAGTCGTGAGGTGTGGGTGCAGATACGAAAATGGAGGTGGAGATGGAATAACCTTCAGTCTGGATGATTGTTTAACTATTAAGGAGCCTGTGTCTGGTCTGCTTGGTAGACGGAGCATTGGTATACACATAACAATAATTATTATGAGTACTATAGTATTTTCGTTCATGATGTGAACAATATAATAATGTACAATATACTATTTTGCTTTTATTTGGCCAAGCCCTACAAATGCCACACATCCGTCTCGTGTTACAAAATATTACGGTTATTAATTAAACACGTTTTTGTGACAACACAATGTGTAGGCAATTACAAAAATCGCACTAATCATTGAAACGTGTTAATTAAATCTTCATACAGCGAACTACCAGAATAAATCCGAAATTACCGTGTTAACTGTTTTAATAAAAATCCTTTACTCATCCAAATATAAGACCTATTGATATGAAAGTCATACGAAATAGTGAAATGATAATCAATAATCAATACCTTTGCCATTTATAACTTTTCGTTTTTGGTATATTTAGATCGTCTTCATCTTTGTATGACCTGCGACAAGATTCGTATTCCACATCGTTCCAGTCCCATCTCTGCTTCACATCTTCACTGTCCCGCCATGTTGCCGTAGTCTTCTCTTGTTCCCTTACTTCGACTAGGTAATATTGCCTTGTCCCTGTCTTTGACTCGTTTAAACTGCTTTATTCTCATCTAGCCAATTATTTCTACCTTCTTCCTTTCTCATTCTCGTTCTATTTAATATCCACCGACCTTATTCGTAATTCGAACCCCACTTGTATTCCAGACAACACTTCACAAATTCTAATGGCTTTTCTATCAAGCTTGGCGCATTGAATTCAAACCCGGCCTCATTCACACAGTATATTGTTCCGCCGTCGTGCAAATTCAATGAATGATATATATAAAAAGTGAAATGATGTAAGTATAATGAGTCATTTATACATGTTTTCTTCTGAAAAAAACTGTGTTGGAAGTTTAACTCAAAATATTTTTCAACTTGTATTGATACTTTAGAATAAAACGACTTTTGGCCCTTCATTTATACCATGACATAGGTTTGGCGGTTTAGTTACAAGATTTTGTATTCGTGTCATCTTTACAACAATGGTCTTAATCATAATATTCATATTGACGAAATAAAAATTGTATTATATTAAAGCTGGACAAAAACGATATTTTGACACGATATCAATAAAAGTTGGAATATTATCAATATTGGACTCCATATAAAAATATCAAAATTTTAAATAACATCAACAAAAGAATCAATTTTTTAAAACGTGAAAAATTACAACGAATATAAGATTTTTGTGTGAATGTCAATGTGTAAGCCCTTTATGCTGCAAATACATAAGAAAAATGTATTTGTTTCGTCCAATTTCGATTCACGTTGTTAATAGTGGAGGTGCCAGGTAGACTACAGTAATTCGAACTGGTTTTAACATAATGGTGGAGGTGCCGGGTAGCCTATACATTCATATTCATACTGATTTTAATTTTTAACAATTAATGGTGGAAGTGCCGGATCGGTCATTTAACGCGAGTGTGAGATCATAAAAATCGTTATGAATTTTTTGCAATACCTTACCAACCCTTTTTTGCCACAAATTTTTTAATAGCTCTTTTGATATAAAGTTTGTACTTTTAAATACAGAATTTTTTTGTGCATAAATAATAAAATTTTGATATATCGATGTCGACATCGAAATTTTCGTTTGATATCGAAAGTTGAATGATATTTAATAGCCCAGACTAAAATTATATATTTAATTTATGCTCTATAGATTATAATTGAACGAGTGAGCGTAGCGAACGTAGTGATTTCCATTCGACTTAAACGGCCCTAATTGTTTTTCTGCGTGCGTGCGTGCGTGTGTGTGTGTGTGTGTGTGTGTACGTTGAAAATCAGCCGAATCGCTGAACAGATTGCGCTGAAATTTTAAACAGACATCCGGTACGAGTTTATTGAGAACTGCTAACAAAATCAGCAAGATTCATTGCGATTTAAACCTACAAGAAATGATAAACTGAAAAATAGACTTCCAATGTTTAGAAATTATTTTAACGACAATGTTTTAGATTTTGAAAATATATTTTTTGTTTGTTTTTCGCCTGGCCGTGTAATGCCGTGCCCATGCAAGGTCTGTCGAATGTTGGACGTCAAGGTACACCCAAATTCCGCTCGTAGATTGAGTAAACCTTGCAATATTTTCACGTATTTCGTACTGGCTATGTTTACCATAGTAGGCCCTATTGCCACAGATGATGGACTACACTGCGTTATATGCATTTCAAAACATGTTTAATTATTTTTTAAATACAATCTAGAAATTACAAAATCTTTCCCGACCAGGGGATTGAACCCACGTCTCCCACATTTCGGCTACAAGGGCGCTTTAGCCAACTAGACTAGGGAAACGCCAAAGTCGTAGTTAGACGAGTGAGCGAGTCATGTGGTGGGTACCCGGGAACATTTGCATTTAAGTTTGATAATTATATTCGTATAAATAATAGGGTATTGGTGGAAATCACTGTGCCGGAGGTTGCTGTTGTTGGCAGTCTTCAACTGAATATTCCGTGTGACTGCCGGGTCTTGCTTAATGGTAGATTGTTGGTCCGGGAGTTGTGTAAAAGTTTAGGCCATAGTTTAGGCCAAAATGCTCCACTGTAGCCTATGATAGGCTATAGGGAGGCCTAAGGTAAGGGGAAGAAAAGAAATGTTACCGGGTACTCAACACATGGCTCACTCACTCGTCTAACAACGACTTTGGCGTTTTCCATAATGTATTATTTTTATAGTATTGTTATGTTATATTCTACTGTTGTATACTCGTTTACTGACTAGTAAGCTGGTTCCCCGTGGTCGCCCAATACCGATTTGCCAGCTACATATTATCAAGATAAACTTTAAAGTTTAACTGAGTATCACGTTGAAATGTTACACTACGCAATATGACGATAGTAAATGCAACAAGTTCCCAAGTGTGGGACACAAAATGGCCGGCATTGAGCGTCCGCCCGCTGTGCGAGGCGATGTTGCATCCAGGGTGACGAACGTGAACAAAGTGGGATGAACGAGGGGGGCGTCTTGTGTAGACGAGTTGTCTTTACGTTGTAATTGATACTTGAGTTTTTTTGCGGAAGAGAGGAGGTTTTAATTATGAATACAACTTGGAGGGTAATTCGAGTTCGGTTTTTTAATCTTGCGTATATTGCTAGCAAATTACAAGCAATTAAAATATTAAAGAAAAACATGTACGGCATACAAAAATTAAAGTTTCAGAAACTAAAATTAATATCAACTTCACTAAAAAAGAATGGTATTATGTTTTTCGATAGTAACATTTGTAGCATCATGTACCAAACTTTATTTGTAACCAGAATAAGAGGGCGGTTCGCTCTAAACGTACAATTGCCCCGGGGAGATTTCCTTGAGAGATGTATTTACATTATTCATTCGATTTAATTAATTATTCGTCTTTCAATAAACATCAAACTATAGAAATGTAATAGATATAGTTAAATAACTCACATTGACACAAAGAATTAATATTGAGGAAATCGTCGGATGATAGTAGCCACCAGCAAACATAACTGAATGTTTTTCGCAAGGTTTCGCTCAAATAAATGTGAGTGCTGGATTATCAGTCATAGTACTGCATAATATCTCTTGTCATTCTCCCAGAATAGCCTCATACCCAATATCTAGATAATAACGGAAATAAAGAATAGTGCAAGGAAGGCGTGCACCCATATGCTAATAAAACAAGGAATGAAGTAAGCAAAATACAATTGAAAAATCGAAAAATTCTTGCTAAAACGCAAAATAGATTACAAATTTAAAGAACGGAAAAGAGGCAGACATTCAAGCATTTTGCGACGATTCATCAAAAGTGAACTAAAGATAAGTTATATATTCTAGACTCAATGCTAAAACTATAAAGAACTAAAATGCGACATTTCCATCGGACTTAAAAGACATAGGTACTTAAAAACTTTCGCAATAATCTTACAAAGCAAATCATCAGACAAACACTATACCCTAAATAGATTGGATTTTATTCAGTACCATCCTTATCATAAAACGGATTTACGTTCAACGTTCTACAGTTTAGCTTCACAATGTCCATTCAATGCTGGACAGGAACGCCCAGCCAACAGAGCTACATCAAATTAGAAACCCTTCATGGAATCAAATTCTATACCCTGACGCTAACAAACCCCAATTAGTGTTCAATTGGTAAGCTGCTTAATGAGTTTGACTACAAAGCCTGTATTTATCTGGAGTTGTATTCTTTAGACGCATCACCTGTGGATTAAGTTTCACGAGCGCGCAGCGCCTGTTTGGGAAGCTACTAACTCCATTGATTTACAGCGGACGGTTCAATTATACAGTTGATTGTTGTGAATACGTGTACTAAAATAACACGGAGAGCGTTATTAAAAACCAACACCTGAAAGCTACATAAAATCAAAATCACAATACATTTCCATTTGATGACCAAACAGATTAATGGCTCGCTCCTCGTATTTTATACACCCGAGTCACTCTTTGCGTTCAGTGTTAATTACGATCGTTATTCTGTGAGCGTAAATAATAAATGGTATTCAGTAACTCTTTGTTTGAACGCTCGTTTGTTTGTTTACGTAATGCAAGGGAAATAATTCATTTCCGATTCAAAATAATACGATTACCTCATGCACAAATAATTATAAGTGGCGTGTTGTAGAAACGTCATGGGTTTGGTTACACAGTCGTGTGAAATGAGATGTTTAGTTTGGACTTAAGTGACTATACACGTAAAGATAATATTATACGTATGATATCCCAAGTTTGCTGACATTATATATTATATCGATGGCTCGGTAATTTTGTTACGAAATATGTTTTACGACTATTGGTAATTTTTCTATAACTATATTTACATTTATTTATTCACAATTGTTTTTATTCTTACGCTTTCTGTCTGTATATTCCATTTCAAATCCTGACTCATTATAGTACCCATGTGCTTAATTTTTATTTCTTTTACATCGATTATTTGTGAGAAATAAGATCGGTCTCGTTCTGATTAATGGCGTTATGTCCAAACCAAGCATGTGAAGATTCTCCGTCCACATCTCTCGTGTCCCCTAAGACCAGTATCGTAGCTGCTCCTTTAAGAAGAGGTAGAACCTTTGAAAGTACGACTTCATGCAATCAGGTCTCGAATGTCGTATGTGGGCGGTCAAGCCAGAATATGCATGCACCTCATTAGGGTAATGTAGATGCATCCCTCTATTCCCAAACCATCTCAGATAACCCATCGACTTCGATTGACCTCTTTGATACAGATACGAACTATTCACTATTATTAAACCCGTCGCACAATCGTCAAATTCACAAACCATCCCTTATAAACTATCGATCGACTTCGATAAACCATTTTTAATACAGATACATAACTATTCACTTTTATATTTTAATCCGTCCTGCTAACCTTCAACTCCATATTGTTGTATGGTCAGCATTTTTTCGTATGTGTTTATATTTAAAAATAATTATGTTCAAAGTTTCCAACAAATTGGCAGGAGGGGTCTGTCAATAAAGATAGAATGTATGAATATTATTAAAGTTACTTTTTATGTTTAGCTTTGCCATGGAAACTTAAGTTACTAATTAATTTATATTAAACTGTAACAAATTTTTATAAAGTATTAAATCTCGCGAGAAATGAATGAAATATGAAAAACCACTGATATAAAACGCTTTTTGTGAGGTTCACTTACAAATGGTAATGCATACATTATCTTCTGTTCTGTTCAGTTATCTTAAAGGTCAGAAGATAAGTGATGTTTTTTTACCAGACTTACTTATTTTCTCTTAACGTGCAGTCTTCACTGTCGAGTTCAAGGTTCCTTATGACGCTCGTCGTAGAAAATAAAACCCGTCACAAATAGTATGGTATTTACAAAAAGACAATACAATTTTAATACTGTAACAAATAACTTTTTACCCTCCCTGGCAGGGGGAATTGGTATATGGACGTGCATCTCTGCCTGACTTACATCACACGCCTAAAAGCCTAAAGCAAAGTGATCTATGGCACAGAGTGTGTAGTTTAAAAAAAAAAACTATTAACAAACCAAATTACAGTGAATATTCCAGCGCCAAATAGTATATTGCAGCATGGAGCAAAACTGGGATTTTACAGAGTTGTTCAGTAATTTATTTTAATGAGTTTCTTTATATTTTATAGACCAGAGTAAATAGCTATTTAAATTGAGAACTAAATCACGTGTGACTAATCCTTTCATAACTGCAAGTTATTCCGAATATTGCACAGAAATACAGTTCCTACTAGCTTCAGAAAGTAACCTTCAAGACAAACAAATATATCGCATATTAGCTTACAAATTTGTATCATCTTTCATTTATTTAGTTCAATCCCCTCTCGATTTAAAACGTTCTTACTTTTATAAGATAACAATATTTCCTAGTATAATATAATATCAAAACGTTAACCTATGTTATTAATTTGTTAATCATCAAAAAATATTCGGAAATAATCCAACTGTGCAATCTAGTATAAGCAGGTTGCAACGTTCTACGAACATGCAAAATAATCGAATAAAATATTTCATAAGAAGTACTAACG
Organism: Sweltsa coloradensis; assembly: GCA_024449915.1. Lineage (NCBI taxonomy): Eukaryota > Metazoa > Arthropoda > Insecta > Plecoptera > Chloroperlidae > Sweltsa > Sweltsa coloradensis. The sequence goes on from JAMZAV010000103.1 coordinate 77,751, forward strand.
TATGTTCTACTCAATGGTATTACTTTGAAATATTGATCGATAGTAGAAAAACATATGACCTACGTGAACGTTTTAATGTAATGTCACTTAACCCCAGATCAATTAGTAACTGGAATAAAATAAAAATTTCAAAAGATGCGTCATGGGCAGGTCCCGATGAGGACGTTGAACTAGCTTAGCGGCACGTAGTTTAAAAGGCCAATATCAACATACGGGAGTGCAAGGTATTAACTTATATCTATATTTCTTATGGAAATATGCGAGCGGGCGTACAAGTCAGTGAAATCTGACCTAATTCGTCTTAGTGGTAATCAGTCGTGGACTGTAATCCTCCCCAGCTCCCCGCGGCCGGTGTAAGGCACCTGTTACAGTTATCAGGGTGATTGATGGCCAAGCCGCGTGATGGCCGAGCCGACGAGGAATTGATTCGCAACTCAGCAAATTAGGAGCCAGTCAATTAGTGCAGATTTATTTATATCGCTATGCCACATTATTGACCCATCCTTTCAAGCCGGCATAGCTAACTCGGTGGTTGACACGGGAGTCTGAACAAGACTATTCATGCGTCCAATTCTAATTTCCGGCTATCCTGACTAGGCAGGTTTGGTAGCTATGCAATGAATCGAAACGGATTAAAAGTGAACAGTTTATTTTCAGCTTCAATATACACATTACATGGTGACATTTGGGGGAGGGGTGTTAATAAATTATTCTTCCTCCAAACCCACCCCATTCAACATTGAGATTCTCGATGTCCAATTCTGAGCTGTTTGTTGAAGTAGATGCAAACACAATAATACCAGCCCTATTGATTTAAAATTATTTTAAACAAACTTGCGCTTTTAATGACATTTTATGCAACCACGAGATATTATTTTTTATGATAATATAGTTCCCTCGCGTCTGAGGAAGGAAGCGGAGCTTCCGAAAATTTACGCACTTTTTGGTAAGTGTTTTATTTTTCTGACCGTGGTTATTGTTCGTGTGTTTGTGTTTAATTATTATTTTTTATGATGAGAAGTCTTATATGCAATTGAATGTTAGTCATAATTACTAAATACAAGTTAAAATTTACGACGTTTTAACATTTTTCGTTTGGTGAAAATGAAATATGCTGCAATAGACCACCACTAGACAACATTCATACGAATGATTGGTCGAAGTGTCTTGATTACAGGAAAATAAACATTGCATAGGAAAATCTCACTAATTAGGGAATACATTTAATGCCAGTTTCGTTTGCGTTGATAGAAGACGCACAATGTCCCTTATATTGCACGCAACGCAATATTACAAGTAGATAAGACGTGTTGCATTCAAAAGAAAGTAACGTGATCAATAGAATATTATCATCTTTACCTCAATGATTTGATTTGGGCCCATATTAAAAACTCGATATAAGACAAACGTATTTGTGCTATGGTGTGTCATTGTTCTAATATAACAAATCATATCAGCTGTTGCACGGTTGACATGCAACATACTAGGAAAACGCTAAAGTCCCGCCGCGTTGATGGATGAGCGTATTAAAATTTTGATATCTTTACTTTTGCAAGTTCTTTGTTTTGCTGCCTACGCATTGTAGGTGATTGTTGACAAGTTTCTTTTGTTACCTGTCAATTGGTTTTATTTACCGTAAAAAACTTTATTAAAAGCTTTATTTCTATGGATTCTGGCTAACTATTTCAACTTTTTCTATTCTATTTTAAAAAACTTATATTAAAACCTTTATTTCTATAATTCTGGCTAACTATTTCAACTTTTTCTTTCAATAGATACTACCACATCGCCATAACCTTAACGTACATGTAAAATATGAACGTTGTAGCCGTTGGGAATTGGCCCAAATGGTACGAAAATATCGCACAAAAATCAAAAACTTATATTAAAAGCCTTATTTCTATGGATTCTGGCTAACTTTTTCATTTTTTTCTTTCAAAAGGTACTACATCACCATAACCTTAATGTCCATGTACAATATGAACGTTGTAAGCCCTACTCGTTTGGTCAAATTGGCCCAAATGTCACGAAAATATCGCACTAAAAATCGAAAAAAATCGTAAAAGTACGATATCATGAGAAATATTTCTTCGATTGTACCCAAAACATACACCTCTAAGTTCAGAGATTTAAAGGTCCTGTTAAATTTTCATCAAGATCGGATATGCCGTTTGCCTGGTAGAGAGTTAACAAACAGACAAAAACAAACAAACAAAAAAACAAAAACAAAAAAAAAAAAAAAAAAAAAAAACACCCGAGCTAAATTTTTTGGGGGTCATGAAATTGAAGTCTTTCGCTTCGTACTACCAAAATATTATGATTCTTTGATATATACCAAGTTTCATGTAGGCTACAAAGCCGGAACTCTATCCTACTTTCATTAACACGGAATACAATAAAATGATCCTCATGCAATGTCTAAATTTATATCAGTGTCCACTCCACTTTGATGTAGGCCCTAGATATACCGTATAATCGAGGGATGTGACTTTGCCAAAGTACGATCCAGAACGATAAAGTGGTTTTATTCATGGCAGCAGCCAGCAATCCCGACCCGTGTTGACAATTTTTGTCAAAGGGTTGGGTTTGGGGGGTAGGGGCGGCGAAATGGATTCAGTAAGTTATTTTGCTCATCGTCATAACCTGAAGCGTAAAACTCAAATTTCCATAGAAATTACAATATTGTGATGTTTCGTGGGTAAAAATCCACCTGTTACACGAAAATGTTGACATTTTATCTTCTTTCGCCGTGAGTATGACATGTTGATTTGGCATGTAATAATTATTTGACATTTAGTCAATAACGACTCGTGATTCAGTTGATGCAGGGAGAATACCTTAACTACTAGAAGTAGGCTTGTTCTTATTTGACTAGAATACCACGAAGTAATATAATTATTATTATGATGCAACTAATCCAGACTATTTCAGATTCAGTGTTTAACACAACAAATTATACACAACTCCGGTCGAATACGCGTTTAAAAAAAATACCAATTAAATTAGATTTTCATATAAATTTTTAATCGCATTGTCGCTCAAACCAACTGAAATAGTCGCATTCATTTGTAAATCGTAGTTTATTAGTAAATTATTAACATTTCATTTTATAAAATAATAATTAACCATTATTCGGTCTCTGCAGTCAAAGCTGTTGACTTGCGACACAGGATAACAAATCATTAAAAACGTAAAAAAAAGTTCATTAATCATATTTTGGATTAAGGGCGTGTCAACCGTAAGGTCATTATGCTAATTATATAAATGATATAAATGATGATCATCGCAATACACGTATAGCTATGTCGTGCCGTAATTCCACTTGACAGACAAAATCTTCTCCTGAAAGATTCGAGGAATCCTGGGATCATCCCTCTTGCAGTCCCGTAACGATATTTTTTATTTGACGCTTTATATATACACACATATATATTTTAGTACTTTAGACAGAAATTAAAAAAGTGACTACACCAGGGATCGAACCCGGGATCTTGGCTTTCCCGGGCCATGCTCTTACCAACTGAGCTATGCAGCCACCAATTTAATTGTCTAATTCTTGGTCTGTTTATACATTGTTAATAACGTGTGTAGAGCAGATTGCATTGCCTATTAGACTACATACGAAATTAACTGGAGAGATACAAACCATCTCTGTAACCCTAGAGTTGGTGGCTAGAATTGGAGGCTGCATAGTTCAGTTGGTAAGAGCATGGCCCGGAAAGCCAAGGTCCCGGGTTCGATCCCCGGTGTAGTCACTTTTTTAATTTCTGTCTAAAGGACTAAGATAACAGCGTCATAGTCGCCTACTATAAAACCAAGGTTTAACATATGTATATATATGTGCGTTATAGCGCAGACTTTCACGGATTGAATATGCACACATTGTATTTTCGGGTAGTCCATGTAGATTGATGGGAAGGGAGAACTGCCCGAAACGTTGGAACAAATAAAATAAAACCACACGGACTATACCCGATAATACAATGTGTGTATATATATTCTAAATATTTTCCTTAAATGATTAGAAGACCTAGATGCTTTCTTTGGATATCATATTATATTTTGGGTACACTTGCGGAAATTGTTCTGTTGTTGGTGGCTTTAACAAATAAATAAATTTAGAAAAATATAGTAATATATATAATACTAAACGGGAATATGATTTATAAACATATCGCAAGACAGAATGGCACACACGAATTGCAACTTCTTATACTTGTGTTTGAAAATCTCGACGATGTGAGCATGGATACGAAGTCCGCTGAGATAATTTGAACGGTCGAAAGTAGTTAGCGAGGAATAAGCACATAAAGAGAAGGCCTAACACAGTTAGCATTGATCACTTCAGTCTACTAGTATACGGGCCAGTATCAACAGAGCACGTTCACCACCCCGTTAATTAAATTTCCAGTTACACTTGACTTAAATTCCACGCGTTCAACCGTGACATTCTTAATTAAATGTGAAATATTCGTAATTAGGATAGTGATAAGTCGAAAGAAATTTACATTTAAAAGTGAAACGTCTTCCATTTTGTCGTTAGTCGCAACCTTAATGCAACGATTTAGGAAATAAGTGAAAATGAGTATCTGTACCTTTTTCTGCCATACTCCGTCAAATTATAATAGATTTTGGAAATATAGATAGTACATATGCGTAAATAAAATTAAAATATTTGTGCTAATTTATGTGAACTTGTATAACATCATTGAAATAAAGTTTAAAAAGTGTTTAACGACAATTCTTGAACATGACCTCTTCCTCCCCATAACCCCCCACCCCCCTGCGAACTGACGAATTAAGAGTGAAACTGCCAACAGACGAGCGATTAACATTTTCAGCCGTTTTAGCTTCAATTAAACTAAACGCACTTCTCCAAGTGGTAAGACTTTAAGAAATTTACAGTTTTATGATTACTGAAGGATAACATTTGTTGAAACTGGATCTAATTCGCAGTGTTGGTGTTTCGTGAACTAAGCAAGACATAAGCGAGATACAGATATAGTCTATATATATAACTATGGTATTATGTAACGAATTCAATAAAAAATATATAGATATTATTGCTTTTTACCGGGACAAATTTCGCCACCGAAGACAACAATAATATTCGATACAACACGTCCACTAAAACTAAAGAATAAATTGATTAAATACACTCAAATAACAAACAAAGAAGATAGATTCAATTTAGATTCATCTCACTAATATTAATTAATTATTAGTTTATGTTTTATGTTTAAAATTTATAATAGGCCTATCTCAATGTTAAATGGCAGCAATGCTGTATTAAAATGCATTAAAATTTCAGCTTAATTAAAAAAAAAATGAAAAACATTTAATATTGGTAAACACTTAACAACAAAAACAGTATAAAACAATTGTTAATAAAATTACATTTTACAATGATGTATGTGATAATAAATTGATCATTTACAAAGTAATGTTGTGTATTAAAAATAACACATAATAAAATTATATAGCACTAATTATCTTTAAAATTTAAGGGTAGATCTTATTAATGACTTGTCAGATGCCGAATTTATGATAAAAAGACCGACATTCATTAGCAAAAATGTAAATTAATGGAGATTGTGGAAAGGAGTTAAAAGTTGTTGGTAGACTAGGAGTTAAAATATGACAGTTGACACAGTCTAGTAGAACGAGAATGAACTCTGAGAGGGAACGATGCCACTAGAATGTCGGACCGAATATGTCTATTCACAGCGCGATCTTTATCGACGCGAGTCTAAATAAATGAAGACATTATTAGTAGTTCTCGAATTGTTTAGTCGGGAAACACTCCCTTAGGTGTAAATGTTATTATTTACTACAATTCAGAAATTAAAAATGTGAATGTGGGAGATCCGTGGATCGATTCCCGTGGGCGGACTTTTTTAATTTCTGAATTGTAGTAAATAAGACATTATTAGTAGTTTTATTAATTCTCTCTTTGTATAATTCCTGCATTCAGGAACACGATTTTGCACAATAGCAAGAAAAAATGAAATTACTCGATCCAGTTGTTTTAAAATTGTCTGTGCAGCCATTTGCCATATCGGAGAACATTACACAATTATGGGTAAAACACACGTGTAAAGTAAGCCTGTAAAGAAATGGGGTCATTAATTTTAGTTTATTATTATTAATTTTAATTACTTAAGATAGATTTGTTAATACTTTCTATTTTCATAAAATTCACTCACTATCAGCAAACTTTTAACAACTTTTGATGGGAAATAAAGCGGATGAGATTTTGACATACAACATATTATGTATATTTGTTTGATAGTGCATAACGATAACTAATGTATTATCGCATATTTAATGTATTTAAATTCAAAACTGTATAATATGCCACCAAATATTTTTTTTGTTTAGTATAATTTTTTCACCCCACATTTTTTAATTAGTTCAATTTATCACTTTTCCCGGACATTATTAGCTCAGTGAAGTATTTACGATAGCCAACCCAACGCCGTCGAAAAGTTGTCTGGACATAATCAATACAGCGCACGTAATACTTTTAATTAGGTTTCGGATTTTCCCTCATCTAATTTCCCGAGAGTCGGGTGACAATATGTCCAGTCGTAGACAAGGTGGCTGCATGGCCGGGACTCCCCCACTACCGGCTGAATGATCTACAGTGTTTTCACTCTCCTAGAGCCACTAAGAGAGATTGAATTGATCGATCAATCTTGCTTCTCTCGCTACGTCACTTTGACTTCGAGTTCCAATAATCCAGCATTCTTAGGGAGCCATACGTCAAGGGTACAGGAAAATTTCGCCTCGCGAGCGGCGCATTTTTGGCCGCGGGTATTCGCTGCTAAAAATCGGTTTATTATTCGCCCGTTCTCAGGGGTTTATTTTGAATTCCAAGGTTCTTGCACGTGTGGATTTCTACTGTTCAACTGATATGATTCAAAGTGACAGGTAAGAAAAGGAAGAGGTACCAGCCCAACTGTGTTTTAAACTGTAATAAAGAAGACTAAAGCAATGTATTTATTGAATTAAGTGCCCGTTGTGGCGCCGCAGCCAAGCCGCGGTGTGCTAAAACATTCGGTCAAAAAATTGTACGGACTGTATTTAAATCAATAATTGCGAATAATATTTTGCAAAGATTTGCAAGGATCCAGTCACGGGGCAAAGTTAGTTGGGTATTATGAGAGTGCGAAAGTGTAGATGGTTCAAATAAATTATTCTATTTTTTAGATTTCGATGCTTTTGATTGTGTAAGACTTGGCTGTATTTTTACAAGTTTTTTGTGCGCGTGGGATTTATTGAACATCAGCTATTCTATTTAGTTATAAACAAAACTGATTGATAAAATAGAACAATATTTTAATAGTATTGTTAAGCTAAATCTGTGCACAAAACTCCACCATTCATTCTTGGTGGTCTGCCTTCGCATTTATTTTTACTTAGATTTATTAGATTAGAATTTACTAAAAGCTGCAATTAAAACAGCATATTGTTTACTGTCAATATATTAGGTGTCAAATGTGTTTTGTTACTTTTCGTTTAGAAGTTTGGAGTGTATCTACCATACCAAAAACCAATAACAAAGATATTACGAATAATTAATCAAGCAAAAATGTAAACCTAGTAGAATTCATTTAAAAACATAATATTTTTGCAGTTCTTTGCCTTTTGAATCGACCTATAGTTGTCGATGGCTAGACGAGAATGATAAGTAGAGGTAAGGCCAAACTACCCGTTAGAGAGTAATGCGCGTGTTTCTTGACAATCATATGACGTCGTTTTTAATGTTTGGTTAGAAATAATTACAATTCAAATTTTAATAAACAATATTTGAGAAAGTCCCCACTCACTGAATCATATCTTTTATTACAATTGTGGACATCGAATGTAAAGCATTTTTGTGCCTTTGTGGTGATAGTAAACACTGGTTTACATGGTTGTTACTATAGACCGTTGAATGTAGTCATGGAATGGATATCCTTGGAACCAAATGTGAACACACAAATAATGGCACAATATGTTTAAACGGCCAGTCCAGTTACCTAACATAGTTCAAAATACAAGAATTCCGTTCATTTGCAAACGTTTTTTTAGAATTCCTAAACAAAACCCCTCTTTTATTAAACGAATTCTTTCCCAAAGTAAACATACGAAGAGAATTCACCTCTAGGTATAGCTGCGTTGGCAACACGCTTTTAGCAATTTCTCAATTAAATTTAATGGTCGGTCGCAGAAAGGAAAAGCAAACATGAAACTGAGAAACCAAGCTGTTATAAAGTGGAAACATTTTGTATTAATTAACCTCATCCACAAAGCAAATGCCTAGGAGGAACGAAAAGAGGTGTTTAGGTTGTTTTCATTTAAGAGAATATGAAAGTTGTATAACATAACCCTTTTTTACAAACGATATAATTGTGATTGTTGCTTTAAATGTAATTTTGCAATGGCAACACATACACTTCATGATGTGGTTTGATAGAGAAAGACAATTATTGTTTTGTTGTTTGTTTTTTTAATTATCTATTATTTCTAAGTGAACCGAATGAAAAACCCCACATTTTTTATTGTAGGACGTGAATATGAATGCAAATTAATGTGTATCATATATAAATTCCATAAATTATTTCCCGTTTAATTAACAATACTGACAAAATATGTGAAAAAATAATATTAATTCATTTTAAAAAGACTTCAAACGAATACAAAACTGTGTGTTTTCAAAAATGTTCCAACATACCCCCACCAACCATGTATGGTACGATAAAAAGTTAATTATTTGTTTCAATGTTAAACGTTTACTTATGGTTATCATTGTCAATACAAAAGCGATTACTAAACAATTTCAAAATAATAGCTTTTTTCACCCGTCAAACATCGTTTTTGGTGGAGGTGCCGGATTTTGCTATGTTGGGTGACGGTAGCCCTGCTCCCTGTGACACCCAAGGTCACCAAAACATATTAAAATTGTTTATTCACAATATAAAGTGAAACAAAACGAAAAAATGATTTATTAGACGATTCCACTCAAAACGAATATGAGTTTTGCCAAAAATCAGGAACAGCAACTCAGGGAATAATCCAACCTTCGCGTATATCTGACTTATATATTCGCTTGAAAACTGTGAGCGAGAGTAGAACACACGGATTAAAGCCCAAAACCTCAACCATCATTGTTTGTTCTTTGTCTCCATCAATCTGCGTGCGTGCGTGCACAAGTTTGTAGAACGTGCAACATCGCTTGTGTGCGCATAATATGAATTCACGACGGTTTTATGCCTGTATTTACTTTTATAACCTAAAATCAAATATTTATCAACCGGAAGGGGCTGTTCTTTAAAAAACAAGTTCCTTTACACGCCAACTCCGGGACACCGGGATATTAGTTGACGGTTTGAATGAAAACACCATCGATTTCACTTCTAATAGCCACCATGCACCAACGTTGTTTAGTTCGGCTCCGGATATTTCGGTTCGCCTATAAAGTAAAGCCAGCACGTCCGACATCGATGACGGGCTCCGGTTTCCGGTTGGTCTTACGCTCCGTGATCTGGAGCCCCGGAGTTTCCAACATATTGCAAACTGACAACGCGTTAAAGCGTCAAGAATGAATGACTGCCAATAACCTCCTGAAACGAGCTGGAATCCTCATAAGAAAAGCTGGTATTGCTTTGCTGTAGCGATTGCCTTACACCGATAATACGAACGTCTGAGAGAGAAACCGTGATCTCGGACACTGGATTTAGTGGCGTTCGTTCGGAACATATTACTCAAGAATCTCAGGTTGCATTGAGAGGATGTCGGTATCTTTTATATAATTGGCGATTGTCTACGCACAACGATTATTGGTTCATTTATTGGTAGCGAACAGGTAAAAATCTTTAAAACATAATATATCAGTTAATAATTAATACAGTTAAAAAATTAAAAAATCCATCTCTAACGGGTTCTTTAATTTGTGAGTTGAATTAAATATTAACATTTCCATCTACGGGAGTGTTTCCCGAATAACTACATCGAGAATGTATCAGATATAAATTTATAGTATAGACTCTTATATAAATAAATAAATAAATAAATATAAATAAAATTAATAAAATTTAATTCGAAAATTATTCTCATTCTATTTTATTTTATGTAAAGCCTAAACTAAGAAAATCACAATAGTAAATAATATCTAAGCTAAGTTTAAAGTGCCCATTGAACATATGAATTGAAATTAATAAACCAATGTGTATGGTTGTATAAATACGCTTGGCTCGATGACTAATTGTAATAGTAGAATACAAACGCTATAATTTTGTTTACACGTTTCATAATATTTTGACTTTTATTAGTGACAAAAAGTGATTTTATTTAATGTTACAGTTTTCCCTTTGGAATAAAACTGAAGCTTACCGAGAATAAACGGAATAATTTAGACATTTCCAATAAAACAAGTACGTTCATATTGTTATCTTACAAATAAATTAAAACAATTCTGCAAACAAAAATATGCAAACTTATTGTTTGTACGTGTCACTGAAATGGGGGTAATGTGACACACAAGACACGTAATCAATAACAACTTAAATGATATGTGACCCATAAAACTTAACAAACACGATATTTTATACAATGACTGGTATTATTTATTGTTACCTTCATTATCAGTGTATAGAAAGAGTCACAACGCGAGTAAAGATACATTTAGTATGAGATGATTTATATCATAATAACATTTAATAATAATAATAATAATAATCAAAACTCATTTCCAACAATGTCGGGTTGAGTGGTGTTCTTCACACCGATATCTAGGGCACGAAACTATTTTTTGCCGAGATTGCCAGGCTCAGCGTTTCTTCATCATCATCATCATCATCATCATCATCATCATCGTCATCTTCATCCTGCATCATCTGCTTCTCCACCAATTTTCTCCACTCCTTCCTGTCCTCCCACAGCTTCAATTCCGTCACCTGGTTCCACGATTCACCTCTCTCTTCAACGTCTCCTTCGATCAATCTTCCCCATCTTTCTCTCGGTCTTCCTACTTTTCTTTTACCTTCCTCTACTGCTTCGAAGTCTCGTCTTGGGATATTATAAAAAATGTGTTGATTAGTATTTGTTTTCTAATTTAAAATTAAATTAAGTTTACAAATTATTTAAACTCAAATTAGGTATTATATGGTTGAATAGTGCTCATTATTAAAACCTATTATGTTGCATTTGCATATAGAACATTCAATTGAGGAACAGTGTAGTGTAGACTTTAACTAAAAATAAAAACAATCTGTTTATGTGAGACTTTCGAAATATGATGTGTATAATATAGACTAGGAAAACGCTTAAGTCCCGCTGCGTTGATGGATGAGCTTTTTTTGTAAGTTTTTAGTTTGCGTAGGACCACTTTTCCTTTGCAAGTGCTTTTTGAATGCATTGTAGGTGATTGTTGTCAAGTTTCTATTGTTACTTGTTAATTGTTATTATAAACCTAAAAAAACTCCTATTAAAACCTTTATTTCTATGGAATCTGGCTAACTTTTTCAATTTTCTCTTTCAAAAGGTACTACATACATCACCATAACCTTAATGTCCATGTGAAATATGAACGTTGAAGCCCCACCCGTTTGGTCAGAATCGGCCCAAATGTCACGAAAATATCGCACCAAAAATCGAAAAAATCGTAAAAGTACGATATTCATGAGAAATATTTCTTCGATTGTTCCTAAACACGTAGCAAGTCTAAGTTCAGAGAAAACGAAGGTCCCCTCTAATTTTCATCACCATCGCATATGCCGTTTGCCCGGAATCGTGCGAACAAACAGAGAGTAAAAAACAAAAAACAAACAAACAAAAAAAAAACCGAGCTAAATTTTTTAGGGGGCCAGTGAAATTGAAGTCTTCGCTTCGCTCATCCAATAAATGCCAATTATTGTTATCCAAAAAAAAAAACTAGTAGCGTTTTCGGCAAATGTGTGTGTTGAGTTCATTTTAACTTAGTATAAAGTTAGAAAGTTAAAGGAAGTAGAAAGCAAGTTAGGTTTGAGACATTATCACGAGAATGACAATTACTGAAATAAAGCCATCATGTCCACACATTCCAAGTATTTCGGCCATTTCTTTTTCGCCCTTGTAACGTAAAAATTTAGGGTGGGAATCATGTTTGAATTACGCAACGTGACAACATGCGCACAATGACTGAGCAGAATGAAAATACCTCATTATTAAGCGATGTGTTATCTGCTGACAGGTAATATAATCTAGTTATGTAACTAAGTTCTAATGTATTTGACATCATATTGCAACTTTTCATAAGTCACTTCTTCTTCAAAGTAAAGTTCCTTAAATACTATTGTTAACTGTGTTTGTGATCAAGGCTGTAAGGTCGGCAAAGTAAATGAAGTCGGGTTGTAGATCATTTTAATGATTGGAGCAAGCAACTAGTTGCACGACTAAATCTGCTTCTGCTCGCAATTACAGTTACACCTTCGTTTAAGAGAGACAAAACCACTCCAGCATGTATCATAGTGGTAAAATAGTGGAATAATGAAGAGTACACGACTCCCTCCTAAGGAGGCAGGCGTGCTCATTATATACAATACTTCTATTTTGTCGACCAATGCAATTTCAGTCACATGTTTGATAGTTTATACATAATTACCTATAGTGAAATAGGCTTTTATCATAGCACTTTTCCATAAATTGATTCAAGAAAATAATAAGATTACGTATGCGTAATATGCTGTTAAAAAAAGAGGAAAACGCCGAAAAGCTTACAGTACATGACTGATTTGCTATAGTGTGATGAAAATCTGAATTTATTTATTTTATGATCCTTGCAAATATGTGGTGCACATGGTGGCAAGTACCTAAAATTAGCATTTTATAGTCGTATCAAAAGTATCAAGACATAATCAGACTCATTTCCTTAATTTCACATTTTACATCTAAATTATCAAATCTATCATTAAATCAACATCAAATCAAATCTACATCAGATCCAAATTATAGATTGGGACTTAAATTTACCCATCAATCATTGGCAATTACATAAAGCTGTATTCACATGCTATAATTTATGGGTGCAAGTATAAGAACGCACCAAAGATTTCAGTTCTACTCCCTAATGAGTAAGTCACATTTCTTACTCGGCGTGCAACAAATAATAGTGTATACAAATTTCATACACCAGTACAGGTCCCAAACTACCCTACGCCATGAAAACGATAGGATGTGCGGACGTGTCTCATGATTACAAGCTATAAGTAAAAGAATGCATTGCATATAATATCGATCGCACCATAGATTACTATAATGAATAATTAAATAACTTTTCAGCTGAATCCTTCCCCATCGGATCCCCAATTATTATTGTATGCCTTAAAAATGGTGCAATTATTCCACTCAAGGTTTGTTGCGCACTAGAGTGAAGACAATCTCGAGAATATGCGTGTTTGTGTGCACTGCCCCAGAGAACACTCTAGTTCATGTTAGTACAGTAGTGTTAGTTCGTGTCCCTCGTGTTTAGACTTTGTAAATCTTTTCGTAATATATTGTTGCGAGGGAGTACACTCATGTTTTAACTCAATTATAAAGAAAGTATGGCAAGAATTATTGCAAAGTTGCCGATAAACACATGCACGAACGCTCATAGAGATGATTGCGTCACATGGCGCTAAGTTGATATGCCTATAGTTGGTAATACACGTGCGACGAACAAACATAAATTTGTTCAAAGATCAGAATAGTACAGAGAATTCCGAATAACTTCATTGTATTTGTATCAACTGGAAAATTAGAAGCTCTTGTGGCATGTCAGGTGAACGTAACATATAATATGAAGTACGATAATGCTGTAGAGTATAAAAGGAAAAAGGAAACACTGATCAAAATATTATTCTCAAAATGTTAATATTTTGTAGAGAAATGTATACATTTTTATTGAGACTTGAATGAATGTAGTTGAAATGATGTTAAAAATGTATTTTAACGGATGCATTTGTATCAATTATAAATTCGCAATTTTGACTAACAACGAAGCAACGTTGCACAGCACAAGGTATACTCCTCAAAACTAGCGGAGCACGTCTATGAACATCATCATTATGTGAACTGGAATGACGCTTCAATCATTCTACACGAAGCAAATTCACATAAACGGAGGCTAAAGGAGGCTGCCTTGATAGCTGATATACTATCAGTGCTCCCAGCATTGATTTCCCGGCGATTTGGAAGGAGTTTGTCCCCAAGCCATAGGTGAGCATGATTGTGGTATAATTTTTATTTTTTATTTGAATATATATTTTTTATTGAGATCAAGATGGCAGTGTTCGATAGATGTGTCCGACCTTGGCTGGGAGACGGAGTTTTATGTTTTGTTTGGTTTGTTGCCTTTTGAAGGGTACTGAAAGTACCCGAAATATTGCTTTACCTTTAATTTAATATATTAATTTATTAAAAAAACATGATAAGTCCAAATATTGTTTATATTTATGAAGTAATATCCATTTATGGTGGAAGTTTAGAGCTGTTTGTTGTCATTTTATACCGAATAAGTGGTCATATAGTGCGATAACAACGGTGTTGCGATCGCTCGGCTATAGAATTCTTAACTTGGATAGCCTATAAGAACAGAACAGTTGCCAGAAAAGAAAACGCTAGCACACTATAACGCAGCACTCTCAATTCTGAAAAGTTCATATTGAGCACAATTTTATTTTTATTTGAAAAAGTCAACCCCACCGTTTACAGCGTATTTGTGAAATAGAAATAATATTTGTTTTCGCTTCGTAAAATCAGCGGTTATTGTGACAACTAAATCGATTACACAAATAAGAATTGTTGCTTGTCTCTTCGATTTGGAGTATTTGTTTTCTCACATTTTATAGAATTTATGTTAATATTAAATTTAGTGAAATTTTTACAAATGCCTCAGACTCATGTTTGTAAAAAAAAAAGTAACATGGTTTTCTGCGTGTTGAAGACTTCGCCATACAAACCTCGCAAATGCTGCAATGTCAAGAAGGGACTCACACTCGATAGCTTCGAAGGCGACGCCTATAGACAGCTTCGTGGATGTCACGATTTATTAGGTCCTATTTTACCAATACCTCCCAGCGGACGCGTACGGTTTTTAACTTACCCCATTGAACATGAATGTATTTTATATGATGATAGACGGTTGCCCTATTCTTCGCAGTCGCGCGGGATTTTTGCAACCTTCTCTTCTTGCAAACGAATAATATGTTTCTCGATTTAAAAAAGCGGGATATTCTTTTTTAATTTAATGCATTTTTAATAACGTGCATTTAAAACGCTAATATTACCCTACTGTGTTACGCTTTTAATGTCACACAGAAAGCTTCTCTTGATAAAAACGTGATGGTATTTTCATTCTCGCAACATTTTAAATTGGATTTTAAACAATATTTAGATCAAAGTGATATGTGTAACAACTCACGACTCGGGCAATTGTCCTGTTTTTTTTTATTATCTCTGGGCTTTCCCGCAGAGACTGGGGAATAGTAATAGGATTACTCGCACTTTTGTCACAACTAAAATGAACACATTAGAAGTGACTGTATCGTTCGCCAGACGTTTATTAACGTTCGAATAAATAATTCTATAATATATATGTGTTCCCCCATGGTTTGTTACGTCCTCAAAGATATAGGACTGAAGATAAATTAACGTTGTTAACTTAAATGGGGATGGGAACACAAAAGTATTTTGATGGGAAAAAACTTTCCCTGTATTCGCCGACGTGGAAATGAATGTTAATAGCAAAGAAAAAACTCCAATGAGTTTAGCTTGAATCAATCATTTATTTCTACACGAGTGACTGCCCTGATGTTTTAAGGGGTTATCCCACTGTTGAATATTGTTGGCATCTCTTTTGTCAATATTTTATTTTAATATCTGTGCCCGCTTTTACCCGACAGGACTACACATCACTTCGAAGAAATAATAACAAATCCCACGAGTGTGTCATTCCAATTCCAATCATAATTGAAAACAAAATTAGATTATAAAACAGATATCATATATGCTGAAAAATACATATTCTCAAACATTTTATGCTTTACAATTCATACCGTACAGTTACAATTCACCCACACTAACTCGTAAGTGCATTAATGGTATTATTTCCACTTGTAGTACCCAATAACTTACACACTCACACGTTAAAAATTATATATGTATTATGCAAATATTGGTTTAAATATAATCTTAAACCAATAAATACCAATATAAATACACAAAGATAATAAAAACCAATTGTGATATATTATTCGTTTAACAAACATAGGTACTTAAATATATTACTTATGCTTAAAGATTATCACACTTGATGTTTATTGATAAGTTGAAGTGTAATATTAAATATTAATTGACGCATTCATATGTTTCGAAGTAACCATGCTGATGCCATCTACGAATGAGTCGTGGCAAACCAATTGCACGTTAATTCAAATGCCTATCACTGGTTAACTAATATTTCAGTGATCTATGGCGTCAGAGTCACTAATGAACTACTTTGGTAATGAATTATTCTCATCTAATCACAACGCATCATTTCGTTAACTTTTCTCAGAAAACTTAGTGCGGGTATTGATGTCGAGAGCGTGTGACCATATAGTGACTGATTCGCAATGCGTTTCATGACTACCTTGGAATAACAATCCAAACCGACTGTATCAACTCCATGTTACGTACAAACACCACATTCTATGCAAATAAATACCTATGTTTACTCTATAACACTGCCTATAAAGTTTGACTGGCCAAATGTGTGCATAGTATTATTTAACATTGGGGAACGCAGTTGTCGAAACCACGGTCAAGGTAAATGTTCACTATTTTAATTCCAAATGGTCGGTTTTGTTCCGATAATGTATCGATATTGACCAACAATCGATTAGTTTAACGAGAGTAATAATGAATCAAAGTTTTGAAATCACAATGGTAAAATATTTATCCCTTACTGTACTCCAATCATAACAGTACTATTCGTATTTTTATCTAGCTTTTAAGTTGATTGCCATGTCGAGGGAAGAATGTAGACTGGTTGAGATAGCATTGTTTGAGACCTGCTAGTGCTCAGCAACGCAAAATCGACCACAAAATGCCGAGACTTGGGCTTTTAAACCTCTTAAAGAAAGGAGGTAAAAAAGATCAACAAGCTCTTAAAGCGGTAGGCGGAATTTTCTTGTTATTAATCCGCATTATTTTAAAGTGTAAACGTAATCGTAAGTTATGAGTTAAAAACCATTTAGATAACTCTTAATTAACTAAAAAGGAATTAAGAACGCTTTGCAAGTGCTCCATGACACCTGGGCAATGCCAAGGCATACGCCTAAGCAGACTTACCTTATTGGGACTTAAACAAATTCGTTTATGTTGTGAAAAAAGTTGAAATATAAAACACTGTTCGTTACAAATTAAACAAATATTTTGTATTGTCACCTAAAATGAAGACCATGAAAACACAATTGATTTTAAAACGTTATGATTGCACACAAAATAGTTGGAGCAAATACCATAAATATCACATTATTCATTTGTCACAACACGATTAACAAAACAATTAGAAATCCACAACACATTATGAACAAAATGTATTAATACATATATTGTAATATTATAATATCCCGCAGAAAACGAACTGACATAGCTAATAAAACCCAAACATACTTTCACCTGAGTTAAATGTATTAATTTTGTCTATCTTATCCTGGTATAAAAACTAATTTACAAATACAAAGTTAATTTTAAACATAAGATTGCATTCAAATTTATTTAAAATGTATTGTACCTAAATTTGGCGCATAAAGACAGAATATTGTAGATTTTAGTTTATTCATGTTCTATTCAAATTAAAAACAATGTTGGAAATGTTATATTTTAAAGTCAACTAATTATTTAAAACGTATGTAATCGTTAATGTGCACAACGGCGCCAATGGGATGTTAGTATGAATTTAGGTTACTAATATTTGTATTATCGACTTGCAACAAACATCAGCTACATCACATACTCATGGTATCGAAATGCATAGTTGTGTTTGTTGACATTGACAACCACCATATTAACTGCTAGTCTCAAAGCTATCTGGTTTGAAAAAAGTGTGATATCAGTTTACTCCCGAAATAATTACACCAGAGAGTGTGTATTTCTTTCTTTTAGTGTGTGTGGGGGGGGGGGGGGGGTACCCTTTTTAAAAGATACGCTTTTACGCACAAGTACGTCCAGTAGTAGTACTTGTATGTGCTCTCTATTCTCCACCAGGAGATTGCAATGCTGGATTAGATTTTAGTTGTGTGTGTTTCTTCGACAATCTGTTGTTAAAGTCGCTCACTATCACTATTATCGTACACATGCTTAATTCTTTACACAATTACTATGCCACACGGTAAAATATATTTACGCTTTTTATTTTTTAATGAAAGGTTTATGCGATATGCTTGGCTTATTACAAATAATTCGTTTAAGTTCGTTCATTTGGATGGGCATACATTCATTATGCATATAAAAATGATGTTTACCAACGCTATCTTATCGTGAACCTATAGCCTATGATTAGGCAAGTAAATTAATATAAAACCTCCGACCCTAACAATTAATGTTGCACCCTGCCTACCCTCATTAGTCACAAGCCGTGATTGACTATTCGTGCGTCAGGCAAGGCCTGTCAAGAGACCGAGAATTATGATCTACGCCCAGTCGCGACCTACAAACTCCCAACTGATGTTTTCTCTGCCTAAATTAAAATATGTCTTGACCAACTGAAATTTCCAAATCAGATATTTCTAATTTCATGCCGAGATTAGCATACAATAAAACAGAAATATACTGGCACGCGTGGCAGCTGGTCTTCCGGAATATTAAGAAAACTTGTTTTGAGGGTATCTCACTTGTATGTGTCACAATAAATCAGTTTCCTTTCGCTCAGGACATAGAATATATTGTAAGTTGAACACGATCGAGTTGCTGTTCTGTAAAAACGAAAAACATTTCGTCGTGTTAAAGTGTGTTTTCTAGCAATAACATTCGTTCTCGATTTGAATCATAGGGAAACACTCCACTAGATAGAAATTATAATATTTAATACATTCCAGAGATTAAAAAAAACCGACTCGACTGGGGATATAACCCGGTTCGTCCGCTTGAAGGGCGGATGCCTTAAAACCGGCAAGCAGGATACAACCCATGATAGAGCTGTTTGATTTTAAATTTAAATTTTTATCGTGGGAAACCTGTTATAGGGTGCAATTAGCCCCTCTTCAGGTGAACTAGGTATGTGCGGATAGGAAATTGTGAAGGGATGTCCGAGGGCTGTTTAAGAGGACTCAATCCCTTGCATTCGCCTTAACGACCGAGGAAAACCTCGGAAAAAAACCTTCAGTCAGGATTGCCGGTCTCGACGGGATTCGAACCCGGGACCTCCCGAATCAGAGTCGAGCGCTTGGCGCCCGAGCCAACACTGTCGGTGTTTGATTATACTTTGTTGGTTGCATTCTGTTATAAATTGATTCAAAGATTGAACCTAAGTATAGAATAAACTGCAATTGCTATCGTATAATTTCTATATAACTATATTAATTAAATACTATGTTCTACATTGTGAATCACGTTAGTTAGTTAGTTAATGTTGTTTTAGGGCACTGAACAGTAGAGTTATCAGTACCCATGTCAATTGTATTGGAATCTTCCAAATTTTCTTTTTCCATAATTGTGGATTACCACCATGTTTTCTTCTTTCCAATGGGAGGAAAGTAAGGGAAGACAAGGGGGGTTAATGGGCAGGAGTGAGGATGTTGGATAGGATGGGTTAAACTGGGTGGGAATGGAGGAGTGCTCGTTGCAGAGAGGGCCGGCAAGTATGGAGACGAAAAAAGTGAAAGAAGAAAATAAATATGAGTAAGGCTGTGTGAATGAAGAAAGGTGTGATAAAAAGTTGCGCGAGAGCTCTCTCTGCAACACGCACCCCAACCGGCCAGAGCTCGCCCTTAGTTTTGGGGAATACACTTCTCCCCTACTCACAGGCCAAACCACGGGAAGGTAGCGAGTTGGACTTTGAAGGCCCCATTGTGAATCAAATAGTGAATCTGAATGTATTATAGTATTAAAGTAAACCATACAACGAAAACCATAAATCGGGATGTAATATTAACGAGAGACTTTTGCAGTAAAGTAGGAGCAACAAAAGCAAATAACACTTGCAATTGTCGGTAAAAATATTCGTGTCAATAATTTTTAACAAAGCATGTCAAAACGAGACGTATCTATATCACACACAATCACTGCATATTTGGTTAGATTATCAATAACAATAAGGTGCAATTACAAAATGTTCGTTTTATTTTTATCAATCGTTAAAACTACTAACATCATGAAAGTTGAAGCCTTTTAAAATACAAGCGTATTATTGTCCTTCGAGAATAGATATCCGTTTTATTAAACATGAAAAATAGTATTCTTTTGTTGATTGATTGCACATATTCAGTATATACATTGAAGCGATTTAACTGGGACGACGCTTACCGACGAAGCTTACAATTTTTGCAATTTTTTTCGGAAAATAATGATGTATTGCACAAAAATATCTAAGGCATACTTGCTATTGTGTTCGTCTTATATATCATATTCCTATTGAATACTTTTTTGTACGCAATATAATTTATTACATAGTGCGACAGTAATATGCAAATTAGTATCGTAAATATTTTATCAGAAGTGTTATAGAAACCACCAAAATCATGGTTTTACTGCAAAAAATCAGCCGTAGGATATCGAAATAGGATGAAAGTTTAATTAATTCAGCAAAAAATATTGAATGTGATCAGATAAAAATATATAATTTAATATTTCTAGAAAACCAATTTGTCAAAAGCAATTTTTTCGTATTTGTTTATTCCACAAGAACAGAGAGACGTTCAAACAAGCACAGGTACGTGAGTATCCAAAATAGGCAGTTAATATTACCGTTATTTTGCCCCGCTTCCAATGGTGGAGGTGGCGTAAATATAAATATCTCAACTTTCTGTGGACTAGCCGCCCCCCCCCGTAACCCCAGGGTCACCAAAAACAGTATGTATCATCGTTGTTGGAGGGAAAAGCCAACAAAAAACACATGGGGTCAAGCGAGGTAAAAATGATACAGAAAACTACACTTTGCTATGTGCAGCTTAATTAGATCTGCTTATGATGAAAATGTATATTCTTATGACATGGAAATTTGATTCTAAATTCAACTGGACAATTTATTTTCTGTTTTTATAGCTTTTTACATATTTAAATAAATAAAATGTGCGTATCATTTTTACCCAGCACTTTGGGCAAAAATGATACACGTGTGTTTAAAAATGATACGCTGTGTTTTAAGCCCTTAAAAACATAGCTAGAGGTTAGGAAGATGGAAAATAATGATACACATGGATAATTTGATTAACAATCTACAAAATAGTCATACCCATGTCATTTTTAAATGTTTTTTTCATTTTTGAACGGAACCATTTGTATCCTGGGAAACTGGCCTAGGCCTAGGCCTCCAAGACCTGGCTGCAGACCTTTGACTTTGTGTATCCAATCCCTTTGGGGCCTTTGATAGTGGCCTGAGCTCAAAATAAGGCCATCATAATCTTAAGAAGCTTAAAATATTTAAATGGTACTATTCACAATTCATTGAATCCACAAAAGAGTCTTTAAATTCACCTTGAAAATTGTTTGAGCTGAATTAACATGTGTATTGACCGTATCATTTTTACCCCAAAAGAGTGTATCATTTTTGTACCTCAACTTTCAGCTTCAATTCCTGCCACATGGCTCTAGGTAGCAGCACTCTACAGTGCTTTCTTAGTAAAGTGCAGCATTGACAATGATTGGAAACAGAGAGTGGTAAATTTGAATGAGTAGTGGGAGAGATTTCATTGAAAGTGTAAGCATCCGTGTACAAAGTTTTTGGCAAGTTTTACAGGCACATTTTAATTAATTATTTCAAGTTTATTGCCATCTACTAACATAGCTATAATTAATATAATATTTAAGACTAAATAATGAGTTATTATTACCAAAAGAAAAAAATTAAAAAAGTTAATAAATACTTATAAAATGCCACTGTATCATTTTTGCCCAATATTTTGTGTGTATCATTTTTACCTCACTTGACCATGCTAACCGGAAATCATGGTCGGATTTTATCTTGAGACGGGACACAGGCACAGGCGGACGGACGGACGGACGGGGGACGGAGGGAGGGAGGGACGGAGGGACGGACGGAGGGAGGGAGGGAAAAGTTATGTCTATATGGGAGCTTCGCTCTATAAATCGTAAAAATGATAAAAGTTCAACACATTTACAAAATAAGTAAATCATACTTAAAACTATAATTATTTCACGTGTTTTTTACTTTAAACTAAAAATCAATGGAAATTCGGAAAACTAATTTATTCCAAAACAATGAACAATTTAATGAGATTTTTAACTTCGTTTTTTTATAAATTAAATTGATATAAATTTTATCAACACATAAAAAGCTGTATAATAATTGCATAGAGTTAGCATATTTTCATAATGAATTCATCGATGTTATAATTGTAAATAGCTTACTAAGTATGACAACAAAGGCCTTCTATTGATATTGGTTACTTATTTTCGCACTTGGTATGTTAGTTATTTTAATGATCATTGTACACATCAAGTCATTATTTAAATAATTTGTTATGGTTTTTAAATAAACATAATTTTCATCACTTTATTTTAAATTCAAAAGTACGTTATGATTGGTAATTTAAGAGCTATATTCATGTGAGCTAATTAATAAAACATTGTACCGTGTTTCCAACGAAAAAATTGTTTGTGTTGGTTTAAAGATCACCTGACTGAGCTTTCAATCTGATGTCACTTGTCATCAATTCAAGTTACTTATGTGAAACAGGCCCCAGCCCATGTTTGTTGTATCTTGCTTGGTCCATCTTACTTCCTACAGCGCTCTACTGCACACTGGTTAAATCCATACAATGATAATACTATCATACGCCGGTAGGCTTTACTTAAGCTTTTCACTAGTATGACGTAAGCCACTACTTATCGATGTAAGAGACATTACAACATAATAGAGATAAAACGATTCTGCTCCCTTTGATATCACTAAACGTAGGCTCCGTCGCGATGCCACTGCATGGTGGATCTATGGGGTAGCGAAGGAGTAATTAACGCCAGTCCTCGATTCGGTATAATCCGCAGAAAGATGTTACAACTTCAAACGTGTAATTAATATTTGCCAAAGTGGTCACGTTGATGGCAACCTTTAGGTTATATTTAATGTGTTGGTAAAATTTTATTAAAAAACTTATTTAATGTAATGTGACGGGTGTGTTTGATGCTCTTTTTTATTACTTATTACTTTTGCATTTAAATGAAATAAAACATACTCAACGGTCATTCTAAAAAAACAATTAAACACGCTGATATTGGAAATATTAAATTCGTATGTAGACAGTTCAATGAGATATAATTGTATTCCTAAAATTAATTAATAAATGTATTCATTAATCACTAACAAGTTTGAAATATTCATAATGAATAATGTGAACTCGAAATTCAATTTATAAGACAGCGTAAAACAATTTGGTTAAGGTAAATTTTTAAATGAGATGCATGCAAATTTATTTGGGAAATGAATAATACATCAAGTTAAGAAAAAAAATAACTGCAACAAAAACATTATGTTCAAAGCGTAGAATAGGTTTCCATTTTCCAATTAACCTGTGGCTTATTTTTCCGTGTTGAGATGAAACTTGCTTGATGAAACAGATGTATTACTGGGAAAGAAATCCCAATATTTCAAAATCTCACTTTCTTCTTCGTAAATATTCCCAAGGTTTACTAAACCTTTAATAAAGACAAACAAATACTTTTTTCAATTTCATCGGTAACATTTCAAATGTAATAAGGGCAGCTTTCGCGCCTTTATAATAAACTATCATTCATAAATTGCTAATTTTAAAAGCTGCACGTTTCGTGAAAACATCACTCGAGGGTAATCTAGACGATCAGAGAGTGATTGATGAGGTAGCAGGAACATTCCAAGCCACACGTTTCTAGCTTGTTTATGAAGCGATCGCATGACAAATTCAGACCGACTAGAGCAGACTTTGCCTTCTGTGAAATTGCAAAAGGGGACTGTATCGTTTTTCTACCAGATTAAAGCTCTGTTGATCTGATGGACTGCTATTCAAGCTACTCGTCTTGCGCATAATAGTGAGCTATTATTATTAATTATTTTAAATGATTTGTAATTAAAAGTATCGTAGAATACCTGCCTAGATACAATTGCAATTATCCTGGCGTGTAACTGGATATTTTGCATCAAGAGCATATATATATGTTTTAAAATTTAATTAACGTCTATCCTATTCAGTTAAAAAACTGATTTACAAAAGAGGACAACTAAATAAATGTACTGACATGCAGATACAGCAATGAACTAACAATTAAGTAAATATTTGCGGCAAACATGCAGCAAATATTGAATTCGTTTAAGTTTCTACAAAATGAGGCCTCGAAGAAACATCGGTAGGTCTTACAGGTTATTTGTGTGGCATCAGACCTCAATGGTGATTGGAGGGGGAAAAAACAAAGGCGGGAAGAAATTTGAAGGAACTTTATTATGTCCCTAAATATTACACTACTTCTTTTCATGCAAATCAGACCATTATGCTTCAAACTGCTGATTGTGTTCAACCAATTATTAAAAAAAATATACATATACATTTAAGTTCCCCCCATGGATAAAAATATGACTTTATACCTATAACACTATTTTACAAAACGTCTTCCTATAGCGATGGAAGCCTCACCATCTTCTACAATCTAGATTACGCCACTTCCATATCACTGACAGTCCTGGCTGTGCATATACTAACATGAAATGAGTTTAAACATTCATGAGGACATTCGCCAGCTGATATTATATACATGAGCGAGATAGGACAAAGCGAGAAGCCTATGAAGCCGTCCTAATCCGCGGAGCAACACAATATCTTAACGGAACTCAATTGAGTGCAAATGAACAAAGTTTTTCCAAGACCACTAATGGTCCCTGAATGGCAATGCACCAAGAAATTCGCGTAACTTTTGTGCACTTCTTTCCGCGTCAGTGAGCACGCGGCCATTGTGAAAACTTACATCAATTGAGCACGAGGGTTTGTGGGACGGACGCTCGTAGTGGAAAACACAATTTCTCAACTTTTAACCGCGAGTGGTTTTTTGTTGATTACCATAAAAAAATCTTACTTTATTATTTCAGACAATGCCGCCTCAAACTTGGTCACATTAGGAAAATGTGCACTGGTTTTTCATAAATTTGGAAAAAGAATAATTTTCTCCAGTAGTTTTCTTTTACGAGCTGGAGAAACGCTCATCACAAAATATGAGCTGCGTCTTGAGTGTACAGTCTGCACCAAAACTTCTGGTTGGAGCGATATGATCTCGAGAAACTACTACAATATGCTGAGAAAAATCTTTCCTAAAGTACATCTAATCATTTCATAAACCATTTATTTTTATAAAATTATTATAAGTTTAGATTTTGTATTTTGAAGACACAAATGTTTAAAATTTCCTTCATCGTTTGTAAGTCTTTGAAATTTTATTATCTAAAAGTTGAATAAGTGGAATAAAATTTGTATAAAAACGTGAATAATATATATTATACAACGTTCTTTAATTAGTCTTAATGCATAACATATTCATAACAGATTTCGTTCGACTTCCTATATAGTAATGTTGGGTAGTTAATGATAAAACGTATACCTCTGATGTGTGTTGTGCACAAATACATGTTAGGGGAGTTTCTTTTAAACAAACAACAATTAGACAAAAGATAAATACATGTACGAGTACATCATCGAAACGTTCAATGGGCGAATGAAACTAGGCCAAAGAAGTGTTATTGTTTTATTAAAATCAAACCAACTTCCTTCATATTTCAGGAAGTGGTGTTGGCAAGAAGCCAGCAGTCCACTTTGCGTCTTGAAATAATGTCTTCACTACACAATGTTTTTGAGTTGGTGCTTCTGTACATAAATATACCCACTTCTCCAGTAGACTTAACTTTCCTTAACTGGTTACTTATTTGAGTTGCCACTAAAATAATACAACTGGATTTTACTACATGAAAGCCGGCGTAACTGAAATATAAATATGTTGTCGAAGCATTAGCTTTTTCAACCACTACAACCTAAGATGATACATAATTCATATATACATTTCAGTTTAGATATTGAGCTCTGATAACAACAAGGCTTTAGTAGACTGTGTATTATACACCCCACTGGAAATGAATTCTTAAAATCAAAATGGTTGAATACGAATACACAATTGATTAACTAATTATTTATTTATGTCCTTGTTTATGGTGGGCGTCCTCTCGAACCAACCCACGTTGTTTGATTCAGAAACACATGTTACAAAACAAAGCTGTATACATTGAGTACGGATGGTTTCGTTTGGTTTGTGATTAACGTTATTTAATAGCTCCTGGTTCGTTAAAGCCAACGCAATTCAACCCAATCCCAACCCCAACACAGGTCATATGGATTACAATATTGTGTAGACCGAACCGATTTTATAAATAACTACTGCGTGAACTTCCCGGGTGGGTTTGTGTTTGAACAACAATCATCCAATAACTAAATCAACTTAGATTTGAACTCCTCTCATAAATATGCGCGTTTACATTCGTTTTATTTATTTACTGTCCGTCAATTTCACTTTTTTTAAAACTGTTTTTATAAGGAAGAAACCAAAATGCGAAGTATAATAGAATAATCAACTCGTAAAAATAAAGGGATGAAAAAAGTATAACGGAAAATACGGTTTCGCCAGAACGCCTGAGGGAATACGTGAAGGCGAGGAAAAATAAACAAAACCTGGATCCTCAATGAGGCAAGGATGGATGAATGGCAATTTTCGTTTATCTTCCAGCTATTTTTCGTAGAGTATATAGCTACTAGGAGAGTTTTGATGTATGACACCTTTGCCGTTGTTACATATTGATGCTCGGTCACTGAATCTTGTTAGCTAATGGATTAGTAGACCAAACGAGACTGTAATACAAGGATATTTTACTGCTATTCAAAAATGCATTTACACGGAGTCTTCACGAGACAGACATGTAAACGGCACGCTTATAAGCACTCAAATTAAGATGAACAACGCTCTGGAGAAAAATTTAAACTACATACGATAATTCTAAAATGCACATGACACAGATATTTTTATGCTGAACAACATACAACAAACCTACTATATACCACACCATTGTTACGCATAAAGTCGACGCAACGGGAACAAGAAGAGGTTGCTCCCGTAGGGTTTATTAAAACAAATCTGTGTCATATGCATTTTAGAATTCGCGTATGTAGTTTCAATTTTTCTCCAGAGCATTGTACATCTTAATTTGAGTGCTAACGAGCATGCCGAGTACATGTTTGTCTCGTGAAGACTTTTAAGGGACTTACAAAATAAGTACAATTACAAGAAGAGTAACACAGTGGTGATTTATTATTCGAATAAATACGGAAAAGACGTTCATAAGATCACATTAATTATAATATGCTATACCTTCTGAGCTTGAACAAACATATTGAACTGAAAGTTCTTTTAAATATAAGTGTACAGTACTGTTGAACATCACTTTGGAAAGGTTATGTCTCTTATTATTCTATCTTCAGCCGTAGCTTAAATTAGTTCTACTATCAATAATAATGATTATAAAAATCACACACTGAACTATAACCTGGGTTACTTACTTATTAATCACGATATTTTGGAGAGCTCCGTCTCCTTTCTCAAGCATCCATTCCCGACTGTCGTGTGGACCTCGTCTGGCGGGCAGGGAGAGAAGAGCCACGACATCTATTGGTGATTTCCTTGTTTATTACCGACCCCCAAAGATGACGAAGATGTCGTGGCGCTTCCCTACCTGCCCGCCAGACGAGGTCTACACGACAGTCGGGCATGGATGCTTGAGAAAGGAGACGGAGCTCTCCGAAATATCGTGATTAATAATAAGTAACCCAGGTTATAGTTCAGTGTGTGATTGT
Organism: Sweltsa coloradensis; assembly: GCA_024449915.1. Taxonomy (NCBI): domain Eukaryota; kingdom Metazoa; phylum Arthropoda; class Insecta; order Plecoptera; family Chloroperlidae; genus Sweltsa; species Sweltsa coloradensis. The sequence goes on from JAMZAV010000103.1 coordinate 105,824, forward strand.
TATAATACATTTCCGGGTTAATGAGTTATTGCCATATTTTAAACAATAATGACAATATATCCTTTACCATAATATAATAATTGTTTTTAAGTATTTTTTTTTTTTTTTTTTACGTTTTTCACATATTTAACTAAATAATAATATTTATTCTATTTTATTGTAAATTGTTTGAGTTTATCTTTAGCATCATGTTCAAAGTAAATAATTACAAAATTGTTTATTATACGTACCTAAAATTCATTCTACTAGAACTAGAAAATAGATTGGTTTAAGTTAGCATGAAGTAATAATCCACTATTATAGGACCTAATAAGATAATTGTAATAGGGCAACCACGAACAAGTATTTTCCTTATGTGGTTACCCCACTTACCCTTCATAAACATATTCTTGAAAAATTTACCAATGTGTCTTAATAAAATTGAAATTGAATGGTAAAATATGCTTGGTGAAATTAAAACAGTAGAACGCAACGTTATTTTCTAACACATTGCGCATGCACATTATGCTACTAACAGAACGCGTACCCAAGAATAATATTATCTACCTCATATTGTTGGTTTAACTAATCTGAATCAGTCGTGAAGAAAATAGCAATTATTTAGAAAAGCGAGATCATAAAATATGTTATCGGCCTACGCACTTCTTGTGTGTTCCTGGTAAATATACTAACTTCAAGGACGAAACCTCTAAATGTATTAAATCTTTATAAAATCTTACAAAAATAATAATATGAAATCAATTTTTTTTTTAAAGACGTAATTTCAAAATAGATATTGTGTTTTGTTTGGTTTGTTGCCTTTTGAAGGGTACTGAAAGTACCCGAAATATTGCTTTACCTTTAATTTAATATATTAATTTATTAAAAGAACATGATAAGTCCAAATATTGTTTATACTTATTAGATAATTTAAATGTTAGCAAATACCAGACTGGATAGCGAACATTACTAATAGGGATTATAATATAATAATATTTGCTAGTACTGCTTTTCACCATTAGTTGGGTTCTATCTTTCGAGGTGAACTATATTAAAGGGTAGGGTTAAATACAACGACCGTCTCAAATGGCAAGATTAAACTCTCGGAAAGCCTCCTCTAGGGAGGAGACGGAGAGTTTTAGCACTTTTCCAGATTTTACAACAAAGTGTAGGGAAACATTCCGTGTTTCAATATAATTTGTAAGCTTAAACCCTTTGCCTGTAATACAATTATTTCTCTTTTCACCTATCTTCAAACAAGGAATTATTGGACAAACATGGTGCCGTTTACCACCGTATTACCATATCTGGTATTAAGTCATAAACCATCTCAAGAACACACTCAGAATATGAGTCGCTTTTGGCTACATTCACTAGGATAGTTTAACGCGTGCTTTGTCCTACTAGTGACGTCTGCTTAATACTCCCGATACAATCCATTCTTCTTAACCATGTATTTGAGTCACTTTGTACAAATAATATTTATTCTGATATGAATTATTATAACATTTGTTTGTTTTGAAAATATTTAGTTTTGTTAAGGCAATGCATGTATAAAAAGCATGCACAGTGCACACCATCGTTCATAAGTAAATCAAGGGGTCTAGTTGTATCTACTAGACCCAGCCATTGATTTACTTCTGGTCGAGGTGTTCATTTTACCGCGTAAAATTGTATTTGGTTATATATTACAAATTAAAATTAAGTTTCGACGCCGCGAAATGTTCCCATCAGTCAACGGGCAAACAAGTATAAACATTGAAAAAATGTACAAATTATTATAAAGGGTTTTAGTTGTTGAAAATTGAAAAAGTGTTGTTAATATGAATGAAATTATAATCTGGTAGTAAAATGATAATCCAAAGGATCAACGAGTAACACACATATTACATTGCTTTAAGCTTTGAATGACCATTGTCTAAATGTTCCGCGATGCACGCACATTTTTCTGTTTATGTATTTTGTTAATTAAGTGTTTATTATATTTGCTTTCTACAGAGTTAAGTAAATCAAAATTGCTTTATCTTTTAGCGCAAATTAAGTTTTAAAAACTTTCAACTTTAATACTTTAATGGCTTTTGAAGTCGCCCTGTCTATTGTAAAAGCTGCTTACGATGAAATTCTCTTTAAGGAGTTGTGTCACTTTAAAGTTAAAAGTGTAATAAATACTTCATGTAGACATTAAAAAACATTAAGCACTACTATTGCCCTACATATTTACTAACTAAAAACACCTTTAATGGAAAACAAACTTTATTTTGATGGCCACTATACTACACATAAGATTTACCCGCTGTGATTCTCTTCAGGTGAATTAATTAGGTTATTAGGGTTTATGGTAGTTTCTAAAGGATTTTCCGACAGCTATTTTAGGGGACTCAATGCCAGCCTTAGTGACTGAGCAAAACCTCGAGAAAAACTTTCAGTCAGGATTACAAAAGTTCTTTCTCTTCTCGAAATGTAGATTAATTTAGTAAATGCGAAAAAGTTGTTACTGTTACTTTCACCTTGATTAATTATCTTTGAAGGGTCACCTTACTGTTAAAATATGATGTGTACCTTAGATATTATTCCTGCTATGTTTTTTTAGTATTTGATAATTTTACTAATTTGATTTAAATATGAATGGCATGGCTGCCATTTTCTGAACCAAAAAACAATTACTAAGTACAAAGAGTGTTAACCACAAATAGCAGATTGGAAGGTGGTATTGTACCTATTGAACTATTATCTTTCAATAATATGGTCAGTTGTGAAGCGTGAATAACATACTAAAGTAACCCAAAATAGTTGTGGATCTACATGGCCACACTCTACGAGATACAGTAACGCTGTGTGTGTTAGTCTGTACACAACGTTACGCCGAGCGAATCTCTGTGTTCATCTAGCTGAAAGCATACTTATGCTGAAAGCCCGAAACATCCCAGCTCAGTGTTTACCAAGTATCATCCCTGTGATACACTCCTAAGAAAACAAACCTCTCATTTTGTCGAGTAGATATTTTGGGAAAAGAGAAAGTTTTACCGAAAAATTAGAGGGTATCTCAAGTTCATGTGTGTTGGGGGAGGTTCAACCATTGATATTATCAAACATCTATAGTAGGCTAGATCCGCAGTCTCCAATACCTCCGCACAGGCGCGAGCGTAACAAATTGAAGCGTCAAAAAACCAATTTAAAATGGCGATTTGGCGTTTTAATTTATGGTTTTTTAATGCAATAAAGTATTTTACTGGATTGTTTGATATGGTTTTAGCTTGTGCAGCATGGGAATGCACAAACAGAAACAAAATATGATGTTATTGCATAAGGGAATTCAGTAATCATTTGGTGTTAATGTCCAATATGCTCACCTGCCAAACTGACGGCCATCTCCCATCTACTTAACATGCAAACTGATTTTTCAAGATGGCTTCAAATTGTCACGGAAGTGGATCCAGACTGGGGATCTAGCCTACAATAGATGTTTAATATCAATGGTATCTACCTATATCTTAGGCTGCACCAAGGAGTCAACATTAGTTACTCGTGCGATTAGCAGTGGTGTCCAGAACTACGGTTCGGCCCACTGGTCTGGAAATATTTGGTGGGTCGGAGATTGAGGACTCTTATCTGTAGCAACTGCAGAGCCAAGAGACGCCATTTTGGAGGTTTCGAGTGTGGAAATCTTGCAACGTCGCATCACCATTCAAAGAAATTTTATTTAACTACAGTGTTGTATAACTCATGTTTTGTTTCTCACTCATCTGGAGTTGTGGAAGTAAGAATGTAAAACTGTTTTAGCGAGGGTACAATGTTAGTAACACAAAGATCTACATTATATTGTTATGGGGCGTTTATGTTCTCGTCGTCCAATGAGATTGCGTTTCAAGTTTTGAATCGGGCCGTTTCGCTGCGTCGCCCCTCGTTATTAAAAATATAGGACGTTCTTCTGCACCGCGGGAGGTATTGTCAAGCAGAAGCAGATATCGTCTTAGATGTGTTGTCTTAGAGTTTCACACTCATTTAAGAGTTTAAGATATTTGTATTTGTATTGCGCTTCCCTGCTGCCAGATAAAAACATGTTGTTTTAAAAATATCAAAACAACTTGTATTGTTTCTCAATTTCATTAATCGGGAAACACTCCCATAGGTGTAATAGATTTTATAGAAATCAATCCAGAAAAAAAAATTATTATTTAAATTATTTAATTTCTGGATTTATTTCTATTCCAACTTTTATTGTTATTGATATATGTTTATCATAAATTGTACTTTTTACAAACATTGACGCCAATTCCAGACGCTTAAAAATACACACGTTGCTGCAAATCTTCTCTACATACATTATAAACAATATTAAACATATTTGTAGCTTCACTCATATTTTTCTAGTAACGTTTAGATGGTGTATTGGTGCACATAAATCTACATCTACCTACACTTCATTAGCATGCAGGTGATTTGAACAAATTACTACTATTTAACCTATGTATACTTGCTCCAACGAAAGAATGCGGATGCTTGGTAGTTTTGGGGGTAGAATGAATGTGCGGTAAAAGAAAGTCGCCTTTATGTATGAAAGAGAAAAATCTTTTACCAACGCAAGCAAAAATTATCTGTGTTAGATCACAGAGTTTTTCCGTGGGCTAGATCAACGCTGAGCTAGCGTGAATAGAATTGACAAAGTTGTTATGTTGGGAAAACATTTTCGAGCCACCTGCATTCTTTCGTAGGGACCACTTACACGATTCGAAGTATAGTTATACCATAGTATATCGTATGGTTATATTAGTATCTATCTATAGTTTAGTCATAGCATTTCTAGGGTTGCAGTTTACGGACTAGCCGCAAGAGTCATTCACATGCATGGTTTCGTTTCATTCACTTCAACAATATTACATCTTGTCCAATTTTGCAGATATTATTTGTGAGTAGATATGCGTTTTAATATTAAGACATCGTTGTCAAACTCCCTTAATTAGTTTGTTGCATTATCTACAGTAAAAAAACTAAATTCATGACGACATTTTATAGCTTCCACTTTTAGTCAAAAGTTAAAACGTCCATAAACCCCAACGTAAAGGGTTGATTTCAGTTCAGCATGTTACAAAGTTCAGTGTTTATGAACATTAAGGACCGTAGACGCCGATGAGGGCTGATATGTGCTGTAGTAGTGGAAGCACCAATTCTTACGAGCTGGCTTTATTGCAATCATGCTGGTGCCTTCAGCCAGTAAAGTAAGGTCTCGCAATTTATTGTTACTGAAGGCAATAAGAAGAGATTTCCTACCAGATAATGACCGAACATAAATGAGAAAATATAGAATGATTTACAATTTGCGAAGGGTTGGTCAGTTTAGGGTGATGGGGATTTTGTAATAGCTGGGCATCAAAGAGGGTGTAATATTATTCTGCCGAGGTGCGTGTGCTGCAATGAAACGCACTGGCGAACGCTTCTCAAAACAACCCACAGAGAAAAATATTATTTTGTGAAATATTTTGCTTTTATAGGGCCACTCAAACTGATAAAAAAGTCAAGATGCGTGACCACAAATAAACAGTCTGGACAGTAGTAAAAAATAAACATAACTGCGCATTCAGTTGGTAAACGAATCAGATCATGTTACCGAGAATATATAAGAATGAATTATATTACGAGAAATGTTATTTGAATTTAGTTCTAGTACTTTAAAAATAAATTTGGTATTCGCTATTTTATATCTGAATATGGTAAAGACTAACCTTTATCTTTGTATGTTTTTAGTCGCGTCTAAGGTCGTGCAACTCACTTTATTTATAGGTCTACGTTTGACAGCGCCCACAATGTCAGTCTCGTGTTTTAGACGATATTATATTCTATAATATTCGGTGCAGCTCCTAGTGTTAAGTAGTTATATCTGTTATGTTCACACTAAAATCACTTTTACCTTGGATGTTGCCAATCCACTAGTTTGTTGATAGCAAAAAATAAATAAATGATGTAAGATTATTTGTTTTTCTGAAAGAGTCTGGTGTGATTGGGAAATGACAAAAAAAATTTTAATAGTGTAGTGTCCTAAACAAAAAATTAAAATTTCAACACTTTGCTTCTTTACTCTTGAATTTAAGGGTTGTACTTTTAAAAATAGTTATGTATTGCCATGCAAAAACTTAATACGCTGACGCGAATAAAAATAAAATAAAAATAAAGTCAGCATTTGAACAAACAACATATCGAAGGTTTTCTTGTTCCTACGATCATAAATTATGTGTAGATCAGATCTCATCTTCTCTTTTCGATCCAAGTTAGTTTCTAGGTTTAGTTTTCACTTTGTCTCTATACTAGATGATGCTGTGCTCTTGGCCCCACGCCAATATCGATCATATTCCGTAGAAAACTATCTCCCATCATTCCTAAGAGTATGAATATCCATTCCAGAGTTAAGAAGGTATCATAAAATTCATATTTTGATATAATCCAGCTTTTCGATCAAATATTCGTAGGTCTGCTTGGCGGCTCACTAAGCTCGCAATATGGCCTCTTTGAGGTTAGGTTTCCGGTTGCTTCAACCCCCGAAGTGATTGATGGTTCAGTCATCGGCGGGAATATTGGGGAAGAGAGGGAAGATGGAGGCGAGATCTGGTGGTTTCATCAGATTAAAACCATGCCCATCATCTATAGGGCAAGCTGTGAACTCCACACGAGAGGCCAGCCGTGGTCAAGAGAGAGTTGGTCAACTAACTAACAACTTATAATCCAATAATATTAGACGTGGATTGACTGCCTTAATAAACACGTTGTTTTGTCATCGTGTATTTGAAATAAATCCTCCGAGCGAGAAGCACTACTTGTAAGAAAACACTTAGGATACACATATTGAAATATAAGTTGATCAATATCAATATCAGTCGATATATTCACGTCACCTTATTATGTATACGAGGCAATAAACAAGCACCATCAATTGAAACACCGAATCTAAATTTAATATATGACAGTATAATATTATATGATTCTAAAAGAACATTCACACTTGACCTCTGAGCTGAAGGTGTCATATTAATGCATATTCAATAAATGTTTTTGTATAACAATAATGCATAGTTGGACAGTACAACTTGAAGGACAATATATTTTAACACTACAATAAGGCTTCACATTTTATCTTATAATTTGCAACCACCATTCAGATTTAATTTTTTACGTACGATAGCACGTAAACAGCATTATAGTACCCAAGCTGAAGGCATCTCAAGAGTATTGAGATAAGACCTGGTGTTGTTGATGTTTTTTTATGTTCTATCTAAATGATGGTCTTCAATTATTGTAAACATAATGTGCGGTAAATTTTCACGTTGAAATTTAGACCTATTCGACTTCTGCTTTGGGAAAAAGTATTAAAAAAACCAACAATAACAGGATTTTGATACAAAAATTAGTGGAGTGAGTTATTATTTAAATTGGCAGTAAATTTTTAAATTTTGAGCATTGTTTTGACTGAGGAACAAAGACTTATCAAATCGACTTGAGATTTAAAATCTCTTGCCTTGGTTGCTCGTCATTATCAATATCTTGGGTTCTGTATGCAGCCCGGGCCTTGTGCGGTCTCAAACTGCTATCACCACTGGCAACATGCCTTGTAGTACATCACATAAGTTCTTATTTAACACCTAACACCCTTATCTTATATTCACGAGTACCGGCCAAGGCAGCTCGCCTACAACTTTTGCATTGCATCCGTAGAGATCAATAAATTCGCATATGAATTTTTAGATATTCAACTGAAGAAGAGGTTCAAACTTTCAGTAAGCCGATCAAAGTTCAATTTTTTCCTAAGGTGTGCAAAACTTGTTCAGTGGTAAAGTATCGATGGGGTAAAACATAAATTGTATAACTAAAGTACCTCTCGAGATATTATCGTTCCCTGGTGCAAAGGAGCCCAAGGATCAATTGAGATCAGACCGAGTGTGTCATTATTCAGAGACGAATGGGGCCCCAAGTTTAGAGGAAGCCATCATGACGAGACCACCGGATATTCAAACACTCCATCCCTGCTTCCAATGCATTAGCTCCTGGGTTCATACCCTGGTTTTGGTAGAGGGAGTTTAAGGTTTGGAAGCTGCCCTTGTACGTTTTCACTCGTTATTTACTTATGAAGTAAATCAGTTAGTTAGGATATCAAAACGGTGACTTTGGGATCGTCCCACTCCCAGCAACGAAGCGCATAATAATTAGTATAATATTAGATTTTATTTCTCGATTTGGTTAGTCGGGAGTAATTATTAATATTGAATACAATTAAGAAGATTGGTTTAGATATTGCTTAACGTCTCATATTTATGCAACTTGGCTAATCGAGACGAAAATTTAGAAGAAAAAAAATAGTCTCATCAGAGAGCGTGTGACTGACTGAATAGACTCTAAAAACAAATTTATTTTATTGTGGAAGATTGGGATTGGAAAATCAAAGGCTATAGGAAGAATGTTAATTTTGACAGTGAACAGAATAATAATATAGTTAATCACACCCAGAAACCATGGAGATGTATATATTAATAATTCTTAGTAGAAATGTAGCAAATTGATCCATAAGTTACACGCTGAATGAACTTGTACTAGCATTCTGGTACGTTGAAGCTAAAATTAGATTCGTGCCACATTACACAACGAGCAAACGTTATATGATTATAATTTCAATGAAACTACATAAATTGCATTGCTCCATACGGGTACGGGTACATCATGCCAGTGATTACTTTATCGCGTCAAAGAAAGTTAATTACCACGACGCGCGTCCCAAGTTAAACTTATAAGCGAGTTCCATGTAACAAACCACAGATACTAACAAGAACTTGCAATCTATCCACTACTCTTTGTTACAAATGAGAGAAGCAAAACAATTTAAAATTATCTCGTTTAATTGCAATTTTATCTAGTGTGAATTAAAATCTTGTAAGCTACAAGAATGTGTAATTTGTACTTTTTACTATCTCCTTCTGAAACAGAATGGAGATTTTTAAAATAAACCAATGCTACGCTACACAACTTAATTTAAATTAATATATTTCAGCGGTTAAAAGATTGGCGTCTTTGAGTTATCCCTCTCACACATTGTTTTCAATGGAAATAACAAACTTTGGTGAAAAGAGGCTGAAGAAAACAAGTTGAGAATCCAATTTTTAGGGGACAACAATTTTAATTGGGTTTATTCACGAAACGTTCCGTGTATTTTCTGTAAATTCTAATGAACTGCTAAATCGAATACTCTGTCTTATATTTAAAAAAATCACTTTCTAAAACGCATAACACTTTATTTCTTTTTAATATTTCAAGACGATAAATTATTTTCGTGACGCTAATATTTACGATTTGACGATAGCGTGAATAAACGGAAGGCTCGTTTTGGAGAAACGCGAAAGTACAATCTCAGATTCATTTACCCCGTCGGCCTTTTGAAGCCGTCGAAGCGACAGACGACTGCTCCGTAAAACATGGGGCAACTCCGTTGATTAGATGTGGGTTTTAGGAAATATATTTTTTTCATTTCTTCTGAATGAAAATATATGAAACGTTATTTTGAAAATTGCGTCAGGCCAAAGTAAGTATCAGGTTGAAGAAACTCCATTAGATAATGATCTAAGAGCGTGACTCCCACGGAGAGGCTTCAGCTGAAGTTAAGATGTGTATAATGTACTGGAAATAAGTTCGTTGGGTGACCGCTCTTATTATCGCGTGGTGTAATGGAATAGAAGAGAAGATTGTAATGTACTTGACCTTTTATTTTATTTGGAGCACGTATAGTTATGTATTGTACTCCTCCAACCTGAATAATACCAAAGATTATGAAGGACGGGCCTTCACATTCTTTGTTCATACTTTGGAAAGGGGAAAATTGATTCTAGGCGTCGCTATTGGCATTGGGCAAAGTTGTTTTCAATATTCTTGAAATGTATTTAATTTGACTTATTACTTCTAAAAAACAAAATTTTTAAACATTAAGTGATCATGGATAGAGCATATTCTGAATCGTCTAAGTCGGTTAAAAAATAGCTTTAGTTAGTTCATGGACATATAGGATTCAAGCTCATGTGGAAATTATTTGATGCATTGCTTACAGCGTCATATTGTAAGATTTTATGAGAGTAAATTTTTGCAGACGATAAACAATGGTCATTCAATTAGAATAACATTGAATGTATTGTTTAAATTATTTAATAACAAAACATTATCCGTAACCTAATAATTATTCTGGAAGGCCTTGGTAAATGTATTTAATTTGTAGATAACATTTTTCTTTAGAGAGGGACTCGAACAAGATACAAGCTGCAGAAAAGAAATTCGTATAAGGAGTATAGAGGGTGTATCTAAGCTTGAAAAAATCAGGAGTAAAGAAATTAGGAACAGAGTTGGTGTTGAAAAGCTTCTGTTCAAAATTGGAAGAGAAAGATTGAGATGTTATGGACATATTATGAGAAGAATGGAAATAAAGAGAATACCGAGAGCAGAGAAAGTGGAAATATGATTAGAAGAAGACCTGGTAGACCAAGAGAAAAGTGGGAGGACCAAATAATAAATTATATTGAAGAGAGATGAGTGTTGGGAAGAAGTAGAAGCAGAACGACTATGGGAGGACAGAAGGAAATGGCGTGAGCTGGTGGTAAGAAGCAAGAAAGAAGAGGACGATATTGACGGAAAAGATTAGATGGAAGACGAAGAAATTGAAGGAGGAGAGGACATGACAAGCCCGGCAAGCCGGTGTTAATAAACTCTGTTTGCCCTAGAAAATCTGGTGGTTAGCCACCCCCTGACCCGACTTATGTTGGAAGCAGGTGTACGAAATGTTTTAATGAAACATAAATCATATTAATATGTAGTGCATACTTGTAGGTATGTTAAATTAACGGATATTTTTCTATTTGAGTGGTAAGGTGGAAGAATGATTTAAAAAATGTAGAACGTCATCATTTTTGAGTTGCAAAGTATTCTGCAGAATGTATACAACGAACAGCATAAGTAATATTATTGTAAAAAAAAGATGTAAAATAGTGTCGATTTGTTTTAAATTTTCATTGATTATTTTTCAGAGGAGGTAATAATTTTAACCCCCCTTTTGGCCGGTATATTCATGCGTCTACATATACATGCATTAATAGTTATGTGCAAGTATAGTGTTGATATTATCAGAAATATAAAAAGATAAACTAATTTATTAACAAATTATGGCAAACTTCTACATAATTAATTTAATATCGTGGGTCTCTGATATTTGAATACCACAATTATTTTCTTAATAAACTTCGTCACGTCTAAATAATCTAAAACTTGAAGCTTCTTCTACCATCAATTTATTTTGAAGAAAGATTGCATTATTTTCTGAACGATTACTTGGCGTTGTGTTTTTACTTGATGATATTTTAATCTGTTTAGCTCCGCAAAAGTTCATAAAACAGAAACGTAACTTTGTTTTCAACTTTAATTGGGCTAGGAAAGAAACTTCTTGAACATATATCAAAATGCATTAGCAACTGCAACCATTTCTAGATGAAATACAATTACCTTCGTGCCATGATGTATGAAGAGAGTTTGAAACTTTTCAAACGTTAACAGTAATTTTATATTTATTAATTTGTTTTCAATTTCAGCTCTAAAGTATTATTTTTAATCCGGATTGCCTTTACATAAAATGCTTATTAAAATGTATAAATGATATGGTTTATATAATGTTAGTAGAGTGGAGTATGGCAGACTTTTGCATCCAATCATGGGATTGATTAAAGTTTTCATGGTGGCTTGCTCCTCGCCGATGCTACATTCAATGTAAGCTATTAAAATAAATCCAGTTAATATTTCCATAGTTCCGTCCGACCATTGGGAGCTCTGAGCTCTTTGAGGGATGATTATTAATGAGTTGCTTACTAGAGCAGAAACCTTCAGCGCAAGCTGGTCAAAACAACTATCTATACGTCGTCCTAATCTAATGTACACATAACACACCAATGTACAGTCTGATTAGAATACCGTGGAATTAATTTAACATAAATTTATTATTTATTTTTGCACATTTTCGTTTCTTGATTTGTTAATAAAATAAATACAAATAAATTCGCATTTAGAGACTATCAACTCAGTCATATAACTGGTTTGCAGTAGGTCTGATTCGATTGTATTTAAAATCAAATGTAAATGTGCATTCAAATGCCCCAATTCAAAAGTCTTTAATATTAATAAAACGATCACTAAATATAATACAATTCAAAATTTACGCACTAATTCACGAATGGGAAACAATTTAATAAAATTGTAGGTGCTTTATTTTCAAATCTGTCAAAAACTATTCCTACAATTGCGATAAGTTTTGTTTATTTTTATAAAACAGTCACGCAGGAAATCCTATTGAAACCAATTCTATATCCTACACTGGATCTAACTCAGTATCGCAATAACAGTCAGAACTAGGATTAATAGTATTGCAAACTGTTCTTTGTCCGTGCAACTTGGCTGTTCAATGGGTATTATATAGATAGACGTGGTGTTTTAATCTGAAACTACGCTGCTATTGGTTTAGACTTTAGAACACTCGGTTTGATATATGTGTACTGTACGATTGTGCAGAGATGAAACAATCGGTAGAATAGAGATAATGCAAACATTTAAATTCAATCTGTTTGTCGGAAATATGTTGTCTACCGTCTGTTTTATGAAATATGATTCGCTTTTGAGTGAAATATTAATATGTGTATGACATTTTTTCCCGTTTATTTATGTTCAAACATTGCATGTTTGTTTCCTCAATTGCATTCCCAAACAAAATAATATATTCTCATTGTCGTGACCATTTTAAATGTGACAAACAATTCATATTTTTGCATTTCGGTATTATTGTTTAATATTACAATAACGTTAGTTTTTAATTATCAGATTACATTATTTAAAGCCAAATGTATACTCAGAGGTTTTATAAATGCCCCCAAATAACAGTGTAGATTCGATGATAGATTATTGAAAAATAACAGTTCACTGATCTAATCCCGGCGAAAATTTAATTGAATAACCCCTTATTTTCCCACATTCTTTATAAATTCTTTGAATATTAATTTTTGTGATATTAATTTTTGCTCAAAAATGATTTTAAGCATTTTCCTATGTCAAGCAACACGATTACCACATATAATTAAAAAATACCTTCATGGTTATTGTGTGATCTTGTGAATTACATTTCACGACATGCCTACTTTTTCTATCCACAATGACGAGTGTCGTTTTAATAATTATTACATTCTAGTTTTCATAACAAAATCTAAAAAAGTATATGTTTTCCGAAATTGGTCCAGAGCTGGCTGGTAATGAAATCACGTTTAACACAATTGCAACAAAATCCAAAAGATTGTTAATAAATACATTAATAAGAAAACGGACTTATAATGCTTTAATTATGGCGTATTGCATGACATACATATGCTACAGAGTAGGCGAGTACTCATATTATTCAGCAACGCTTATCTAACTTCTAGGCGATGCAAATTGTCGTTTAAAACCCCCTTGCGTAAAGTAAACTCCACTGTAGTCACACATCGCTACAAAACTCGTCTTGTTTGTTTAGGCTAATCGCAACCAAAGAATAAAATCATAACGCTTTCAGTGGACGCTAATTGATTAGCTTTTCCTTGATTGTTTACCTTCCTTGTTCATACATTGTTTTTATGCGCCTCGCGCGTGTTGTGTATGGCCAGAGAAAACACGCCGTGAGACTTATAGTCAAATGTCAACTGTTGTGTTGTACACCGTCATGGAATTCAATTTACAAATTGAATTTAGAACATGAATAACGTTCGTATTTGTTGCGATTTTGTCAAAGATACGAACATTCGCATCGTCTGGGGGGAAAATGGAAACATTTTTACAGCCTAGGAGTTATGACGTGTCTAATGGTTTCACCGTTGTTTAAACAGTTTTGAAGAAGATTTACACAATTATTTATTACACCCATGGCTTATACTACAGCAGCTTTAAATTCCCTGCCACATAAATAATCTCAATCGATATGACTGACACGCTATAAAAACGTGCAAGGACAATGGATATACTTGGAACCCTAGAATAAGTCATAAGATTAGATAATAACTATGAAAAGGCGATAATTTCAAATAAAGGAGCGAAAGCGAAAAAATTAGTTTGTTATATATTTTTTATTATCTTTCCGTCTGTCTGGCCAGTGTGCGGGTGTTGTGTCTCATAGTAAAAACCGAACACCATCTCCGGATGACATCTTTTTGTTGACTTTGCCAAAACGTGACCCTGAGGGTCTAGCCCCTCCCAAAACCAAAAGGGGGACTTCAATCAACCCCACCAACAATATTTAGGAGATACTTTATTTAAATATAAATTTGGAACATTCGCCCCAAGTTTTCAGTATTATCGTTTATTGTTGCAGTTTATATTTGCTCATGCATTTACTTCATTTCATTCCATAGCGACTCCACTACACCGTGCAAGTATATAAATGCAATTAAGATTAACGACCACAATTTGAAATAAGAAAGTGTCAACACTCCAAGAAGAAACGCGGAAACTTATTTTATCTTGCCTTCAAGCTAGCTTGGAGTTGAAATAAACTGATGTCTAAGAAAGTTTAATTAAATACAATCAGTGTTGTCTCGGTTTTCTTAGGTACTTGCTACTTGTCGGGCATACGTTGCTTGGCGTCCCGAGAATTTTATCACGTCATTAAGTGTTCCGAGTCTTGTGCAAAGTTAATGTAAGTTGGCAGTTCTGCTTTTATAATGAGACAACATGGCGTGAGTATCGATTTCAGGAACGTTTTATGTGAGACACTCTCCCAAAAGAGTGAACTAAGCAATTATATGGAAATACATCAACACTAATTATTATAATTATGTTATCAGTTTCAAATGTGAGTTTCATACTGGCAATATCATAAACTATTGCAAAGATATTAAAATGAAAGCATTAAATTAACATTCACCTCTTTTTAATTAATAAAAATAATAATACAAGAAAAATGACAAAAGCACAGGTTAATAATACTACTACTATTTACACTACGTAAATTATTACATCGACACGTGCATAATTACATATATTATTATTGTAAGACAATTTAATTTTGCTTATATTTATAATTATTATAGTAACCAATTATATCGGTCACGGACTGTGCTTGAGAAAAAGATGGAGACTCCGTAATACTGCATATTTTAAACAAGAGACCCAGGTTAATTCAGCGTGTGTGGTTTTTATTATTATTAAATCATTCTAGTTTGGAAACCCTCTCCGTTATCTGTTTTAAAAAATTGCAGAATTTGGAGGGATGCAAGCCACGTCGATGTAGGGTTTTCTTAATTTAATAAATTAAGATGAAAGCTCATAACTGTAATATAAAAATATCGACTAAATAAAATATATTTTGTTATGCTTATCTAAATGATCCTAAACATACCTAAACATGACACTAGAGTCAAGATTAATAATGAAAGTTAATGAACCGTCACACATGAATTGAAAGTTTGGAGGCCGGCACGCTCATTTTACGCTCTTTTAAAGTTATCAGCTAATTTTAGTCGCATCTATGTAATTTTACATAATTGTGTAAAAGTTGATTATGACGGCATCTATCATAGAACTTTTCTATAAATTGATTATAGAAAATTAACATATTTTTTTAGAATTAAGAATCTGTCAAAATGGTCAAAAATAAACACCCAAATAACTACGCATTTTGTTATTGATATTGAAAATATGATATGATATGGGCGTACAGTACAGATGTCAGATGTTATGTGAGTACTGATGTTATCAAGTATACCAAGCTGTATAAAGATTTAATAAGTTATTGCTGCATTGTGGTGACACAATATCTAATAAGCACCGGTCTCTAGTATTGGTATGAATGTTAATTATTAATTTCATGTCTAACAGGTGAATAATGTTGGTCTAAATAAACAAATAATGTACATAATTTTGTAAGTTTTCTTGTGAATAACTTGAAGAAAATTGTTTTGTTTGTACATTTATTGTTTCTCCCAGGAACAAGGGAACCAACACTTTTTGAAGTTGTTAATTGGGTTTTGAAGCTAGATGTTACCCTACTACATGAATCCAAACAAACTTTGTTGCTTGGAAGTTGGAAATGAGAAACAAAATCCGGTGCAAGCAGACTGCTGGTGCAGAGAGCCATGGAAACTTTGAAATCTCGGATTATATTACCTACAAAATCAATTGAAATTAATTGCAACCTGATATCGTTCCATCGTTAATATAAAAGGTGATTATCTTACTCAAGAATCTCGGTTCGTCTGTCAAGATTGTGAGGAAATTCTTCTTTTTCAAAAGTAAATTGAAAAACTAAATTCTCGTGTAAAATGAGATGAAACGTTTTTCACCGAGATAAATCTTAAATTGAATCTTGAAAATGAATGAAAGCCCTTGAGAGAATCTAAATAATCAATTACGTAATCAAATTTAATTAACTATTTTCCAAGCGATTGAGTTCATATTCTTTTTTAAACGACATATAATATACTACATCAAATTTGTGAATGGAAAATGGAAAGTGTTGAAACGTATTGTTATTTCTTAAAGATTGCAGTAGCAGGATTAACAAAAATTCATAGAGAAAGGGAGAATTTGTATCATAAGATGGTATTGGTCATAATGAAATTAAGTAATTGAAGAAAAATGGATTCTCTACTCTGATAACCAAGCGATGCACAGCAATGAAATTGTTACATTTAACAACTCGTTCAATCGATTATGAAGCATGTAGTATTCCACCTGTCCGTCGTAGGTGGTTCACTCTCCGTGGCTCACACATTCTTTTGTAAGGAAACAGCATTCAACCACATTAAAAAATATACAGAAAGGCGTGAACAAGAGTAGAGTGTGTGCATCTCTTTAAATTAAGGAAAAAGTTTGGAAAGCAATGGCGGTAATTAATGGTAATCATGGACGTTCGATGGAATATTAACTATATCACATTGTTCAATCTCGATTGATGTTCATTATTGTTTATCACTCGATGCTAAGATAAGTAACTTATTTATTTATTTCGTCAATTTTTATTAAACGTTTTCCTTTGCAGTTGTTCAAACTGATTTACAAAGGAATGCGTAATGTTGCCACAAAGTGTTTGTGGGTGTAAGTACAACATATTAGCTCAAGTTTTGAACACGCGCAACTGTAAACAGCGAGGTTCCTCCCTGAACTTGTTACAACGACGAAACTTGTTGTTAAGTAAACATAGATGTAACGCACCGAAGACTCGCCGACAAAAAGCAGCAGACTGTTTCGAATGACCACCCTCCCCCCATGTCCTAGCCTGCCAACTAGCCGCCGGTGGCATGTGTTGCCACCATTCCTCCTCTCTTTGCAAAGTAGCAGGTTTATACGTACAACTTGTGGGTGGGCAGTCCTCTTATTAAAAACTTTACCATGCGGACAGCAGTTTGGAACTAGGATTGCAAATTTCATCGCCATCGTCCGCAAATTATTCGTCGTCTCACCGCGTCTGTAAAGGGGATGAATAGCGACAGAGTCACATAAAGTTCGAGGATCATTCTGGCCATCAGAGCGAACAGAGGAACCTCCTCTGACTCTGACAAGAATAGGATGCTGTGGCTGTGGTAAGGCCGGGATCTCGATGGCATTCAAAGAAAGCCAACAAATTGAAATCCGAGCGAATGGACGACTGCAGGAAAGACGGTCGCGTTAGGCAGCCCACATAATTGCCTGTTTCGTGGGGGAGCGGCAATTTGCGCAAATAAGCTAGTTCAGAAATGAGATTCTATCTCGTATTTCTCCAATGCCACTGAATGCTTTGAATTCTGCCTGCTTTCAATATATGATTATTGCAATATCAGTTGACGTGGAAGTAATATTGGAATTGTAGGGTTCAAATCACACATCACACTAGCGCGAAGACATGTATAATTCAAGCGACGTACAAATACTTTCTTTCACGGAGTGTTTTCCATTTATATATGAAAATACTTGTTTTTATTACCTATCTTTGGAAACGTGAGCGTGAAACTGACAACATTCAATAATACTCTTAAATTTTTGATCCCATGGTTTTAGATAAAAAATTAAACATGTAATAATTTTAATTTATCCACTTTTTTAAAGATAACATAGAATGTTAATCACGGGTAAATCTCTTATTATTTGATTAGCTTTACTTTACAATGTTTTTCCCAAAGATTTTTTAAAGATTTAAAAATCAATCCGAGTTTGGACTGCAATACCACTCTCTCTATAGTTTGTGACCGCAATATCGATTTCCTCCATATGTTATTCTTGAGGTAAATGTGAATAAACATATTGTAATTTTATTAAAATTATTATTATATTAATAATGTTTATATATTTCTTTCTGTTCATCACCACTCACAAGTCACACCTTTTACTGTGTAACCTCCTTCATCTTTCACTTTGTCTTTGTCTTTGTCTTTTTAAAATTGTATTAGTGAAAGACTTTAGTTAGATAGTAAATTAAAAACTCCATCTTGAAATTGCTGCGCAATTATTATTGAGTTATATTAAGACTGCGATATGAAACTCCAAAATAGGTAATTTTATTGGATAGACTTAACTAACTTTTATTAAATAATAATTCAAAACGTAAATCATCCTAAACAATTTATTTTACAACGATGAAAATCATTGTGACATTATTGTATTTTGATAAAAGAAATCTTAGATTCGAGTGTCATGAGTTTCCGTCGTATGACTTGAAGACGAGATGCGTAGTTGGTCAACGCATTTTTGCCACTCTCGGTATTATTATAGTTTGTGACGTATTTTCTTCTTCTTATACTTATTCTCTTCTCTTCTCTTCTTTTTTTTTTTTTTAGAAACAACGCCTTAAAGTGAGTGATTTCCGAACGGAGCCTAATTCGATTTGAAATGAACCCCTCTTTACTAAATCATTTCCACAGCATGAACTGATTCTTCGATACATTTACTTCACAGCGTAGTTAATTCAATCCCCATCATGTACGACATTCGTTCTCGAACCATGAACAAGAACTAACGGAGGGGGGAGGGGGGTTTGGGGGGGGGGTAATAGTAAGTTTAGAAATATTGGCCCGAAAACATTATTTTGAAGCAAGATAAAACCGTCTACGAGGATAATGATAACGTAACTAAACACATCATTTACAATAAACATTTAACAAGTAGTGATAAATGAAATTTAAATAACATGTACAAATTTGTAAGTGTAAATAAAAAATCGAATAACATTTGTTACGAAACAAATAATTGTAAAACACAGCGGCAAGCTATGTTTCAATCGACCATGAAAGTAATGACTATGAGAAGTTATTGGATGGGACAATTGAAAAATAATATAACATATTTAGTTTTGCTCTATTGTTGTGACAAAGTTAAGTGAACGATTTAATTTTAATGATAAAGAACAAAGAAAACTGATGTATATAATACCAATACAAAAGCGATCTTTTTAGCCCCCAAAATATAAAAACTTGTATTCAAGCCGCCATCGTGGTTTATGACAGCTATTCTTTTTTTCTGGCGCAGATAACCCCATCACATTTTAACAGCCGTGTTACGCATTTTTTAGTAATAAAGAACCTCCAAATCATAACTTTGCTCTAGAACAACAAAATATCAAAACATGACAATTTAGAATACATTATTGTGTATTGTGATACAAGTAAAACGGAATACGATCTCCACCAAAATAAAATAAAAAAACGTAAATCTTACATGGGTTAATTTGATAGTCATTACTGTATTATTGATTACGAGTTCGTATGTGCCCATCTCCATCACCTCGTGCAATCCTAGCACGGCATCACTCACGCGCCGCACACGCGCCACACCGACACAGATAGCTCATGCGTAACGCGTGAGACTCTGATTCGGGAGGTCTCAGGTTCGATTCCCGCCACCGACAAGCCTCACTAAGTTTTTCCAATGTGTTCTTAAACCGTTAAGGAGAATTCTGGGATAGAGTCCGCACAATAACTTAAACACTTTAAGTAACAAGGTCATCGGGTAATAATACTGATGTGTACCCTTAGCAGAAAAAATAGCAAAAATAAAAAGTATAATACATTAGCAAAATATCACGTTCAGTCATGATTTAATTTTCTGTAGATTGACTGACCAATTTAAGAATAAAACGTTAAAAATATGATACACTTTAGAATAAGGAAGAAAATTATACTCATGCTACGTTTGGATCGGCCCCAAAACATCTTATCTGGCCGGGCCGGGTTCCAAAAGATGTTGTAGTTTTAGCCCGTAAGTTTGTATTAGGAGCATTCCATGACTCAAGAAAGTTAAATGCATGTGCTGTGTGTATGACAAGGCATTATCGTTTAAGTCTCTTGTTTATTATAAACTGTTTTTTAAAACATAAATTGATTAAATTACATTCAACTGACCATTGGCCAAACCATCAACTTGTAGCAAACATTTTTATATGTTGACTAAATTTGCTTTTATTAAACGAAAGTCTACGATGAAAATTCAGATTTTTAAGCCTTAAAAGCATACATTATTTATTTATGCCAACGCACATGTTTTTGCTTCGTAATACTACGATATCATAAATCTTATTATTGCAATAAGACAAACTTTATACAAGCGTAACCAAAAAAGTACATAATTCAAAATCGTTTCTTTTTGATAGAATACACATAATACCATTTCCAGGTGTATAATAATCCGTGAGCAATCATTGAATACAGTTATAGCACAATTATAATTTGTTACATTTTCACGGTTGTAGCGATGAAAAACAAAACGGTTGTAGTTATGAAAATGAAACAAAGTTATACATATCTATCTATCTATCTATCTATCTATCTAACTATTAATACTACGTTAACTCTGGACTGGCGGCGGAAACCGAGTTTTTCCACGCGAGACGTTTTCGCCGCCGAGGAGCGTGATAAACGCGTACATTTTGGAAGCTTCTCCGCGAGAAAAGATCGTCATTTTCGAAAAAAAAATGCCCACGACCCGACAAAAATTTGCTTCCGGGTCAAAAAGTCAAAAATCGCGAAAAACGTCGTTTTTGACGGTTTTTGTACTCGCGGTTGCCGCGCCCAAAGTATGCTACGCACCCGAACGTCGACGGTTCCTACGCGTTCGAAATAATTACGGGCACAAGCACCGCGAAGGGTTCCGGGCCGACTATCATACTTTGGCCGGGACGGCGATAAACAATTTGGATTTGGAAACGAGAAAATTTTATAAAAAACGCAGATACTACTTGGAGCATTCCCGAATTTTCGTTTTTTGTTTTAACGTGTAAACATTAACAAAAACTGGCGGCCTGGGGAAAAACATTTTCGGAAAAACGTTTCGTTCTCTTTTTATGGGACATTGTTTGGATTTTCCGGTTCCAAATTTTTGGAAATTTTCGGGTTCACGGTAAAGCCCCAAAGTTTGCCAATTACAAAGCCATTGAATTGGGTACAAGCTTTAAAAAAATTGGTCCCCTTTTCTTTTTCAAAATGGGCGAAAAAAATTCCCAAAGTTGGACAATTTTTAAAATTTAACAGTGCAATTTTAAAAAATTAAAAAATCGACTTCCCTAGGTTTAATTTCCGCCAACCAAGGCACATTTATAAAGATAAATGATAAAGGAATTTTAATAAAATTAGTTTGAGAACCTTGGTTCGAACCCCGGATCAGTAGATGCCTTCGAACACGATTCGGGACACTTTTTTACAGTATGAGTTTTCATTGAAAATCGTAAAAAGCATGGTACACATTTTTTCTAAAATTCACAAGTGGTTTAAAGGCATCCGTTGGACCTTTACGATAATCGTGATACCAAACATGACCCATTTTGTAGCATTTGTATATTAGTTATGGATTCTGACAAATTGACATGCGTGTACGTTTTGGCATAAAAAATCATAATTATTTTATCTCACGGTTGCCGCGCCCAAAGTAGGCTTTGCACCCGAACGCCGACGGTACGGGCGCGTTTGGAATCTTTCCGGGTACAAGCACCGTTAGGGGTTTTAGAGCCGTTACAATACTTTTGCCGGGGTGACGATGAACATTTTGAAATGCGCGTAATTTTGAAAAAAGTTAAACTTGCTGTTTAAATAAAAAATTCAAAAAAATCCTGAATTTTCAAATTCACTTACAGCGTGTGTGAAGTGCCCGTGCGGAGTTAACGCGGGGGGTCCAGACGCCAAAAATGTTTACCGTTTTCTTTTTTTGGACATTGTTTGGATTTTCCATTTTCCATTTTTTTTAAAATTTTTAGATGCGTGGTAGAGCCACGAGGTTTGTTAATTCTGAAAGCCAATGAAATAGCGAACGGGTTAAAACCAAAATTACCCCGATATTTCTTTCCGATTGCGAGGGAAAAAATCGCAAAGTTGGAAAATTTTTAACATTTTGCAGTGCAACTTTAAAAGTTTAAAATTTTGGTTTTCCTCGGTTCGATTTGGAACGACAAAGGCTCGTTAATGTAGCGGAAGAATAAAGGAATGTAAATAAAATTGGTTTGAGAACCTGTGCTCGAACCCGGGTTTGGTGGAAGCATTCGAGTTCGTTCCGGGACACTTTTTGTTAGTTGGATTACATTCTGTCAAGGTCAGGACCGTTCCCGAGGATTGACGTAATGTGGCTCATGACGTGGCGCAGGGAATGTATCGATAGCAGCATTGCATACAAGTGCGTATGAAGTGGCGTCTTTCACATGAGAATCCCGAACAATTGTCCCAGGAAAACATTTCTCACACATTTTACACAAAAGACGTAAAAATGTTCCGATTTCGAAAATCATTTTTCACCGTACTTAGAGGCGGCGGACAGCGTCCGGCGGCGTACCGAAAGTGTCCCGTAAAACAAATTTGTCCCAGGACTTCGGATAAATGACAAACGTTACCCGCAAACTACCGAATCGCGGCCGTACACGGATCGATTCGCGATTTTGTCGCGTCAACGAGGTTTTCCAACTACAAGGTATTCCGAGTACGAGGTTTTCCACGCCCTCCGCGTAGCGGCTTCAAGCCGCGCTTGCGCGACTTGTACTATAATATACTACAGATCGAGGCACCCCTATGCATCACTTTTCTGTCCGTCCATCCGTCCGAGCGTGTGTAACGTCTCCCGATTAAAACCGAACATGACCTCAGATTACGTGATGTTTTTTACAGGGAATATAGAGATTGTTTTGGGTGACCGTGGTGTTTAGGAGCGTGGCTAACCCCCTGGAAGTTTTAATATTCCTATACTTATAAATTAATACAACTGTACTCAGAATCTACACTATTTTAGAAAGCTGGAACAAGCGATGAACAATAATTTATTCTTTATCGCTGCTTTATACTCGGCACCTCCATCAACAGCTAGATTTTAAAGCTGGGAATAAATTTGAGATTTATTTTTTTTATTCTTCGTCGAGGTTTTGTTGGTGAAAGTAGTTTCGCTCCCTCTTTTGGGTACTTTCCAATACTCGAGCTTGTGATAAAATAACGGCGAGTTTCGTATTTGTTCAAGTCTATTCCAGTTTCTGATAATAATGTTTTAGCAGGTATTACTCAAACTATGTTATTAGTTTTATATTAATAGGAATGTGAAGATGCACCAGTATGTTTCAGTCCATACCATATTAAAGGACAGATACGTGTTAGCTTAGTAGCTTGTTAGGTCTAAGTACGTTCCATGGCATCTGTAGTGTGAAGCTAAACGACTGACTTCAAATTCTCATTCTTATTTTGTCATGTAAACCGAGGCATGTTCCGTGTCTTCATTTTGTCAGAACTTGACCATTATTAGTTAGGAAACATTATGTAAATTGTCTTCGTAGTGTACGGTAAAGAAAGGCGGAATGCTTTTGTGAAACATTGGAATTAATTGTTTTGTTTTTAGAGGTTTATGTTTTCATACAACTGTGGTACGTTTTTGGTACAATTTTCTCATAGAGACCCTCTGTTTTACGTTTTACAAGTATTTCAAGAAAGCTTAAATTAAAATGTAATCAAATTTTAGTCTACAATAAATTAATAATTTGTTATTATACCTACGGTAAGGGTTGCTGTCGATTATCGTTTTGTGGATAATCGAATTATTTTTGATAATATATTTAATCGATTAATCGATATACAAGATTGTCTTTATCGTGTCAAAGTGATACTTTTAGTGAGTCAAGTCACATTTGCGTTGATTTATGACAGAACTAGGTATTGAACGATAAGCGATATCAATAAGATATATTGGAAATTTACAATGGAAATTTCGAATGTCGATTTACAAAGAATTGCAAGGTACAACATGATAAAATATAGATGGCATATTATGTGGTTTTCACATTATTTTGATCAGATGTCAATGTATAACTATAAGAAAAACATTAATAATATCCACATAAAAAAGGTCACCACTTGGTGGCAACTATGTACTTCGGGTTCAACTTTGTTTTAAACTTTGCGTTTGATTAATAGTAGCAGCCATATCGAAAGGTTTGTTTCAGCGCACGATTAAGTACGCTGATAAAGAGTACAGTATTCCGGCAAAGATTTATTCAATGTTATCGCATAGCCTAAATAATATTCCACTAGCGAGTTTGGCGACTCTCACAGTCATGCTATATGTTCAGAAATAACTTACAAGAATGTATATTGTTGGGTGGGGTAGTGATTGAAGGTAGGGGTTGTGGGGAATTAGCCTATCTTGATGACCTTGAAGAGTGTGCTAAAATACGATCGTGTGCAGGGAGGAGTGAAAACAGACACCTATAAAGAGATAAAATGCGCACCACTGTTACAATTGCATTTTGATACATAAGTGTCAGCATATTATAGAAATAATCAACTACTTTGTAATAAATCAATACCGTAAACGATATTAATAATACGAATGAAATTTTAGGCATTTCCACATTGTGCCTTAATTTGTAATGTGGAAGTATGAAACGGTATGAACAGTATGAAACACCTATTTTCTAACAGTCATTACAACATTGATCAATGTTGGCCTACACACCAAATAAAGGAATATGATTAAGAGTTCAGAGTCTTTAAAAAAAAATGCATATATTGCTACGCATTTCGATGCTCTTGTTCTCTTGTTGTTTTCATGTAATGTTTAATTGTAACTCTGTTATCACTGTGTTAGGCTACAGAGGGCACACTTGCCCTGCATTAGCCTTCCTGCCTCTGGGCAGGTAAAATACAATAAATTAATTAATAATGCTCTAGTTAATTAATTTGCATGTTAATTAATAATTTTTAATATACTTATTCCTCTGGTATCCTAACTATAATAATAACTGTAATAACTATAATAACTCATCGATCCATCCAAACATGAAAATACATTTCAATACACAAATATGTGGTAGGCCTGTCTTGCTTGAAGTTCCATTGTAACAGAATAGCATGTCAATCATGTTCAACTATGTAACAATAATAATGAGTCAATTAAATCCCTCACTTAACGTAGCTGTTTGTAACTACGTTAACTATTTCACTTTACAAACGAAATTAATGCCAAACATGTTTTAATTAATTCACAAACGCTAGGCGCACGTGTGTTTGTTTCTATGCGGTATTGATATAAAAGCTCGGCTTATTTGGATCACCGTGCCCGTACCCGCAATGACAGCGGTTTCACAATGACACGCTCGTGACAGGGTGTGTTTAGATTACCGCGATTAACACTAGCTTCCCTGCTAATTGGCGTCCCACCACGGACAACTAAAGTAATTATGATATTATCCGAATACACATTGCATAAATTGTTTATCAATTGTTCCGTACTGGGCTCGGTAACGTCAAATTACGGTGAGATGTACGGTTGTTAATGTACCCCAATTTCGACTCTTAAGGTTTTAAAATCATCGATACTTTATTATTCAAGAATAAAATAATTTTATAACAAATTAAATTGGTATAATACCTTACTTAGAAAAATAAGGATTTGTTTATTTTATGACTTGGCAATGCCATTTTAGAATGACCAGTGATCAGTAATGTATGATGATGACGACGAAGAAAGGAGGAGGGGAAACTCGGTACCGGCCGTAGCCTACTCCTGTCGAAAAGTACCAAGGGGACCAACGGCTTTACGTGTCATCCGAAAGGACGGTGTAACCTTGACAGTCATATAGGTTCCTCCACTAACCCGGACTGCCGAGCAGACGTTGAGGAGAACGAAGCCGTTACACCAGCTCTCGAGCCCTCCATCTGCTCTTTTAAAGCTGAGCGTTCACCCACTCTACCCCTGACCACGCCCGAAGGTTGCTTAACTTCGGTGTTCGAGTGGGATCCGGTAAAACGACCGCGGCAAAACCGATGGTGTAAATATGTATTTGGTTACATTTTACAGCTACTGACATAATACATAGCGCCATATCGCTTTGCCTAATGTTTATAACAGTTTTATTTGAGTTATTCAGTAAAATGTACAAAATAAATTAGCCTGCAAACGAACATAATTATTATGTATCGTGCTAACCTAGAAATCTAAAACGAACAAGAAATAATTTTATCATTACTCAGGTATAAATTTAAATTGATATTTATGGAGTACTCTTTTTGCAATGTTCGACATTATGCGATGCGTTCATACACGCCCTTCGATAATTACTTGATTCGTTTCGTAACGTAAACACACCTTTTAAATGTAATTTAGTCTCAACAAAAGCTTTAGCTGGATCTAGACTAATCAACGATTGAGCTTTTTTCTTAAAATTATA
Source organism: Sweltsa coloradensis (assembly GCA_024449915.1). Classification (NCBI taxonomy): domain Eukaryota; kingdom Metazoa; phylum Arthropoda; class Insecta; order Plecoptera; family Chloroperlidae; genus Sweltsa; species Sweltsa coloradensis. The sequence continues at coordinate 132,474 of JAMZAV010000103.1, forward strand.
TATTTTCTGGGAAGTAGTTTAGTAACACCATGTTAATGAGCAGACTCCTGCTGAACATGAACTCTGTATTTTTCCTCATCCCGTTAATAAATGCACGCCCTAGAAGTTAGTGTTGCTCCTTGTTAGAGGGCTTTGCATCTCATATTTATGCAACGTGGGGTAATCAAGGTGAAGGCCATTAATAACGCCTTGTTTAGTTCATAAAACTTTAAACGTAACGAATTTTCTAAAAAAAAGTTAATTCACCAAGGGCGTAATTATAAGCTTCCTTAAAAAGTCAACACTCTAAATTCACTTAAAAGCACGTGCTGACTGGCATTAGTGAAAGCTTTATTAACTTTTGTGTCGGGGGTATTGGTTATGGAACTTGGTCAAATAAAAGAAATATCGTTACACAATTATATTGTGGTCGGCAAGTGTGTGGGAAGCTGCTAAACAAGCAGTTTTTGTCACGTTATATGGTATCAATTACTGGATACGGCCGACGTTGCCACGTGATCTAGACCATAAATAGAAATGATAAAATTAATAGGCTTAAATGGAACAAAAAAATATATGATACTGTATTAAATTAAACTTTTCATTACTGCTTGGTAAAGTGTTGGACAAAACCAGACATTCCGCACTGAAGTAATCTTATAGTCATTTGAAAATGGATTAAGATTATATTTGACATGTGTTAACGAACGCTAATCGGTATTGTACGGAATTGAACCTTGAGAACAGTAATTCAATTGAACTTTTCATTTGGTAAACTGATCAACAAAATAGACATTTCGAGTGGGAGTAATCATAGTCATTTTTTTCATTTTTTATTTATTCAGAAAGTTTCAAATAGAGTAAGCCATTTTAAATTGAAACATAAAAATAGAGAACTCATTTGAAATTTGAAAAGGATTAAGATTATATTTGACATGTGTTAACAAACGCTATAGTCGGTATTATACGGAACCGAACCTTGAGAACAGGTGTATTTATTTATTTATTAATTAAAATCAACGCGTTTTCTATTCAGTTATAAAAAATAATTTACAAAGGAGAAAATTGAAAAAAAATAACTAGCTAAGCGCATATCGGATGTCGAAGTAATGAAAACACATTTAGAAATTGGTATTGAAACGACGTTAAATTGCAAGTTCAGTATCGGCTCAATATTGAATAGATAGGAGGAGATGTAAGAGATTTTAGCCTACAGCGGCTGGTTTGATAGACTTATTGCATACTAGGAAAACGCTTAAGTCCCGCCGCGTTGTTGGATGAGCGTAATTGGTGCATTGACCTGCCATGTGTTATGCAGATTTTCTGTTGTTTTGTGAAAAAATTATTACTAAGTTGATTTTTTTAAAATTAAATTAAATTAAATAAAAAATTAACTTTATTATTTTATTTTTTCTTAATCGTAATTTTAAAAAAAGAAAAAAATCGTAAAATTGCTATTTTCATAACAAATAATTATTCAATTGCGCTCAAATTTTACACGAATATAATAATTCATAAAATTAAGGTTCTGTAAAAAAATCACTACAATAGGATAAAGCATGTAGGTGTTATAAGTGAAAGAATTGTTTAAAAAAAGAAAAACCCGTAAAATTTCGATTTTCATGAGAAATAATTTTTCGATTGTTCTCAAATTTCACACGAATATCTTAATTCATAAAATTAAGGTTCTGTAAAAAAATCATTAAAATCGGATTAAGCATGTAGATGTTATAAGTCGAAGAAATTTTTTAAAAATCGAAAAAATCGTAAATTTGCGATTTTCATTAGAAATAATTTTTCGATTGCGCTCAAAAACGTGGCAGTTCTAAGTTCAGAGATTTCGAAGGCCCCCATAAAATTTCATCGCAATTGGAGTATTGGTTTAGCCGGAATCGTGTTAACAAACAGCCCAAAATACAGAAAAAAAAACAAAACATTCCGGATTTTTTTCTCCAGTGTAGTGAAATGGAATCTTCGCTTCGCTCGCTACGCTCATCCAAATATACACATTTTCGTGTTGTACTTTCAGTTTCTTATAGTTAGTTAAAGTCGAGATTCAAGACTTTGTCCTAATAAAGTTTATTTTCCATATTTCATCTTGATATACTTTACACATTTACTTAGCTTCTGCTGTACACGTTATATTTTGTCTTTTGGCGAAACTTTTTTCTAGTTATAACAAAAGAACCCCTTAAATGTTCAACTTGCCATAAACTGTCTTGGTATGTGGATTGTCATGCATTTTATTTAGCTAGACGGTTGTTTTAATGCATTTTAAACCTCTTTATGGAGACAAACGTGAAGGCAAACAGAGAAAATTAAACATTCCTTGTTTTACCTACCCTTAGGGCTAAGAATTGTCAACGTCATCCACGAACAAAGCAACGCATTTCTCATTAGTTACTCTGTAGGTCTACATTCATAAAGAGATCGTTAAAGCATGAAAATGTATTGTGGGCTTATATTACAAGTTCAAAATGTGTATAGTGTCACATTCAAACAATAGACAAAAATAAGAGAATACACCAGATTTACGTTTATTGACTGATGAAATTAAATAGGACGATGACTTTACGAAAATGTATTTTATGTGTCGTTTATTACTGATAAGCTATAGCTAAACTTCATATATGATAAGAAATTCTTAATTTAACTATTTATTAGTAAGATAAATATTAAATGTGTGTACTTTTAAAATGACCTCTCACACTTACCCGAAGAAAATGAACACATTCAGTTGTGTTCGTTATATTATGGTATAGTCAACTTTGTTTTTATTTAATTATGAAATGCAATTTGTTATGGCGTAAAACGAAAATTAGGTTAATCCTTTCAACAAACGCTGCAGTCTAGGTATGTTATTTCTGCACAGAAATAATTGACTAAGCCAAATCTCCTGTGCGTTATTATGATGGATATTAAAACAGAGAGCACATACTAAAAACGACCCTAATCCCTTTACGTGCTCCCAATCGCACATACATGGCCGAACACTCGATGTTGATTGTTTCTCGCTGCACAAAATACCGTTAGGGTTATATATGGGTTTGTAAAACTCTCTAAACTAAATACAATGTGGATTCTATACTGATAGCATCCGAAGTTTAATATTTAACTTTAGTTATAATCTGTAACGCAGAACATTTTATGATATATATTAGATTGGGTTAAATTGTAAATATAAATTATTAGTTTTGCTTGCATTTACAATCTATGACTCATTGAATCATTGATTATTGATCACATAGCTTTGAGATCAGAGCTTCCTTTCGAAATATCCTGCCCAGCCCCATAGTATAGCAGCGTATAGTTGGGGCACCCAACTCAACATGAAATTGTAACTGTCTGCAATTTTTAAGTTTAAAAAATATGACAGCTTCACTTTGAGTTTCAGTGTTGCTCCAAGTGTGTAAAGACGTCCCAATAGAAAGAACAACCACTAGGAACCCGATGCGTTCTATGTTAACAGGCAGGGGAGACAAAATCCGCGAAGGAAACATTGGAATTACACACGTGATTTATAAAGATCGATTCTGAATCCATGTTGAGCTGCGAAACGTCTGGATAGCTATTTGCACCACTGAAAGGGTTTCTCAGCTATTCAGATTAAGGAAAGGGCCCATGCGTAATATACTCACGCGAAGATAAGACTAAGAGTTCCCCTCACACCTTGAATTCGCGCATTTGTGGTTTGGAGTCATCCTTCAGCACAGGACTTGTCTAGCTTAAATCACAGGAGAGGCAATCGACATACAATACCCTTAGAAAAGTATTCTATTAATGAAACGTAGAAAGAAACCGGGTCTTGTTTTTTTTATGCGAATGGAGTTCATTCCATTGGAGACAAATTAATTAAATTATTTCTGATGTTAGATTTTCATCAATTTAAAAATAAAATTGATTGATTATGTGAAACGTATTCATCGATTTATATTAAATGATAGCAATTTTATTTGCTGTGCTTATTCAAAACACCGAAACGTTTTTACAAAATAAAACATAATTTTGTGTTAGTGAATAAAGTTTTATTATGAGATAAGCACTTTAACAGTAAAGTCAATAAACTTGTAACAGGAAGTATTATTGTATGACGAGTAGGGTAATTGACTGGAATTACAGTGCATAATATTATTCAAATAAGAATAATATTTAGAGGTTAATTTAAAAGTTATAAATACATAAGACTAAATTTATATCATACGACACATATTTTTAGAGTAACTACAGCAAGTCATTTATAAAATTGTTAATTTTGAAATTTATTTTGTCACATTGTTCAAAAATAGCTGTAAATAATCGAAACGGTTTTTGCGGGTTAAATACCAATCAATACCAACAGAATGTTATCAATTAAATTCCACTAAATTTCACGCCCCTACCCGCCCATCACCCTCTCCCTTTAAGAATAACTGTTGTACAATGGTATTTCAATTTGTGTTGTTTGTTTAATTTCAGGTAGAAGCCAGAATGAACTGGATACGACGTTTTCTAATTTCGACGAAGGTAAGCACAAGTAGATTATTATAGTATATAACTAGTATTAACATCAGTACATATTATTTGTCCGTCTGTGCTCTGAAAGTTCAAAGTTTCGTCAAGAACAATATTTCAACTGGATATTAATTAAGATGATTCGAAACTGTATTTCATAAAACAATATACATGAAGATAGCCCTAGGTTGTGTACATTGACTTGGCTTTTCGATATTACATCAAATTCCTTTCGGCAAATCTGAAATTAAATTTGAAATTTGAATTTGACAACCACGAAGGCCATGAAGAAGTCTATTGCGAAGCTGCGTATTCACTAAGTGATATTGGAAACGATCCTTACTTCAGAAAGGAAGTAAATACTTTAGGATACACGTAAAAAAATAAAAATAATTCAAGTATTTTTCGTCATATTTTATTTGGAAATGGGATAAATATTTTATTTACTTTGAACGTAAATCCAGTTGGGCGGACTTTTTAATTTCTGATGTAGTAAATAAAAACAATTACACCCACGGAGTTTTCCCGATCAACCAAATCGAGAAATAAAACAAGTATATTGTAACTAGGAAAACGTTTAAGTCCCGCCGCGTTGATGGATGAGCGTAATTTTTTTAAACGAAAAAAGCGTAATATTGAGATTTTTTAACAAATAATTTTTCGATTTCGCTCAAATTTCACACGAATATATTAATTCATGAAATAAAGGTTCTGTGAAAAAATCATTACAATCGGATAAAGCATGTAGGTGTTATAAGTCGAAGAAATTTTTTAAAATCGAAAAAAATCGTAAAATTGCGATTTTTATGAGAAATAATTTTTCGATTGCGCTCAAAAAGGTTGCAGTTCTAAGTTCAGAGATTTCGAAGGCCTCTATAAAATTTCATCGCAATTGGAGCAACGGTTTAGCCGGAATCGTGTTAACAGACACAAAAATACAAAAAAAAGAAAGATAGAAAGATAGAAGATAAAGATAACGGTTTTATTGTAAGGTCGGATTAAGCTAGTGAAGCTTATCTTCCATCCAACCTAAACTTAAAAATAATAATAATTGATATGAAAGACATTACTATTATATAATATTTAATTCATTACAAATTATTAATATCAAGAAAGAAGAAAAAAACATTCCGGATTTTCTCCAGTGTAGTGAAGGAATCTTCGCTTCGCCCCTACGCTCATCAAATATATTGTTTTTATTATATTGCTTCAATTTAAATTCACAAATCGTGCCTTAAGTGTGCGCAACGCAACAGACGATAGTGTTAATCGCTAAATTATAATCATTTAGTGTTATCGTTAGTATTTTCGTTATCTAAGAATGCAATACCAATTTCAGTTAACACCTGCAAAAGGAAACTGAGTGATGGGAGTTAAACGATTAGTAATTCTCGATCGCTATCAAATTGTGATGAATCGCCATCGGAATGAAAACTTTTGACTTCTTCTTGTTATCCGATTATTCTGCATTATGGCGTTCATAATAATATTTATGGAGTAACATCGAAAAATAATATTTGTTACGAAGCTTGCCACATATTCATTAAATCTGTGTAAAACGATCGAATTATCAGTATTTTCATCCTATTTCCCATCCATTCCTATTATCAAATTACCAAATTAATATATCATAAACATAATTCCTCGATGAAAATACCATACACTTAACGCGTACGATTTTCATCGATGATCGATGTACGATAGATTGCAGATTATATATTAATCAATAATCGATATCGTTCGACATCTCTAAAAGAGCATACCAAACCAACAACTGGAAATGTTGGACTTACAAAATAGTTCTTGTTTGTCGGAAAATGTATTACATTCTTAATTAAGTGAACTATCAATTTTAGATTGATGCCCAAGTTTACGGAGAGTTTAAATTATTTCCAAAATATGTGGTTTAAATGGAATTGTAAACGGGTATGTCATTGTCGGTCGGACGTTTTAACTCCTAAGCAACCGAGACGGTTAACTTAATAACTTCTATTCTTTTTCTAGCTACAAAACTGAAATTAAATTGGAACAGTACAGAACGATTTTTCTAACTTGAACGGACCAATTAAACTTTATATTTTTCATACCTAACTCAGGTATGCTAATAGTAAAAAGTAAGATCCTTCAAAGGAAATGAAGAGTCCTATTTTTTATTACGAAGTTTAAATAATTGTATGAAAAGTGAAATTACAGAGTAAGCGTACGAAGTGAGCTTCTTAGATCAAGTGAGTATCAACTTTCTCTTCGCCGGCTGAGTCTGTACTCGACCAATAGCCGGTTAACACTTAATAATTAACTGTGAACTACACCTTTCTACTTGGTGCTGGACTGAGGGGGAGTGTTTCACTACGGGGATCACGAGTATTCATCAACTAGGGCCAGGGGTTTGACCCCGGGGTTAACAATGTGGATTGTCTTCGTTCCAACACGACTTCCGCTTCATCTTTGTCGCTAAACTCGGTTCCATCTCTCTCTCATTTTCTCATCAGTCATTGGGTATTGTCATAAATAATATGTCACACGCCTTTATTCAACCGTCTGTAATTGTGGCCTGGTTTAAGTAATGTATTGTTCTGTGTCTTTCAGCACTTAGCACTGGTTGTACACAATCTCGGCCAGAGATATCTCATTGTTCCAACCCCACAACGCATTTTCCTGTGATCGATTACCCTACCTTTAAACATGCTCTGTTCTATGATTAGAACAAAGTAGTTATTCTTTTGAAAATGGTTATACATTGACAAGATTAGAAAAATTAATTCAATCATTTAGAACTTGTTTTATGGGGGAAGAATAAATGTTTTGTGATCATTATGTATCGTCATATTTTACTGGTGTTTCATTATAGTATACATGTTATATTATCATTAAAGGGAGTTTATTTGTAAATTAAATAAACATATTTACACAGTTCTAACGAAACCAATAACTATTTTAGAAAAATATAACACATTATTGTTCAACTAAACAAAGCGTTAATAAGTATTTACAGTAAATAGTTTAAGGGTTATCAATCACGTGTTTGTATTTTCTCAAATATGCAACTAAGTCAAACTATAGTGAATGTAATTGAATCCTGGCCTTATTAAAACATCAAAACAATAATTTTTAAATTAAAAAATATTAAAAAATATGGCCAATTTAAAATCATTTAAAACTTTAGTTCCACCTAACACACCATACAACGTAGATGGTTGTGTTTATTTAGATTCATTTTCAACTGAGAAAACACATTTTTTTATTGTCTTTGCAGCGAATTGTTTAGTTTACCGATATTTTTTTTACCGATTTATACCACCAAACTAAAAATACATCGCAGTGTAAGACAATTGGAAAAAATCTCATTTTTCTCCTAGACACCTTCCAGAAAACAATTTAAAAATTAATAACACAAAAACACAACTATCTACGTTGAATGGTATTCAAGGTGGAACTGAAGTTTGAAAATATTTTGAACAGGCGATATTTTCCATGTGGCCGATCAGAAAAAAAAAGAAAAACTTGGTTTTGATGTTCTAATAGAACCAGGTTTCAAAACCATTCACTAGTTACTTAGTAGCATTTATATATAAAAAAGAGAGATTTATTCACCTTAAAGCGTATTGCTTTCATCAATTGGTCTTGATTTACTAAAAGCAGGGTTTAAAAGTCATTTAGCGTTTGACAGTAACTTTTTCTTTCTGTCATGAAAAATCAGACATGCGTGCAACTTGGTGTAGTTATTCATAACGGATGTATGCCACTTACTAATTCACTCAAATACAAGCAAGGATTAAAAATTTAAAAAAAAACTAACGTAGTGATGTTTTATTCAACTTTCCACAGAATACACACATGATAATTGACTTTTGATTGTGTATCAACAATATTTTTTTTTTCAAGGTACCTACGAGAAACACTTCTTATCTATTTACTATGTAAAGTTTGAGACACGCATGAACCAATATGGTAGAAAAAATAATATTTAAGCAAAGAACATTCCTTCGATCGTCATTTCATGTAGGAATGTGTGTACAAAACATTCCTCATCAGCAGCAAGTAAGAATGGGCTTTCGGTTAGAAGTTTTCTCAATGTAATTGTAACCATCTCAATACATAATTTTATTTATGTGCTCTGTCACAATCGAAACGTTTAAAGTATTTTACGAGAAATATAAATATAATTTCTCTCGCAAGATTGAACAACGCACCCTTTTCTTAAAAGTGTGTGATATCACCATTTTACCACCATTCTATAAAACCGACTACTGTGCACAATGTGACATGTCAATATATTGTGAGACCGTTCGCCCATTTCCGTCTTATACATGATCGAAAAGATCCAATTCTTCTCCAAGATCCGTAGCCAAGTTTCTTTTCCTTTATTTAATCTTTTTCGGAATGGTTGGGTGGGGAGAGGGGGGGGTGCGTTTCCTACACGTCACCTCCTAGGTCAAGACAATGGGGTGTCAAGGAATTTCATTTTTCCCCGGTCTAACCCCCCTAGCTTGGGTACAATCGATAAGTCGACAGCGAACGTAGTGAAGTTTATGTGAATACCAGTATAAAAGTAATCAGCGCGTATGTGTAACACGTGCGTACGGTTTGCAGTAATTATAGTTTACACTTCACTCGACCTAAGAGGTGGGGTGAATATTCAATGACTATCTAAACGAATCAATGAGGACTACAGCTAGTGTCGGCTAGGAAGTTTCTAAGCACGTCGTGACAAAGTTTACGACTACCTGCAATAGAGAAATTACAAGAGAGATAGTAAAAGTTTTGTAGAGTTGACGTCACCGAATAAAAATATATCATTTACATACACAGAGATGCAAGTACTTTTGTTCTCAAGTCATCGGTGTCTGTGACGATTGGGCTGGCTATAAGTCTGTTTAAATTAAAGTCTCAAATTGAGTTCGTCGGGAAACACTCGGTAGGTGTAATTGACAAAATGGAAATCGATCCAGAAATAGAAAAAATACATCGCAGCCGGGTATCGAACCAGGGTGTTCCAATTGCCGGTCGAACGCTTTAGCTCATAAGCTACTACTTAGTACTATAGCTTAGTATTTCTGAATTGTTGGTTGATCGATACCTGTCTTGAGATTTTTTTAATTTCTAGATTGATTTCTATAAAGTAAAATGAACTTATTCATTTCATTTCTTGATTTAGTGAGACCGTCCATCTATTCTTCAGATTCCAGATAGTTGTTACTAGTCCTTTGAAGAATTATTTATTTTTCGTAAAAAATTGACCAATATAGTTATTATTTCAAGTTACCTCAACGTTTGAATGAGCTTGTGCAAAAAATGACAAAATTACCCATATGCTTACCCACAAGAAAATATACACAAGAAATTTACACAAACTCTTTACGAATGACTGTACCTTCGAAACTCCACTTGAAGTTATTCTGTAGTAATTTTATTCATTAAGTGCAAGAACGAGAAAGAAAGCTGTAGACTGACGTCAATTTGTTTGAAAGCACACTCAGAAGAATTCGAAAAATGTGCAAATTCTTGAACGTAAACAATGTTGACTTGCAAAGAACCAGCCTGGGCTGTTTCTTTTGATGACATATTTGGTAAACTCATTTGCATTGATTCAATTACAACCATCCTTCATTGAAAGTCTACGGAAACCTGGGAGCCAAGTTTGTCTTAAAAGCATCAAGGACTACATACCTACTCTACTTGTACATCAAACATAGCCCTAGTTATATATTTGTTCTAATATTTATACATGTATAAAAAAATCATTCACTTCTATAATACATTACACATCTTTTAAACGTTACCACACCATGTCATACTTTTATTTCGAGATATAAAAAAAGCGATCAGTTAAATGTAAAACAACATATGGGCAGAGAGATGCCTGCCTACGTTTAGGCTCCATTTTAAATTAGAGGTGTACTGTTTTACTCTAGGCTATTCCACCGCGTTTTTCTATTTTCCAAATATGCTACTAAGTCAAATATAGTGAATGGCTTTGAAACATTATTTATTGAAATCAAAAATATTTTTTCCAAATTTTTTGATCGGTACACGGCCAATATAGCCACTCAAAATAATTTCAAACTTTCATTCGCCAGGCACACCATTCAAACGTAGTGTTTGTGCTTTTGTGACATTAATTTTCAACTGTTTTCTTTGGATGACTGAGAGAAAACAGATTTTTTTAACAATTGTCTTTCCAGCGAATATTTTTCGTTTGGCGGTATTTTTTACACGATTTGTACCGCCAACAAGACCTTCAATTAAGCTTTAAGAGGAAGCTCATTTTACGAGCTTTCAAATCTCTCAGACAATTTTAATTGCATCTTTTTGTGATTTTATATTTTTGTGTAAAAATGAATTATGAAGGCATCTATCATAGCACTTTTCCATTAGAAAATAAAACAAAAATAAATTCTATTTTCTAGAATATTTAGAATCTGTCAAAATGGTAAAAAAAAAAAATACACATTTTCTGATTGATCTATGATAAATATTAAAAATCTGATATGATAGGGGCGTACAGAATGATGTCCTTCATTATCAAGTATGTTAAGTTCTATTAAAATGTAATAATTTATGGCTGCAGGACAAGGAACGCGCCGAACATCAAATCACGCCGGCGGCTTCCTTTTAAGTGGACAAGTTCATGATTATACATCGTGAATTAATGGAATGCTTGTATTCAACAATCAAATATTTGTTGCAATTTAAAATATCCACAATTGATTGTAAATGTGCCTTTTCAAGTGTGAAATCACGCACTGCAAGACATTGTTTTTTTTTAAAAAGCATTTAGTGGGCTGGTCAGAATTCCCGACTTGCGACCCGGCACCTCCACCAAAACCTCGCGACATTGAGTTCTCGCTTTAAATATCAACTACAGTACAACACATAAACTCAGAAAATTCTTAATTTAAGATGTTTTTATTAAGTTTAAATTAACAATGACTACACCGGGTCTTAATCGTGCATGAACTAAGTCTTATCGTAGGTGTGCCAGCACGACTGTTATAGCGCCTATGTTTCTATTCACATGTATTTCGTCCTGGGGCACATGGCGCCCTTTGGTCTACAGTTTGGTATAAAATTAAAATTCAACGCTCACATATTTCCTGCTTAACTCCGAGAATAAACTGCCGGAAGTTGATCCACCCAACGTACATCTAAATTCATATAATGTCGCTATAAAAACATTCCGGACCCAATAATATGCAAAGTAGTTGCACGGTAAAAACATACATAAACTTAATGCTGATTCGTCTTTTTGTTGTCTTTGTGAATACAACTGAATTAAATATGCATTTGTTATAAATATAAAATACAAATGCATCAATTTTAAAGATCAATAATTATGTGGATGATAAGTGCTGGCCAACAATTAAGTTTGTTTTGTTTCGGGCTATTAGTTCTGAAATAAATATCTGTTGGCAACAACCACTTTTAGACTTATGTTTACAGCTCCATCAATCATCTTCTATTGCCATCTTAACTTTAAAGCACGTATTATTAGCACATCAATACATGACAAGACACTTCAGCGAACTCAATATATCTTACATGATAGATAGCGAGCAGAAACTAAAAGTCGATGTAATTGTCTATCAAATTGTCTAGCCTATTTAGTTATAAAAACAGATATACCAAGGACAATAAAAAGTGGTGAAAAACAATAATTTAACAAATTTCAATGGAGCAAAATTTATGATATTTTAAAATTGAAAATTGTGATTGGGATAAAAGGGATTATTTGGGGAAACAAGAAAAAGAAAGAGAAAAAGAAAGAGAGAGAGAGAGAGAGAGAGAGAGAGAGAGAGAGAGAGAGAGAGAGAGAAAAGAAAGAATTAGATATATATAAATGTATGTGTATTTGAATATGAATAATAATTGTAAGTTTGTTCAACTAAATAAACATATAATTTATACACAACGTTTATTCACACTTTTGAATAAAGAACTTAAAATATTATGTGGCACATGCTATAATTCTATGTAGAAAATATCTTATTCTATAGACACTAAAACGTTTTGTTTCGTTTTAGTTTGTAACACAAATTAATAAAAACAATGTAGATTAAAGGTAGGAAATGAGATAAAACAAATAGGAGATCTAGCGACGCCTATAAAGGTTAAAGGTAGGAAGACTGTAAAGAGACTTGATTTCATTAAAATGCCTTGGAGACGTTAACATTTTAGTGGAAATGAGTTCACGTTAATTACGGCGTCAGTAACGTGAAGAAAATGCAATACGACCGCCTTCAATGTTTGCACATGGTTGTTAATGGGAGTTCGTGTATTATTGTAACGCGGTAATTAACACTTCCAAATAGACTGATGCAAACTTAACATACGTTAGCAACTACTTCATTTTCATTCCTTATCAAAATGCAATTAAATAAACAAAATTCAACTAAACTATTGCATTGAAAATTTAAAATTAAACGTCACGGTCAGTACTTAAAAATAAGTTGTGGTATTGCGTTATACGATAAATTAAATACTTATAAGAGAGGTAAAATCACACTTCTATTATATAAATAAAGCCTATACTTGACTCAAAATTAGGCAATTGATCTTAAAATTCTAAACAGGTAATGTCAACATTAACTATAAAACTAAAGAGGTTATGTTATATCTTAATAGTATTAAGGAATCAACCAATTGTTTCGCAATTTGTTGGTATGAAATTATTATTTTTATTTAATTGTTTGTAGTTATATCTTACCCAATGGTTCTTTAACCAAGCAGTAATTTAAAACTACTAACAGTACGTATTAACTCAGTATGGTTGGATTCAGTCTCAAGTGAAAAGTGAACAGTAAGTGACATTTTTAACAAATAGTATTTAATCATCCTGTAGCCACCAAATTAGCCTTCCAGATCTAAGAAATGAGTGAAGTTGATCGTAATAATTTCTTGGAAGAGTATGACAGAAGTATTATTAACTATACCCAGTGATTTAATAAGATATTTTTAATAATTTCTTGACAAAGCAACTAGTTCAAAATTAGCATATTATGCATGCTTATTTCTATTGCCTAACAATGCGCAAGTGTTATTACTTCAAGTAATGCATCCCTGCACTTACAACGAACATTGCTGCATGAGTTTAAACTCCAGGGTCCTAAGATAGTTACAATTACTGCTAATACGAAACTCTAGTTAATATTTCATCATTATCTCTAGTTTGTGCATCATCAAACGATAATATCCTCCACTATCACCATCTATCCTCCCTTCCAGCCTATGCGCACTCTCTATGGAAATGTGGACACACAAATTCAGGGTATGTTTGCGTAGTTCGCAAGTTTCGAAATGGTCCTTTATCATAATAGCTGGCTCTCCTTTAAGCTAAACTAATGACTTATACCCTCTAAACTGTTAGCCATTGTCTAATGAATTTAGCTGAGATGCGTATTAGTGTATTAGATCTCCTGTAATTAATAATGTGCGTTTCACTTCCATTGTTATAATACGTTGTCGTTGTTCCACACACGACGTCAACGGGAACAATTGAATTTATGAAAGCGATTTTACTAATTTATCTGTGTGTCAACTTTGACAGAGCGACACATATAAAGAGATACTAGTGAACACTATAGTAATATATAATCATGTCGCAAGAAATACACGTCTAGGAAAAAGTATTTCAAGTTGAATGGCAACATGGTTTGGGTACTCAAGCGAAAAAATGCAAACCGTTTTAACGACTGAAGTAATTAATGGACGCCGTATATCAACGTTATGGCAATGACTTTTATCAGCCATTTACGGCGTTTATATTTAGTAAAAAAGTCGTTTGGAATAAATCTATTGTCACGCGATATGGATACATACATATGTGTGAAATATTAGATAAAAAAATAATGAATGAAAAGTACTGAAACCCTTAAAAGGTAAGAGTTATCAAGGAGTGCAGAGCCAATTTTAAATTTTTCGTGATTCAGGTTGTGCAAATTTAATTTAGTTTTAAACATTAATATATTCACGTATATATGTCAGCTTTTAAGCTTGTGTAAGCCTAGGCCTAGGCTTTTAATAACGAACTTTTCGCGATGAACTTTTGAAACAATCGGCAAGTTGTAGTTCATTAACTAAAGAGAAGTGGAGGAACGCATACTTTCCAGTTTTTAAGTCGAAACCGATAATATTCAAGCGCAAACCAAGTATCTCTCAGATCAAGCCGTGATTACACTGTGTGTACGGGTCAGGCCATGATATGAAATATGAATTACTATACACAGCATATTATTCATCTTCATTTGATGGTATTAAAGAAACAAGCTTTATGTATCTCAATTAATGTGTTGTCTTTAATATTTACAATCATCAACTAGCATTTAGCACTTAAAGACGTTAATTTTAACTATCCATATTTAAATTACTGGTTCATTTAAGTAGGTACAAGAAATTTTAATAGCCATTACCGTATTATTTATTAATGCTACATATCTTAATCTTATTTTATTATACTTACATCTTATTCCAGTACATTATATCACACAAACAATACACGATGATCTTTGTATTGCTTTATGTCTCATATTAATGCTCTAAAGGGCTATTCGAAACAGTGAGTGGTGATAGATAACGATAAAGGACGATTACAAAAAACATGCCTTATGTGGGATTCGATCCCACGTCCTCGTAGAGCCATACGCTTTGGACCAGCGTCCTAATCGTATGTGCTACCGTGAACTATTCTTGACAAATATCAAATGAGTACTCTATTATTAAGGAATCATTTGTTTATGGCAACATTAAATCATAATTATTATTTGTGGACTAATTAACTTTATTATAACAGATAATAATCGTATCCTCTTGTCCGTTGGCTTTGTTTGATAATGGTAGATTCGTAATAATATACTCAAATTACATCATTCGAAATAATTAACCTTAATTTAAGAGTGGTAGTCCTATCTTTTTCAGTGTTGTGGCCTTCCTACATTTCTTCAGATATCTCTCCAGAGACACGATTGAATTCTTGTCATGCATCTTTACTTAAACTTAAATATACTTAAATGTAAATATGTCTTATGAAATACGCATATCTAAACATAATTTCTTCCAGCTTACTAAGTAAGCTAAACTGTAGACCACACGTATCCTACTTGCATCTCTGTGGAACTTACGTTCTGTAGTCGATTGGTAATAAACTAAAATAATAATTGAAAGTGAAAAAAAAGGGATAAATAAAACAATACGCGCCCACTCTTCAACGCGCATGTGCATCGCGTTTGCGAAATCGTGATTCCTCCGCCCTATTTTACACCATTAAACCAATGCATAGGTATAAGACCGTAAGTGTTCACTTACAGAATACACAGTTGGATATTCAGCAGTCGATCAAGATTAACTGTATAAAAAATGTGCAGTGTAGTAAAACGATCGCATGTGTTTATAGCACAATTAACCTAAATAGGTAAGTGGCCAACGTAAACGGGAGTTTATTGCAACTGCCGTAAATCACACGCGCAAGACTTTACGTTGCGACGCTATAGAGTATAGATCGACGGAAACAGACGAAAGAAAGTTCTTGCAGATCGATATGTACCACTGATAAACGCCAGTTCGGTGTTGCAATAGCATTTTCCTGAATTGGGGCAAAAATGTTTTATTTTATTATCGTAAGATATTAAATAATAACACCACGATCCTTTCCCAGAGAGGGCGCAATGGAAATATGGCATTAAATTATGAGCATTGTTCATAAATTCCACGAGCATAAAAATCATAATACTATTCTAAATTTATACAAAATACTGGAAACTGGTGTATAGCTGGTAATACAAAAAATGGAAATTTTGATCTAATCTTTTCGCCTTATAGTTAATCGTGGCCAATGAAGAATGTAGTAAACAAGATAACTACAGTCCGCGTATTACTCTGCTAAGAGTAAAGTAAGAAAAACATTGTTTACGTCTGTACTTTTTTAATTGCGTACATAGCATTTTTAAACTGTCTGCTAGAGAATTGTCTAGTCGCCACGTAATCCTTCTTTCAAGCTTCCAGCTCGTTGCACACTTTTGCATTTACTTATTAAAGTTTTCCCCTATGCTTAGAATTGCTCAGTTATTCCAAGTATATATCCGTTTTCAGACTTTGTAATGCAAGGTTTATTTTTCCATTAAAAACTCGACTACATCAGCAAAAAAGTTATTTATTAAGAATATCTCTTGGCAAGTCACGAGAAGATTCTTGGAATTGAGAACCGCCACTTGGTCGCCTCGCTAGCGTGATACAGCCAATCCGGTATTAACACCTAATGCAATTTATATTTAAATCTTGGTTTATCCAACACCGAACAGCGATTTGTATTCTCGTGCAAATCACATTGGGAAGAGAACGACGTGTGCAACTCTTAAAAGTTAAAACACATGCGCTTGTTTCTGGATCTTTCGCTTGATTTGAATCCAAATTGGGGTTTGTTCGTGGTGTTTACGAGAACACCATCGTCTTTAAATTGCATGGCTGCTCTGTGTTACCCTAGTGCTGAGTGTACATGGGATATGTTTAACTTATTTTAAAACGATAAAATAACAGCTCGTCAAATATGATTACCAAGAAAGCTGTTTTACATACATTCACAGTGTACTAACAATTAGGACTAGAATAAATACACATTTGAAAAGTTTTTACTTACATTTGCAGTTCTAATAATTGCGCTTCGTTTGTTTCTCCAATAAAAGCAATGCTTCTTCGGTGGAGCACAGAGGCGCATGAAGATCCAGGGCACATTGAAGAACTTATTCACCTGATGAAAACCATATTCATTATTATTTCTAGAAGATGTTAGACCGTGTGGAAAGTAATTCAAATACATACACCCTTTGCTTTGCCCTTTGAGTTCTCGATGATCCTTATTGGGCTGTTGCGTCGTGTCGATGATGAGGCACTGCTCGAGTTTCGCCCCCCTAGTAGGTGGTTTCATCATTGACACGACGCAACAGCCCAAGGATAATTAAGAACTCATCTACGGGTCCTGAAACCCTTCAAAATCTCAAAATGTGAAATATTTCTTGGTAAATAACACAGAAGATAAGAAATAAAACACAAACTTAGCGGTATTACTTTTTCAAAATCATCATCATAACACTTTTGTTTATTTGCAGTGCATGCATACTGCAATCTGGCACAGCAGTTAATCATTAGTTGATGGATCATTTATATCTGGAACACAATGTAATTCTAGATTAATAGATTGCTTGAAAATGTGCAACTTGATTTGTTATTTTATTATTATTTTCAGTCAGAATGTCAAGAGAAAACCCTTCCCTCTAACACTTCAATAGTGATGTTGTTTAATTAGTTGTATCGTTTATCTCAGGTATTCCGTTAATTTCATTCAGACCTATCTTTATTATTGTCTAGGCTTAATTCATTTATGTAACTAATAATTATGTCAAGTTTTTATTTGTATTTTATTTTTATAATTTTTTGTTGCCAGACATGGGTCATGGTCATTCAGTTGTATTATATCTCATTTGAATTGTTGTGAGTTTTTCCTTTGATCAACACTTAGTTGACTCTTTGTTAAACCCACCCAGATTTTTATTTTTCAAAGTTATGCTTTGTTTCGCTTTTAGTCTATTTTAAAATTAGTAATTGCACATTCATTGTGTTTTTATCAATTTAATGTTACGCCGTATTGTACGAAATATTTTATTCGAGCGTCTAAAATACATATCTCTAACTGAAAACCTATGCTATACAGATTAATCCCTTGTCAACCAACTGATAGCAAGCTATTCACAGCTTCAATGCTGCCTTCTTGTTACGTCTCTTTCATTGTTGAATTAGTTTCAGGATGATAGTCGACTACGGCAAACCCTGAACTACGTTGAGTTACCCGCCCCCCATTCCTAGTCTTGCATGTTCAGCATTTCTTCTTAGTCATCTTTCCCCTGCCTCTTCACTTATGTCTTCCTACGTCTGACCACTGCTTCACTCTTTCTCTTTCAACTGACGATTAATTTCTCTCTTCAAAGTCTCATTCAATCAATCTTCTCGTCTCCCTTGCTCTTCCAACTAACATGTTCCTCAACTTCCAACACCCACTTCACTTCCAAGTCTCGTCTTTATATCCTCTCCATTCCCACCCACCCTCTGGTCCATTTCCAAAACACCCTTAAAGTACTTAAACGACAGCTCAAATCTTCGACTTTATAACGGCTTTTCATGTATGTTAAATATATAATTAATAAATACTATTTTTGTTCACCTTTTTGGTATCATTAGCTCGCTTAGATTTTACTTCATATATATAATACATATTTTTAATCTATCATAGATATTTCTTATTATACATTGTTACATTGTATTTCTTATATAATAATTATTTTCAAATTATTTAATTACTGTTTATTATTTTGTGTACGATTGTGTATTCTTACTTTTATTTCATGGTTTTATTCTTTCCTATGTCAGTTTTTAAATAAATAAGTAAATAAGTAAATAATGAACATATATAAACATTAATATCCACTATTGTTGCAAACAGGGCTTCAAAGTCATCGTATTCACCGTATTCTTGAACTATACTGAACTCAAACTATGGTAGGTTGCCTTGTTTCACTACCTGCTAGAATCATTTTAATAATTCCAGTCAATGTTTTTAATTGTGTGAGACGTTTCATTGACAAATAAAAGAAATTCGAGCAATTAGTGTCGACAATCTCCTGGCATCGGTCTCAACTAAGAATGTGCGAGTACTTGAAATTTCAAGTTGAGTATTTGGTACTCGGCTCGATCTCCAGTATTTGCTACTGGTAAAAAAAAATAATAATTTTGGTGGAGGTGCCGGGTAGGCTATAGTAAATTCGTCCGAAATGTACACATGGTGGAGGTGCCGGGTAGGCTATAGTAAATTCGTCCCATTTGTAAAACGCGAGTGTTAATAGTAGGCATAGACTTTTGATACACATTTTGATATTTTCAGAAATTTTGATATCTTTTGTCTCAAATATTTTTTCCGATGTTTTTTCGATATCAACATTTTCATGCACTCTAAGCGTTCGTATTTGACCATTGAAATTCCCTAGAGAGGTAAACATTTTAAAATCATTAGATGTTACTCTGTCGACACCTTTGGAGTCTACACAGAGACTAACAGCAGTAAATAAAATTAATATTATTTTATTGTAAGAAAAGTTAAAGAGTATAGTGAAATAAAAAACTCGGACTCGAATTGGACTCAACAATTAGGACTCGCACACCCCTAGTTTCAGCATATCATTTTTGGGGATTTAAGTTCATTGTATAAAATAATATTAAAAACCATTGGCCGACTGGCACTTAATCGCCTACCGACCCACTGAATTGGAAGCAGGAACCAATAAATTTATTTGTCCCTTCACTTATAACGTTATTTACTCTCCTTTTTGTTTATTTAAGTTTGCTTATAAGATAAACACGCCAAGCTAAATATTATGCCATTGTGTATGCTTACGTAAATAGTGAGATTTGTTTATAAAAGCAATTTAATAAAGGAAAATGAACTTATGTCACAGTTGTAAAAATGTTATGCACTAGGAAAACGTTAAAGTCCCGTCGCGGTATTGAAGCTAGCACGTAGGTGTAACACACCCGAAAACTGAAGATTCCATAAGTATAATACCAATAAGTCTTTAAGTCTTGACGATTTAGCTGAAATTTGTAAAATAGGAGAGAAGTGTTGTACTTATTGACCCTGCAAAATTTCATAACAAACATTTTGTATTTTTTAAATTTGTTTTTATATTTATATTTTTTATTTTTTATAACCAACGATCGGTTTTGTTTCAAAAACTATACGAAACGCAGGAGTATGTACATGTGAGCAAAATTTCAGGTCTATCAGAGAAACGGTGTGACCTGTACCGAAGCAGTCACAGAAAAAAAAAACAGACATTCGAGCCAGAAGAATCAAGTGGAGACGCTCGCTACGCTCGCTCAATTATTACGATTCCTGTTATATACCAAAGTACTAGGAAAACGCTAAAGTCCCGTCGGGTTGTTGAGCGAGCACCGGTACGTGCAACACGACCCGAGTACGACATTCCCATAATGTTACTACCAATAAGTCTTTAAGGTCTTGACCGATTTAGCTGAAAATTTGTAAAATAGGAGAGAATGGATAAAATCCAACCGCCATCCAGAGGACCTTGACATCATTTCTTTGGGAAAACTATTTAAACTCTTTGATAACAAATAATACACTGCTTCCTCGATAGTATTTTGATTACTTCTAGGTGGCAGTGCATAGTGAGACTTTTCGTTGCCATGGTAACGTTACTTTTGTTATTTCTATCTACACTACTTAAGGTCTTGACCGATTTAGCTGAAAATTTGGAAAATAGGAGAGAATGGTGTACTTATTGACCCTGCAAAATTTCATAACGATCGGACAACTTTTTTTTTATTTTTTTAATAACCAACGATCGAATTTTGTTCAAAAACCATACAGCAACCCGCATAGGTGGTGTGTACATGTGTGCACAATTTCAGCTCGATCAGATAAACGGGGCGACCTGTACCGAAGCAGTAACAAAAAAAAAAAAAAAAAAAAAACAGACTTTCGAGCCATAAGAGTCAATGGAGACGCTCGCTACGCTCGCTCAACAACTTGATTCATTCGTTCATTTATGAGTTTTGCAGTTTTTCATGTAAGTATACTAGTGTACTTGACAACATTATACAATCACTTGCACTTACTTCGAGCTATATTATATTCCGAGTACGCCCAAAGGCACAACGCAAGGTTTAACCGTTTGCCATTTCACGATTGTGTTTTAGGAAACTTGGCTTGGCTTGTTTGACTAACTGTGCGTGGTGAATTAAAAACTCGGGGGATTGAAAAGCTCGAACTCGAAATCGCTTTAAAACAGTGTTATTCAGGAATAATGTATTCAGTTAAATTAACCCCAGCTAAACTCTTCAAACAGATGCAACAATAAACGACTTTCGCACCCACTAAGCTTTCTGGTATTGACTAACCAAACCCAAAGAGATGGACGGTTGAAAATCGCGAGGAATACAAACAAAAGTACTGACTTTACTGTTGTACCATGAGGCGTTGGAATAATGTATGTGTGAAATGTGTCTGTATTCAGATGATTTAGGCATTGTTCACTGTTATCGAACAAATGCCTACAGGCGTTGTTTTATGCTAAAATGTAGAATTTTCCTTGTGACAAAGGGAGCCGTAAAAGGCATTCTTCGGGGCGGATTGACGGTGACGAAAATTCAACCCCATCGTTCGACCCACAATCTTAAAGCTGATCTGACGATTCATCGAATTCTGATGAAACGAGATTCGCAATATTATTGAAGTGTCACGAACGTCAAAGCGGCGCGATGTACTTGAATATTCATAACACTTGACACCAACGTTTTCTATTCTGTTTTGCTTCAAAATAATGTATTTATATGTTGTTTTTGCTTCAAAAAAATATGAAGCCAAATGAATTTCGTACTGAAGAAAGTAGAAACCAATGTTATTTCACATGCATGACTAATTTTTAACTTGTTATTACGCAACTAGCAGAAAATGTATTGGACTCTAAATAAAAATAGTATGTACTTACATTGAAATAAATTGATTGGGTTATTTCGCCAGGTCGATTATTTATTGATTTTACGATAGATTATTTTGCGGTGTAAATTCAAATTCTAAACACTACTTCCTTACTTTCTCAGTATGTATTAAACATTAAATAATTTATTTTAATAATTCTGTAAGAACAAAGGGTTAGATGAGTACATGTATGTTTCTGAACCGCAAAGACTTAATTTAAAATAAAACTATATCAATTTATTCACAAGTCAACCCAATGTAACCTGTTATTATTATGCAGTATTAAGGTCAACTAAGATCATTACAAGAAGACTTGCTAAGATGCTGTCGGCTGATTTCAATAAACATATTTTAGATAAAGCTTGCCCATTTACTGTGAGTGCTGTTGTGAATATTTTGTTCAGTCACATTAGTTTACAATAGTTTGGGTTTAACTTATGCTCAACTGGAAACATTCAAGTAAACATCAATCCAGCGTTTAATATTTTCAGACTAGCTAACAGAAATAATTAGAACAAGGTTGAGTTAGAGGTCGTTTAGACTTTGACAAGTTCAATACATGTTGTAATCATGTGACAGTGGACATGTTACACAAACAAAAATAAATATTTACATTAAAAATTCAGAATTTACTTTATGACGCGAATAATTAGAAGAACTGTTCCGAGATAAATACGAATTGTAGAATTTTGTAAGATTTGTAAATCTGAAATCATGTGGTCACAGAATCTATCGTATAAAATTATCCCATCCTTGAAGTTTAGTTTACACGGTAGCCGCGCTTTGTCTCGGTTAGGTTTGTGGCGTAAAAGTTCAATCATCCTGAGAGGTAATGTGTTTCCATTGTTACAATAATTTTGGTTAGTCTTCCTTAATAACTACATTGTCTAATTTAATTAATACTGCTATTTTCCAAACAACGGCTATTTCCTAGCACCATTAATTACTTTGGAGTTCGCAAGTATCTGTGCGAATTGATCCACCCTACCGCTCGTTCGCAACCCGCCAGATAAAATACCCGAGCTCTTGTAGCCATAACTGGAGCCGCTAAGCCAATAGAGATTAACTGTTTCTCGGGCCTTCGCAATGGCTATTTTATATTCCCCTTTTTTTGTCATTTGCATTTTAAAAGTGAACAAAAGCTAATTAGTAATTACTTGAAAAACTATTACGAGTTAAACAGAAGGGTGCTTTCCGAAATTAAATTTATAAAGTTTAAAGTGAATTTAGCTTCAGAATTAGATTTTAGAAAATAAAGAATTAGTGAGCATTTTATAGACACTTAAAATAGAGTTGGCCTCTTCAGCTCTCGAAGAAATTACTTACAGGAATAGCGTAGCTCTGGCCTTAAACTATACGCAGTCAAAGTAAAATGAGCATAACACTTAATGTTGAGATATTTTATGCACGCTGATAATTATTGTCAACGCCAGTCACTTCAATTGTGAACGTAACTAAAGACTTGAAGCTAATTGTTACTATGTTTAATCATAGTTGTGCAAAGTAAACTTAGTCTCAAAGAAAATTATAAGTTATAACTTGATTTTGTTATGCACAAATGAATGATATGAACATTTTAATTCAGGGGAAACTACTTCACGGCTAGCATTGAACATATTTAAATTTTTCTAATATAATATGTATGCAAATCTAAGTAAATTCAAAATTTTAAATTTGTTTGTGTTTTTGTTTTATCTATTATCAAAAGGCCGAAAAAGAAATTTTGAGCGAAGAAAATAACCAGAAAGAAAATAATGTCTACTATAAGTTCATGATATTTTCAATATTATTTTTATGCATTTGATACAATGAACCCTAAAAGGGCCTTACACAAACATGGATGCCCGCTGTAGGGTTCATATGAGATATACGTAGTGTGACCCTCTTCAGGTGGCAAACGACGTAATTAGGGTGAAAGGGTAGTTATGTGACGAGAATTTCTAAGATCTGTTCAAGAGGACTCAATTCCTTGAAGAAAACTTTGGATGAAACTTTCATTCAATATTGCCGATGGCGAGCATTGACCTCTCGACTAGGAGTGACACGCGATACGAACTAGCTACCACTGTCGGTGACTGGTAACAAGCTTCTCATAGATAACAAAAATAAAGATATATCATCTTTTCCATATCTAATGGCTTTCGACACCCTATGTTTGAAACTAAAGTCGATTTAGAATCTAATTGTGTGGTGTGTCTAAAATATGTTTACGTTACATCATTAAATTAGATTTTTTGTTGTGTTATTTTATCTGCATTTCATTATTACTCTAATTTAAAAGTTTACAATCTCTTCCCGAACCCAGATGAGAACTCGGTACCATTCGCATTTCAAGCCGAAATACCCCAAAACGAACAAACGAACGTCTCAGTTTATATCGAACGTGTCAAAATGTTCAAATACACCTCGAAAACCGCGTGGAAAAGTTAGATAAAATAATAATATATTGTTCAAGTTTTCTTTCTTTCTTTGTGCACGTAGCATGTTTTCTTATATCGCCATTGAATTTGTTTTTATTCCGTTAGTTTGAAACATCCGGATTTAAAATATTCATGTATGTGTGAACTGTGGCTCAACCAAGTTTCAAAGAAAGTTTCGAAAGTTTCCCTGTGATGCAGATTGTAAATCGCAAACACAAAATATATTACGTGAATTCAAATAATCAAGAATCAAGTAAAGTTCAAGTTAAGTCCAAGAAAACGTGCAAGAGCAAACAAACAACTGAGTTCAATTGTTTCCTCCTTTGTCGTGCTTAATTATATGCCACTTCTGAAATCTAGATTGAAAGCAACATAAGTGGGAAATTCTTTTGTGCGAGTTGTTATCAAATATTTTCCAATACACAGGTCTTCGTAAAAAGATAAAGAATATGCGATTTGGAATTCTCGTCAGAATCTCCTGTCTGTCTTCAGCAACAAATGAACCATGAAGCGCCTGCAGAAGAATACTGATGAGTATCAGAAATATTGCAATTTCATATTTCTCTTAGGAAGAAGTGTGTGCTCGCAAGGTTCGCACTCGAAGCGACGCGATTGATACTTAACACTTTTATGAATAGATTCCATCTATCGCGACCTTCGAGGGAAAACACGATTTAGTAGGCCTATTGAATTTAAAAATTTAATTTAATTTTGCTGACTTACCTCTATGTAGTCAAATTTATCTAACGCTTGTTGTTTATTGTATTTACTTAGTTACTTAAATAAATAATAAATTGTATTTAGAGTCTACCCAACTCAGTTATATAACTGATTTTCAGTGGGGAACAGTAAATCAAACCGACCAAGACAACCCTGTAGGTCCCGACGCAATTTGTTTTCTTTTTGATCCGTAAATCACAATACTAGCTACTGATGCATCTTTTACACCACTTCTCTTGATAGATATAAAAGTCAATTAAATCCTGAAGCTGTTTTATGGATGTGCTAGTTGTTAGTTCAACGAAATAAAATAGAATGTCTGATGTGAACGTCAATAAGTTAGATCTGTCGAAGTTTCTTATTTTCATTTTTCCTCTGTACAATCTATACAAACGTAACGCGGCCAAGTCGCACAAAAAGTACGTTTGATGATAACTGGGGCTTGTCGTCAATCCTAATTTCAAAGTTAAATACGTAGTGATTGCAAAAGTTTAGCTATTTCTTTATCAATAACGCAAGCGAAAACAATTAACTAACCACTTATGTTCAACCATTTCTTCCAACTTTGCTTTCACTTTTTGCCTTGCTTAGTTTTCACGACACGCATTTGAGCACTTTAATTCTTTAGCAATGACAAAAACTCAATCTGTGTCTTATTATAATATCATTACCGATATATTATCTGGGCCGTTAACTAGCTTGGATTTTATAACGTGATATTAGCCTATCTTGGAAAAATAGAATTGCGTGGTTACCTGATTCGAAATATGTCCACGTTAATTACATGAACAACAACAAAAAATATGTACCATGTAATCTGAAAAAATTTCAATATGCATATTTCGAGTCAATTGTATCACCTGCATTGCAACAAATCAATATCGAAGGTTAAACTATTGAGACGACATTTTGAAACAGTCTACCGAAATTGCATTGAAATAAATCAAAATAAATCAATAACAATTTTGGAAAAATTAAAACAGTTTTGATATTAACAGAATAAAATCATTTCACATTATTTTGATTCGTTTTCTTATTTTGGTTGATTAAAATGCAGTTCTGCTAGAGTGTTTTCAATCGTTTGCTTTACAGTTAAACCGGCACTCAACGGTTAAACCGTAGAGAATAGAGATTGAAATGTTCCGAGAAACGGTGTAATGAAGTGATACATTTTACTCAAAAAGTGCAGTTTAAAATTCAAAAGAATTGAGACGATGCAGTAATAGCAGATTTGGAATTATGTTTTAAATTGTTTATAAATGTAAAAGGAAGTAATTAACTTGGAGGAATTTTGAATTAGTTAACCACGCCATTCTAGTTTTCTTAGGATAAGCTAGTATATCACGAAATGAAACCCAAAGTCAGTTCAAAGCCAAGATATTATATCGGTCATACTATATCGGTTATAAACCATACAGTAATTATTTAGTTTAGAGGATATTATGTGTTGAATTGAAGCATAGTATGCTTGATCGTTATTGCTCTTCTCAGCTACACACACAGTTTCACTTAGTTAACATATGGTTTTGACGTTTTGATTCGTTTAACTTGTTCATAAAATGAAATAATATATTCAATTTTACGTTTTTCATACTGTTTCTCTGCGTGAATTCAATACGTGACTATACATAGTTTTTCATCACATTGCTCTTAATTGACTTTATTGGAAAGCTTTATTATTATTTTTATTTCATTGTGTACACCTTTTTATCACCAATTTCGTAGAGTTCAAAAGCTACCAAAAATCTTGCATAAATTGAATTAAATATAAAATTTTCACATAAAACACCTTAGTAAAAATATTGGTAGGCAATAAAAGAGTAACATTTTATTAGTTCGGCGGAGCAAGTAAAAGTTGATTTAGCACCTTACATTTCGTTGCATGAAATAGGAATTTTTCTCAAAATATCGTCTTCCATTAATTTCACCCTCTTGCTTATTAATTATTGAAGACATTTTAATTATCGCTCACGTTACAAGCTTGTTTGGTGAGGTTATTATTTAGTATTAGCTTACACATCATCCTGGTTATTAGTGCCCGCAAACCCAACAAACAATAACATAAAATTACATGTTGTTGTATGTTAAGAAACCATATTACACAACAAAACGAATGCAGAATGAAGTGCTAATATATTAGTGTTTATACTGGATATTTGAACCCTTGCTAAGTATGCCAAACGGTCGAGCGTTATGCTAACACCCACGCTAACATCATAAGGTGGCCTGGTTGGTGAGTATTTGAATGAGCTTTCGGGCGAGCTCATTAGGGTAATGGCCTAATTCCAACCGTATCTGAACGAACTGCTAAAGTTGAAAGCCTTTCGTAGGGATTTAACTAGGATAATCCTTTTAGCCGGAGTGATCTGGGGAAGATTATCACAATATTATAATATATCCCATGTTACAGTCAATTTGTTCTAAACACTTTTAGAAAGTAGCCACCTTTGATGAAAATTAGAAATAATATATGGAACGCAATATGGGTGCAAACTGTATTTTATGAAAGGGGCGTCTCATTCAAATGGATCTTAATGGGCTTCCAGCAATACTGCACACACCAATTAATTTAAAAACTGATTAAGATAAATAAAATCTCAGCAAATACAACCAGCTAAATTGATCTCCACGGATTCAGGTTTGTGATGACTTTAGGTGCGAAGCCAATAAGTGGTATCACATACTGTAATTTGGTACGTTATAACCGAGAGTCTGAAGAACAATGCATTATCTAGGATTGGGCTTTATTTTCGAAATGCGTTAGTCAAATTTTGTCTAATGAACTATAGTATCTAGTAGCTATTCATAATTTTGGATAACTGATTTAATGTATACTTATTGGGCATATTCGTATAACTATTTGGTGGGAGAAATGTATTATATTCAATAAATAACGCAAAGAACATATTGGACAGAACATTAATGATACTGAATAATATAGCAATGTAGTTGAAGTAAAATCAAAACAATTTGATCAATGCTGATAGAATTCAATTCTATTTAGATTGCATGTATGAAAACAGCTTCATCAACGTCTTTCCATATCTCCATTACCCAAGCTTGAATCATTTTCTATTGCTCAATTTCGTTCTTGCAGCTTCCATTTGCTGTTGTATAAATCAAATCCGTCCAATCAAACGTAACGCCAGAGGCAATGCGATGCGATGTCATGAAATGCGGATCTAGGTTGAGCTTAGTGAAGTGTAGCCCTGCACCCAGTATCTACTTGGTCTCGATTTCTACCCGGAGAAATGAGGATGCAAATGGCTATTTCGATTTCCCAGAATTGTCAATGAGGACGGGGGCACGATCCATGTATAACTCTCAATTCCCACTAGGAAATTAAAATCAGCTGGGAGGTCCAGTACTGCTACAGGACACGATGTATAGGCCTTCTAAATTTTGGAGTTGGGGGTTGGGGGGGGGGGGGGGAGTGGAGCGAGAATACGGTCTGGAATAGTACCATTCATTGTTGTTGGTTCTTTTCAAACATTGTAATGAGTATTAACAACATGGTTTGTCAATAAGTGTGTGCATAGAGATAAATTAATAATGTATTGAGGTTACTTGTCAAGCTACACATAATTTTATTTTTAACATTTTGAACATGGTTTTGTAGTGTTTTGTTTTTAATGGTTGGACGGGCTTCATGCTTCAAACTGACAGTTGACCTTAATATCGACATCAATGTTATGAGGTAATTGAATGCTGTTTATTGTTGGACGAGCAAGCAAGTCGTGGTATCAGTAAAATAAGATTTGTCCTGGTAAATATAAAAGAGTAATATAATAAATACACCTTATCAATGAAGACTTAATGTTAAAACTATTTTATAAGTTACCACTATTGAAATGTAAATAATGTGTTAATTTCGTTGACTAGCAATGGACAGGGAGCATTTTAAAAATATTTGGCATGTGCTCAGAACATTTAGCAATGTTAAGTTTAAATCTCGAATTTAACTCTTTCAATGCTATTTTAAATTATTTATTTATAGTGTTATTTTGGTTATTTATTTATTTCTATTTAATTCCAGTAAAAAGTTTGTAAACGAAACAAACAGAAAAACATCATGAGTAAATTAAGTTTTGCGAGTTGGTACTTTGGCGTATTTGGTATCAATGTTGATAATTTCATGAGAGCTAAGCAGAATCTTCTAAGTTTTCAATTCATCTATGTTTTTGACCTTATGGGAAGGGTATGCACAATGTGTAGTAATAATCCCAATTATTCCTTTGAAGATAGTTTATAAATGAATTGACGTTAGAAGATTAGAATAATCTTACGTATTACTCATTTTACAATAATTTATAAACGGTTGACCTTTCAAGATCAAAATCATCTTAGCAATTACTCGTTTGATGACTATAATTCATAAATGGTTGAACTTGAACGATAAGGAAGCGCGACGCATCTATGCTGTTATGTAGACGTATGTGCAAGAAAATTTTACATATTAAATATCATTTATCGTAAAATCAAAAAGGTTTTGTTATACATTGAAAGTCAATAAATAAATGTATTGATTAAAGAAATATATAAATTAACTAATGTATTGAAACATTACAATTTGGATAAAATCAAATTTACACATTTAATTCAAAATTAAAAGCTTGGTCGATGAATTTGTGGGCTGGTTGTCGTCATTGATGAAAAAACATGACGAATGCTGATTCAAAGACCAAGCTTTAAATTTTGATTGAAGTGTGTTCATTTGATTTTCTCCACCTCAAAATGTTTCAATATATTTTATGTTACTAAAAATAATTATTACCTATTATTATAAGTATATTTATTAATTTTAAACAAAATAATGGGCTTGTCTACAGCTGAGTTCTCACCTCTTTAAATGTTGAGCCACTTTTATTTTCCCCGTTTTGGGCTTGGCCACTTTTTTGCAAGTTTGTGCATTTTAGTGAGTCTTGTATACATTGAGTAGAATGAACTTTTGATTTTGCCCAGGTTAAATAATGTAAAATCCCTAGCCCGCATGTTTATGTCAGCATTTTTGTCGAGTCCAAAAC
Organism: Sweltsa coloradensis; assembly: GCA_024449915.1. NCBI lineage: Eukaryota > Metazoa > Arthropoda > Insecta > Plecoptera > Chloroperlidae > Sweltsa > Sweltsa coloradensis. The sequence continues at coordinate 162,644 of JAMZAV010000103.1, forward strand.
TTATTTTTATCGTGTTCGCATGTGACCATGCCTTATAATTTAAAGTCAATATAATTAAATCTAATTGTATGCTCACAGCTCAAGTGTATGAGCAAAATACGGCTGGATTAATCTTGATACTAACAAATTTATTAGCTAATAATGGGTATACGTTCGTTTTCACCGCACGCCGCATGGAGCATTAGCTATAGATGGAGAGCAATTTACTATCGCATTGTCGAAAACCGTTCACGCAACTCGTCGAGAGGGTGGTTGAAAGGGGAGGGAGTGGAGTTAGGTAATTATCCTACAAACATGAACGAACGAGCTTTCGCTAACAGACTAAAGTGTTAAATTTTTAAAATTGTATTTAAAGAATCTCAATAAAGAACGAATTAGATCAATTTAGGGATACAAAAGTAAACATATATGATAATATAGTCCGTTTTGTATGAATCACTGTGTTGTTCGATAATTATGCACGAAACAATATTTTTGAGTCTAAAACTGTCTTTGGTAAACTTTGCGCATATTAAATATTGTGTAAAGCTGTTTGGAAATTCACATCTAGACGCTGGTTTCAACTGTTGTTGAAAAGTGACCAACAAGAGGCCACAACTTCTCTAATACTGATCATTGGTTGATTATTATTCGCTAATCGTTTGAGTCAGTGTCGAGATCCGAGTGCCGACATTTTGCAACTGATTTTAAATTCACCAATGAAAATCAATTTTGTGGCTAAGTATAAGCGCATTTGAAAAAATATATTGATAATATTTTGTATTTTATTCATATATTTAATAATTTTTTTAATGGTCTACAATATATTATGCAAGTCTAGTTTTATCTACTAAGTACCGGTATGTGACGCCACGTTTATATGATAATTTCTGTACATTGTATGAAGAAGCTCGTGTATAGTAGATACAGGACAGACTCTACATAAAACTGTATTCCGAAAATGTTTCATTTGTCAATCACTGTCAAAAAGTTCGTGAGAACACACTTGGCTTTCCGCGTGGATAAACGGCCAAACACTCAACTGTTTGCGTTGTGTTAGTAAATATGTCACGTTACAAAATAGTTTCTGGCCCTTTGGGCACGTTTTCTCTTCCTGTTTTTATTTCACATTGTGTTGAAAACTCGATTTATAAATAAAATACATTGAGCACGCCTACTTCGTTAATTTTGCAAATAGTATTGCCATGGTACATAATATGTACGGGAATGTTACATTTAACTATAGAGATGTCAATGAATGCATCCAACCACAAATGAACAAACAATCAAATATAGGGACTATTCGTCAACAGACTATCATTTTTTATATCTTGGATAAAACTAGCACTGTGTTCGTAAAAGCTAAACGATTTTCAAATCGATTACTAAATAAATGATTAACTTTATTTATAGTACACCCACTAAGTTACAAGAACGATCTTTAGGGGGGATTTTAAAAACCATTAATAATGTTACCCGTAGCTAAAACTGTTAATAATTCACTGTTCATATATTATGCCGTATCATATTGATGGATTAATGTCAGTTGCAAAGCTTTAAACTACTACTAGAACTGAGAACTCAACCGCAGACATTCTGCATTGGAAGCGGGAATAAAAGAACCGCCCAGACACACGAATTGTTACGCTCACAGGGGATTCCCCAGGTTCAACCATTAGTCTTACGTACCTTACGTCTTAGTGCGGCCAATGAAGCGCGCCGACATTTCAGCATCTACCAAATCTCATATTATTTCACAACGTTTTAAAAATTAACTCAGAAGTGAAATCAATTCTAAGAGGATAACATATGTTTGTTAATACTATAGGAAGCTTCGCAAACGCTTTTTCAGGCGCGTTGTTGGCTGATCGTAATTAATGCATTAAGGTGCCAAGTGTTATGCAGATTTTCTGTTGTTCTGTGAAAAAATCATTACTAAGTCGATTTTTTTTTTAAAAACGAAAAAAACGTAATTTTAAAAATAAAAAAAACCTTAAAAATTGCATTTTTATGAGTAATAATTTTTGGATTGCGCTAAAATTTCACACGAATATATTAATTTATAAAATTAAGGTTCTGTGAAAAAATCATTACAATCGGATAAAGCATGTAGGTGTTATAAGTCGAAGAAAGTTTTTAAAAATCGAAAAAAATCGTAAAATCGCGATTTTTATGAGATATAATTTTTCGATTGCGCTCAAAAACGTGGCAGTTCTAAGTTCAGAAATTTCAAAGGCCTAATAAAATTTCATCGTAATTGGAGTATCGGTTTAGCCGGAATCATGTTAACAGACATACAATAATACAAACAGGGAAAAAAAAACACATTCTGGATTTTTTTTCTCCAGTGTAGTGTAATGGAATCTTCGTTTCGCTCATCAAAAAGTATACTTAATAAGTTCACTTATATGCATCACTTTTCGGCCTGCTGTCTGTGTCTGTGTGCGGGTCTGTCTGTGTGTCTGTGTGCGTGTCTCGTCTCAAACCGAGCATGACCGCCGGTTGACGTGAACTTTCTTTATGATATTGTCCTGAACAAGGATGAACAAGGATTATACAAACCGTGAATGGTTTCACTGGGTTATACAGGGAGTGGAAAACCTTGCCCAGATGAGGATCTCATTCAACCTGGCACCTCCACCAAAAGCATTTTTTCTTTGACAACATGTTGACTATAAGTAGCTTCACTCTCTATTTGTGTACTTCACTATCAGCACTTGCTTATTCATACCGGTACGCCTAGTTTCAAGGCAACTCGTGTCAGATGATGAAGTCAAGCTTGTATTTTTGTTCGTTTTTTGCTCGAATTGGTATTTAATTTAAATTTTGTTTAAATACATATTACACTTTTAAAGTTACAACACCGATATTAAGATTTATTTTGAGGACGAGTTTTGGTACCCAATTGGATATTGCAAATACAAGTATTCCTACACTGTAAACTAGTCACAACCAACTATGAATTCACATCTCCACTTTCAAGAAACAACAGCAATCGATATCCTGAATAAAGTAAGCCGTACCCTAATTGCGTTACTTAGCGTCAAGATAACAGACGCATGGAACAAACAATCGTTACAATCTCCACTTGAATCAACTAGGTAGGCTGAATTGGCCTTCAGAGTTTAATTCTGATAACAAAAATAAGGTCGCTCGCTTGATTTGGGCGGGCTACTAACATCGTCATGTAACACACAACCAAACAATATAATATGTTATAAATATTGTTATATTCTTATTTATTAAAAAGGTTGTTCAGTAGCAAACCACAAGCAATTAGTGTTCGACGCCATTCTTGCAAAATAAATAAACAAACAAGTTACTTTTGATACTTACCTTCTTGTTTCAAATGAGCCACATCATCATTAAACTTATTTCTACTAAGAAACTAACTTAACATATAATAACGTATTTGCATGTACAATAATTGCCTGCACACACAACCGTATCATGAAATGAGATACATGTTAATATTTACCTCATGCATTGCAACTTGCAATGTTTCCGAACAACTTCATTATAATGAGTATACTCAATGGCAAACGTATATTTATGATGAAGCACGTATGTGGGTTTACACAATTTAATACTTAAATTACCTGTTTTCTCACGTTTTAGTTTTATTTATAAATTTGTTTACATCAATGTTTTGCAAACACGATGAATCTAATAAAAACAATCGGAGCAGACAGTATGCAAATAAATGCACACAAAGGTAACCAGTTGAGCTCTACGTCTGCTGTAAGAGCATAAATGTACTTAGGTACTTGAACGTTGACCAGATCACGTACAAGTCCATCGAGTACGGACAGAATGTAACATCTTTTGTAGCAGTACATAGTTCAATAAACACACACAAATATATTATGCATTTACTTGTTGATAATCAAATTTTAATATGTCGTATAATAGTCAAGAACAAAGTTGTGACAAAATAAAAATAAGATTAAACAAAACAAAGTTCATAAAAAAGGTGGTATTGTAAATATTGAAATGTTTATGAACCTATCTCTTTTATAAAGTTTCTAGCTTAGCTAATTTGATTTATAGATACTTCCGTTTAAACGTACATTAAGTGTGTGGCGATGCGCATGTTACACACATTAAGACCAATTTAAAAGTGTGCACTTGCGTTTGTGCAAGTGTACGTTTTAAGTACGTATCTGTGAATTTGAGGGTTTGTAGAAAATAATGCTTTGGGCAAATATAGACCGAAGGTACTGGCAGAGATTGAACAGAACGAAATACACTCAATTCTTCAATCAGATCCAAGTCTAGGTAAGTCAAAATTTTAAGCTGGTAAAAGAACTTTTATCTTTATTGATACTGTAGTGTATACATATTGCAATGCACTTTCAAGCTGTCCCACAAAATCATGCTATACTTGTACATAAAGTCGAAGTCGTAAAGCACAACAAAAAGTGAACCATATTTTGGCTTGAGGAGTGAGTGGAAGTTGATGTTTACTGCCCGAGGGTTCCTGGCTCTGCGGTGCTCATGGCAGTACAGTATAGCGTCCTACTAACCTACTTATGCGTTGCAGCCGTGCTCGAAGTATGGCCATAACAAAGACCGCTATTTTGATTTAAGAGTCAAAATGACTGAGCCAGCGGCGAAGAGAACAATTGTCGTAAAGTTAATATGAAATAAGTATGTTACGCACATCCTCATAAAACCAACATAAATTAAAATTAAAGATGATTGTACTAAAAACAAAAAAATTATAACTATACAATATTATTATTACTAGGGAAACGCCAAAGTCGTTGTTAAACGAGTGAGTGAGCCATGTGTTGAGTACCCGGTAACGTTCTCTTTCCTCCCCCTATCTAAGGCTAACCGCTAGGTCCTAAAGCGCCACTTTAGCCTCGGGGATGTGGGAGTGAAGTCCTATGCTGGTCAGAACCAGCCACGAGAAGGGGGAAGAAAGGGGTTTTTTCATGTCATGGTCGTCATCGTTAATGTTATCATTATCATGTTGTCTCGGCTATTGTCGTTGGGGTGGTGGTCAAGGTAAGGAGGAAGGGTCCCCAAAACGACTGCCAACTCACTCTGCAACAATAATTATTTAAATTGAACATTCAAAATGCGAATCGTGTTCAAAACGTATTAGCGTAAACATTAACAAATTTCCAAGGTTAAATAAAATCACCAAATTTTTATTTCCCATTTAACACCCCTCAAAAATAATATGTGGGTGTAAAAATTTAAAAAAAAGTTCCAACCAACGGGCATCGAATTCCGACCCTCCGTGCGGTATGCTAAATGCTTACCACTATGCCATGCCAGCCACGCAGATCTGGTCCTGCCAGCTGCTACTAAACAAATGCTATCGATATTTTAAAAAATCACATTTTTATTTATTGAAGCATTAAATCGCAATGGATCTAGCTGATTTTGTTAACAATCCTCAATAAACTCGTACCGGATGTCTGTTTAAAATTTCAGCGCAATCTGTTCAGCGGTTCGGCTGATTATCGACGTACAGACAGACAGACAGACAGAAAGACAGACACACAGAATCACAGAATGAGGGCCGTTTGAGTGGAATGGAGACACTCAGTCGCTCCGCTCCCTCGTTTAATGAACATTTTTCATACTAGGAAAACGCCAAAGTCGTTGTTAAACGAGTGAGAGAGCCATGTTTATAGTACCTGGTATCATTCCCCATACTGGGCTAGATCCAGCCTTGGGTATAAGGGGTTCCCGGGTACTCAACACTTGGCTCACTCACTCGTTTATCAACGACTTTGGCGTCTCCCTAGTTATTGAACATTCAAAATGCGAATCGTGTTCTAAACGTATTAGCGTGAAACATTAACAAATTTCCAAGATACAACAAAATCACCTAATTTTTATTTCCCATTTAACACCCCTCAAAAATAATATGTGGGTGTAAAAATATAAAAAAGTTCTAGCTAACGGGCATCGAACCCCAACCCTCCGTGCGGTAGGCTAAACGCTTACCACTAAGCCATGCCAGCCACATATATCTTGTCCCGGTAGCTGCTACTAAACAAATGCTATCGATATTTTTAAAAATCACATTTTTATTTATTGTAGGCATAAATCGCAATGGATCTAGCTGATTTTGTAAACAGTTCTCAGTAAACTCGTACCGGATGTCTGTTTAAGTTAGTTAGTTAATGTTGTTTTAGGGCACTCAACAGTAGAGTTATCAGTGCCCATTTCAAGTGTATTGGAATCTTCCAAATTTTCTTTTTCCATAATTGTGGATTACCACCATGTTTTCTTCCCTCCAAAGGGAGGAACGTAAGGGAAGACGCGAAGGAGTGAGGATGTTGGATAAGATGGAGTGCTCGTTGCAGAGAGGGCCGGCAAGTATGGAGAAGAAAAAAGTGAAAGAAGAAAATAAATATGAGTAAGGCTGTGTGAATGAATAAAGGTGTGATAAAAAGTTGCGCGAGAGCTCTAATTTCAGCACAATCTGTTCAACGGCTCGGCTGATTTTCGACGTACAGACAGACAGACACACAGAATCACAGAATGAGAGCCGTTTGAGTTGAATGGAGACACTCAGTCGCTCCGCTCCCTCGTTTAATTATTATAATTGATTCTTTATTGACAATAGGGCGAAGCCCCACAAGAGCAAAACATTAGACATATAAAGGATATACAACACAAACATAAACATAAATCTGCAGTAAACACACATTATTTACATGACTCAAAGTAACAAATAATACATAATATTGGAACATAGACGTCGATTTATAATTGAATGTAAGTATAACTTATAGTCAAGAGTCCTAGTATATAGTTCTTATTGCAACGGTCGAGCAGATTAGTAGTACTTTTGCAGTTAATTTTCTGCTCAAATGAAATAACAATACAACTTATTGAATAAGACTATAGTCAGACATATTTTAATTTAGTTTTACAAATGTTTAATTCTCAAATAAAGTACTTAACCGGCGTGGTCATTAGATTGTTGGTCACGTTTCTCTGGAGCCAGCATTTTCGAGTCATAAATATTGTTTGCGGAGCATTTTATCTGCTGCAAGATTGAAATAATTAATAAAACACAAAATCACATCACAGTTATTGAAAGCGTCAAGTTATTTACGTCGACTATTCTACAAGTTTTTAACTTTACTAAACACGTCTTATAAAATTATCTTCATTTAATGATAAAACGCGTAAACATCAATAACATGGTTGTCTCTTTAGAAGTTTACGTGAGTGTTTGCAACAAGGGAGTTGGAAGAGGGATTGTGATTCCAAAGCGTCGCCAACAACTTTTATTTAACAATACCAAACATTTTTACGCTTCCATTCCTGTGAGGGTTGAGAAAGCCGCCGCCATTTCGAACTTTCTTTCGCAACTCCTCTCAATCAAGAACACAGACTTGCACAGTGACCACATTGTGAGTGAATTAAAGACGTCGAAGTTAGAAGCGAAGCACTCGGATGTACTTGAATAAAATTAGCAGCCTTTAAGTCCCTTTGTTAGAATGCAATATAGAAACATTCAAAGTGTATTTTGAGTGGTAGCATACATTAAACAAAATCCAATTGTATATTAGTTTGCATAGCGTCGACGGTATGAGGTCGGAGAGGGTAGGGCGTTGATGGGGGTTGAAATGGTTGGGGATGTTATTGTTTAGACTCTCCAAGCGTTACATAAGTTATTACCCACTATACGTAACTTTGCCTATTCAAGCCATATTTGTTGATTCAGTGGTTGATTTCCATTAAACCAGGAAAACAATATTTTGGTTCATGCCCCTTTCCTCTAAAACCGACTAGTGCAACAATTTCTCCCGTAGCCATGCGGTGAGTGGTGTATTATTGATGCATTAAAGCCGTGTTGTTTAGGTTATTGTTTTGGAAATGGTATTATCCGTATAACCAAACTTATCGAAGGATTCTATTCTAGACAGCATCATGGGCGACGGTGAAACTGTCTGAACCTCGAACTATATCGTGAGTTCGCAGAACTATCGAGAGCAGGAAGCCCCGATATCTCTTTATTAACTAACAACACGAGCGAATACGTGCTGTAGTCCATGGTATATGCAGTTAAACAGGTATCCTTTAGTTCTAAGCTGGATTGATTATATTTCCCAGCATCCATTCGTTCAGACGATGGGTGCCATCCACTGTTATCAATAAGTAGTAAGTCACAAGTCATAAGTTATCATGCTTATAATATACGTTCTGTTAGACAGGTGCTCTTTTTGACACTCTTGCACATTTTAATGTAACATGTGCCATAATTTCATTGTAAGGATGCAAATGTTAACAAATTTTAAAGTGTAAATAAATATACTTAGGGTAGTACCAAAAAAAGTTTAACATTTACTGAGTGATGCTAACAGTTATATGTTTACGAAATTTAAAATGAAGATTTACCATGTAAATCATGTACATAGTTTTGAAGAAACTCTTGCATGCATTGGTTTGTTTGCAGTTTTCTCGGTTACAAGTATTCATGATTATTTTTTAAGTAGACCGAGTAATTATAGGCAAACTATGAAAGGTAAATTATTATTGTTAGTTTGTTTACACTTAGTCTTGAATATAGTACCCCAAATTATATAATGTGAAGATGAATTTTGCCCACAATGAAACATATTGTACATTTTTTATCGGATTACTATCTCACAAAATAAACTGGAGAAAATACGCTTTGTTTCAAAGATAAAAGAAACAAATACACGTACGAATTGAAGTATTAAGGCAATATAAACGATATTGCTTACAATGCAAACAATGTTTCATCTGTTGTGTCGAGTTTTACAAATTATGTCTAGAATTCGTTGTTTAAGTATAGAACCCCAACACGGTCCCGTTGGCAAATGTTTCAAGCCAATTAAGATTCATTGCATCGAACGCAATCCGAATGTTTCTCGGTGGGTCAGCTGGGCCGAGAGATTTTACATCTATGTCATTGACTTACCGGAGTTAAAGTTTTGAGCTACAAACGGGTTTATCTGCCGGAAAACTAACGTTCAACCAATTAATTAGAAGGAATTGCGAATCCGATTCTCGTCGGTGGGAAACTGACTGAAGTAAGGTGTTATTGTCATTTTTATACATCCAGAGAATTAAAGATGATCAGTAAATCAGTTTTCAAATTTCCGTTGAGTCGAAACTATGTATTTCTGAATTGTAGTAAATAATATGTATTTGCTAGTTTAAATGTTATAATTGGCTTGAAAAGGTTCTTGTTTATCATTTGCGTGTACGGAATAGTTACAAACTTACCTAACGAAATAGATCAAAGGTCATCACAGTCCATATCCCAACCTTCCCTCGGTTAGATCAATCAGTAGAAGAGTTGCATACTCACCGAATCTAGAGGCGAGCACTGGTTCCCCTTTTTTACTTGTTTGCCTCATTACTTGACATGCAGGGTGGATGCCTGGGGCCCTATTTACTAGCTCAATACAATAATTGTCGATCGATAGTGATAATTTTGTAAATAAAATCAATCATACTAAAATTTAACACAATCCTAAAGCGAATCCTAGGTTTGAAAACCAAACCAAAACATTTGTGTATTACTTACAAACTATCTACATACCCAAAAATATATTGGTAATCACCAGAACACAAGTACTTTAGGTAAGGCTAGTACAGTCAGTACAAGTTCATAAGATAGCACTTTTGAGTATTTCTACTTAATATGAGCGTATAATGAATAACTCATTAAGATACTATTTACGTAACGAACATTCTATCGCTCCCTAAACACTTGAACGTCTGTTAATTTATGCTCTCTATTGTTATTCTTACAATTTAGCGGAATCGTTTCAAACAATTCCAGTTTACTCAGCCCACGCTCGCGCTCCTCTCCGTTGACTACATTAATGTTTTTATGCCGATAGAGGTTGCTCGGCGAGAGCGCGCTGGTCAATACCAACCACCGGCAATACTGACAGAATTTTTTATTTTCCAAGATTTCTCGCAGTTAGAATTTGAATTCGGGATATTTTTAAATTTTTATGATATACCCTTGAACATTCGTTCATATCCTCACACAACGTACTTAGCAGCTTGAAAATGGAAAAAAAGATTCCCTTTTTAAGAATGTGTTTCATTGTTTTGGGTTTCGATGAAAAATAATTTGATTTCTCACCTTCATATTCTCCTTAATGGTGTACTTGTTGGTGCAGCCTCTGGAATTATTACCTTTGTGACCAACTTTGTTGCGCGAATAATCTTTGCCGTTGAAGCGCCCTAAAACTACTAATACCAACTTTGTTATAGACATACTTTCTTGCTTCTATTCTTCGAATATTTCTTCGGAGAAAATCTCTTCATCTCGCTTTGTATAATTCTTTGGGAATCATACGCGTACTTAGTTGATTTGCTTGTAAAAACCAAAGAGCTGCACCACAATAAATTTAACATTTTAAACTTGACATCACGTGAAAATGTTGCCAACTATATTTATGTGTTTGTTTGAACCCTCATGATGTTTTGTGGAAGAGAAATCCTTGCAGTATTCACCGTGACTCGTGTTAGCAGCGACCATTAAAGCTTCGCTTATGGCTTTGCTCAACCATGCGATTTTGGGGATCAGGGTTTTAGAGTCCACAAACTGATTTTTTTATTCCAACCAACATCTAGCAAGCTACAATCCCCTCTCTAGTCACGACACGAGTAGTTTCACATGTGGTTAGGACCAAGACTGCACAAGCCTGTCCCTGCTGCTTATGCGATCATCCTTATCATTATCGTTCGTCGTTATCACATGCCGATTTCTGTTATCATCTATTGCCCCAGTTCCCCGTTATATTAAAATAAAATGTAACAAAAGGTCCCAATCAATAAATAATTCGTTTCGTTGTAAAGATAATAAAAATATTGCGATGTGATACACTTTAATATGCTGAATATAAGTGCATTACTCATTTTTATGCCAATAGTATATTGCAGTTCGATGAATAATTAATAAGGTATGAAATGAAATAACTAGGGCTGTGCGAGAAATGATTTTTAGTTCGATTCGAGTCCGAGTTCAAATACTAAACTCGAATCTAATTTAAATCCGAGTACTTCAATTTTTTAAAATTTGACTTTTATTCTTTGACTATACTTACAACATGTACGATGTACGGTATTAATTTTATTAATGCATGTTAGTTTGTATTCAGGCTCGAAAAATGAAGACGGTAACATCTAATTGATTTTACTAGGAAAACGCTCAGTGGACGCGTTGATAAGCGAGCACGTGCTATACAATTTGTTGATGGTCCAAATTTCAACCTGATCTGAATCTTCGTGCAACCGGCTACCACGAGCCAAAAAAGCTTCAGCTTCGTGCGACTTGTCGATGCCATGGTAACGTTACTTTTGTTAAAATGTAATTTCATCTACACTACTTATCGGATCAAAATAAAATTAACAGATTCGTGACCGGACGGACATACTAAATGATTTGGCTACCTCAAATGTTGACGCCGATTAGTATCAAAAAAAAAACTTTCGATTAACTTTAATGTAACTAATTAACTTTTTGAACGATTTGCCACAAAACTAATGGCATTCAATCCAGATCGAAGCTTGCGGATGGTCCGAATTTCAACTCGATCCGAACCTCCGTTCGACCGCCATCATGAGCCAAAAAAGCTCCGCGACTTTCCGGTGCCATGGTAACGGTACTTTGTTATAATGGAATGTCCAGCTACACTACTTATCGGATCAAAATAAAATTTAACATATTCGTGACGGACGGACATTCTAAATGATTTGGCCACCTCAGATTTGTGTCCGTTTAGTTTGAAAAAAAAACTTTCGATTGACTTTAATGTAACTTTTAACTTTTGAACGATTTTGCCACAAAACTAATGGCATTCAATGGAGAACAAAGCTTGCAGATGGTCCAAATTTCAACTCGATCCGAGCCTCCGTTCGAACGTTATGGCGAGACATACAAAAAACAAAATAACAAAACAACAACAACAACAACGACAACAAAAAAAAAAAAAAAAAAAAAAAAACAGTGACTAATTTTTTCCGGCAGAGTCAAATGGAAACGCTCGCTCCGCTTGCTTAAAAATGTAATCTATCTCTAGATAATTTTAAAATAAATAATAAATTAGTTATTACGGCTAGGCTATGACATATTCAATTATTGAAATATTTCATATAAATGTATATAAAAATAGTTAAATGTTATTATTTGAGCCAAAACAAATTCAAAACTTCCAAAAATATTAACATTTTTTATCAAAAGACCATTTGGTACAAATCTAGAACAATTTGCTATAGGCTACCCGGCACCTCCACCAAAACCATTATTTTCTTTATACTCGATTTCGAGCAGTAAATATTCGAGTACTTTCGGGTAACTTTCGGGTACTCACACACCCCTAGTTGTAGCTTATATGTGAACGTTACATTTCCAAATGCATCAACAGTTATGTTTGGTTGTATAACATGGCAACTTAATCTGAAAAGACTTCCTAAACAAACTGGCACTTTGAAACTATTCACGTGCAATAGTTTAATTTAAAAGTGTATTAAAGAATACATTTTTAAAAGATCATCTCCCAAGTCCCAATCATTTAAATTAATAATCAAACTATCTGTGGATCATATTTTAATTTTAGTTTCGGTTTAGTGGGAGGCTTAAAAAGTACAACAAAATTTACGGTAGCAAATTCATTGAATTTCACACAGCTTAAAAACAATAAAAACATGTTAATAAAATAATACAATTTACCAAATAATATACCCATGTTAACGCGTGTGTGGCTCGTTGGTCCAGTAGTTGGTGCCCTACTTCCAATGCAGAAGTTCTCGGGTTCGAGTCCCGAAACAGGCAGAGGGTTTCTAACCTTCGTATACGGATTTAAGTCCATTAATTCTTGGTTTGATATAGTGTAAACGGTGACTTTGGAGCCGTAGCAACGAGACACATAATAATTTAAAATTGAAAATGTTCCGAATAAAGCCTTGTTGATTCAGTCGTCGCCCGCGGGTGGAATCGTGTACAACTTGTTTGGTCGGTGAATCCTATTTAGAATACCGGTCTCTAGTTGGTAATTGTTCTCTCATGGTGGCGTCGGTACATTGGCGTTGGCTTGATCTGCTTTGAAATTAAATTTCTCACAGAAAATCAGATAAAATGTGACTGAGTGATGGGTGACTCTAAATAACCATGTTCATATATTTACTTAATGATTACAAATGAAAATAGACACATCAAAACTATAGTATTATTTTTATCGTTCTTAAATTTATTTTAATTCTAATTTTAGCATAATTGTCAAAATGGTATAATCTGTAAGTACTTTTAAATTTTAAACGAAGATTGAAGGTGAAATTCAGTAGGCCCTAAGTGATTATCATTCACTTTTGAACGAGAGAATACAAACTATTTACACGTTATAATAAATAATTTTAAAACGCTATGTTGTATTATACTTGATTTCAGTGCATATTGCACAAAACTTTCAAGAATAATAATTCTAAAATGATGATAGAACCGTTGTGTTGGCTGACAATTAAGAGCATTTATCACTAGTGTATTAACATATAGTTCAAGCGTTATAGTTGAAACTGTTCCAGGGTCGCAGGTAGGATTCCCTCAATTGTTAATGCGTATTTAAGGGATTGAGTCCTCTTAAACATCCCTTAGGCATTCCATTCACAACTACCCTCATTTCCAAATACCTATAGTTCATCACCTGAAGAGGAGCGTGCATTTGTCCCTATAGCTAGGTTTCCCACGAGAAATTTAAATGTAACCTCTGGTCTAGTCATTAGTGGATGATGGAGGGATCGGTAAAGCCACTTAACCAGACAATGGACAGCTTGCATATATTGGATGTATCGGAGATATCTTATTTCCGGTGGTAGACCATTCACATGGCAGTCGCTATGTGGTCCAGGGATTAATGATTAGTGTATACCAAGCACGGTTGTCGTGGGTGGGTTGAGTAGTGCAACAAACACCGATTGACAGACATATCTGTGGCTCAATGTTAGCATACCATACTCTGATTCGCAAGGTCCCGGGTTCGATTTCCGTCACTCTTATCTCACACTTAAAGACGATATCAAATTCTATGCATAAATCTTAAACTTAACCCCGAATTTAATTTAGATTTAACACTAAAGGATATTACTTACTCATCGTCTTATTAATCACTTACAAAAACTGAATTAAAAAGAGAATGGTATACATATAAACAAAAACGTAATGTAATAATATGGTTATAACATTTTAGAATTCAAATAGACCCCAAATTCTGTATGGGCATGATTTAAGATTATATGGCAATCGACTTAGAATTTTTTTTAAATCTTCTAAGTCGGGAATCGAACCTGTGTCTTTTGATTGTCGGTTGAATGCTTTACCCCTAAGCTACCGATACGGTCTAACTTACTAACTTCTGGATTGTTAGATTTTAGATTAGTTTTAGAACGATGATATGAAAAGTCCGCTACCTGATAGTATTAGAACAATAGTTTGCAAATAAACACTCAGAACAGTATTCGAAGAATTATTGCAAACGTTGAGACAGAGATGTTGAGTTGATAGATACGATGGATATATAAAAATCAAAACAATATCTTCATTTATCTCTGCTTGTGCTAGCTACCACGTGTAAATTAACTTTAATAACACATCATGTTTGGATACATAATATGAACCGTGCAAGACAAATGTTAAATCTTACTAAAATGTGTTCTTTGCCTAACGAGACAACTGGTGTATTACTTTAATGGTTTGTAAAGAGCGCTCCGAATCTATTTCAAAGATGCAAATGCATGTTAAGTCCTGCAAATACTTTCAATTTGTCAGGGGTAAGAATTAGCACACATCTCGTGAGCCAAAACTATCAACTTTGGTAAAGAGCGATGGGACGAGACGTTGTGGCTCACGACTCACCATAAACTAGAGTTTTTAGAACGTACTTTAGAACGATTGATTGACCACCCTAGGGGGTAGCTGCACGTCCTAGTTGTGGGGTGTTTTGCAAACATATACAATCTCGTTATCTATTCGACCGCTAGATTGGATTTGTCACGGGGCTTATTTAGATCATACACGAGTTCATATACGTACAACAAGATCGAATCAAAAGATTATTGACATGGCCACCGTAGCTGTCAAAATAGCTGTCAAAAACACGCTTAACGTATGGTATATATGAGTAATGATGAGGTTGATGATAAAAATCGTTTGCGACCAAAAGTAATAAAAATAAAACGGTTTTCTAACAACGTACCGTAGTTGAATATAAACGTTTTAAAGCACGGCGTTTATATGAATACGTGTTCTAGTTTTAGAATTAAGTGTTCACTATAGGTAGGGTAGGCTTTTCACTGTAACTCAGATGTGCTTTTGCTAAATCCAGCACTCCCGTTTATATTTTTTATTTAGTTAATGTTTATTCAATCATTTTGTAGGGAGCTAAAAATCACAGAACACTACACAAATAGCATAAATATTTTTTTAGAGTTACAGAGAAAATATGATGGAAGACAGGGATTTCAAAACAAGAAACTAAATATTTGAATAGAAAAGAATGCAAACAAAACCGACTTAACCCTTCTTCTACCTCCAGCAAGAGTCGCGTGGACAAATAATGCCGATCCAATAGATTATTGGTCTTGAGCCATAGGGAAAATATGGCTCACTAGAGATGAACATTGAACAAACGTACCATAGTTGTATTCGACGCACTCAACAGAAAATTAAATTAAACTATAATTCTTCAATATCGGAATTAAGCGACGGAAATATAACGACGTATCAAAGACTATAGCGACGAGCATGTTAACATAAACTACGATAACATGTTATTGTTTAAATAAAATGCATAAAATAAACTTTTGTGCAGTAGTGTTGAATGTTTAAAATCAAAATTATAAAATGCATGAGATAAGTAGTAAATTTAATGAAAATATAACAAATATAACCCCTTTTTATAAGATTGCATAAACACTCTTTTTTTCTTGCCTTCAGACCTGTAACCATTGAGTTTCATGAAAATTGTTTGAATTTCGAATCGTCAGCCAAGTTAAACACTGCAGGGAAGAATCTTTCGTGCAACACTTACTAAACTACCTAAACTATTGGCGCATTAATAGTGAGAAGCGATTCTAAATGCATGACTCAATCCAAGACATGGGTTCGAAAAACTTCGAATCCATCGTAAGGCATTGTTTTATAAATCATAGTTCATTTCATATGAGACCGCTGTTCATCTCGAATATCACAATTGTATTAACAGAGTCATTAGGTTATCTCAACTTACGCTGACGATGCAATCTTGAACGCCGTAGTATTGGATAATGTGGTTGGTTGGACGTCCAGCCCACTGTCGGCTGCTTGTCCATTAGACGGACGGTTGTGTTATATGTATCGATCACTCTTCAAGTATATTAGGTTGATGAGCATAAAGAGGGTGTAGTGGTTACTCGCTATTTTGCCGCGCAGATACGAGACCAAGAGTCGGAGCTCGGAATCGATGCGTGTAATTGGGGCTCAGCCTAGTCCTCATGTGTCACAAACCTAGCTAGCCCCACGTAACATGCGGGCGTTTACAAGGAACTTGCAACACCATTGAAGCGATATAAGATGTCTGCCAGGTTCATATGAGACGCCATATTCAACTTCTTTTCCTTCAGTGTGGTTCATTGGTCATGTGGATAGCGTCTCTGCTTCCGATGCAGAATGCCCACGGTTCTATTCCCGCTATAAGCAGAAGTTTTTAACTCTGATTTGGACTTGAGTCCATCAGATCTTGGCTCAGGAATGTTTAAACGGTGACTCTGGAGCCGTCCTAGCAACGAGGTACATAGAAATTTTTATGTTGTTCCGAATCAGCCTTGTTGATTCTGGTTCTGTCCACGGGTGGAATTGTTTCCAGTTTCATTGACCGGTGTTTCCAACTTAAATATGCCGGTCCATAGTTGGTCATTGTTCGCTCGTCGATGGTGTCGGCACCTACAATGTTGGCTTGGTTGTCCCTCACTGAAATTCCGTTCTGTGACTTAGTGGGTATATAGACTTTAAATACGATTGTTCCCATTTTTTCTTTCTTATAATATTTTCGAGTTGTAAATGTTATTGTCCGAAAAATTAAGTTTTTATTTATTTGTTGAAAGAGAAAATATATTCATGTGATTGTATTAAGTGATTAATGATGTTAAAACAATATTTAATGCACACTGATGTTACATGACAAATTTTATGTACAGGTCTCAGCTTCGTTATAACTGCACTTCCCTTAATCCTTCTTTATAGAAGCGTCTTGACCATATGATTATCAAATATTTATAACGGTATACCTGTTTTATGGATGCTGTATTGATCATACTAGCCGGAAGTAGCTAAATGATCTGAGTTCTCTGCAAAAACTGGAAAGTTTCATCTTTCATTACATTACAACTTTCAGAAATAGGAGTTCTTCTTGAAAAATGTATCTCACCCATCGCATTAAAGGGTCAATGATATAGGGCGGTACTGAAGTGAAGTATAGCGATACTTTATGGAAGTGCTATACGCGAAATAGCTAATACTTTATTTTATCCAAAACTTGTAGTTAAGAAACCATCAGGGGGAGCCAAAATCCCCATTGGCAGGATTATCTTGAAGGAAGTTTGTTTGTGAGTCATCAAGTTGACCTTCTGGGTCCCTTCAGCTGAATGACATTAATACGAAACTAGATTAGCTCAATTAAATATATTTTTAAAATAATAAAATTAGCTGTATTACAAAATGGATTTCAATCAAAATGAATGGTAGTACTTAATAATTTTCTCCTTGCAATTGCGTTGGTCTTTCTGTTTCTCTATAGGTTTCCTTCCGTCCTTCTTTCCTATCCATCTACGTGTTACAGTTTTCTGTGAGTAGGTTTTCATCTACCACCTCATATGGCCATTCCACACAAACTATTCTTTCCTTTCCCAACAACATTTCCAGCTCCCAGTGTTTTTCTCTTGCTTTGACGCTCCGGATATGCTCATCACAAATTTCATTTTCACCGCCTTGTAATCTAGTTGACTTCCTCTCTTCACACGGGTCACTGCACCATACGTTTACACCTTACTGCTGCCACCTTGCAGGGCATAGGGAACTTCTCACGTCGCAGACAATTTCTTACCTGTTAGTAAAATGATTCAGTCTTAGCAAGTTTCCCCTTCTTTATCGACTTTGGTTTAAGGTGTAATATTCCTACCGTGGAATGTTTCTAGCTAATGTGAATATATTTAAGATGTGTTAATGACGTCGTTATTTGAATTGGGTTGAAAATTGGTTGAATTTCAAACCCCTCATTGTTAAGATAATTTATGTTATAATATCAACTTTAATTTATTTCGTATTTTTTCGAATAAAATAAGACTATTCATCAATACAATATATGTTTTTATAAATTGGCATTAGAAGTTTTACTATTGTTTTATTATATTTATCAAGGCTGATTTGAACAGGGCAGTCCGAGGTTTCGCTGAAACCATGGGATTATTGATTATACACGAATATGTATGGCACATTATGTTGGTAACATGTATTATTACTTAGTATTACCTTAATCAAATAAATACTAATACGGATACAAAGCAGTATAGCTTCAGGGGTTGCCGATGTATTGCTGAAGTAATTGCGGGCGCGTTGCAAGATATCCATTATACAAAATATCTACACCACTATAAATAACTATACCATTGGGTCTAGGAACAAACGGATATTCGTACAAATTTAAGCAGTAACCTCGCTAAGAAACTATTGGATTGGTATTCTACTCTTACTTACTGCATCTGGTAAAACATTCTTGCTGTTCATCAATGCAACACTGAGTTCATGCTATATTGGCGGTAAAGCTGATAACCTGTAAATCACAAGCTTGACGTCAATCAATATGATGTCCTTGCGTATCAGCACTCGAATAAAGAAAGATAAAATTCGTTCGATATCTTGGCAAGAGAAGCAACACAAATTTGGCTACGATTGTCAATAACCATTATTTTCCGTATCGGCGAAAACAGCGCACCGTCATCGCTTTCACATAATTTTCAAGAAGTGGGTATATCGATTTAGTATTATGTCCGCGCAAAAACGTACCACTTTATCGACCCACATGCACTGGGATTCGTAAGCCCTCTTCTCATACATTAGTTTTGTTACGTTAAGTCTATTCGACCGCGTTTCCGTTTTCTATTTTCCAAAAAATGCTACCAAGACCGCCAAACGAAAAATTCGCAGGAAAGGCAATTGTTTTTTGAAACTAGGAAAACGCTTAAGTCCCGCCGCGTTGTTGGATGAGCGTAATTGGTGTATTGAGCTGCCATGTGTTATGCGGATTTTCTGTTGTTCTGTGAAAAAACCATTACTAAGTTGAAGATTTTAAAAAAAAGTTTAAATTAAATAAAAAATAAACTTTAATTTTTAATTTTTTTAGTTAATCGTAATTTACAAAAAGAAAAAACGTAAAATTGCGGTTTTCATAAGAAATAATTATTCGATTGCGCTCAAATTTCACACGAATATATTAATTCATAAAATTAAGGTTCTGTGAAAAAATCATTACAATCAGATAAAGCATGTAGGTGTTATAAGTCAAAGAATTGTTTAAAAAAAGAAAAAACCCGTAATATTTCGATTTTCATTAGAAATAATTTTTCGATTGCGCTCAAAAACGTGGCAGTTCTAAGTTCAGAGATTTCGAAGGCCTCCATAAAATTTCATCGCAATTGGAGTATCGGTTTAGCCGGAATCGTGCGGACAAACACACAAAAATACAAAAAAAAGAAAAAAGAAAAAAAAACATTCCGGATTTTGTCTCCAGTGTAGTGAAATGGAATCTTCGCTTCGCTCGCTACGCTCATCCAATCAATAGAACTTTGAAAAGGCCAATTTCAACATTTAGTAAACACTTTTAAATTCAACTTTTCTGGTTAATTTATTTTGTTAAATAGGGGCCATGGGTCTTATTTTGAAAATAATTGATCTGTACGCCAATAACGAAACATCCAATGTCGCTTCGTCCTAAGCTTTACTGGGATAGTGTGATCAAGGTGTCTTCTCAAACACAACTATAGCGCAAAATGTGATACCAGCATAAAAATTTGTAATTATATAGATTTTTGGATGAGCGTAGCGAGCGAAGCGAGCGAAGCGAAGATTCCATTTCACTACACTGGAGAAAAAAATCCGGAATGTTTTTTTTTTTTTTTTTTTCTGTTTTTTTGTCTGTTTGTCCACACGATTCCGGCTAAACCGATAATCCGATTGCGATGAAATTTTATGGAGGCCTTCGAAATCTCTGAACTTAGAACTGCCACGTTTTTGAGCGCAATCGGAAATTTTTTTCTCATGAAAATCGCAATTTTACGATTTTTTTCAATTTTTAAAAAATGTCTTCGACTTATAACACCTACATGCTTTATCCGATTTTAATGATTTTTGCACAGAACCTTTATTTTATGAATTTAGATATTTTTGTGAAATTTGAGCGCAATTGAAAAAATTTTTATCATAAAAATCGAAATTTTACAGGTTTTTTCTTTTTTAAACAACTCTTTGACTTATAACACCTACATGCTTTATCCGATCGTAATCATTTTTTCGCAGAACCTTTATTTTATGAATTAATATATTAGTGTAAAATTTGAGCGCAATCGAGAAATTATTTCTTATGAAAATCGCAATTTTACGATTTTTTTAACAATTACGATTAATTAAAAAAAAAAAAAAATTAAGTTAATTTTTAATTTAATTTAATTTAAAAAAATTTCAACTAAGTAATGATTTTGCCACAGAACAACAGAAAATTCGCATAACACATGGCAGCTCAATGCACCAATTACGCTCATCCAACAACGCGGCGGGACTTAAGCGTTTTCCTAGTGTAATGAGAACTTCGAAACTAACTGGCTCCACGATGAGTTCTTAATTATATAACTACTAAATGATTAATTAAAATTAATTACTTGTCCACAAATTTCAAAGTGAGGATAAATTTGTCATGTTTAGTATCAATTGAAAGCATTTTATCGAAAAATATATATCTCTAAGTTATAGCTATAAATTAGTGAATTTTTATGATTTTTTTGTTTTACCAAAAGATCAAACAAATTAAAATATCTTCTAACCAATAATAACACAGTGTTCACAAATGAGCTGGTTAATTTAGAGGAGGTATTTGCCATATGCTATGGCAATGCTAATTTTGCTACTCATAACTAAACTTCATGTACCTTTTTTACCCAAACTATTTGATAAATTTGGCTACAAATTTAAGGGTGTGTTTAAGAACACATTGTAAATGAGCCGTATAAAAATTATTTCTCTACGTGAAAAATTTATGCATTTTTTTTTTACAGATACATGCAAAAGTTAAAATTTCAATGAAACATTCTCATTTATAATATTGATATCACAAAAATCATATGGTTTGTGTACTGTAACACATTTAACAAAAACCTGAATTTTTTAGGCAAATCGGTCAAGTAGGAGAAAAAGGTACATGTGTCAACATTTAAAGTTGAAACTTGCTTATTAGGGTACTAAGTGTGGTTGCTATAACTAGGAAAACGCTTAAGTCCCGCCGCGTTGATGGATGAGCGTAATTTTTTTAAACGAAAAAAGCGTAAAATTGTGATTTTTTTAATAGATCATTTTTCGATTACGCTCAAATTTCACACGAAAATATTAACTCATAAAATTAAAGTTCTGTGAAAAAATCATTACAATCGGATAAAGCATGTAGGCTTTATTCGTCGAAGAAATGTTAAAAATTGAAAAAAATCGTAAAATTGCGATTATCATGAGAAATAATTTTTCGATTGCGCTCAAATTTCACACGAATATATTAATTCATAAAATTCATGGTTCGGTGAAAAAATCATTACAATCGGATAAAGCATGTAGATGTTATAGGGCGAAGAATTTTTTTAAAAATCGAAAAAAAATCGTAAAATTTGCGATTTTCATGAGAAATAATTTTTTGATCAATTTTTCCCCCCGTGCAGTTCTTCGTTCAGAGATTTCACAGACCTCCATAAAATTTCATCGCAATTGGAGTATTGGTTTAGCCGGAATCGTGTTCACAGACACACAAAAATACAAAAAAAAAAAGAAAGAAAGAAAAAAAAAAACATTCCGGATTTTTTCTCCAGTGTAGTGAAATGGAATCTTCGCTTCGCTCGCTACGCTCGCTACGCTCATCCAAAAACTTTTTTTTCTCCGTCAGCCTATAGAAAACCAGTTAAAAATTAATGTCACAAAACACAACAACACCCTACGTTGAGCGGTGTGCCTTGGCGAATTCGTTTGAAATCATTTTGAGGTGACGATATTGGCCGTGTACCGGATCAGAAAAATTTGAAAATATAGTTTTGATTTACTAAGAGAGTCAGGTTACAAAGCCATTCACTATATTTTGACTTGGTAGCATATTTTGGAAAATAGGAAAACGCGGTCGAATAGCCTTAAAACTGATGAGAATGACATTCAAGTGAAAGAAAACAAACAATCGACTTGATTTGGAATAAAAGTATTGCAAAGTACGTGCAATTTAGTCGCCATTTCGAATAAACTAATCAATTCAATTTCGGATACTGGACTTAATATGTGTGTAAATATTTATTTGTACTTTGGTTTGACTTTTAACAGATGTTCTGACCTCATTATTCCCATTGCTTCACAAAGTGTACGCCAAAATACGATATGACATGTAAGAGATTGAATGGGAAGGCTATGTTGAAATTCTCATTAATAGTTTGCTTTGTCTTCGAAGTTTTATTTTTATCGCAGTGTTAATCAATTTTCTTTTCAGCTGCTAAGAAGTTGCTCGGCATACCAACCTTTTGTGTTGCGAATGTTAACATCAACTTAACACGCAACGCCAAACAATACACTATAGTCTAATAGGTTTCTGTAAACTTGCAGATTTCAGGATGTAGCCTGCTTATTCACGCTTCTATGTGATATTACAACAGTTTTACCATTGAGTTTAGAATTGGGTTTTATAGTGCACATGAATTTAGTGCACACAAACAAAGTTAATGTTATTTCTCGGTTTGGTTATTCAGGAAACATTCTCGGTCGAGATGGATTTTTAATTTCTGAATTGTACGAAAAAGTAAACTTAATATCAAATATTTATAGAAATAAAAATGCCAATATTAAATGGTTCACGCCAACTTATTGTTTCAAGTAATGGTAGGATCAGTGCAAAATAGCGAACTAACACCCATGAATTAGCTTTTCTCTTCACAATAAAAAGTTTGTCCCATTAAAATGAAATAAAATTCCAGGAAATAATCTCATTCGAAGAGTTCCTCTTGGAAAGTTTACCTTGCCACGAGCTATTTGCAAACTTACGCTTCTTCCGTTTGACTGATTGGGGGACATTTTCTTCCCCGACTGCTAGCGGCGTAAGCAAACTCCCAGCACAAACCTGGAATATAAATTAACTCTCACAAAGAGAATATTTCGAGAGACTCTTTTTCAAGCTCTCTTTCCCTCCCTAGTTTATTTGCTCACTACTTCCAGGCGACATGTTTTAAATATAATGGCAGTGAAAAGAATCGACTCACCAACTGATCGGGATCTTCGCATTGACAACATGGTGCCGGTGGATAGACCGCGAGCGTCGTATTTATTTTAAAGCTGACAGTGCCTTCACTTTGTGGCAAAGAGGACATCGCATGGAAACTGTCCTCTTTTGTAAATCAATTTGTATGACTTAAAACGACGTTCAGTTAATTTCGTTAGTAATGGATGTTTAATAAATAAATACATAATAATATAATATACGATAAGCCTACCCCCGTTCAATACGTAACGTACGTATATATTAATTAGCATATTATTTGTGTTGCTAATTGACACCATTGTTCAATGAAAACATTTAAACACATCAAAGTAGATTAACAAAATTAATATTTACATTGTTTTAACTCAAACATAACCTAACGCAATTTATGTACAAATCTTCTGCTGTCCTTCCATATGCACAAATTAACTAAATGAACAATTTAAAATATAATGTATTATGTTGAATGTAATATCAATTTATTGGTACACTGGATTCAACCTGTTGCATAACATTTGAATAGCTTTTAAGATACGTTTACCTCTAATCAACACTGTGCAATTTAATACATGTGAACCGATGTAAAACCATTCTCTTTGTTTTAATAACGTTCGTTTAGAGTGTTTCAATAATATTAAACCGGTATGCAAGAAATAGATAAGATTAGTGTTAATTCGTCGTTATTTTTTTTTAAAGCTAATATACATAAATTGTAGGTAATGTTATTTATTTGAGTCCAGTCTGTCCAGTATCATTGAACGCACATTCGATCTAAGCCGCATAAGTTTCAGGAAACCTACGTTTCACAGACGGTCGCGATTCAATGTACAGGTCACCTGGGAATACTCGGAGTTCTAGATTACGGTTGCGTAGTCTACATGCGTCCTGATGAGAAACAAATATTTGTTGCTAGTCTCAACTCCCGCAGGTGGTTTTGTTTGTTGCATTCAAGAAGGTTGGTCTTTTTTGTTGTAACGATGCACCTAATTGACAGGTTATTAGTCAACGAGAATGATTGGAAATAATAATATTTTTAAGTAATGGTACATCGAGTAGGCACATGAAGTTGCTGCATATGCATACTCATTGTCCTCCGTTTTAAAAAAATAAATTGATTATTTATATTATTATTATTATAAATTATAATTATTCAATTAATTTAAATTCTCCAATACATTGTGGAAAGAAACTTGTATTTGACAAAATTAATATAATTCTTTATTATCAAAGTTAAAAACAAACGTTTCTGAATTCCTCCAGATTGTCATATTACCTATATAAGATAAACAAATTTGTATTTATTGTTTCCGTCATTCTCATAGATTATCACTTATATACATATAATTGTATATTTTTGTATTTTGTTTATGTTTTTATTGTATACGCTAACAAGTTAAGTTCAGTATTCAGAAGATTCAAATTGTTCCTAATGATAAGCCACGACGAGGTACCTGCCATATAGAACAGAGGTGCGTCCATATCAGATCGCACATAGTAAATCTGTGTTGTATTGTTGTAGGTGACACCAAGCCGAAGTTTGCAGAGTCGATACCGAACGTGACGGCGACGGTGGGACGCGACGCGCTGTTGGCGTGCGTCGTCGACAATCTCAACGGCTTCAAGGTAACACGTTGCTTCTCCATTCGGTGTAATCGTTTCATTAGTGGGTAATGTTGATGATGATTGCGGAGCCTCCACCTAAGTCACTTCTCGCTGTGTCGTTCCACCCTCCCCCCCCCCCCCCCCCCCAAACATCGCCATCCTACCATCAACGCATCGAGAATGCGTGTGAGCGCAGGCTTCCCAAATCGCAAACCTTTTTTGAGCAGCCATAAAGTTTGATGAAAGCTCTAATGAAAATCATGAGGAGCCATCAAGCGACAGCCATCACCACGGAGAGTCACAATTATTGCCACTAAGAAAGTGGCGTCTCTCACAATTAATTTATACACGCAATTATTAGGTGACATAAATATTATTCTAAATGCTCCGATAGCTGAATAAGAAGTTTAAACCCTTACATTTATGTAGACGAGACGAATTTAATATTGACTCTAATTAAAGTATATTTGTTTAATAAGGGGCGTAATGCTCAAGTGTGCGTTTCCAAATTATTGCAAATCTAAAATACATATAACGTTAATAATTGTTACTTTAAAGTGAACGTGTTTCACGTCGTTTCCATTTAGAGAGTTTTTCACATTAAACGAGCAGATAAATTTTTTATTCCTTGATGAAGCGAAGAAGAGAAAGCTAGTAACAGACTCTAATGATTGCGATTGAATTAATGATGATGATTTACGTGTAACGCTAAAACGAGTTTTCACCTAGATAGAACTTTTTACACTAACTCTGACAAGACCACGTTGAACGCTACTTTTACAACAGCTTTCTAGCAGTATCATTTCTTTTATTCTGCGCTGCTTGTGTGTTAGAGACTGTATAAAAGCTCAGTCTGTACCTCGCAAGTTATTTGCAGACAATCATTGAACAATATTGAACGACTCTCGTCTATCATATTCGTTTAGAAGCTGTCATCTACATTGTATTTCGAGGAATCTTTTGTAAAGACAAAGATCGAGGGAGTCAAAGGATTGTGAAGCGTTTAGCCAAATTAAGTTTCGGAGTCCGAAGAAATATTATAGACTTTCTCCAATTGAAATGCCCAAACTTTGTTTCCACTACCTTAATTATGAAACACGTTATCTTGTTTTGTACATTTCTATTTGTTGGGTTAAGTATTACTGTTCTTAATACTAAATACAACAAGACGGGTTGTTTCGTCACGTCGATTTGACTTAACTTGTGTTGAGCTTTCAATTTTTCATCATATCAGAATATCGTATGGGTGTATGAATCTATAGGTTATCATACAAACATGTTTACGCCAGCTAAAATAAATTTAATTTGGTTTTCAGACATTAAATAAATAAATAGGAATAAAAACGTTTACAGAATATATTCTAAGTTGTATAGCTTCGACGTTAATGCAACAAAATGAATCACTAGCTTTTACAGCTAAGAGTCGTTCGATAGACCCCCAAATTCACGAGAATTGTCTCAATCGGAGTGGCAAAGGTTCACATATACCATTCGATTCCCAACACCCACAGCTATCATTTCAGCTTGATTAACTCAACATTTCGTTCGCCTTCATAGGTCGCGACGCTATGAACACGACCGACGCTCAATTTTTTCGTCCGCACAGTGACAACTTAAATATTAAATTTCTTTGTTATAAATGCACTTACAGACATCATCTTTATGTCCATGTTTTCACCATTAATCACATTTTAATATAGTGTACTTGTTATACGTCCAAAAACATAAATACAGTCCGTTTCATGATCAAATAGACCTCAAGATGCGTTTTTTTAAGAATACGCACTGCTTTCGTTTGATGGCAAAGGTAGAGTTTTTTCAAAAATGATTATTCAAATGCTCAATATAATAGTTAATGATGTAAGCAACAAAATGGCTATCTTGAATTTGGCCATAAATATTACAGATACACTGTATATAATAAAATACCTAAACTGCGCGCGGCACCCGAGTCTGGAAAAACGTACTATATCACTGTAAATTTCCTTCTAATTAAGTTAATTCATTATTTTTCACTCTTGACCGTAATTAAGCAAATCTGATTAGAATAAATGTAATTCAAACAAAAAAGTTACAGTCAGTTTCCAAAAGTGGGTCCCATTACATATTGTTAAGAAATTGACGGTTGCAAAGACAATTGTCCAGTGGATATGATTATAGTTGTATGTTAGATATAATTATCTCCTAGCTGGGATAAAACATAACCTGATACCCATTCTTTGCGGTTATAGCTGTACAAATAGTTGAATTCCTGAAAAAATATATGTCACAGCGAGTGACACTCAATATTTTCTTTCACACTTCCCCACTTCATGTCAAATTACTTTACTTTAAGCATAGCGTTTAAGCGTTTAAAACATTTATTTTGATGTATCTTACATAAGCAAAAGCATTGTTACAGGGAAATATAAAGAATATGTAGTTATAGACTGTTCAAAAAGTGGGTCCCTAATGTATAACTAGTAAATAATATTTATATACGTATTGTTATTAATTGTACATTTGTCATTACGAATTACACATGTACATGTACATTGTTAGTTATTAATGTCATTACATCAATAGTAGACATAAAGGCAATATAACTGTCAATAAAAAAATAGAAACCCTCCAAACAGTAAATGCAGATTGCTGCATGCAGCTTTCAGGTTCGAGTGCATAATGATAAAATCGTACGTTAACTTACCGGTTATTAAAAATTTTTTTAAACTTTTAATATACAAAGCATATTTTGTACCGGTACTCAACATATAGTGCAGTGACATGGCCAGTTGGGGGTTAAAAGAAAAAACTAATTGAAGCTGCGGAATTGCAATATTTTAAGGAGTTTAACGGGATGTATCGAAGATTGATAAGATGAGGAACACGAAGATAAAAGGAAAGAACTAAGAGTAAAGAGTTTAAACTTTAAGCTAGGGAAGCTAAAGGCTGGGGTGGTTTGGACACATGAAGAGGATGCAAGACAGGATTCCGAAGATGCAGTATATGAACACAAACACACACAGGACACAAACAGAGAAAAAGAGGGAGGCCCAGACTGAGATGGGAAGACAGTTATAGCAATGGATTTCAAAGAAGAAATGCAGCTTGGGAAAGGATTAACCAGGAAAATGAACGGAAAGAACGAAAAAATATGGCAAATCTGGTGGAGGTCCCTGAGGAAGAAGACAGTGACGAGGAAGAAAGATGATGCAGAGGAAGAATAGATTATGTGGAAGAAGCGTCAGGCATGGCTAGCCCATGATAAGCCCGGGGAGCCAAGAATGTGGTGGGAACGTCCACCCCCTACCCTACTTAGTTGGAAATAGGGCTCGATATTAATTAATTAATTAATTTAGTAATTATTGTTGCCACAATAAGAAATTACGCAAAACGTTATTTTTTAAGATAATTAATAAATAAAGAAGTACAGTTTGTTCACAGTATTCGTTTGCAGAGAACTCATTTTGCTTCAAACATTGTTTTATATAATGGCTATCTCTAGTCAAAATGAACCGGCGCGGCTTCAGAAATGGTTGATATCTTCCATCATGTAACTGTGGAGGATTTATTCCTGGAAAGGATTCCAAGGCTCTTTTCCATATATCTGACTGATAGTTTGCACGTTTGATGTGTTTATGAAGTGCGTCTTTACAAGGAGGGACAAAGGTAGATTCTATGGTTCCCCTTTTCGTGCAGAACAACGAATAGCGCTAATCGTTTACTTTTGTTATGCTTTCTCCTTCATAAAGTTTATACACAAACTCTTCTACACCATCCATTGTTTCGGGATTCACATCAAAAGTTTGTCCGAGTATTATTTTTGCTGCAGCTATCTTTCCTTTTCCTTCAAAAGCGCCAACATGTATAACATCAAGATAATGCGTGCATCCCGAGAAGTGTGTTGCACGTTTCTGCCCCATAGCGTACTATGTAAGATTTTCATGTCTTCAAAATTCTCGCCTTTGAAGAGTGTCCGTTTGTAAGATAAGAGATTTCTTGAACAAAAATAGGCTACAAGGTTAGTTTTAATTGCAGACAAATTACAAACAATGTTTATTTTTATTTGTACATTATATTTTATTATGTATTTATTAATTATTTTTTATCGTCGTCATAATTACATTCATCAAGAAGAAACGGCGTCGACGCTAACAAAACATTTTGCTAAAACACTTAAAATCCATGAAGAAATCTTGTGCCTCGAAGAGCCTTGCTGATGTCACAAAACTAACATGGCACATGTTATAGGTTCTGCCACAAATGCTCCTTGGACATCAGGAACATCAGTGTAGTTAACCTTTTGGTTGATTGATGGCAAATGGAAGAGGATCAATATGGCGACATCCGTGTCGTCACAAATAATAACAAAGTCTTCATATCCCGCTCCTGTCGCGTGATTAGCATGAAGTATAATTCTAGTATAAGCTTCTTCTTGCTACGATAAAGGATCTGGTACGTTGTCAATACAGTCTAGTGTACCGATAACATTCAGTTCCACAATTTTCGAAGAATTGTAGAATAGAAACAATGGATGGTGTAGAAGAGTTTGTGTGTAATATTTATGGATGAGATAGCATAACAAATAAAACGATTTGCGCTATTCGTTGTTCGTTGTTCTGCACGAAAGGGCACTATAGAACATACTTTTCTCCCACCTTGTAAGGACGCACTTCATATATACATCAACCGTGCAAACACTCAGTCTGATATAGGGAAATGAGCCATGGAATCCTTTTCAAAAATACCTCCTCCAGAGTTGCATGGATGGAAGATATCAACGATTTCAGAAGCTACGCCGGTTCTTGAGATATGGTTGAGCATTGAACCAGCTCCAACTGATGTGCTGTAACTCTTAGAATGCAATTGTTCACGCCAATGTTTTCCATAGTCATGTTATTGATTGCGTAATTATCTTCGTCGTACCGACATGTGCAAAATACAGACTTGTACAAATTCTGATGTCAGTACAAGAGAGGATGAGAACGAAGAAAACATCGACTCAGACGTGATTGAAAATATTTTTTTTAAATTTTATATTATACATTTCAAGTATCGAAATATGCATATCCCTTCTCTTACAAATATGTCTATGCTATATGCTACTGCAAGGAGATTTTGACTAGAGATAGACATTATATAACAATGTTTGAAGCAAAATGAGTTCTCTGACAACACATATTGTGAACAGACTGGACTTCTTTATTTATTATTAATCTTATAAATATTACGTTTGCGTCATTTCTTTTTGTAGCACCAATATTTACTAAATATTCATAAAAATGATAATAACGGTATGATGTGGCATTATGCACTCGAACCTGAAAGCTGCATGCAGCAATCTGCATTTACTGGTTGGAGGGTTTCTAGTGTTTATTGTACAGTGATATTGCCTTATGTCTACTATTATAATATTGTGTCTTAATGTAATGGTATATTAATGGCTAAACAATGTACATGGACATGGTGTAATTGTTGTAATGACAAATGCACAATGTATACAATTTTATATATAAATATTAATTTATTTACTAATTATACATTTAGGGACCCACTTTTTGGAACAGTCTATACCTACATATTCTTTATATTTCCCTGTAACAATGCTTTTGCTTGGGTAAGATACTCTCAGAATAATATTTTAAACGCTTAAACGCTATGCTTAAAGTAAGTAATTCGGCATTGAAGTGGGAAAGTGTGAAATAAAATATTGAGTGTCACCCGTTTTGACACTTATTTTTTTTTCAGGAATTCAACTAGTTGCATAGCCATAACCGCCAAAAAAGTATATCATGTTATGTTTTATCCCAGATAGGGGATTATTTTATATCTAATATACAACTAAAAACATATCCACTGGACAATTGTCTTTGCAAACGTTCATTTTCTTAAAAATATATAGCAGGGACCCATTTTTGGAAACTGACTGTACTTTTTTGTTTGAATTACATTTTTATCCTAATCCTGATTTGCTTTATTTGCGTTCAAGAGTGAAAAATAATGAATTAACGTTAATTAGAAGGAAATTTACAGTGATATAGTACGTTTTTCCAGACTCGGGTGCCACGCGCGCAGCTTTAGGTATTTTATTATTTACAGTGTATCTGTAATATTTATGCCAAATTCAAGATAGCCATTTTGTTGCCAACATCATAAACTATTATCATTGAGCATTTGAATAACCTAATTTTGAAAAAACTCTACCTTTGCCATCAAACGAAAGCAGTGCGTATTCTTAAAAAAAACGCATCTTGAGGTCTATTTGATCATATAACAGACTGTATTTATGTATTTGGACGTATAACAAGTACACTATATTAAAACGTGATTAATGGTGAAAACATGGACATAAAAATGATGTCTGTAAGTGCATTTATAACAAAGAAATTTAATATTTAAGTTGTCACTGTGCGGATGAAAAAATTGAGCGTCGGTCGTGTTCATAGCGTCGCGACGCTACAAAGGCGAACGAAATGTTGAGTTAATCAAGCTAAAATGATAGCTGTGGGTGTTGGGAATCGAATGGTATGCGTGAACCTTTGCCACCCGTTTGAGCGAATAATTTTACCTATCGAACGACTATAAGGTCTAGTAGGTACTTTTTACAAAGCACGCGCTAAACTTAGTATCTAATTATATTTGCTTTAAACAGACTATCTCACCTAGAAACAAGTACACCTCAAAACAATTGCTAATTAATTAACATTCATTCATATGCATTATTACGTTGTTTATTAATAAAAATACCAAAGATTACATGAATACAAAATTGCATTGGAAGTTGTATGTTGTTATACCCGTACTAGTTGATCCCATTTAAGAAACTCAACACAAGTTTCAAAGTGAAACCTTTTACAACAATGGTACGATTTGATTGTATCGTATTTATTTATTCAACGTGTAGCATATTTCGTAGTATACCACTATTTTCTAATGAGTACAATCAATACAACTTCACAATAAGGAAAGAAATAAAATAAAATGTTTGTTGCATAACATAAGGAAGGAACTTAAAAATAGAAATTAATTATAACTCTATTTGATGGGTCGTGTGGATCGAAATATCTCCCCTGATTTTACTAAAGCACGTATTACTAGAAGTATTAAAGAAAAGTATTAAATAAGAGAGGACAATGTAGTAAAATGCGCAATTCACTATTCATCCAATGGAATCGCTTAGTTATGCGGTGTTGCCGTACTTCCCCGCTACTTCACTGCAAACTCCCAACTCGTCTAAACCGTGTCGTGTTCACTTCGCAGCCTTGAAGTTGGCGCTTGTTTTAAAACTCTCAACTAAATCGTCGGATGAGTAAAGTGAGTCGTCGAGTGAGTACGGTGGTCGAGTTGAGAGCGTCTCGTTCACGATGCTGAATATTGACAAGCGAATATATTGTATGGCGTGCATGAAAACACGACAACGAGGAGCTTCTATGTGTAGCGCTCGAAGAAAGTTTACGGAGAGTGTCTAGCGTTTGTAGTCACGCTTTCACATAGTAAGAGAACATTTTAACGACTATGTTTTTTTACAAAAAAAATTAACTCATCCCTACCATAACGATATGATTTTGCTGAAGTTATAGGATTTGTGTGTGTGTGAATCGTAAATTTATTTCTTTGATTATTTTTCACACAAATAATTTGTTAAGCTATTCTTTATTAATTTTAGTATTGTGAGAATTTTTCTGTCTATGGTATTTATATAAACAGTTGAAAAATATATTTCAATTTCGAAAACGTATAATAACACCACTCAAAGACGCCACTGTACTATGTATGACCATTTTGTGTTGCTGAATTCTGTGGCACACATTTTTGCTAAGTTAGTCTTATTTATTTGTTTGACAAGTGGATTTGCCAACCCAACATGCTTCCGAATCATATTTGATTGTTTTTAAATTATTTTTATGACACACAAACGACACTTTTTCCATACAACATTATGCCCAGAGCAATTTGAAATTGTGGTTCTCGTTATTCGTAAAATAAACCTGAACACTTTCCCATTCTGCAGCAAACAAACCACACCAGACGCAATCACGCTTGCTCGTAGCGAATGCGACGTTCCATCCTTCGTAATTGAAGTGTAATTAGCAAGCAAGCTTCCCTGGAGGCATTCCATGTTTAACATTCTCACTCTTCGGCTGTTTTACATTCACGCGCAGACCCTATCACTGTCACGCTCGCCGGGTCGCGGGATGTGACACGCGCTAACTACGCGCGTACAACGACGACACTGAATATCACAGACAGATCACTGTTGAAGTTATGACACGCTCCATCATATGAAACGCGGGAACATTTTTATCAATCACATCACTGTGTTTTCATAATGGATTACTTTGTGGTTTTTTGGGAATGTAAACATGAAAATGAGCATATCTGTCAACAAGGAATGTAAATAGGTACCAAATTAATGGTGTGTACATCCGATACAGCTTATTTACTTTGAAACTAATGCTGGAGTTTGCGTTTTGATATAGGCCTCCGGCAATTTTGACTGAAAGGTTGTACAGTGGTTTTCTCAGACAACAGGCAAATGCTGGATGTGATGGATATAAAATGTTCTTATACACTTAGGTATCATATGAATAACTCTCCTTGGTATTTTAATTCATAATCCAATGTATGACAATAACAACATATCGCAGCCATAATAACAACAACTATATTGCAATATGATAAAAATATATGGGCAGGGGTTGTTGTGAGTAAAAAGGTATCCATCATAACCTTATCTAATTTGTCATTAATTTTTATATTTATTTAACGTTTCTTCTAATCAGTGTTGTGCAATGTTTTGCTGTTTAAATTATTTTTATCTTTATACTGTGTCTAAAATAAAGTTCTACGAGGAATGTTAGTCTAGTGGTTTAGTTTCATTTAACATCTCAGAAACTCAGCTTATAAAGGTACTGATTCTCGCATAGTCTAGTCTAGTGGCCTATAAGTTTGTCTAGACTAGACTCTCGACTAAATGCGACGGCTGAGTGAATGATGAGTATGCTTACCCTAGGGAATACTGCAGAAAACCACTTTACCGACTGTGGCATACGGTATAATGCCGGCCAGACACAACCACAGGCGAGTCCGAGTCGAGAACTTGACACCGCGGTTAAGACCCAAACCACTTGCGTTTCGCAGAGAGGAATATGAGGGAGGCGGGATGAGTAGAGTGGAGAGCAAAACGTAAGGGTAGTAATTATATAAAATAGACGTAAGAAGATTAGACTAGGAAAACGCTAAAGTCCCGCCGCGTTGATGGATGAGCTTTTTAAAAATTTTAGTTTGTGTGGGATATCTTTACTTTTGCAAGTGCTTTGTTTTGCTGCCTATGCATTGTAGGTGATTGTTGTCAAGTTTCTTTTGTTACCTGTCAAATGGTATTATTTACCGTAAAAAACTTATATTAAATGCTTTATTTCTATGGATTCTGGCTTACTTTTTCAATTTTTTCTTTCAAAAGGTACTACATCAAATTAACCTTAATGTCCATGTATAATATGAACGTTGTAGCCCCACCCGTTTGGTCAGAATTGGCCCAAATGGCCACGAAAAATATCGCACAAAAAGTAAAAAAACTTATATTAAAAACTTTATTTCTATAGATTCTGGCTAACTTTTTCAACTTTTTCTTTCAAAAGGTACTACATCACCATGACCTTAATGTCCATGTATAATATGAACGTTGTAGCCCCACTCGTTTGGTCAGAATTGGCCCAAATGTCACGAAAATATCGCACTAAAAATCGAAAAAAATCGTAAAAGTACGATATTCATGAGAAATATTTCTTCGATTGTACCCAAAAACAATACACCTCTAAGTTCAGAGATTTCGAAGGTGCTGTCAAATTTTCATCAAGATCGGAGATGCGGTTTGCCTGGTAGAGAGTGAACAAACAGACAGAAAAACAAACAAACAAAAAAAAAACACCCGAGCTAAATTTTTTGGGGGTCAGTGAAATTGAAGTCTTCGCTTCGCTCATCCAAAAACAGTATCTAATTATTTTGCACAAAAAATAACTATTGGGGGTTATATTGTCTCGTCGTAATGGTGAATAACCATCGAAGTTGTTCTTGATTACCGTCAAACCTATATTGGTTGCGGGAGTATAAAATGTATCCATCACTATTTTGTCAAGTGATTGATTATGATTGATAATTATTATTTTGTACATCTTTTTGGTTTTATTACATTTCCAACAGCTATCAATACAGTGAGTAATATTAATTTCACTCAAAACATGATTTTATTTAATAAAAAAATATTAATTTTAATTTAATTTAAATCGTCATAATATAAACGTGGGCCTACTGAATTCATAAATAATGCAAGTAAATGATATCGAATTTATAGTATAATAAATTTGCAATATTCTTCACCCATTATACGTACTTCTTATAGCATTATGTCTATTTAACTATACTTTATTTTGCAAATATTATAAAATGGGTAATAGATTATTTTCTTGTGCCTGCTGTAATAATAGACTAACATATAACTGAATTATGTAATGGTCACTTGAGGAAAACCATACATTATCAAACAGTTCAGTGTAAAGCAAAATTGAATACGAATATTTGCATTCAATTCCATTTCGCATATTGAATTACCTACAAATAGCCTTAAATACATATAATATCAACGAATGAATGGAGGTCAATAGTAGAAGGTAATATTGCATTTGAGGTGAATCTAGCTTCTCTCTCCAGTAGTAATACCTTTAAACACGGAATATGAATAAAAGTATCCCTCCTGGTGGTTTTGCATTCGTGCCGGAGGTTGGTTATGAATAATATTAATAAAACATAATATCACGGTATTGGATTTACAATAGAAGCAAAGTTGAAATATATGTTCTCCCATGTCTTACATATTTGTATTGGTACATGTGTTTCACTGCACGTATCAGAGATGGATGAACATTCTTATGTTTTGATGTATTATATTATTTTCAATGTGCATTATCTTCAAGCATAGCCTTTGTTAGAAACACGTAAGCTACATTTCAAAATGTAATGTCATTTCTTAAGTTTGTAGAGAGTAAACGTTCATTAAATGCTATTTTCAGCATATGAATCACTGAAACAAAGCAAACTTGCTGGCATCACAATATAGAATTAAGAGTAATGTGATCAATCAATCAGCAAAAGTAAGACTATGACGTGTTTACATCGCAATCTAATGCGCATAATAAATAACGTGCGTGCATAAGGCAATCTCGTCAATCATCAAGCAAATAGACTCGTGTGTTTATATTACAAGTATTTTCCCTTTAGCAGTGGTTCAAAGCAACAAGTGTTTCTTGTTCTTTTAAGGGAGCAAAAAGGCTGAGTTAACCCCCAGTTGAGAGTCCTATTGTCTTGAATTTACCCGGCTTCCATAAAGACAGTCTAAATTAAGAGTTACTGAACGGTGGATTAAGGTTATTACCGAATTAGTCTGAACTGTAGATTATTACAATTGTTATGAGTACGCGAGTAAGGTAAGGAACCAAAACCGTATTATACAGAATTGTATACGTTGTAACGTTGCCTATGATCGTGATATCTTATCATCAAAATGAGCATAATGCCAGGAATACACCAAATTAAATACAATATTAATCTTCTTCCAATAACTGTTCTTAATTTGTTTAAAAAATATTATATTTCCGGGTCAAATAGCTAACGAACTTTTTTTAAAAAAAACTATGTGATAAGGCAAGTTTGTTTGTTGCGTAATTCTTGAGGTCCTCAGAAAACACAATGGAATATTTTCTTCTTGTAATTCGCTTGCCTATAAACTTATTTTTTCAATCAATTGTCGAGTTCATAAACCAAAAGAGGGAGGTCATATGTTGCACGCCAGACTCTTATTCCGGGGTCGTCGGTCGATGCCCGCAATCGGCAATCCTGACTGAAAAGTTATTCGAAGGTTTCAACAAATGTTAGGGTCCTCACAAATACCTTTTTTACCTAGCTGGTCACCTGAAGAGCGGCCTCAATTGGCCCATGTGCAAGACACTTATAAATTTAAAGTGATAGAAGGTATAGTATATTTTATAATCGGGCTTTTTACAAGTTATTATCATGATACAACTTTTAACTAATTTTAAACTAATTTTAATTTTCCGATAACTTCAGAAGTTTAGCTGCGAAAGTCAAAACATGATTATTGTTAAACGAGATCTTACGAAGCAACTAGCCAGCGTATAGTGCTTACAATAAGGAGGAGATTTAATAAACCGTGACTCGCGACTAGGATGCCAAAATCTTGGAAAGTTTATAATTGAGTGACTATGTTTCTTTGCATCTCTGTTAAGCCAATTATGCTGTTCGAGATTAAGAATGGTGATAGATGAGGATGAATTCTATACACAGGAGTGATGTGCGATCTGTGAGAGCCCACGTCTCTCGGAGCAGTATACGGTCTTGAAATACGCCACAATAGTATGGGTCAACGAAGACGTATGCGGCCATAGCTGTACCTCCAAAGGACAGCATAATGATAATTTAAAAACAAATGTTGTATTAAAAAAACTGTGACGTCTAAATTTGATTCGAACAACTAAAACTGGTTGTTACATAAGAGCATCTCGTCTTTAAGAGGAAATAGGACACAATCTGTTGACAGTTGGCGAATAGCTACTTGCTCGGCCGGTAAGAATCCGACGTATATGAAACTTACCATAAAATATCAATACAGCATACATGGTCACTGGTCAGCCCAGATGATCAATATTTTATATTAATCAGCCAGGATCAATCCACAAATATAGTCAATTTTAGACTTTTTAACAAAATCCAAAATTCATAAAATCATTTTTTTATGTTATTTAAATGATTTTTTTAAAGTGTTACTGTAGAGCCCTATTTCCGCATCATTGACAATTACTCACAATTTCAAACATATGTGTTGTCAGTCAACCGAGCGAATAGGAATTTGCTTAAGGGGAATCCCTAGACCAAAATATGATTTCTTAAGAATTCAGTAAATACGTCTAAAAAGTAAGTAGAATGTAAGAGGGGCTTAATAAAAGAACGGATTATTTTTTGAATTTTTTTTGACGGAACATAACCTCAGAATCAACAATTTGTATTCAAATTACTGAAATCAGTTGCTCAAGTTCAAAATTGAATTTTTAGCAGCTGTTTTTTGTAGTTTATTTCTACACTCCTTTATCTACAACCTAAATAAAAGGATTTTTGTATTTATATTGTTTGTTGCGTTGCACAATTTTTTTTGCCTGCCGGTACAATTTCAAATTTTGTACCGTTTAACGAAAAAAATCGTGCAACACCTGAAATCATAAAAAAACAATAATACTTATATTTAGGTTGTAGATAAAGGAATGTAGAAATAATATACAAAAAACCGCTGCTAAAAATTCAATTTTGAACTTGAGCAACTGATTCCAGTAATTTGAATAAAATTGTTGATTCTGAGGTTATGTCCCGTCAAAAAAAATTCAAAAAAATAATCCGCTCTTTTATTAAGCCCCTCTTACATTCTACTTACTTTTCAGACGTCTTTACTGCATTCTTTAGAAATCATAATTGGGTCTAGGGATTCCCCTTAAAAACAAATGAAAACAATAAATGTATATAAAACTTGAATTTGTTTTAATTGCGTTAATATTACTAGAAAGAAAATTAACACTATTTGTCTATCTGTCTGAAATAATTGATATTGAAATCTTGTATCATCATCAGCTACCTAATTTGAAACGAACGATATGTGTGGACTACATAGTATGCAACAAGGAAACGCAAGTGAGTTTTTCTATTCCTATATAACATACTCGCATATTGTCACCTCGAGTAAAATCGAACATTTTTACATGACAGGTTTTTTCAATAGCTGTCAATCAATCGTGGGCAGTAGGCGTCTAGGTTCCCGACCCTTGGCATCGCATCCGACCTGGCCATTTCTCTCCGCTCCCTTGGCCCCAGACCCAGTCCCCGGGGACTGAGGGGCTACAAGAAACCAATCTATTCAACTGGAAACTTTCCTATACCAACCAAGTGAAACATTCTTATACCTGATATGAATTTTTCTAAGCCTCTCCCGACGGAAAAGCTTAACTTTCTGTATCATGATACGAAATGCAATGAGTTGGTTTTGTATATTTCTCAATCTGTCAATGTTAAGTTCATCGATCAATGTTGATGTTTTAGTAAACACAATGTAATGCTCTTATCTGCTGTTTTAACAATATAGAGCAATGCAAAGCCCTCACCGCAGAAAAGCCCTTGTCGAAGGACTTACGCTGAGCTAAAGAAAGCAACAGCAAACGTATTTAGGGTTGGAGGAAAACTCGCAATTTAAACGGAGTCAGGTTCGCCTCAAACGAAACAAAAAGTTTTCGTACTGTTGTTCTCAGCGACAATGGATACACCCAAGTGTTTTTGTAAGCTAAAAAGTGTACTATACACTGTATTTGTGTTGTTGCTCTAAGAAAGATATGTATCAGTCGTAGACTATTATTTAATAATTTATTTTTATTTATATTCGCAGAATAACTTGACAAAAGTAATATTTTGTATGGGTTACATTATAGCTTACTTTTATCTTTTGCCATGTGTAAAGCAAGAAAACGAAAATTGGAGTTAAAATCTATAAAGAAAGTGAAAATATCTCGATCAATCGCTATAATATTTCCATTACAAAATGATATGATCCAATTCAGAGTGTACTATGAATGATTCGAAAACAATATTATATGAGATTGGTAGAGATGCCGGGTAGACCAAAAACATTTTTAACTCCATAAGAATAGCGTTGTTGGTGGAGGTGCCGGGTAGAGCGAGAAAAGTTTTAACTCCATAAGAATAGCATTGTTGGTGGAGGTGCCGGGTCCTTGATTTTTTATTTATATTACGGGGAGAGGTATTGTTGTTGTGTTTTTTTTTAAGTGTAGCACACGCTGCGGTGAATTCACTAGGAAAACGCTTAAGGATGAGCGTAATTGGTGCATTGAGCTGCCATGTGTTATGCGGATTTACTGTTGTTCTGTGAAAAAATCATTACTAAGTTGAAGATATTTTTAAAATTAAATTAAATTTAATAAAAAAATTAATTTAATTTAATAAAAAATTAACTTAAATTTTAATTTTTTTTAATTAATCGTAATTTTAAAAAAGGAAAAAATCGTAATATTGAAATTTTCATAAGAAATAATTATTCGATTGCGCACAAATTTTACACGAATATATTAATTCATAAAATTAAGGTTCTGTAAAAAAATCATTACAATCGGATAAAGCATGTAGGTGTTATAAGCTGGAGAAATTTTAAAAATTGAAAAAAGTCGTAAAATTGCGATTTTCGTAAAAAAATACTTTTTTGATAACGCTCAAATTTTACACGAATATATCAATTCATAAAATTAAGGTTCTGTGAAATTATCATTACAATCGGATAAAGCCTGTTGGTGTTATAAGTTGAAGAATTTTAAAAAAATCGGAAAAAATCGTAAAATTGCGATTTTAATGGGAAATAATTTTTTGATTGCGCTCAAAAACGTGGCAGTTCTAAGTTCAGAGATTTCGAAGACCTCCATAAAATTTCATCGCAATCGGAGTATCGGTTTAGCCGGAATCGTGCTTTCAAACAGACAAAAATACAAAAAAGAAAAAAAGAAAAAAAAAACATTCCGGATTTTTTTCTCCAGTGTAGTGAAATGGAATCTTCTCTTCGCTCGCTACGCTCGCTACGCTCATCCAATAATATATCATCGATCTCAATTAATCATAATTGGATGAGCGTAGCGAGCGTAGCGAGCGAAGCGAAGATTCCATTTCACTACACTGGAGAAAAAAATCCGGAATGTTTTTTTTTTCTTTTTTTTTGTATTTTTGTCTGTTTGTTAGCACGATTCCGGCTAAACCGATACTCCGATTGCGATGAAATTTTATGGAGGTCTTCGAAATCTCTTAACTTAGAACTGCCACGTTTTTGAGCACAATCGAAAAAAATTTTCTCATGAAAATCGCAATTTTACGATTTTTTTCGATTTTTTAAAAATTTCTTCGACTTACAACACCTACATGCTTTTTCCGATTGTAATGATTTTTTCACAGAACCTTAATTTAATGAATTGATACATTCGTGTAAAATTTGAGCGTTATCAAAAAAATATTTTTTACGAAAATCGCAATTTTACGACTTTTTTCAATTTTTAAAATTTCTCCAGCTTATAACACCTACATGCTTTACCGATTGTAATGATTTTTTTACAGAACCTTAATATTATGAATTAATATATTCGTGTAAAATTTGTGTGCAATCGAATAATTATTTCTTATGAAAATTTCAATATAACGATTTTTTCCTTTTTTTAAATTACGAATCATTAAAAAAAATTAAAATTTAAGTTAATTTTTTATTAAATTAAATTAAATTTTTTATTAAATTTAAATTAAATTTTAAAAATATCTTCAACTTAGTAATGATTTTTTCACAGAACAACAGTAAATCCGCATAACACATGGCAGCTCAATGCACCAATTACGCTCATCCAACAACGCGGCGGGACTTAAGCGTTTTCCTAGTAAATTCACCGCAGCGTGTGCTACACTTAAAAAAAAACACAACAACAATACCTCTCCCCGTAATATAAATAAAAAATCAAGGACCCGGCACCTCCACCAACAATGCTATTCTTATGGAGTTAAAACTTTTCTCGCTCTACCCGGCACCTCCACCAACAACGCTATTCTTATGGAGTTAAAAATGTTTTTGGTCTACCCGGCATCTCTACCAATCTCATATAATATTGTTTTCGAATCATTAGTTTTTTTCATAATATGGTGAATTTGACTTCATTGGATGAGCGTAGCGAGCGAAGCGATGATTCCATTTCACTACACTGGAGAAAAAAATCCGGAATGATTTTTTTTCTTTCTGTATTTTTGTCTGTTTGTTAGCACGATTCCGGCAAAACCGATACTCCGATTGCGATGAAATTTCATGGAGGCCTTCGAAATCTCTGAACTTAGAACTGCCACGTTTTTGAGCGCAATCGGGAAATTTTTTCTCATAAAAACGCAATTTTACGATTTTTTCGATTTTTAAAAACTTTCTTCGACTTATAACACCTACATGCTTAAACCGATTGTAATAACTTTTTCACAGAACCTTAATTTAATGAATTAAGATATTCGTGCGAAATTTGAGCGTAATCGAAAAATTGTTTCTCATGAAAATCGAAATTTTACGGTTTTGTTCTTTTTGGATGAGCAAAGCGAAGACTTCAATTTCACCGACCCCCAAAAAATTTAGCTCCGTTGTTTTTTTTTTTTTTTTTTTTTGGTTTTTCCGTCTGTTTGTTCGCTCTCTACCGGGCAAACGGCATATGCGATCTTGATGAAAATTTGACACGACCTTCGTTTTCTCTGAACTTAGACTTGCCACGTTTTTGGGTACAATCGAAGAAATATTTCTCATGAATATCGTACTTTTACGATTTTTTTCGATTTTTAGTGCGATATTTTCGTGCCATTTGGGCCAATTCTGACCAAACGGGTGGGGCTACAACGTTCATATTTCACATGGACATTAAGGTAATGGTGATGTATTGCTTTCTGAAAGAAAAAGTTGAAAAAGTTAGCCAGAATCGAGAGAAATAAAGCTTTTAATATACGTTTTTTGACTTTTTGTGCGATATTTTAATGCTTTTGGGCCAATTCTGACCAAACGGGTGGGGCTACAACGTTCACATTATACATGGACATTAAGGTTATGGTGATGTAGTACCTTTTGAAAGAAAAAGTGGAAAAAATTAACCAGAATCCATAGAAATAAAGCTTTTAATACAAGTTTTTTACGGTAAAAAATACCAATTGACAAGAAACAAAAGAAACTTGACAACATTCACCTACAATACGTAGGCAGCAAAACAAAGCACTTGCAAAAGTAAAGATATCCCACGCAAACTAAAACCTTTAAAAAGCTCATCCATCAACGCGGCGAGACTTTAGCGTTTTCCTAGTTTAACAAATTTCTTCGACTTATAACACCTACATGCTTTATCCGATTGTAATTATTTTTTCACAGAACCTTAATTTCATGAATTAATATATTCGTGTTAAATTTGAGCGCAATCGAATATTTATTTCTTATGAAAATTGCAATTTTACGATTTTTTTCTTTGTTAAAAATTACGATTAATTTAAAAAAATTTAGGTTAATTTTTCATTTGATTTAATTTAAATTTAAAAAAATATCTTCAACTTAGTAATGATTTTTTCACAGAACAACAGTAAATCCGCATAACACATGGCAGCTCAATGCACCAATTACGCTCATCCAACAACGCGGCGGGACTTAAGCGTTTTCCTAGTCTTATAAATATCGTGTATTTCAAGTGGCGGTTCCGAATTAAATCTAGCAAAAGTTATTGGATGAGCGAAGCGAAGACTTCAATTTCACCGACCCCCCAAAAAAATTTAGCTGGGTTGTTTTTTTTTGTTTGTTTGTTTTTTTTTGTTTGTTTTTCCGTCTGTTT
Source organism: Sweltsa coloradensis (assembly GCA_024449915.1). NCBI lineage: Eukaryota > Metazoa > Arthropoda > Insecta > Plecoptera > Chloroperlidae > Sweltsa > Sweltsa coloradensis. The sequence goes on from JAMZAV010000103.1 coordinate 206,223, forward strand.
GTTCGCTCTCTACCGGGAAAACGGCATATGCGATCTTGATGAAAATTTGACACGACCTTCGTTTTCTCTGAACTTAGACTTGCCACGTTTTTGGGTACAATCGAAGAAATATTTCTCATGAATATCGTACTTTTATGATTTTTTTCGATTTTTAGCGCATATTTTCGTGACATTTGGGCCGATTATGACCAAACGGGTGTGGCTACAACGTTCATATTTCACATGGTCATTAAGGTTATAGTGTTCTATTGCTTTTTGAAAGAAAAAGTTGAAAAAGTTAGCCAGAATCCATAGAATAAAGGTTTTCATATGAGTTTTTTGAGGTTTATTATAACAATTAACAAGTAACAATAGAAACTTGTCAACAATCACCTACAATGCATTTAAAAAGCACTTGCAAAGGAAAAGTGGTCCTACGCAAACTAAAAACTTACAAAAAAGCTCATCCATCAACGCAGCGGGACTTGAGCGTTTTCCTAGTATTTAAAAAACACAACCTAAAATAATATCACCATTTAAACGCAAATACCCATTGTCAGATATAAATTACAGTCATTTTTTACTACCTGTGTTAGTAAAAAGTAAACGAATGAAGGATACAACATTTTTTTATTTAACTATATAATATTTAATTATATTATAGGCCTACAACCTCAAAAAATTTTATTTTCCAGTGAGTTTCATTCTCTCCTTATCTCTATATAGAGCCACTATATAACTTAAAAACGTGAAAATTAAATGTCAAAACATTCCGTCAATTACATAAAATATATAATTGTGATTAAGAGTCTATCCATTCCATCACATAACTCATAAAAAACAAGTACTCTTTTCTCTTGTGCAGGCAAACAAACCAGGTTCGATCTATTTCCCCGATACAGCAATGTATAGTTTCTTGTGTGTCACATTGTACCTTGTCTCTTCTTTGAAGTCAGTCATGTAAAATATTATACTGGTTGAGTATTCCGCTGACAATACTGAAAATACTAAACGCGCACTTGCGACTGCTCCATATAAATAATACGCTTTGTTTTGTCTGATTCACACTTATATTTCGTATTTTGTTCCATTTAAAGAACAACACGGTCACCCCCATAACTTCCATGACTATAAGGCCAATAAATTGCAAATGGCATGCCTTCCACTCCAGTATAAAGGGATGTTTCTTTCGTGCGTGTATTATACAAAAATACATAGGGCCTACATATCAAAGTAAGATAAAAGCTATAAAAACATTTGCGAAAATTCAAAGAAAATACTAAAATCGTAATTAATATATATCATTTTACACAATGTTTGAATTTATACCAAGGCATACAATATTATTGTTATATTAATAAAAAATGTGTCCAAATTTCGTAAATGATTGTTTTCGTGGTTTTACGGGTATGATAAATTAATTATAGCCATGTGTATTTTTGAACTTATAATATTTTAATTCGCAGACCCGTGAATATAGCACAATTATTGTGATATTTAGCCCTAGCATCATGTTATCGACGGTGAACTAGTTCAAAAACACAATTCAGTGAAATGAAGACATTGCTCAATACCCACCATTGGACAAGAAATCAAGATGTAAACGTACTTTTACATAAATAGACCATCTTTGGTTATCACCTTCATTTCAAATACTAGTCATTGTCCTGTGTCCTCCAGACCTAAATTTAAATATACATTACCATTCGATACGATTCCTTAACTTCGTAAACATCTTCTTTTCATATAAAGTAATTGGATGAGCGTAGCGAGCGAAGCGAGCGAAGCGAAGATTCCATTTCACTACACTGGAGAAAAAAATCCGGAATGTTTTTTTTCTTTTTTTCTGTATTTTTGGCTGTTTGTTAACACGATTCCGTCTAAACCGATACTCGGATTGCGATGAAATTTTATGGAGGCCTTCGAAATCTCTGAACTTAGAACTGCCACGTTTTTGAGCGCAATCGGAAAATTATTTCTCGTGAAAATCGCAATTTTACGATTTTTTCGATTTTTAACAAAATTCTTCGATTTATAACACCTACATGCTTTGTCCGATTGTAATAATTTTTTCACATCACCTTAATTTTATGAATTGATATATTCGAGTGAAATTTGAGCGTTATCGAAAGATAAATTTCTTTAAAAATTCGCAATTTTACGACTTTTTTCGATTTTTTAAATTTTTTGGCTTATAGCACGTACATGCTTTATTTGATCGTAATGATTTTTTCACAGAACCTTAATTTTATAATTTAATATATTCTTGTGAAATTTGAGCACAATCAAATAATTATTACTTATGAAAATCGAAATGTTACGATTTTTTTCTTTTTTTAAATTACGATTAATTACCAAAATTAAAAATAAAGGTTTATTTTTTATTTAATTTAAATTAATTTAAAAAAAAATTATTTAGTTATGATTTTTTCACAGAACAACAGAAAATCCGCATAACACTTGGCAACTCAATGCACCAATTACGCTCATCCAACAACGCGGCGGGACTTAAGCGTTTTCCTAGTTATTTCAATAATGGTGATTATGCATTCCATATTTAATAGTATTTGTTATTCTATGTGAATTTCAAAATTAAATTTGCTAATATTGTTGGCCAACTAGGCCTAACAAGGCCTAGATCACTGTTAAACCATGTAGGCTTAAGTAAGTAGACATGTCCATAGGCCTTATATGAGACCTGTTCTGTCAAGGTACGGGTAAAAAACAATTAAACCAATCAATAACGGTTTCAATCTATTAAGAGCTACAATGCAATTACAATCCAGATGTTATGGAATTAACCGTCTCTGTAGCTGGAGCTTAGGGGTAAAGCACACGACCGGCAATCGGTAGCCCGCGGTTCGATACCCCGCTAAGATGCACGTTGTAATGTCTGGGTTGTTTTCTAAATGATGAACAATTTATGAACAGTGAGTTATATATTTGGTGGAGGTGACGGGGTCAGTAATAATATACAAATTAATAATTTCTGGATTAATTGATTTCTAAAGGTGCCGGGTTCTGTAATGATTTAAGAATTAATAATTTCTGGGTTGATGTCTAAATGATGAATAATTAATTATAGATTTGGTGAAGGTGGTAATGATATACGAATTAATAATTTCTGGATTGATTTCTAAACGATTTATAACAATATTACAATGTATTATAGATTTGGTGGAGGTGCCGGGTTCCGTTTAATATACAATTATATTTTCTAGAGATTCTAAATTTAAGATATTATAGATTGGTGGAGGTGCCGGGTTCCGTAATAATATATGAATTAATAGTTTCTGGATTAATTTCTAAAATGATGAACAATATATTATAGATTTGGTGGAGGTGCCGGGTTCCGTAATGACACACGAATTTTAAGTTCCTGAAAAATACCTTTACTATCGAATGCCAAATACAGTATTGCAGTATATTGCAGTATACTAGGCAAAAACACTTCATTTAGATTTGACTTAATTTATATGAAACTCGAAGCCCACTTTCATACTTTGTGTTTGGAATTTTAAAGTATCAAAACAGTTATGTATTATTGCATTGACTGTTTGTTGATGAAAGTAAAGAAGCTCGACGGTGTTTCATCCACTTGCAAAGGTGGGAGTGTAGGTACCGTTTATATACATAAATCAAAATTATACGATTGCAGTTGTTATCATTTTGACATTTAATATCCACGAGTGGCCAAAGCCGTTTCTTTCTCGCATCGAAAGTATAAAATTACAGCCACTTCAATAGCTAAGTCAGCGAACTCAAAGCTTACTCCAGGAAAATCAACATCCATATACAAGAACAGCATAAAATGCGAAACAAAACAATAACAATAAAATACAGAAGGTTGTCGGAGGGAAATCTCTGGAGTGGGGGTGGTCTCTGGGTTAAAAGTAGGCCCTGTGGAAGAGGATTGCGTGCCAAGAATGTTGAGCCGGTCTCAGTTCCACCCGGTTACGTGTAGGGCATCACTGATTGGCTAAGATGTCGACAGAGACAAACAAAACATTATTACTAGAGGAGAATTTTGCCTTTGGCGAGTTTTTATTCCAAGTTTGGACGTATGATATAAAAAGGGACAAATTGGGGTGGACATTTAGCCAATTGCTTGCGTTTCTTATGGTTGTTTCTGCTTATCTTTGCAGTCAGGTTTTGTTTTGTATTTATAGTTAGAATTTGCGAATAGAGCTCCCTTGGGGAAATCTTAGTAATTTCTTGACTTAGAGGGTTTATGGGTGGGCGAGTAACGTTATGATATCTAAACGCTCATATGAAACGAGGCGGAGTTCCATGTTTCTTACACACAAATAACAATATTTCACTTACTTCGACAAATGGATGCTAATTCATACTCATGCACTGTACTATCTAAAAACCTACACGATCATGATTTAATTAACACATTATATTAATATATTATTTTAATTTAATTTTAATTTTTATTATATTAATATTTATATAGACTTATTGTTGTCATATTTGTTTAAATGTGAAAATTAGACAATTGGAACAGATTACACACAAATTAAAACATTAACACAATTTCTAATATGCGTTATATTTTGTAAACATTAACACGCGAAATGAGTTATAGGATAGGAAAATTGTTTTATATATTATGCAGGGTCTAAATGTTTCTCAATAACTAATTAATAACCGTTTAAACAGAGTTTTGTTTAAGTTAACAATCATGACGGCATTACCTTATTGGCAAAATAACAACTGAATCTTAATCAAAACAATAATATCCATTTTCGTGATTTCAAACCAATTTTAAGTGGCAATCACCACAAAAGCAATTTTTCACCACTTAATCATCAGAGCATAATACTACAAAAGAAGTACAATTTAAAAAAAACTTGTGCCTTCGATATTATAGGAATATTTTAATCTTTTTTTTCTTAAAATTTGCGAAAATTGGCGTTTAAGTGTATTTCTTAAATCGACTTTAACCAGCTTATTTTTGGTTTCACAGAAACTAGAACATCATACCAATCTAAAATGAGTATTAAGAAAATTGTGTCTCAAAACTGTGCACAAATATACACGCAAAAATTTTCTTTCCGAAATAACACCCCTTCTAGGTAATCGGGGTATTTTGACCGAACCACTTGCCCAAATTACAAAAACAAAACATATGATTTACACGAAAGGTAGTAGAGTACGTCAGTTAAGTCCTTTTTAATTTTTTAATTTATGAAATGGCCACATACAGCATATTATGCCATTTTACAGTGACCAGTATAACAACTGATGATTAACAACGATCATGATAATGAAGAAGGGAGGAGGAGGGGAAACCCGGAACCGGCACGTAGCCTACGCCTTTCGAAAAGTACCAAGGGGACCAACGGCTTTACGTCCCATCCGAAAGTACTGTGTGTAACTTTGACAGTCATATAGGTTCCTCCACTAACCCGGACTGCCAAGCAGACGTCAAGAAGAACGAAGCCGTCACACAAGGTTTCGAACCCTCGTCTGCTCTAGCCAGCGATATGCGTGAGTTTCAGGGCAGAGCGTTCGCACCCACTCTACCCCTGACTACGCCCGATGATGCTTAACTTCGGTATTCGAGTGAGAACCGGTTAAACGACCGCAGCTAAACTGGTTGTGTTCTAAAATCCTCCAAGGTCACGGGGCATAAAGATCATCCCGATGCTATTTCTGATGGGAGATTATCTTGGTGGGACCAAGTCAGGGTGGACCCAATATTTTGTTATGCTTATTTGTAAATTCATAACTATAATTAGCCCGAATGATTTTTTTTAGTTTAACTGATGAATAACCTTACGTGTATAAGCTTTAGACAGCACTTTTTCTATTATTTGACAAATATGATTGATAACTGATAAGCAAAGAGTAGAACACTAGACCAATTTATAACCGAAACCAAATCCATGACGAAAGTTCCAGGTAACAAAAAATCATCACTTTAGATTTGCATAGTTTTTATTTAATGATCCCTCAAATTGAATGTTGTGTTGTTAAAACCAAAACCAGTTAACTAAAAGATAATATACAACAGATTGTCTAAAAAAAGCATTTTGATATTCGTATGTTCAGGTGAAATCCCACATTTAATTTACTGGCAATCCGAAAGACTTAATTCTGCGCTTGTAGTCTTAGAACTACCTTAACTGGTGATTAATGAAGTCAATTAAGGGTTAACGTGGTATGTTCATTATCAAGATAACGAGCAGAGAGAAGAAATATTTACCTAAATATTGGATCAAAATAACGAGACAATTGTCTAGACAAGTATAAAGAATAAATAATTACATCGATTACAGTCTAAATCAAGATGAAATAAAACATGTCACAGGGGAATGTAGTTCAAAGATCGATCTGCACATAAAGATACAGTCTTTGTCATTGATTGTCGCAACATAAGGGTACGAATCTGGTGGGAGATCGCAGCTGGATTCTACATAAATTGCCAAGTGAAAAGTGTCTTTCCATTGAAAGTCTGATCTATTTTTAGATGTACTGCAGCCAAACAATTACTCTCTCCATCCTTCCCTTGATCTACAAAGAACTCGCTCACAACTATACGCAAAACAAAAAACATGTGATGCGAATCTGTCACCTAAAACCACTCTAGCGCTCCGACGTTTACTCTGAATAATATTTGAATCGTATTCAACAGGGTTGTTCGATTTGAGTGTTTGTATTCCATTGGTGGTGCACGCAAAGCCAGTGATATGCTGAACTGCATTCGTGGTTGAGAGCACTGCTACTGCATACTTGATCTTCATATAATATAATGGTCAAGAGGAAGCTATTGTCCCGTCAAAAATTTGTTTTTTTCTTTTTTATTCAAGTTCCTCTTTCATTCAACCAACTTTCAACCATTTTCTTTTCACTTTCAAAATATCGGTAAAAGTGCTTTGTGAATAGAAAAAGCAAAAAAAAGCAAAAGCATATTTTTATTAATTGGAATTGGTTAACTTATGTTGTACATTACATAAGCTAACATTAAAAATCACAACTTTTATCAATATAATTATATTAACTATAGAATATATAGTAAATAATATTTATGGGGTAAATTGAGTAATTATTCTTGTTTCAAACTAGCTATCAATCTTTTGAAAATATTCTCCCAAACAAGACTCCAATATAGTCCATATTCAATGTTCTACGCATTGAATGCATATGAAGCTATCATATTCAACACACTTGCAGTCCTGACAGGAGAATGTGCTAATGAAATATTACTACACAATTTTCATAACGAATCATACCTTGGTTCTCAATGCACTTACTCGCCTTACAAACATATAAAATGCAAATTGCTTTTTCTGGTTTTATATCCTATATAGACACACGGAAATTAAACCAACTACTTTTGTAAATACACGTTAGTTATGCTACTTTGTTCATATGTTGACTTGTAGTGTCTGCAATATACACCATATAAAGTGTATTATCTTAATTAAATATTTATACATCCACTATCAGAGAACAGCTGGTTTCCGATAATGTAGATCCAGATCATCAGTTCTGTAAGTGTCTTTGTCGTTGATTCCGTATCTGCAATGTTACAATATATAAAGCAATTGTAAGCTGTACAAATAAATCAAACCTACCCGAATCAATAACTTATTCCTGCATGTTGTTACTTGCATATGCAAGAAGAGCAACGGTACACATCGCAACATTACCAACAAATGCTGACAACTTACAAATATTATCCCAAAATGCATTTAATGATTTAGACTGAAAAACATTTTTCGTAAATAATTAAAATACTGTCATGTTAAGTAAATATTCTCATTAAAGAGCTAGGTTTCCCCTACATAAATATCAGTTTTTAGTCAGTCTGTGCGTGAGTCACGTTTAAAAAAAACGAACACGACCACCGATTTACATGCGTTTTTGTTGCCATTGGCCTTCAACAACGATGGCTGAGAATATTGTTTGTGATCCAAGGGGGTGGGCCTAGCGTCCCCTAGACTAGACAGAATTATACCCAGCACCTCCAAAAACAACAAAATTTGATAGGTAGATAAAAACTATTATTTTATTTGTTTACTTTTATTCGTCAATTAATTAAGTTTTAAGTTTAATCAATTAAATTGCAGTAAAATAGATTCCCTTACACATTTCAGGACTCCCGTACTATTGCTTGTCAACAATTAATTTTCGATCACCGAACAGTTATGATTTTAACTAGACTAGCTTACCTTGTCTTTTTTAAAATTAAATTGTTAATTTACTCAAATTTTATTATTGAATCATGTAGAGTATAAATAGAGGCTTAATGTTTACATATGTGGCTTTAACAAATACTTAAAAGGTTCAACAAATACATACTTGTTTACCACTTCTCGCCTTCTATATTTGTCTACCGCTTACGAATTATTTGTTCAAACCTTGGGGGCATGTTTATCTGTAAATAACATGGGCAAGATAGGGAAAACGTAAATCAGCATTACCACAGCTCCAGTAACACTAAATGTTATGTGCGTGACTTCAAACCAGCACGAGCCTTTTCGATCCACAAAGACGAACGTTTTCATTAGTCGCTTTAGGGATTACGGTTGCATGGTTTTTTGTGTACTTAGAACAGATCAAAGGCGTTGTGATAATTAATACTCTGCTATTCTGTAATTTAATCTTTTTTTGTTTTTTCTTGCTTTGAATAAAGCATTATAGTTCGTTTTCAGAAAAGAAAAAAATGTTAATTACATTTCGAGTTTCACAAGAAGAACAATAAAAGCATACATTTACACCATTTTCAAACCATTTCAAAGCTAAACTATCTTCGCATTTCAATTACTTTAATTTAAGATATCTACACTTTTACACTGTTATTTACAAATATATACAATAAAATCAATTTATAAGATAGGTTTGTTTACAAAGATGTGAACGTGCCAGAAATTCGAATTCGGATTAAAAACTATTATTATTACTATGGTGGTAAAGTTGCAACATATACCTAGCAACAAAGCGGGGGGGGGGGGGGGGGAGCAGATTTATACGAATAATATTTTTATTATTTGTTTACTGCGTAGGGCATGCATGCAATTCATCATGCATTTTTACAAACATACAAACATACAAAAAAGTTAATATTTTGGTGAACATTAATGTCAACGTAAGGATCAGATCATCTCAGTTAAATCATCAATTATGTTGTTGAATCTCGTTGAGATATAAAAGTAACAATTAAGGTATAGATTATTAGCAGTTAACTGTCAGTAATGCATAATTATCTTCGTTAAATTACATATTTAATGAACGTACGAAATGAACATAATAATATGGAACTTTACATTTGAATTATATAATAATATCCGACACTATTTCCTAATAAAATGAAGTTGAGTGGGGACGATCCCTCCGAACTGTCGGAACCCGGTTCTATTGAAGTCGGTTAGCCATGCCTCACGCTTTAGGTCTTTCCATCAGTACATTCCATATTTTTATTTCTTCCCGTCAATTTCCCTTGCTAAGCTTCGTGTTGTCTTACTTCATACTTAATAATATTTATTATGTAAAGCGTTGGTAGGTGTATTAATGCTACATGATTTTCTTTCCCACAACAAACACAGATCACAATAGTCTATGCACGGTGAACGATGGGAGCCTCGATTCTATTAAATTCGAGCAACGTTTTTGTAACATTGATTGATTTTTTATTTATTAAGTATGAGATATTTATTGTCAGTCATTTTTATTAATGGTAGATTTTATAAGATTTAAATTCGGAATTACAATAAACATAAAGAATAATTTGTCTCCAAAATTCAGACGCAGCTCAAGCGAAGACTTTAATAGCACAGAAGGTCATACTTATATTAGTGAGTTATCTTTCAAAAAATGTTTTTAATTCATATCACGCTCACTCCCGAACGAAAGCAGTTGTAATCACCAAAGCTTTAATTAATGTTACATGCACATTGTTTTTGTACTAAATCTCGTATTCCTCGATAAATCATTGTATCAAATAATAATGCTATATTGAAAAGTTTAATTTACTATGAGCAACAGTTGCACTGGGAACTTTGAGAAAACTTTGGAAGAGTTTGATCATAGTAATATATATTTCCAAGAACTTCTAGAATTTCTAGAAGTTGATACTGTGCATGCCCCTGGGTCGAAGAGCATGTGTCGGCGTGACACAGAGTTGGGTCAGAGTGGTCTTGACTCTTATACTTCCAGCGATAACTTGACCCTACAACCTACTCTTCCTGAAGCTATCACCACTTTTTGAACTGTATGTAAGTCCGGAGGGACTGTAATCCCTGTGGCTTAGTGCGTGATAAAATCACGGGGAAGCGTACGAGGGCAGAAATATTTTAGAAAACATAATTCCTTCGGAAGACATTTTGTCGACCTTGTAAGTTGTAGTAGTCGGACTCGAAAGTAATAGCGCCATATCAAAAGGCCACTGTTAGCAACTTCCTTATATTTCAATACAATCACACGAGAGTCAACTACTGGAATTAAGAACAGTACATATGTACTGTATGTACTGCGAAACCCTTAAATCATGTATGTGGTTAGACACAACCATAAACAGTTCCAAGGTACAAGCTTACTAGCGACGAACGATTTTTACGATCTCACAATCGCGCAAGACCCGGCACCTCCACCAAGCCAGGATACCAGCCAGGATTAATAAATATAATTTCGACTACCCGGCACCTCAAAACGGTAGGATTTCTTGTGTAAATTTCGATATGAAGCCAAATATTTTTATCGAAAATGTTACCACTTATCGATATCGCATCGAAATATCGATTCGAATATCGAATATCGAATATCGAATATCGAACCAACCAAGGTCACCCGCTTTCTCGATCGTAAATTGCCGATTAAGTAGAGACAAAAGCAATCCACAACCATAAAAAATTGAAAACCTGTTATTTCGCTAACCATACAATGTCATCCCTAAAAACCAACATTTTTCACACATCGGCACAGGTGATAAGCTTTAAAAAATTCCAAGTGTATCGGTAAGAGTACAGGTACGTACAGGTTAACTACAGGTACGGAAATAGGTAAAAGTAAAAGTTTATTACGCCAAAGTACATCTGAGTATCTATTCAGAAGAAGTGAGACCACGGTTATGTAGTATTAGAGGCTGCTACTACCGAAAACTACCAAGAAATAATTTTTGCGATAAAAATCGGTGTGTGCTCCTTCGATATGACGCATGTCGTGTTTTGGTTTTTTTGATGTTGAAATGTACAATATACTAATTAACGACAACATTAGAGTTTACTTAACCGTAGAGGCTAGTTGATTTGGTTGATTTGATTTGTATTGCTTAGCGTATCATATTAATGGACTAATGCTATTCGAGACGATGAGTGGTGATAGATGAGGATGAGGGATGAATAGAAGAGGGGAGAGGAAACCCGGTTTCGGCACGTAGACTACTCCTTTCGAAAAGTACTAAGGGGACCAATGGGTTCACGTCCCAACCTAAAAGACGGTGTGACCTTGACAGTCATATAGTTTCCTCCGCTAACCCAGACTGTCGAGCAGACGTCGAGGAGAACGAAGCCGTTACAATAGCTCTCGAATACTCCATTGCTCTAAACAGCGGTATACGTGTGTTTCCGGGCAGAGCGTTCACCCACTCTCCCCCTGACCACGCCTGAGGTTGCTTAACTTCGGTGTTCGAGTGGGAACCGGCTAAGCGAACGTGGCTAAACCACCCACGTGTCTGAGATGAGTTTGTACGAACCTCAGGTTATTGCGACAAAGCAAGGCAACGTTCCTTCACTGGAAACCTCTGCCACTTTCTTTATCATTATCACTAACAACCACAACCCGCTTCTCCCCTGATAGGCTTCACTGGGTAAACATGACAAGCTAAGATGTTCCTAAAATTAATATCTGCCAAACTTGTAATTAAATTATAATTTAATATAAGGGAGAGGTAATATGATATTAATTTAAAATGACGGTGTGACTCGAATGAAGATTGTGTTTGCAGGTTGCGTGGGTGCGTATCGACACGCAGACGATCCTCACGATCCACGATCACGTGGTCACGCAAGATCCACGCATCACGCTGTCGCACACGGACCACCGCTCGTGGTACCTACACGTGAGGGAGGTACAGGAGACGGACCGTGGTTGGTACCTGTGTCAAATCAACACCGACCCGATGAGAAGCACGCAAGGATACGTGCAAGTAGTCGGTGAGTTCATAAGACAACACGAACACGTACTAGATCAGTTGCTTAGTTGGGTTACTCTTCTCACGCTACTGTAGGTTTTCACAAACAAGTGGAGGAATGCGTTATAGATTTTTAACGGTTTTTACTGCGTTATGGCAACAGATTTATTCTTGAACCTCGGAAGTCGGTAGTCCGAAAGAAAGTACTAAACTACTGACATTTTATTTCCTTGGAGTATGTGTAATGAAATAGGAATTAAACGATCACGAGCCACGAAGAAAATAGTAGATTAAATTTAAAATATTTATACTTATAAGTGTTGTTATGATATTATGTAAAAAGGTCGTTTCCAATGTACAACATTGCTACAATACAAACGCTATTACAAATACCACACAGTATATTATAACAAAACTGTATTATCATGTGTGCCAGCCTAAAGTATTAAGCGTTTGTGATGTCAATCAAATTATACAACATTTTGGGGCACCATATTGAAATAAAAAAATTACAAAGTACTTTAAATGAAAACAAGATGTGTTGCTGTACTAAAACATAATAATTATGCATCTAGACAAAATAGTGACATTATTAAATACTAGGAAAACGCTTAAGTCCCGCCGCGTTGTTGGATGAGCGTAATTGGTGCATTGAGCTGCCATGTGTAACGCGGATTTTCTGTTGTTCTGTGAAAAAATTATTGCTTAGTCGAAGATTTTTTTAAATTAAATTAAATAAAATAAAATTTTTTTTTTTTTTTTAATAAATCGTAATTTAAAAAAAATAAAAAATCGTAAAATTGCAATTTTCATAAGAAATAATTATTTGATTGCGCTCAAATTTTACACGAGTATATAAATTGATGAAATTAAGGTTCTGTGAAAAAACCATTACAATAGGATAAAGCATGTAGGTGTTATCAGTCAAAGAATTGTTTTAAAAAAGAAAAAACCCGTAAAATTTCGATTTTCATGAGAAAATAATTTTTCGATTACGCTCAAATTTCACACGAATATCTTAATTCATAAAATTAAGGTTCTGTGAAAAAATCATTACAATCGGATAAAGCGTGTAGGTGTTATAATTCGAAGAAATTTTTAAAAAATCGAAAAAAATCGTAAAATTGCGTTTTTTATAAGAAAAAATTTCCCGATTGCGCTCAAAAACGTGGCAGTTCTAAGTTCAGAGATTTCGAAGGCCTCCATAAAATTTCATCGCAATCGGAGTATCGGTTTAGCCGGAATCGTGTTAACAAACACACAAAAATACAAAAAAAAAAAAGAAAAAAAAACATTCCGGATTTTTTTCTCCAGTGTAGTGAAATGGAATCTTCGCTTCGCTCGCTACGCTCGCTACGCTCATCCAATAATACATAGTTTACATATGCATATACATACATATTACATAAAGCAGAGGGAAATGTCCAATTATTTGTCTTTAATTTTATCACAAACTCGATTGATATTTCCCTAAATAATTCTCAGGTCCGTAAAAATGTCGAAGCTGGTCAAGTACCAAATTTTCTTAGTTTTTAACATTTTGATTTCTACATCATGTTAACAAACGATGAAATAACTGATTTAGTTTGAGGTTTTTGAAACGTTTTGAATTATTTAAAGTGTTCTAAATACAGAATACATTATTTGCCTAACATTCACGTTTCACTTATTTTAAAATGATATTTTTAGTTTGAACAAGTGTTTCATTATCTTCGTAACAAACGACATCATCATCATACTATTATTATTATTTGGAGTGATGCGCGCGCACATTTCTCAGGTCCCTACCAATCACGTGAAAATATATTTTAATGAATGGAAACCTTCTGCTGGAAATCTAGTAAGTAGAAACACAAGTATAAATACGCGTATTTTGTCGAATCGTGCATACATTGTACTACTCATATTCCTAAGATATTTGATATATACCAGAATACACTTTGTTGCTTTTATTGCCAAATGTACATTTTGAACTCATATTCATCTCGTTGTTTAAAAAAACTTATATCTTAAAAAAAGATACAAGACTTTGAGAATTGAGGTCTCGTGAGTGCATGCTTCTGTTATAATCCCGGTAAGTCCCATGGGCAATCTTTAAGATGGGACAGACGCGCTGCTCACGGTACATTGCAAAACCAGCTTGCGAATTCAAAAGAATATATGAGGTAAATATACACAGCTAAGAGTAATCCGATTTATCATTTTACCTCATAATAACACCAACATATAAGATTACAGTAATATAGAATAGAGCAATTCTTTACAATTGTATAGAGTTATATTTCAACTAAAAACGTGCAAAGACTGTTACTACAATTTTTCAAGTTGATAATAATAGATATTTATTTCACTCCACTGAAATGAATTGTGAAATAAACTTGAGTAGTAAACCATGTTGGTGGATTCAAGGTCTTAAATAAGGTACCTAGCAACACCTTTTGACATGGATTAAATCATGCTTCACTTCGGTACACTGAAGTGAAATACTGAAAGAGATTACTGATGCGTAAGTCTGATTCGGGAGGACACAGAATCTCGTCACCGGCAACCGGACAGAATTTGTCAAGATTTTTACAATTAATTTACAATTAATAATCTAACCTCAATATCAATGGATTCAAAGTCATTGCTAGAAGGTAAAACCACGAACCCTATATTTGGGAAGGGATCACGTGATATATTTTTATAACTTTCAAGGAAATTATCATTTAACAACCAGCAACACAAATTTAATTTAATATTCATAGTACAATTATTCAGAAATTAAAAAAATGCAGTCAAGACCGTGTTTTTTTTTTGTTTTCAATAATTTCTGAAACTATATGAATAAGGCATTAAATAACCAAATCGAGATACAAATTTGATTTTCCAATTTGATTTTGTTTTTTAGATAACATTTCTTTATTGGATGAGCGTAGCGAGCGTAGCGAGCGAAGCGAAGATTCCATTTCACTACACTGGAGAAAAAAATCCGGAATGTTTTTTTTTCTTTTTCTTTTTTGTATTTTTGTCTGTTTGTTAGCACGATTCCGGCTAAACCGATACTCCGATTGCGATGAAATTTTATTGAGACCTTCGAAATCTCTGAACTTAGAACTGCCACGTTTTTGAGCGTAATAAAAAAAAAATTCTCATAAAAATCGCAATTTTACGATTTTTTTCGATTTTTAAAAAATTTCTTCGATTTATAATACCTACACACTTTGTCCGATTGTAATGATTTTTTCACAGAACCTTTATTTTATGAATTTCTATATTCGTGGAAAATTTAAGCGCAATCGAAAAATTATTTCTCGTGAAAATCACAATTTTACGGGGTTTTTTCTTAATTTAAACAATTCTTTGACTTTGAACACCTACATGTTTTATCCGATTGTAATGATTTTTTCACGGAACCTTAATTTTATGAATTAATATATTCGTGGGAAATTTGAGCACAATCGAATAATTATTTCTTATGAAAATCGAAATTTTACGATTTTTTTTCTTTTTTAAAATTACGATTAATTAAAAAAATTAAAAATTAAAGTTTATTTTTTATTTAATTTTAATATTTCTCGATTTGGTTGATCGGGAAACACTCCCGTGGGTGTAATTGTTTTTATTTACTACAATTCAGAAATTAAAAAGTCCGCCCCAACCGGGAATCGAACCACGGATCTCCCACATTCCAGGTGGACGTCTTAACCACTAGACCATCAGGACGGGTACATTTTAATCTCTGAATTGTAGTTGCATTATACATCTGAATGGATGGAACAGTACTGCAACGAATTCTGCGGCCGTTGAACTGACCACCAAACATTAATTATAATGTCATTACCTTTACGCAGGTATGAGCGAGGGTTTATTTCTCGATTTGGTTGATCGGGAAACACTCCCGTGGTGTAATTGTTTTTATTTACTACAATTCAGAAATTAAAAAAGTCCGCCCCAACCGGGAATCGAACCACGGATCTCCCACATTCCAGGTGGACGTCTTAACCACTAGACCATCAGGACGGGTACATTTTAATCTCTGAATTGTAGTTGCATTATACATCTGAATGGATGGAACAGTACTGCAACGAATATCTGCTGCCTTTGAACTGACCACCAAACATTAATTATAATGTCATTACCTTACGCAGGTATGAGCGAGGGTTTATTTCTCGATTTGGTTGATCGGGAAACACTCCCGTGGGTGTAATTGTTTTTATTTACTACAATTCAGAAATTAAAAAAGAAATATAAAATAAATAAAAAAATTAAAAAAAATCTTCAACTTAGTAATGATTTTTTCACAGAACAGAAAAATCCGCATAACACATGGCAGATCAATGCACCAATTACGCTCATCCAACAACGCGGCGGGACTTAAGCGTTTTCCTAGTAGTAGAAACAAATCCTTATCGTCTGCATGGTATAATGATGTACATACGAAATAAAATGAGAATATCAAATTATTAATGTCGTATTTATTGACATATTTTGTTTGTGATTTGTGGAAGAAATACAAATAACACTACTTTCGAACACATAGTATTATTTTAAAATAAATAACCTTTTCTAATTTTTTTTGTCTTTCAGTTTATTGTTCAATACTGCGATCTCGTTGTTAGTGTAAGAGTGGCCATACAAAATAAATGTATGATACCAACACAATTATTTACTTGATTTGAAACAGGTAGGTAAATAAGGCTCAGTATATTTGAATCATTATTCACCGACGATGCAGATCTAATCGGAATATGCAATATATTTTACATTATTTCAACCAAGAAAAATCACAGACCGTTCGCAATCTTTTGCGTTATGAGTGTACCAAACCGCACAGAATTATGCCCTCTGGGAATTTAATTATTGTGTTTTCTTATTTATAAGGGGTACGAAAAGAAGAAACTGTTTGATCGTATACTCAACTAGATCGTAAACATTCAAATTCATTCTAAAACAATCAGCTGTCAACTTCAAGATCAGACGAACAAAAGAGTTTAATATATACCCCAGGGTGAATTGAAAAACAAAGTTTCATTTTTTCCTCGATAAACTGACTATGACATTCGAAAAGTCTGTGAAATGAGAGAGAAAAACGGCGAAACGGGGAGCAGTTATCACGGCCAGAGAGCTTTCAGTTGAAGCTCGCCTACAAATAAAAGCGCACAAGCGAGACACCCTAGATGAGGCATGTCACAGAAAATTCAAATTTACATGTCATATCGGCTTTATTATTCCGACTCAACGCTGACGCTACAAGATAAAAAAAGTACTTTTCCGAAAACGGAAAATCAGCAAAAACGTGCCCTGTCTGTAAATACAATTCAGCCAGAAAATTAGATATAGTGTATGACGGTAAAAAATTATTTTAGAGAGAGTGAAAATGAACAGAAAGAGTTAATGAAATTGAAATGAGTGTCATGGAATTTTAAACCTAAAACAATTTGGTTAGTAGTCTGTGATTTTACATAATTTCCTTGAACGTTTGTGTTTGAGGGGGCGATCATCTGTACAAAATATTCTGCAAGTGCATTTTGATACACCCATATGTATACAAATATTTATGTTTAATGGTAAAAAAATCTATGTACATAGAATCATAAATGTACGGCAGGTAAAATGCATTTGTTTTCCACTGATGCCGACTGGAAAGGAATTAAGCAATGTCTTGTACCAAGGAGGGTGCGGGGGTGGCAAGGGATTCTGAGAGGGGTAAAATTCTGGCAAGAAGGTGAAACAAATTTTAAATTCTTTCAGTCAATAACATTGCTAAAATTGTTCAGAGAATATAATTCATAATTGGGTTTTAAATGCGTAGGTACACTTTTTGACTTATTGTAAACAATTTATGTTTAATTTTAAATTATTTGGAGAAAATATAAAACTAGGGTACTCAATTCAAATCAACTTAACGTCACAAACATGCACAGTGATATACTTTTTGACTAAGACGCATCACATCATCTTCTTCCAGACAAAGTAATGAATTACGTAGTGTTCGATCTCCACACTAACTAATCAGCCGTAGGAGACAAATTCGTTGGTAACTTTTCCCGACAAATCAGGATGACTGTCTAAATGACTTGGATTCAGTTCCTTTCATTCACATTTACTAAAATACAATGGTTGGCAATAGAATTATTTATTTTTAAAATACGCTGTTCAATTAAACATGGGTGTGTGTTCTCTATCTTCTTCACATCTGTTCATCATCCACATACATTTGAGTGTAATATCAAAGCATAACATATAATTAGTGAGGCAGTTCTGAAAACTTGAAATCGGTGGTGTCAAGTTATCGCCAGGTTAAAAACTTGCACCAATTTCCAAATAATTGTATTTTTAAGTATAAAAATCATAAAAACATTATTTTTTAAAACAAACAGTATAACGCACAGGTTAATTATTTCATACTTTTCTGAACTATAGTTTATTATTGTGTCTGCATTTTTGTATTAAGTTTTATTTTAAATGTTCTACTTCGAAAATCAGTTTTTATAACAATAGGATAGACTATAATTAAATAAATAGTAACAATTTGGTAGTGATTATTTAAGCATAAATAAAGTTACCTATAGCTTGCATCCATTTATTCGAATATTTTGAATGTTACATGTTTATAATTCTAAAATACGTACTACTAAATATAACATAAATTTAAAATGTATTTTATGACTTATTCCCCTTTTCCTAAAAAAAAAGTACTCAGGACTTAAAAAATGAACTAACTAAACTTGATTCTTAACGACGCAAAATGCAAATAAAGAGAGGAAATTCTGTCACTATCAAATTCAGTAAATAAAAGTAATAGTAAACTTGAAAAACACACCTCATTAGCGCCATGTGTTTGAGAGGTTTTATAACAATCGAATTACCTAGGCCTACATCAAATTTGCATCTTAATCGTTGTGGTAATTCCTACTTCCTTAAATCTTTGAACAGAATATATACATAATATACCATGTTTTTATGCTTGCTTCTATGGATTCGAAGTTTTATTTTCTGCAATCTAAGATCTCGATTCTACGATATATTTAAACGGCGACTTTTAGACTGTACTAGTGGCGTGTTAAAAACAATGTGTAACGTCATATACTCAAAATAAGTTCTTGGTACTAAGTGAATTACAGAAAATGTACATCTAATTATTTGAAATTAATCTTGTAGATGTTTGATAGATTTTAAAAATAATGTATTCATACTTTATATTATTTCTTCACATTAGAGACCTTGATTTTCTTTTCACGTGGTTGAGCTATAGCTATAAGAATGTTTATTTCTCTAGCCACGCATATTGCACCTACGTACAAAGGCTAAACGATTTATTAATCACGTGTGGTGTTTCTCTTTTATTTATTTCTTCGCACATACAAAACATCAACATACACAAACAATGAGCAAAACAGATTAGGCCCATTTTAACTAGGAAGAAAACCGAGAATGTGAGATGAGATTGATTGTAATTAATGTTAAATTTCATTCTCTGTGCTGGTAAAGATATGTGAAAATAAACACACAAAGTTCTGTAAGAAAGAACACATAACAAAAACTTGTAGAAATACAGCCAAACCTTACACACTCAAAAGGAATGAGATCTAAAAAAGGGCCAAGCGCATCTACCCTTCCACATAAAAGTACAGTGTCCCATAACAGCATCCTCGAAAAGCTTGGCAAATAGAATTTGCGATTATTAATTTACGTAATAGTTTATCAAGTTCTTTTTTTCTAATTAATTTAAACGTAATAACATGCAAATTCTATTTTGCCAAGCTTTTCGAGGATGCTGTTATGGGACACTGTACGTTTATGTGGAAGGGTAGATGAGCTTGGCCCTTTTTTAGATCTCATTCCTTTTGAGTGTGTAAGGTTTGGCTGTATTTCTACAAGTTTTTGTTATGTGTGTGATCTCATTACTTTTTCAAGTTCCATTACAAAATTATTTTCTAAAATATAATATTTTTATCAAAGTTGATTTAAATTCTATGGTATTAGCAGTAACAATATAGGATGTAAAATATCTAGACCGGATTCATGTACATCCTGGGTATAGGTGGTATAACCATGGTATAACGACGGTATAAGGACTGGACCCCAATTCTTGAGTTCGTGGGAGATGAGTTGAAAACGCAATTTGAAAACGAAGTCGTTTTCGTTTTCGAAGGAATTGGTATTCTTGAACGGTATCGTGGAAAACGTCATGGGTTGTGAGTTGAAAGCATTGATATTAATTAAACCCCTATAGTAGGCTAGATTAGCAGTCTCCTATACCTCCGCACAGGCGCGAGCGTAGCAAATTGAAGACTCAACCGGCCATTTCAAGATGGCGATTTGGTGTTTTAATTTATGCTTTTTTAATGCAATAAAGTATTTTACTGGATTGTTTGATATGGTTTTAGCTTGTGCAGCATGGTATTAAACAAAAGAAACAATACGAAGTGATTGCATAAGGGAATTTAGTAATCATTTGGTGTTAAAGGCTAGTATGCTTACCTGTCAACCTGGCGGCAATCTTGAGAACTATTTGGCCACAAATCGCTCCCATTTGATTAACATGTAAACTGTCATTTTAAGATGGCTTCTATTGTACCGGAAGTGGACCACCGACTGCTGGTCTAGCCAATTATATAGGATGTCTATGGTTGAAAGAGTATCACGAAATCCAAACACTTTAAAAAGATTTGCGTATAGCAAAGAGCTCGAAAAAAGTTCTATATTTATTCTAGATGGCAGTGCCTTCATAAACGCGGGCCAATCGAAAGACAAGTTGTATGAAATGATTTGATTGTTGCAATTATGTAAACAAACAGTTGAGCAAGTTCATATCAAAACAATGTTGTGCTGGCATAGGGTTGGCTAGGCTTGTCAAACATGTAATGTAAGTATGAATTTTACTAGTCCTATAGCCAAATGGAACTTTAGACCTACACTTTTGCATTATAAATAATTTTCCACATCTGGGCCTAGGCCAGGGACGGTTTCTGATTTGTTTTATGAGAGTATAATGACACCTTTTCTCGTTCCACACAAAGAAGAAAAATTTTAAATGTCCGCTATTTGTTTACGTATCGCACTTTCCCGCCTAACTCTGCTTATACCGTCAACAAGTGTCAAGTAACTATGGTTACTTGTTGATTGTATGCCAAGTGTTTAAGGCTTATTTTAAAACCTTTATTTGGAAGCCTTCCAACAAACTTTTTCAACTTTTTTTTTCAAAAGAGACTATATCTCTATAACCTTAATGTCCATGTAAAATATGAACATTGTAGTCCCACCCGTCTGGTCAGAATCGCGGGCCGACGTATTAGATGTTAGCAGTAGTAGGCAGTAGTAGGCAGTAGTAGGCAGTAGCTAACATCCTTAAAGTGATTTTGAGCATGTTTCAAGCCATTTTTTCACCAAGAAGGAATAATCGTACCCCAATAAAATTTGGCATGTGTTGTCAGGTACCTAAATCCCCTCGATTGTGATAGTTTTCAAGTTCACATCACGTTACATGACGGCTGGGTAACACCTTGAAATCACCCCAAACTCTGCTTGGTGTATAAGGTGCTTGAGTGTGTAGCGCACCGCGGCTTGGCTGCGGCGCCCTAACGGGCACCTAGATAACTAATCAGAAAGTTCAAGCAAGTTTTTTTAAACGTTCTTGTAAAGCATTTGTTCACCCAATGCTTAAGTTACAAAATTTTTAGAAAACAAGCAATTGCAAGTTTCTTGATTTAACTTAACTATATAAGATTAAATTCCAGCACACACTATATTATAACAAATAGATGTTGTTGATTCAAATTTTCTTTCAATCCATGTTGAACCAACACACATTATTGAAGATTTTTTTGTTGTGTTGTTCATTGAACACATTAAACACTTAAGATTTTTTTTAAACTGCAACCTTATACAAAACGACATGAAATGAATTATAAATGTCTTATAAGCACGTAGAGTGACTGAGTGAGGTTAAAATTAAACACTTTCCTAGCTGTATTGCTCTACATTTTTGTGATACTTTGAGCTTACTTGACACCTTACCTGGTTTACCCTTAAAGGTAACTGATTGGTGGATTAATATAAAAACTTGCATTTATAAGGGTTCGAGTTTATGAACCTACGAGAGTACTTCATGTATTGGATTATTGATGCTGAATAATTTTTAAGGTTTAATGGTTTCACGAGTAGAATTTTATGAACAGCTAACATACGATGAACATTGAATAGAATTTATTAAGCTATACGTACATTTACATATCTCCACACAAGCCTGAATGATTGTCATAATCCCAACCGAAAACAAAATCAATCATTTTAATTAGCCTGCAAAGTATATTCGTGACTGATTAGTGCAATGGCATGAACAAAATTAATCCGTTTCACATAGTAATAATTATCCTAGTTAGTTACAGACGGGAGTTAAGAACAACTGAGCGAAAAAGATAAAAGGATTGGAAAAATACCCCAGAGGCAGTGCTTTCAGTATTACGTGCTTACTATACAGTGCACACACCATTCCCATAAACTTTAAACGTAATTTGTCTGATAAGCTATAAGTGCTATAGCTTTGTATAGTAATCTAAACTATATTTCCGGATTCGACGAATTGCTGTGAGTATAAAAATCTACGGTTGCCCATTCTAATATGTATGAGCATTCTTAATTATTGCGTGAGCACGCTCATTTGTGTGTACACATTGCGGTTCACTTATTAACATTGCAAAAAACATGAAGGGACCCGTGACGAAACTATGTGGCTTGCTGTTGTTTAGGCGTGTGTGTATTGGAAATAATTAGTTATTAGAGCTTCACTTACACAATAAATAGACCACAACTTCGAAAGTGATAAGGATTCCGGTTTACCCAATGAATTTCTGACAAACCGCTTTGATTTCATATCGCATTGTGTTTGTCTGCGGGAGCGTGTTAGAATATTCCAAGCAAGGACACCAGCTGACACTGCGGTATGTGATGAAAAATTTGTTTTTGTACAAAAAACAAATGAACGCGAATAAAAAGCCACGACCCTAGCACCACATTTGCGAAATATTAGAACATTTTTCAAACTTAAATACAAATAAAAATGTCCCAACAGTGTAGAAAAATAACCAATTTGCAACTTTCTTCTAAAAATGTGTTAAAAATTGCATAATCTTGTTAGTGGTTTAAAAGATATATTTTTCTGCCCGTCAGCGCAACCCTATCACCCCTCCCAAACCCGAAAAGTTGCAATTGAGTCGGCCAGGAAAAAGTAATAATAATGAGTGTTTCCTTCTAGATTGGAATCGTTATTAAGTTATAAATGGATGAAAACGAACCCTGTAAGAGATTGAGATAAAAGGTCTACTCTTTCTTCGGAAAATTCAATTTATTTCCAATATCGGCTGGACACGTGGGCATTATGATTTCATTGTAAGGGTTGGTAAAACCCACGAGGGCTAGTCTTCGTACCAACATACGTTTAGAAACGACGTCTAGAGAGAGTATCTATGTGCAATCTAGCGCACAAGTAACAGCAGCTCGCTGGTCGGGCGTCCAATACAGAAGTTTGTGGGATCGATTCTCAGTTTGGTCTTTAGTGCTGGTCTAGTTTAGAGAAATTCAAAGAAGAGATTTAACGAGTCGCTTAGTCGTAAGGAATAATCGCAAGTAATTCGCTTGAGAAAAAGAGCTGCCCCTGTGTCTATTATAATCTCAAACTAGTATTTAATCATGTGCAATATCTGTTCTCGCATAATTAATAAAATTCAGAATGAGTGAAATAATATTGTTATACAAATATGTATTAAACTCAAAGAATAATACATCTCATTTGGTTCTGGCTACAGAAATGTTGCTCGCTGGTTCCGTACAATCAAATTTCGTATTTAGCTATTACATAAAACTCATACATTCTAACTTTTATTTTATTGATTCAATTTTATTGATGCATTCAATTCTATTTATGTTTCATTCACCTTGATTGTGTTTCTCCAATCGTCATGGGTGACCAACCTCGTGTCAGTTGCGTTGTAAACGTGATTAATTCTGGTTTTTCTATCCATGCAGTTCTCCCCACTATCCTAGACGAAGAATCAATCACTGACCTTGAAGTTCATCTTGTTGTAAACGTGATTAATTCTGGTTTCTATCCATGCAACTCTCCACACTATCCTAGACGAAGAATCAATCACTGACCTGAAAGTTCTAGTTTTGTTGTAAACATCGTTAATTCTGGTTTCTTTACAGTTCCCCCCACATCGCGGACGAAGAATCAAGCACTGACCTTGTAGTCAGGGAGATGGTGAATGTGACCTTGACATGCAAGGCTGAAGGTCATCCCGAGCCTTTCATCATGTGGCGTAGAGAAGATGGGGAAGAGTTTATCTACAATGGAGATAGCGGTGAGTTCCTTAATTACTCATATTTTGCTTTCAATTTTTAGTAAATTATTTTTCACTCCTGAGTTGTTCCACGATTTAAATATTTAACTATTACTTCATTGCTCATATTTATTATTACATATCGATTCATTTCCGGAAAAAAAAAACGTATTAACATGCATTTTAATGGAAGATTCTATTGTAGCAGTACAGTATATTTAGTAAAACTTAGCTAATAATATACTACTACACTTACATTGTGACTATACTTTTTTCATTAATCGAAGCGTCAGCTGATATAACGTTGTAAGTAGCATTTTCACTTTTATTCAGTAAGTGTAAAAAAAATACTTACAACATTGTTCCACTTACCTTATAAAGGATCTGTACTTACAACATTCTTAAATGGAAAAAAAGGGAAAAGACGAAAAACTTACACATGAAATAAATAGGACGTGAATTGAAAGAAATTGTTCAACGTCATTGAAGAGCAAAGCAAGTAAATAAGATAAAACGCAATTCACTGTAAACAACAAAAATCCGAAATTGATTGTTTTACAACCATAACAACCTGATGTACTCAAATATGTGTATGTGTATTTAGTTATTACATATATTGTTGATGTGTTAATATTCACGCAGTCCAAAACTCAAATTACCATCTACGAAACACAGTGTAGCTAACATTGACGGTTTAGTAACTTCATTTATTAATATAGCTATAGTTGTCTTATAAATCGTAACCTTCAATTGCAACAATACATGGACGAAATAGATTTAGATGCAAATTGTGTTTATTTCTCGATAACCATCTGGTTTTAAGTTTGTCTAGGTGTATTTTGATTACGTTGTGTATGATAGTAAATATGTTAGAAAGAAATGCATAATAGCATTGACTGAGCATTGAATCAATTGACTCTATTCGACATCGATTTGCCGACTTTAAAAAAAAATCGGGCAATCACTTCTGAAACCATTGTAAGAAACTTGGTATTTTACTTATTTTTTAGGAATTTTTGATGCCGATTTTTGTTTTTGTTGTGATGTCGAAATTATTGGTTTGACATCGATTACGAATTTATAATCGAATCCCAAACCTACTATAAATAGTCTTATATAAAAAGGGGAAAAATAAATAATCGAAATAAGTGTGAAGACAAGAAATTCCAAAGAAACGGTTTCAATTATTTATATTTAAGTGTATAATTAAATAAGAGTATTTAATAGATGCTGGTAATTTATTCTTTTATATTGTCGGCGTCGATATTTTGTTGGAAATACGTGAAAGATAACTGGAAATGATTAAAGACAATAGATATAGACATGAAGAGCGGTAAGCGTGCGACCTGCGAAGAAACAAAATGAAATATCTCCCGTGACGAGTAAAACTGTAAAAAGAGAAGTAACTCGTGCACCGTGGTTTGAAAATATATCCTGTTAGATTTGTGTGGTTCGTTGGGTTTGTGGGTCACCCCCGGTTTCAAATGCAAAATTCAGGAAGTTTTACTGCAATTCAGAACATAGTTTTAGGGATTTATAAATGAGTTAATTTTTAGCATAATTACTAGCACTCATGCTAGCTTATGATTTGAAATTTCTACATAGCATTAGAGAACAAATTTGTCAAAAGTGGCTTCGGTAATGTATGATATATATATATATATATATATATATTGCGTGTATTTAATTTATTTGCATCTAAGGAGGCAAACAGTTCAAATCTGAAGTTGACCACCTCCATTTTACAATCAATATATTTTTCTACCAGTGTATTAGTAAATGAGTAAACAATAATATTAATAATTTTTAACTATATTTTTCGCAGTTCGAAATATTAGAGAACTATATTTTGCGGGTCAATTCACTGCGTTGAAATACTTTTTATAATATCCTGACATTTCGATACGACTGTGTGAACGTTACACGCATTTTTAAATTGTGTTTAAAAAAATGTTGAAAAATATACTTTTTCAAACTTTCTTTAACAACAGTTCATTATTTTGTCTTCATTTGTTTAATTAGCTTTCTTGAGCTGTCCTACTTTGCAAATCAGTTTTTTATAACATAATATGATGTACGTAAACTAGATAAATACATATAAAAACACCATCATCTCAGGGAGAATAAAACCCTCACATTTGATGGTTCGTGCAGAGATGGAATTTTCATTTGTTGAACAAAGTTTATATCACTAAGCATATATTAATCATGAAAAAACTCATGCATTCTGCCATGATATTTATATACACCGCCACAACAAAACCGTAAAACCCAAAAAGAGTGATAGCTACTACATGTAAAGGTTAACATCTTTGTTTCAGCAGCTAGCTAACTAACCAATGTGTGTTAAATATATTAATTTTAACACGGGTTGTGTAATTGTTATATAAAGTGTGTACGAGTGGCCTCATAGACAAACTAATTGCTTCACTTAATGAACTGTAAAAAGTCTAATAGAAAAAAGAACATGCATTCTGCCATGATGTTTACATGCACTGTCAAAACAAAAACTTAAACAGAGAGTATAGCTCAATTAAATACACTACAGCAATATCATGTTCTTCAGGAGGCTTGTCGATGATTCAAGAGGTAAAAACGAGTTATTAATTATATAAACACTTGCACGGAAATACCATAAAATAATAATCCCTGTGGAATTTTAATTCGTATACATGTTATTCAGTTATTCATAGCATAGCTTACTCGACACAATTTCCGATAAAATAAAGTAGGAATCCGGCGAAGTGTTTCATTACTGAAATTCCACTTCGCCCTTCATTTTTATTCATACACGTTTTATAAATGACGTTACAGTTGCCTGTTTCGGGGTTTAACATTTACTTTGCATAACATTTTCTATCTTTAATCATTATGTTTGTATTGTGTGTACAAAGGTTACTTTATACCTCGTATTATAAGAGAATTGAAAAAATAAATGTCCGTTTATTTGTTTTCAATACAATTGAATTGAAAACATAAGGTAAATATGATTAAAATGTCTACCATCCTTTGACAGAACGATGTTATTTTTTCTTTTTTTTGCGTTTTCCGTCTCGTTGTGGAAATATACTGGGATTCTGACATAGCTTTGTACAAGATAGTTTGGAAAAGTGTCTGAAAATGTCAAGTGAGCAAAGAAAATAAAACAAGAAACTTTAATTTGACAGTTTGTATCAAAAAGATATCGCCGTAAATTTTTTCATTTGTGTGCCTTCATTTATAAAAAGACAATGGTTAAAATATATCAATATTATACTTGACTTGAAAGACAAAAAATATTTTCCACTAAAACGTAATTATTTGCAGTTTGTATCTATCTATTTCCACTATCTATAAAATATTAAGATTAATCACTATTAACTTGATAAAAGTCTAGATGACCCTAAAATATGTTATTTAGATAAAACATAATTGTTAAATGTATTGTGGAATAGAAATTGACAATATTTTTTAACACTCGTATTAATTACTATACAATGTAATAAATTCAATATCTCCTTGTCATTTCTTTTTCAATATAAAAAATAAACTGAAGTAATTTTATGGTAGATCCAAAATAAATTGAAATGCACATTAATGATTTAAAGGGAAAGTATTGTTCTGATTTGGTCTATTTATTTAATTGATTACATGCACTGTTATTTTCCTACCACAGGTGGAAAATTGAGGGGAGGGGGATGTAACCACCACGTATATGCAAATAATGCAAGCCTGTTTCTGTCGCTAACTGATGCAATTTCTTAAAACAGTCTTACATAATATATTTTAATTGTTAAGCCAGTGTAACGAATTATGCAAGAAAGTACACAATAAAATAATAAGTAAACTGCATTGTTACTAACTTTACAAAAAACACAAGACAGACGGTATTTAAATTGTATTTACGGCGTATCTATTAATAGTAGTTCTCATTAAAGAAACATATCGAAAAAATGTACTTTAAATATTGTTTCAAAGACTGCTGCAGGAACAAACGACGTTTACCGACAATGTCATTTAATTTGCTGATAATGATAAGTAGGTCTAATGATTTATTATAAATATTATGTTTATAAAGAGGACTAAAAAAACATGTAGGTAATTAACAATTATAAGGCGTTGTAGCTCTACCGTTGTTTTATAACCAAATAACATCTTAGTTCAGTTAATATTTTCATTGAATAAAACGCGTTTGCTTCTGTTTCTTCGTCCATGGTTTTAGCTATCGCTGGACAAAACAAAGTGACAGTATCGGCGGGTGGGGTGAAGGGTGGGGGGGATGGTAGATGAGCAGCGGCTTGCCATGGAAGTGGAGTTCTCTTTCACATCATAGACCGTAATAATACACTTCACTGATGGTACATACAAAATATCAAGCCCTAGATTCTATGAACTAGGAAAACGCTTAAGTCCCGCCGCGTTGATGGATGAGCTTTTTTAAGTTTTTGGTTTGCGTGGGATATCTTTACTTTTGCAAGTGCTTTGCTTTGCTGCCTATGCATTGTAGGTGATTGTTGTCAAGTTTCTATTGTTTCTTGTAAATTGTTATTATTTACCGTAAAAAACTTATATTAAAAGCTTTATTTCTATGGATTCTGGCTTACTTTTTCAACTGTCTGTTTCAAAAGGTACTACATCACCATAACCTTAATGACCATGTTTTAATGAACGTTGTAGCCCCACCCGTTTGGTCACAATCGGCCCAAATGGCACGAAAATATCGCACTAAAAATCGAAAAAAAATCGTAAAAGTACGATATTCATGAGAAATATTTCTTCGATTGTGCCCAAAAACAATACACCTCTAAGTTCAGAGATTTCGAAGGTCCCCTCAAATTTTCATCAAGATCGGATATGCCGTTTGCCCGGTAGAGAGCGAACAAACAGACAAAAAAAAACACCCAAGCTAATTTTTTTGGTGGGGTCAGTGAAATTGAAGTCTTCCCTTCGCTCATCCAATTAATAACTATTTATAATTTTGTGCAATAAAACTAACAATGAGATCAACAAATTATCACTAACTTGAAGAACTAAAACCAGAATTAGTATATTTTAAACTAATTTTTTTATATTTTGAATCACAGAATGTTGTATTAATTGGATGAGCGTAGCGAGCGAAGCGAGTGAAGCGAAGACTTCAATTTCACTGACCCCCCAAAAAATTTAGCTCGGGTTTTTTTTTTTTTTTTTTTTTTTTTTTTTTTTTTTTGTTTGTTTTTTTCGTCTGTTTGTTCGCTCTCTACCGGGCAAACGGCATATGCGATCTTGATGAAAATTTGACACGATCTTCATTTTCTCTGAACTTAGACGTGCCACGTTTTTGGGTACAATCGAAGAAATATTTCTCATGAATATCGTACTTTTACGATTTTTTTCGATTTTTTTTCGCGATATTTTCGTGACATTTGGGCCAATTCTGACCAAACGGGTTAGGCTACAACGTTCATATTTCACATGGACATTAAGGTAATGGTGATGTATTGCTTTCTGAAAGAAAAAGTTGAAAAAGTTAGCCAGAATCGAGAGAAATAAAGCTTTTAATTTTCGTTTTTTGACTTTTTGTGCGATATTTTCGTGCCATTTGGGCCAATTCTGACCAAACGGGTGGGGCTACAACGTTCATATTATACATGGACATTAAGGTTATGGTTATGTAGTACCTTTTGAAAGAAAAAGTGGAAAAATTTAGCCAGAATCCATAGAAATAAAGCTTTTAATACAAGTTTTTTACGTTAAAATAATACCCAAATTTACAAAAACAAAAGAAAAATTGACAACATTCACCTTCAATGGTAGGCAGAAAACAAAGCCTTGCAAAAGTAAAAAATCCCACGCAAACAAAAACCTTTAAAAAAAACTCACCCATCAACGCGGCGGGACTTTAGCGTTTTCCTTTGTTTTAATTTTGGAAAAACCTAAAGTCCCCCCCCGCGTTGATGGGGTGGCGTTTTTTTAATTTTTAGTTTTGGGGGAACCCCTTTTTTCCTTTGCAAGTGCTTTTGAAGCATTCGGTGATTGTTGCGAGTTTTAATGTTCTTGTTTTAATTGTTTTTACTAGGAAAAAACTAAAGTCCCCCGCGTTTAGATGAGATTTTTTAAATTTTTTGTTTGCGTGGGATTCTTTACTTTTTCAAGTGCTTTGTTTTGTTGCCTACGTTGTAGGTGATTTCTGTTAGTTTTTTTTTTGTTTTTTGTCAATTGGTATTATTTACCCTAAAAAAATTTAAATTGAAAGCTTTATTTCTAGGATTTGGCTAACTTTTTCAACTTTTTCTTTTAAAAAGGGACTACATCACCAATCTTAATGTAATGTATAATTCAACGTTGTCCCCCCCGTTTTGGTCAGAATTGGCCCAAATGGCCCGAAAATACGTAAAAAAAAAAATCAAAAAAAATTATATTAAAGCTTTATTTCATAGTTCTGACTAACTTTTTTCAATTTTTTCTTTTTAAAATGTACTACATACCAAACCTCAAGTGCATGTACTAGGAAAAACGCTTAAGTCCCCCCCGCGTTGAGGATGAGCTTTTTAAAGTTTTTTTGTTTGCGTGGGAAACTTTACTTTTGCAAGTGCTTTGTTTTGCGCCTACGATTTTAGGTGATTGAGTCAAGTTCTGTTGTTTCCTGTCAATTGGTATTTTTTACCGCAAACAACTTGTATTAAAGCTTTTTTTCTAGGCTTCTGGCAACGTTTTCCTTTTTCTTTCAAAAGGTACTACACACCTAAACTTAATGTCCATGTTAATATGAACGTTGTGCCCCCCCCGTTGGCAGAATTGGTCCAAATGTCACCCCCCAAAAATCGCACTAAAAAAACAAAAAACTTATATTTTTTAAGCTTTATTTTCTATAGATTCGGGCTTTCTTTTTCAATTTTTCTTTCAAAAGGTTACATCACCATTCCTTAATTCCATGTGAAATATGAACGTTGAGCCCCCCTTGTTTGGTCAGAATCGGCCAAAATGTCACGAAAATATCGCACTAAAAATCGAAAAAAAATCGTTTTAAAAAACGAAATTATTTTTGGAAATATTTTTTCGATTGTACCCAAAAAAAGTAAAAAAATCTAAGTTTTAAGAGTTTCAAAGGTCCCCTTTAAATTTTTATCAAGATCGGTATGCCGTTTTTCCCGGTAGAAAGCGAACAAACAGACGGGAAAAAAAAAAAAAAAAAAAAAAAAAAAAAAAAAAAAAACCCCCCGGCTAAATTTTTTGGGGGGGCAGGGAAAATTAAGTTTTCGCTTCGCTCATCCAAAAATATGCATGTTTTAGCCCCACCCGTTTGGTCAGAATTGGCCCAAAGGCACGAAAATACGCACAAAAAAAAACGAAAAAAATCGTAAAGTACGATATTCACGAGAAATATTTCTTCGATTGACCTTACTAGGAAAAAAGCTAAAATCCCCCCCCGCGTTGATGGATGAACGTTTTTGTAAGTTTTTAGTTTGCGTGGAACCACTTTTCCTTTGCAAGTGCTTTGTAATGCATTGTAGGTGATTGTTGTCGAGTTTCTAATGTTACTTGTTAATTGTTATTACTAGGAAAACGCTAAAGTCCCGCCGCGTTGATGGATGAGATTTTTAAAGTTTTTAGTTTGCGTGGGATATCTTTACTTTTTCAAGTGCTTTGTTTTGTTGCCTACGCATTGTAGGTGATTGCTGTCAAGTTTCTTTTGTTTCTTGTCAATTGGTATTATTTACCGTAAAAAACTTATATGAAAAGCTTTATTTCTATGGTTTCTGGCTAACTTTTTCAACTTTT
Source organism: Sweltsa coloradensis (assembly GCA_024449915.1). Lineage (NCBI taxonomy): Eukaryota > Metazoa > Arthropoda > Insecta > Plecoptera > Chloroperlidae > Sweltsa > Sweltsa coloradensis. The sequence goes on from JAMZAV010000103.1 coordinate 238,407, forward strand.
TCTTTTAAGAGGTACTACATCACCATAATCTTAATGTACATGTATAATATCAACGTTGTAGCCCAACCTGTTTGGTCAGAATTGGCCCAAATGGCACGAAAATATCGTAAAAAAAAATCAATAAACTTATATTAAAAGCTTTATTTCTATAGATTCTGACTAACTTTTTCAACTTTTTCTTTCAAAATGTACTACATCACCATAACCTCAATGTCCATGTACTAGGAAAACGCTTAAGTCCCGCCGCGTTGATGGATGAGCTTTTTAAAGTTTTTAGTTTGCGTGGGATATCTTTACTTTTGCAAGTGCTTTGTTTTGCTGCCTACGCATTGTAGGTGATTGTTGTCAAGTTTCTGTTGTTATACCTGTCAATTGGTATTATTTACCGCAAACAACTTGTATTAAAAGCTTTATTTCTATGGCTTCTGGCTAACGTTTTCAACTTTCTCTTTCAAAAAGTACTACATCACCATAACCTTAATGTCCATGTATAATATGAACGTTGTAGCCCCACCCGTTTGGTCAGAATTGGTCCAAATGTCACGAAAATATCGCACTAAAAATCAAAAAACTTATATTAAAAGCTTTATTTCTATAGATTCGGGCTTACTTTTTCAACTTTTTCTTTCAAAAGGTACTACATCACCATTACCTTAATGTCCATGTGAAATATGAACGTTGTAGCCCCACCCGTTTGGTCAGAATCGGCCCAAATGTCACGAAAATATCGCACTAAAAATCGAAAAAAAATCGTAAAAGTACGATATTCATGAGAAATATTTCTTCGATTGTACCCAAAAACGTAGCAAGTCTAAGTTCAGAGATTTCAAAGGTCCCCTTCAATTTTCATCAAGATCGCATATGCCGTTTGCCCGGTAAAAGGCGAACAAAAGAGGGGAAAAAAAAAAAAAAAAAAAAAAAAAAAAAAAAACACCCGAGCTAAATTTTTTTGGGGGGGTCGGTGAAATTAAAAGTCTCGCTTCGTCACCCAATAATATGATTTTGTAGCCCACCCGTTTGGTCAAAATTGGGCCAAATGGCACGAAAATATCGCACAAAAAATCGAAAAAATGTGAAAGTACGATATTCACGAGAAATATTTCTTCGTTTGTACCTTACTGGAAAAACGCTAAAGTCCCGCCGCGTTGTGGATGAGCGTTTTTTGTAAGTTTTAGTTCGTGGGAAAACCCTTTTTCTTGAAAGTGTTTTGTGAATGCTTGGGGTGACTTTTGTCAATTTTTCATGTTTCTTTTTGTTTTTATTAAAACCTAAAAAAAAACATATTTTAAAACCTTTTTTTCAATGCATTTGGTAATTTTGTCAACTTCTGAAAATTTTTTTTTAAAAAGGTATACATCCCCATAACCGAAATGTCCATTGAAATATGAACGTTTTTGTCCTACCGTTTGGCAAAGGGCCTAAATGTGAAAAAATTACCATTTAAAAGTAAAAAAACTCATATTAAAACCTTTATTTCTATGGATTCTAGCTAACTTTTCAACTTTTTCTTTCAAAAGGTACTACATCACCATAACCTTAATGTCCATGTGAAATTAAACGTCGTAGCCCCACCCGTTGGTCACAATCGGTCAAATGCGATGAAAATATCGCACTAAAAATCGAAAAACTCATATTAAAACCTTTATTTCTAGGATTCTAGAAAATTTTCTCAGCTTTTTCTTTAAAAGGTACTTTATTACCAGAACCTCAATGTCCATGTGAATATGAACGTTGTAGCCCTACCCGTTTGGTCAGAATCGGACCAATTGTGACGAAAATATCGAACAAAAAATCAAAAAAACTCATATTAAAACCTTTATTTATATGGGTTCTAGCTAACTTTTTCAGCTTTTTGTTTCAAAAGGTACAAACATCACCATAATCTAAAGTTCATGTGAAATATGAACGTTGTAGCCCCACCCGTTTGGTCAGAATCGACCCAAATGTGACGAAAATATCGCACTAAAAATCGAAAAAATCGTAAAAGTACGATATTCATGAGAATTTTTCTTCGATTGTACCCAAAAACGTAGCAAGTCTAAGTTCAGAGAAAACGAAGGTCCCCTCAAATTTTCATCAAGATCGCATATCCCGTTTGCCCGGTAGAGGGGGCGAACAAACAGACAGAAAAAAAAAAAAAAAACAAACAAAAAACAAAAAAAAAAACATTGGAGCTAATTTTTTGGGGGTCAGTGAAATTGAAGTCTTCGCTTCGCTCGCTACGCTCGCTACGCTCATCCAAAAACGTGGCAAGTCTAAGTTCAGAGATTTCGAAGTTCCGTCAAATTTCATCAAGATCGCATATGCCGTTTGCCCGGTTAGAGAAGCGAACAAACAGACAAAAAACAAAAAACAAAACAAAACAAAACCCGAGCAAAATTTTTTTGGGGGGTCAGTGAAATGAAGTTCTCGCTTCACTCGCTTCGCTCGCTGCTACGCTCATCCAATAAACTAAAAAAAAAACTCATGTCAAAACCTTTATTCTATGGATTCTGGCTATTTTTTCAACTTTTTCTTTCAAAAGTTACTACATCACCATAACCTTAATGTTGATGTGAAATATGAACGTTGTAGCCCCACCCGTTTGGTCAGAATCGGCCCAAATGTCACGAAAATATTGCACTAAAAATCGAAAAAAAAATCGAAAAAGTACGTTTATTTTATGGGTTTTTGTTACCTTTTTCAATTTTTTTTTTCACAAGGTACTACATCAATATAACCTTAATGTCCATGCAAAATATGAACTTTGTAGCCCCACCCATTTGGTCAGAATCGGCCCAAATGTTACGAAAATATCGCACAAAAAATCGAAAAAAATCGTACAAGTGCGATATTCATGAGAAATATATCTTCGATTGTACCCAAAAACGTGGCACGTCTAAGTTCAGAGATTTCGAAGGTCCCCTTCAATTTTCATCAAGATCGCTTATGCCGTTTGCCCGGAATCGTGAGAACAAACAGACAAAAAAACAAACACACAAAAAAAAATTGGAGCTAAATTTTTTGAGGGGTCAGTGAAATTGAAGTTTTCGCTTCGCTCGCTACGCTCATCCAATTACTTAAGCTAGAACATGGTTTAGTTTAACGGAAAGTGAAGATAGATGTATAAGGTTGTGTACCTTAACAAGTTTTTAAAGTAATTATGCTATGTCTGTTTGAGGTTTATTAGACATCAGGTATGGAATGTGTTACCCTCTGACGTAAATCACGAACAGTTGCATGCGTCTTCATGCGTATCTTCACGCAAAGTGACGAATACGGCCAAATAATTTTCCGTTAGCTGAGAATATCATTTGTATTTTATTTGTAATTTGTATTGGTTTGCATCATTCTGTAACTCAAACTAAATTCTGTAAGATACTGTAAATGTTATGGAATGTATACGATAGAGTCTACAAATTATATCCTAGCTTAGGCTATTGTGAAACTTACAGTCGGACTTAAAAAAACTTCATAAATCATAATACATACATACGTACATAATTTTGACATATTTGTGTTGTGTTCCATTAGTCTACTTATTTCCAGAATCATTAATTACATTGCAAATGTTTTTTAAACAATGGTACATTTTGTTGATTAAACGTTTTGATTGAGAAGGCGTTTCAAAACCCAAACTATATATTTTGTATTTTTATAATGCATGTGACCCTTCGTGTTGACATAATACATTATTATTCATTTCAACATGACCATGACATGACATGACTACCACATTGTAGCTTTGTGGCTTTAAAATAGATTTTAACAGAAGTTTAGAATTATTCACTGAAATTAGAAAATGCTTCCAGCAAAAATGTGTACTCAAAACAGTTAATTTTCTGAAACTTGCCTACTTGATGCACCCACTCGTCATTTCAAGCCTACATTCACGAATTCTTTAATCTACAACACAATGTTGCATATCATTATAAGTTGAGTTTTGTCTGTTTCGGTACAGCATGTACGATAAAAAAGAATGTTTTTCCAAGGACAACGTTACTCCTACAACTCCATGGTTGTTCATTAAAACTTATTTGTGTTGTATACAATAAAGGCGTGTTTAAAACAATATATTTTAAGGTTATAAATTAATTAATAAATAAATAAATGAATGAATGAATGAATGAATGAATGAATGAAATGAATGAATGAATGAATGAATGAATGAATGAATGAATGAATGAATGAATGAATGAATGAATGAATAAATAAATAAATAAATAAATAAATAAATAAATAAAATAAATAAATAAATACATATAATAAATGCGCCTGTTCACAAATGATGATAAAATTTGAATTTGAATGATAAATTTTAAACTAAGATTTATTTGTTCGACTTTTAAACCATGCGAATAAATAAAAATATTAGAACCATGAAAACTAACTTACCAATAAAAAAACGAAGAACTATTAAATAAGTTAAAAGTATTCGAGTCCACCCAAAACTGATTTTCAGTGAGGTACTTGAATTGAAGCTGCTGGAAACCAGGTTTGTCGACGCGCCATAGAAGAGTGCATATGTCAGCCAGCTCTCATTACTCGAAATGAGGACTGCTTGTTGGCCACGATTCACCCTCATATGCTGCCAACATCGGCTACACATTTACTCTCACTCCCGAAACTATTTTGCTTTAATTTGGTGGAGGCGCCGGGTACGCAGGATTTTATTTCATAGCTTGGTAAAATGTCATTTTAGCATATTTAAAAAAAAAATAAACAAATTATAACACAATTTACAAGTTCTGTGTGAATTAACTTTGTTATATACACACAAAATTATTCTCTAATCATTGCTAAAATAAAACCTATAGGAAAATGCAAATATGTGTGCCTTGATAGAACTGTATAATAATAGTGACTTTAATAAATACATAGTCCCGAACGCTGAAAAGTAACAAATCGTATTGTTCAATACAGTATTGAGTAGCACTTGATGTCATTCAGCTTGAGCTATTTATACAAAGAGATGTTTTATAAACATTTGATCATTCATGCTTCATTTGGAACAGACACGAATTGTTATTAATAAGAACGTGTTGTGACATATTTAGATAGAATCTGTTATCTGTTATCTTATCTAGATAATATTAGCTAGATAAATAAAGATAATCTTATCTAAGCTTAGCTTTTAGATAGTTTTATTAGATATGGTAGTTAACAATACTTTAAAAAGTAATATTTAATAATTTTTTTATCAAAAATACTTAAATACTAGTTTACTAAGTTGTCTTTCATAGAATCCGCATGTTTGAAAATGACGGCAAAAGTTGGAAAATAAATTAGGCTTTTTCTGAAACACGTCAATATTTATAATTAATATCTTTTATCGAAGCAAAATTATTTAGATAGTTTTTTTTATCTATTATCTTTCATCTAGATACTTATTTCAACGTGATATTTTATCTTATCTGTATACAATTTGAAGAATGATCTTTATCTTTGTCTAGATAAAAAATAAATTATCTTGTCACAACACTGCTAAGTACCATACATCATAAAAATAAAAATAAAATTTACATTTCTTTCGAACAAATTCCACGTAAAGCATGCCAATCCAAATAGGTAAATAGTTAAGACAAATTATAAGCATAAAAATAAAATTTATCCACCAATACAACTAATTTGTCATTACTTCACTTGTGATGTATTTAAGACTGTTGGATGAGCTCGATCAAACCATGATTTGACGCAGAAGTTTGTCTATGCTCATTCAACATCTCATTAAAACTTAGCATAAAAGCTTTGACACAAACCAATTTTTGTTTTGATGCTAATTTTTAAAACTTAAGTTAATAATACCATCAAATGTCAAATGTAATGATAACGTAACAAACTCAACGCTAAAACTACCCTCCATAAACGGTGTTAAAAGTAATAATAACTGACATAAATGTGGATTTTTAGATCCCCTTTGAACTTTGTTCCCTCTAAGCTCTCATTTACAAAGCTTTAGTTGTTAAAAAGCTTTAACCTAGAAAGGAGTTACGTGGTTTACTCTTATGTGATCTTCTGTGTTTTTTTTTATTTTCACTAAGTTGGATTATAGTACATACACCAACCCTGTGGTAGACACTATTAACGTTTAAATTCAATAAAAACTAGACAAAACTTACAAAATTACTTTTTAACACTATACTTACTATTTTATCACTTACGGCGAAATTTATTGTTACATGTGAAGACTGGATATTTGGTTATTCTAGTGTGTAAAGATGCGTACGGAGAGTCGAGTTGAGAGTTAAACAAAACACGCGCGAGTAAGAGACTGATTTGCGTAGTTTGCATAAGTAAGATAATAGTTTAGGTGAATGTAGGATCAAATTTACAAAATTATAAATACTAGTCACTTCGCGAATGCTTTTTCCAGTCGCGTTGATGGATGAGCTTTTTTGGTTGACTATTTCTGTCCAATGATTACTAAGATTTTTGTATACGTGGGATCTCATTCTTTGTAGACGGTAAAACTGAGATTTTTATACCAGGAGTGGAAAAAATTATTTTCTAAATAAAGGTTAGAATGCATTCGAAAAATCGATTATGGTTAAAATTTTATTTATGGTTGAAATTTAATTTCTTTATACATTTTTTAATAAAGCTTTGCTGCCAGTTTACATCAAGCGTAATAAAAAAATGAAATACAAACTCAAATACACCTAGTATGAAATATACAATATATTCTACCAATAAAAGCTACAAAACAAGATTTAAAGTATTGATGCATATAGTAATGATTTACAAGATTAAAAAAATAGAACTTTTAATGAAACTACAGAGTGAAACGAAAACGTAACTGATTATTGATTGTGAGAAATCGAATTTGAGAGAAGAGACTAATAATTATTAGCGAAAGTGTCAAATGAAGATGATTGTGTAAAAAGAGTTAAAAGCTGTTGAGAGAGTTGAGACATAAAACAGCTCACACAGCTGATTAGAACGCAAAACAGAGGGAACTGATCAACTTGAATGAGTGGATACAAACATTGATCATTCGAGCACATCCGCATTTAGATACTGATTCACTTCGAGATTAAATTTCTGTCTACCTCTTTAATTCTTTTTATTCCTTCGCATTTAGCTGTTTCGCAATATTTTGTCTCAAACGACTTTTAAATTACTAATGGAACCGCAATATATATAGTATACCACATAAACTTGTGAGATATTACAACAAAGGTTTTTTTCTTCTAAAATGACCACACTTCACCGATAGTTACTTAAGAGAGAGTTGAGTAACTACACAAAAGAGTTGAACACAAAAGCCGTACATCAAAGCACTAATAACTTAGCTCTTACCCAGTTTCTCTCCGTCAAAGGATAAGCGATTCTTTGCTTCAGACAATACGACGAGAGATTTATAATGTGTCGCCTCTAATGACGAATGGCAAGGATAAGGCGAGAACCACTAGTACCAACATTGTCAAAATCTACCCATATACATCTTTCCTCAAAATAAATTATTTGAAGGATTCTATTGGTGTTATCATGTACTAAGATGTATTTCGACATTTTAATTGGTAGCCTAAGTATCAGTACGTTTTGTGGTTTTGGAATTAAGTCGTATTTCATCAAGACCTACAAAATCAATATTTACATATTTACTTCTACCACAAAATGCCTATTGTCGACGCAGAACGCCCATTAAATAAACACGACCTCAATATTACGAGGACAAAGGCTGAATGGGCGTATAAAACAGACGGCCCTCTACCGTACAACTACGAAGTTTACTTTGCTTAATTTGGGAATCGATTCCCTAATTTAGTAAACTCTCAACTAGCGTCATGTACTCAACGTGTATAGAACTAGTATGTGCATGAACTTACTATTGTAATCAGCAGAACCATCGCGAGGGAGTTAAACACATTAATATTCCTTATCACTCTCATAACATGCTGTCCGTTCAATATTTAAAACACTTACGCACTGCAAGTATATCACCTCATCCCGCGTTGCCCAGATAGGGCTTATTTTCAATTACCGACCACTCTTTATTTCACATTGGGTGGTTCAAAATGTGTACGGTAAAACGGAAGACGCGCTTCAGTATAAAGTGAGTTTAAACTCAAAACTTATCGACACCAAGTATTTTCCGAGTCTTCTCTGGTAGCCCTGTCTAGTACGAACCTGTCTCAGTCGTAAAGGTTTAGCCCGAGTTTGGCGTTTCTCGATCTATATGTTAGGGTTATCGGCATTCATCATAATTGATCATCGCTAATCACAAATCACTACAATGCGACTAAGAATTATCAAAACAGTTTTTGAGTACTTAATCAATAACCAAATCCCAAAAGTAGTTTTTTCTTTTCTTTTACCTCTACAAAAAAACAGTTTTGAGTCCTTATCGGTGAAAGAAACACCACCACTCCCGACATCGTTGACAATACATTTGAGATAATTGTTATAGAATTTTGCAATTTTTCGCTTTTTTGTTGATTAAGAGATGGCGTAATTTAAAAGTTGCATCCAATTTTTTTCAGTAAATAAATACTAAATAAATAAAAACAAAATTGAAATATTACATTTTCAAATTTAAGTAGGATATTAAGCTTTTCACACGCCTTTAGTAAATTTATCGCATCTTAATTATTAACACACCTAATTAGCTGATGTTTACTCTGTTATGCGTGATATCAAGCAATCTTAACCCGCGTATATTTTGATAGTAGACATGTTTTGTGAAAGTATTTTGAGTCTAAAGAAGGAGACAAAGTTCATTAAACTGAAAACATGGCAAACAAGTTGTTGTACTTCTTCTTGTGTATTTACCCTGTGGAATCGAGCAGTGCAGAGTATGATTACTAGCCGTGAAACACAAACAGAGTCAACGACTAATTAAATCTGCTAAAAGCTGTGGCCAAAGAAGTTGAGTTGATATGGTTAGATTTTCCTCGTGTTTTAAGTAAGTAGGCTTGGCTTAGATTTATAAATAAAAGGATGAATCCTTAGAAAATTTTCATCCGTCAGTGGAAAGATTTATTAAGCTCGTTAATGTGATTGAAAACCGGCCTAGCCACTAGAGCTAAGTGGCTGTACGCCTGCACACCGAACGTTAACCATCATCGAACAAGGTCTCGAGTCGGTTTGGTGGACGTTCTCCGAGAAAGCGAATCATTGGTTGGAGTGGATTGGGAGTTTCACAGCTATGACCTTCTCGTCAGCCGCTTGGAACTTTAGCCTGGAAGAGAATGGCTAAATAATTCATTAATACTGAATTTTCATTATGGGGAGACGAATACATGTGGTTGCCCTGGTATATTTTTTTTTAATTTAGGCTCACAAGACGATACAGGTCAACAAAATGAAAGAATAGTCTGCAATACCAGTGATTTTTTCAACATCACCTTCTGAAGTCAGTAACTATCAAATTGATATCAAACTACTATACTATACTTTAATATGTTCATTTTATTCAATATTTTTATTGTATGGTTTTGAACTTTAAAAACTAGGTAAAAACATTGAATAAACAACAACGATTTTTATGTTCATGGTATCCAAATCTAAACCATAAGAAACGGATGTTTACATTGTGAAGTTAATTTATTGTGATATGTAAATGTACAACAGTAGCCTACAAATTGAGGTAGTTTGATTAAGATTCGGTTTGTTTGTATAAGATGATGTGGAAACAATAGTGATGCTCTACCCGAGAAAATGGTATTTCCCACACCGAAAATACTGAACAACTCTTCAGGGCAACAGTCAGACAAGGACTTATATTCTCTCTCGATAAAAGAGCAAGCAGCTAAATTGAGGTCTGGAAATCATGGTTTGTAGTGACTTTTCATCCGGCTTATGTTTTTCAGCAAGCAAATCTTACATTATATTTCCTCCTGTCTCCACCCCTTGGGTTTCAATCTTTCCCAGCAAATCTGTGTGTTCTTTTATTCTTTTTCATCTACGATTTGATATTTTCTTTGCCGTTACTTCATCTTTGAACTGGTTATCATTTTTCTTTTCCAGAACACTCGGGTTAAACTGATTATTTCGTAGAAAAAGCACAGCAAATAAAGTTTTTTCATCGAGATTTTGTACACATCATATACCACTGTATATTTCACTGAAGTTCTTGTTTTTAATTTAAGTTGCAAATATAAAGCATCCCGAATGCATGTCTTAGCAACGCGCAGATTTTAAATTTTTACTTAAATTAAGATTTATCATTCACATTATCTAGTAATTATTTGAGTCAAATATCTGATTAGGATGCCATTTTGTATATTAATTTCCTTTCTCAACCTCATTTAAACACTTTGCATAATAAAACATTACTCATAAGATCTTATTCACTTTAATTTGCGCCGCTACATCGCAAGCTGCGGAACAAAACTCCCAAATATACATAACAATTTTGTCCGTCCGTCTGTGTGTCTGTGAGTGTGTCACGTCTCACGTAACCCGAACATGATCTCTGATTGAAATGCGTTTTTACTTGTTGGCAATGCATATCAATATAGATGATACACAAAGTTTACGGTAACCTTTGAGATCAGAAGGAACGGGTCGAACTACACAAAATACCAGCATCATACCAGCTTCTCACCAACTATATTGGCATGTGTTAACAATAAATTTCACTCCCAATTTCGAGTACTCCACCCTAACCCAAAGTTGTGATTTATAATGATCAGTGTCGACTTTGCTATATTTTCAGCTACAATACTTAGAAACATGCGTTAGGTCTTGTTAAGCAATACCTCCACCAATACAATCTGCGTTGTACTGTTTTCTTCTTCGACTACTCCAGAGCCACTGACAATACCAATCAATATCTATGTACTGTGATTTGTAATCCGTTACATAATATTATTATACTAGCTATTCCAAGATCAAAAGCAATGCAAAACGGAATAATGAAGGGTACAAAACATGGTTTACAAGAACTGTTTTTCTGTCAGCGCCTCAATTGTTTACAGTTTGGCGAGTACTTTGTGGGTAGGACATACAGCTACAAAGTCACATTTGACATTATTGTACGATAACTTTGTTAATTTGACGGATTCAATTTCAGAATATAAGAAAACTGCACAGATCGGGTTTTGAACATTTGACTTAGGAGCCACACAATTTTCATGTATGTATTAAAGCTAAAGTAACATATTGATCATTGTGTCTTTCAGTGTCTTATGTGGAAGGAGAGGTACTACACCTGACCAGAGTGAGTCGACTGCACATAGGAGCCTACCTGTGCATCGCATCTAATGGTGTTCCGCCTTCCATCAGCAAACGCGTGCAAGTTCGAGTGCATTGTAAGTAGTTTCTATTTACGCTCCAATGTACGATTATTTACAATTTTAGTGCTTTTTATGAATGTATTTAGTGATAGATAATGTACAACAATAAAATATCTACAAACTTCAGAATTTGCTATGATATTTTCTGACAAAACTTGCAAATTTGTAGAAAAGAAGAAAATGAAAATTCAACATTTTACACTTACACAGAAACGCAACTATCTACGTTTAATGCTATCCTCTTTAAAGTTTAGTAGAAAATCGTGTTTAAGGGGCAATTTTCCAATAAAAATATGGTTTTGATGTTCTAGTAGCAATAAGTTTCAAATCTATTCAGTTCATATCCTACGAATATATAACAGCAACTCTTCCTTTGATTGATATTTTTAAAATGTTATAACCTTCGGGAATAATCTTAGACAAAAATAATCAGCATGATTATGCTTCTATTGAGAAAATGTTCCCACGGATTTAGCTCTAAGCAGACCTTGCCCGGGTTTGGGCAAAAGGTCTTTAGTTAGCATATTTCAATAACGGATCGCTGGTTATCATTATTCACGCGTCGATGATTACGGCGCTGACAGGGTTGGTATGAATCTCTATAGTCCTAACGAAAAATCATATTAAACTGAAGTGAAAGACAGTTACGTCGTGAGCAGAATCGAAATACACATTTTTTCATGAACTAATTTTTTTCAAGGGGGGTAAACACCCCTTCAAATCTTGTGCTACTCTCAAATCGCTCTGCCAACGCATGATAATAATTAAAATTCTTTCTTCAATCTCGATCGATGTCAGGAATATGCTTAGTTCACCGTTTATCATATTGCTTGCTTTGTACACATTCAATACGAACGTTTACCAATATCACGTCGCTTGCACCCGTCTCCCTTCACTAACGATTCGCTCTCTATTTGCCACCGGTTCTCAGTTCCTCTCGTTTTAAGTGGCTCACTCCTGGATCACTGCGGGCTCTTTTCTTTGCAAGATGTGCCTCCATTGTACTCCCTTAAAATTAATTACGGTACCCGACCCCCAGGGTGTTAAATATGCCTCTAACATCCTCGTTATAATTGTTGACACAAGTGAGCGTTACCACGAGGAGCTAAGGATAGAGTATTCACACAGATCTTGTATATCATGCGTTATTTTAAATTAGAAGCACTCAGCTTATCCTAGCAGCATCAACTACTGTAGTTAGTATGATGGTTGTGTTTGAAAAGTGGTTAAATTGTTCTAGTTCCGCCGATGTTGTCAATCCCGAACCAACTGGAGGGTGCTTACCTTGGCCAAGACGTGTCTCTTGAGTGCCACTCAGAAGCTTATCCTAGCAGCATCAACTACTGGACCACGTCGACCGGAGAAATGATCATCTCTGGTAAGTTATTTGTTTATTATTATACTGTACACCACACTTATACTTCGCACTTTTAACAATGACAACACGAAACTTACAGTCATTTCATCTTATATTGAGCAAAACCAAAATCTGTATTAGTAACAAACTGCCTATAAAAATATATTACTCACGTATTCAGGCAATGTTGGCAATAAAGGTTTGAATGTTATGTGATTATTTTTTTACTTTTGTTACTAGGTTATGTGGTTGATGAGTGTGTATTTTATAAATTATTAAAAATGTGTATGTTCTTTTTGAGTATTTGTTTAACGAATTTATTGTTTTTGGATGAGCGTAGCGAGCGAAGCGAGCGAAGCGAAGATTCCATTTCACTACACTGGAGAAAAAAATCCGGAATGTTTTTTTTTTTTTTTTCTTTCTTTTTTTTGTATTTTTGTGTGTCTGTGAACACGATTCCGGCTAAACCAATACTCCAATTGCGATGAAATTTTATGGAGGTCTATGAAATCTCTGAACGAAGAACTGCACGAGGGGAAAAATCGATCGAAAAATTATTTCTCATGAAAATCGCAATTTTACGATTTTTTTCGATTTTTTAAAAATTCTTCGACTTATAACTCTACATGCTTTATCCGATTGTAATGATTTTTTCACAGAACCTTAATTTTATGAATTTATATATTCTTGTGAAATTTGAGCGCAATCGAAAAATTATTTCTTATGAAAATCGCAATTTTACGATTTTTTTTCGATTTTTAACATTTCTTCGACGAATAAAACCTACATAGTAGAGCTGTTTAACTGAGCATTTTGATGGAATTGTGCACTTTTTGAGAAAAGCACGAAACTTCTAGCATAGCTAGCTTATACCATAATGTTCATATTTAGATGTGGAGGGAAGTCAGATTTGACCTCTGAGGATGCTGAGAGGTCAAATTCAAAATGGCCGCCACTCTACGATCCTTATGATTATACACGCTTAACTTTGGAAGCAAATTGTGTAGAAAAGCCTTTAAGGTGTCATTTTCAATTAATATAGGGATGCCCATTCATATAGTAACACTCACGTGTTCGCCAGGTAAAGGTCAAAGGTCAATTTTGACCAAAAAGGTGAACAAAATAACATGCACAATCGTTTGTTTTCTACCTCATTTAAGAGAATACTCTACCTCCAAATGATGTAATTTTTTATCACGAAGGCCGCCAAGATGACCAACATAGCCAAGATGACCACGCTGAGAGGTCAGATCCAAGATGGCCACCATTCTACCGGCTTAATGATTATACACACCTCACCTAGCTTGGGTAGCAATTAGAGTAGAAAGGCCTTTAAGGTGTCATTTCCAATTAATATTGGGATGCCCATTCTTTTGGTAACAAATACGTGGTCTCCAGAATGAAAGGTCAAGGTCAAAGGTGAAGATTGACGAAAAAGTTGAACACAAAACATGCTCTACCTCCAAATGTGTGTTTTTTTATCACGATGGCTGCCAAGATGACCAACATAGCCAAGATGACCAACATAGCCAAGATGACCGCACTGAGAGATCAAATCCAAGATGGCTGCCATTTTACCGGTCTAATGATCATTCACACTTTAAGTGAGCAAATATTGTGATGTAAGTTGTAATTTTCTATTAAAATGGGTATGTTCATTCAATTGGTTACATTTTTGTGATTGCCAGAACTAAAGGAATTACACTTATGTCAAGGTCATAGGTAAAGATCGTCTTAAATTTACTCGAATCGATTGTATAACTTATATATTTTATTCAAGAACATAATTCTGTCACCAATCTCCAGAACAGAAGCACAATACTGTGCACTTGAGTGCAGCTTTGGCACATCTACATCGTCCAGTGCAGCCTTTCTTACAGCCACAGTGGATCAGTTCATGGCACGAATCTGATGCTTCAGGGAGAGTAGTCCAAAGAGGCTGCCACCCTGTCTCTTCCTTCGTCCAGCCCCAGTTGTAGGGATCTGGGAAATCTGGATCCATTATCAATGCCTGGTTCCAACAGTTGGCCTGGTAGCAAGTGCCCTTAATGTGCTGCTGGAGTGCTGCCTTGGTTGGAGGAATATTTTCTATCGATCGAGACTTCTGTGTGAAGAGCTGTTTCCTGGCACCATTAACCTCCATGATGTCACTAGTTCGATCGTACATCAGCACAACAAATCGCTCAATCAATGACATCGACTCTTGACTGACATCACTTGGCATGGATAGGAGTTCATGGAAAGCATCATTAACGTCTGGCAAAGACTTCCAAGTTTCCAACACAGTCTTTTTTCCTCTACCAGCGAATGCGGAGACAGTATCACACCCGGTGAGCGCGTGAAAGACGGGAAGAGCGACGTGCGACACTGTGCCGGATTCATTGCGGCAACCATTTCGTGGACAGCTATGTACCAAAAGCTTGATCCGACACCAAAGGCAATCCACAACTCATCAGGAGATATTTTGCTGAATGAGGCTATAGCTAGTACTACCATATCTCCTATCCATGCCAAGTGATGTCAGTCAAGAGTCGATGTCATTGATTGAGCGATTTGTTGTGCTGATGTACGATCGAACTAGTGACATCATGGAGGTTAATGGTGCCAGGAAACAGCTCTTCACACAGAAGTGTCGATCGATAGAAAATATTCCTCCAACCAAGGCAGCACTCCAGCAGCACATTAAGGGCACTTGCTACCAGTCTAACTGTTGGAACCAGGCATTGATAATGGATCCAGATTTGCCAGATCCCTACAACTGGGGCTGGACGAAGGAAGAGACAGGGTGGCAGCCTCTTTGGACTACTCTCCCTGAAGCATCAGATTCGTGCCATGAACTGATCCACTGTGGCTGTAAGAAAGGCTGCACTGGACGATGTAGATGTGCCAAAGCTGCACTCAAGTGCACGGCATTGTGCTTCTGTTCTGGAGATTGGTGACAGAATTATGTTCTTGAATAAAATATAAGTTATACAATCGATTCGAGTAAATTTACGACGATCTTTACCTATCACCTTGACCTTAGTGTAATTCCTTTAGTTCTGGCGATCACAAAAATGCCACCAATTAAATGGGCATACCCTTATTAATAGAAAATTACAACTTACATCACAATATTTGCTCACTTAAAGTGTGAATGATCATTAGACCGGTAAAATGGCGGCCATCTTGGATTTGATCTCTCAGTGCGGTCATCTTGGCTATGTTGGTCATCTTGGCGGCCATCTTGATAAAAAAAAACACATTTGGAGGTAGAGGATTCTCTTAAATGACGTAGAAAACAAACAATTGTGCATGTTGGGTGTTCCAAAAGGCATCTCTTCCAACGGGATTAAGATGTAAACTTTTGTTTAATCTTATAGAATTTAATCTGCCAACAGTTTTTAATTTTGTTTTTAGCAATAACCCGCCCTGGTCTACACCAGAGCCGATTATTCTATTCGACCTTTGTCGTTTTGATAAAAACTCTACTTGCGATAGTGTATTCAAAATTAACTTTAGAAAGATTTGCCATGAACATCAAAGGTTAACTTTGGTATTCACAGATGGCTCCAAAATTGACAACAAGGTTGGAAGTGCCTTTTATTGCTCCACCTTAACTGAACGTTTCAGGCTAAGCGACGTGTGTTCAGTTTTCACTGCAGAGTTATTTGCCATCCGTGAAGCTCTTAAATACATTACGCTGTCGTTGTGGAGAATACCTTTTGTGTTCAGATAGCTTAAGTTCACTTCAAGCTATAAAACTCATGTATTCTAGTCATCATTTGGTACAAGACATCCAATTCTATTTAGAAAAACTAACCTCTAAGGGATATATAATAGAGTTTTGCTGGATACCTGGACACGTGGGCATAGAGGGAAATGAACACGCTGATCGGGCTGCTAAGGAAGCTTCCCAGCGTCGCGACGTTGATTTCAATCAAGCTCCCGTTCCAGATGTCAAGAGTGGATACAAGTAAAGATTGTTGGATTTGCGACAAACATTTTGTGATGTTGTGAAAAATAACAAATTGCGTGGTGTGATGCCCAAACTGATAACAAAATTCGTCCACCTACGTCTCGACTCTCACGTAGAGAAGAGGTGGTATTGTCTAGAATTCGTATAGGCCATACACGCCTAACACACGGATATCTCTTAACAAGAGAAAAGGTTATTCCCATATGTGACACATGTGATGTACCTTTAACCGTGCATCATATGCTAGCAGAATGTGCCAAATATGATGCCTTGCGCACGCAATTTGATCTCTCCCAATCATATGAAGAACTTCTATCATATGATAACGGCGACAAACTTTCTAAATTTCTCATCCATAGTAATCTATTTAACAAAATTTAATTCACATCTTACACATTTCTTTCTTTTCTTTATTTTCATTTACATACATAACTTTTATTTTGCTATTACTTTCTTCATCATCAATTTATTTTGTTATTTATACACTTAGAAAACAATCTAATCATCAAACATACCTGCATTAACTCTTCTAATTTACTTTCATTCACAGGCGGCGCAATATGACCTAACCGGTTGAAGCGCCCTAGTTTCTCACGTCGTCGTCGTTTGGTCAATCTTGACCTTTGACCTTGACCTTTCATTCTGGAGACCACGTGATTGTTACCAAAAGAATGGGCATTCCAATATTAATTAGAAATGACACCTTAAAGGCATTTCTACTCTAATTGCTAGCCAAGTTAGGTGTGTATAATCATTAAGCCGGTAGAATGGCGGCCATCTTGGATTTGACCTCTCAGCGCGGTCATCTTGGCTATGTTGGTCATCTTGGCGGCCTTCGTGATACAAAAATACATCATTAAGAGGAACAGTATTCTCTTAAATGAGGTAGAAAACAAACGATTGTGCATGTTATTTTGTTCACTTTTTTGGTCAAAATTGACCTTTGACCTTGACCTGGTGAACACGTGAGTGTTACTATATGAATGGGCATCCCAATATTAATTGGAAATGACACCTAAAAGGCTTATCTACACTATTTGCTTCCCAAGTTAAGCGTGTATAATCATTAGGATCGTAGAATGGCGGCCATTTTGAATTTGACCTCTCAGTATCCTCAGAGGTCAAATCTGACTTCCCTCCACATCTAAATATGAACATTATGGTATTAGCTAGCTATGCTAGAAGTTTCATGCTTTTCAAAAAGTGCACAATTTTTTAGCTTAACAGCTCTACTAACATGCTTTATCCGATTGTAATGATTTTTTCACAGAACCTTAATTTTATGAATTAAGATATTCGTGTGAAATTTAAACGTAATCGAAAAATAATCTATTAAAAAAATCGCAATTTTACGCTTTTTTCGTTTAAAAAAATTACGCTCATCCATCAACGCGGCGGGACTTAAGCGTTTTCCTAGTTTAAATAATTTAGGAAGGAGTTGAAACACTTTAAACACTTTCTTTGCCTGACCCACAACATGTTTTCCAGATATCCAAATTGCTGTAATTCTCAGTTTCTACCAGTCTTATCAATTTCGAATTTAACGCACTATTGAATTGGCAACAAAAGTGACTTTTTTTTTAGATAAAACTAGGCTAAACAGAACATTTAATATTTATCTTCACATGGTATATATCAAGTCGTCTGCAATTTGAATTTGTAATTAAGTTCATGTTATGTTACTTTTCTTTGATTTAGACCGAATTTCTAACAAATCAATTCCAAACACATTAGTTTCCAAGTTAGATATTATTCATTAAATTAAAAACACAAAATGTTAATTATTTGTAAAAAAGGTCTACGCCAATTATTTCATAATACTTCTTAATCCACAGATATAATGTATCTTCTTCAACTTTCTAATCGTAAAATGTCCTCTGTAAATGAACATTCAAATGAGAGTTTCTCAGATTTCCATACACATTTTCTGCAAGTTAAACTGAACTTTGTTATTTTACTGAGAACGTCCGTTAGCAGTTTAAACCAATCTCTTAAATTACCTTTTAATTTTTTCTCCTCATTTAAATGCAAATTACTACGTGTTTAGAGTTGGTTTTTTAGCCACCACTGCGGGAAAATGAAATACAGCTTCCGCTTTTTCATACTGTATCCGTTTAAGTTGATGAATGTTTAAAATGTGAAGAAAACAAGACCGAATTTTATTTTGTACACAACATTATGTTTTATGTACCAATGATGACGATTTCGCCGTTAAGTTAATAATTTTAGCCATTGTTTAGAACATAAGAAAATGTTGTATAGTATAGAACATCGTACGGTCGACATATCGAGATAACGCAAACATAAAAACCTTCAGCTCTCGGTCAAACGCTAACAAAATTAATCAAATTTAAAATAATTATAACATTATTGAATAAACTGCATGTTGGTTATTAAGTGTACACCAATTAATGAATACGTTTTTTGCTTTAAGTGTTTCCTTCAGCTTTAAATATTGTACGAACAATAAAACGTTCTGATTTATATGGAGCTTGGTTGACGTAAAATATTGATTTCCACTGTATAAAATAGAATTGTATTAAACAACAACTCACCCCATATATTATCTTGCGGGATTTAAAAAGCGTTCCTTTATAAAACACAAGTATTTTTCTTCTGATTTATTTAAACAGCATCGTGTGTGCACTCTGTGATATTGCTTTTAAAAGAAAAACTGGCCACACAAGGTTTTAGTTTAATGTTGAAAGAATCCCAAGAATGCTCGCAATTAAAATACTGAAAGTTTGCAGTTTCGCGCGAACGCTTGTGGTTTTCAGAGCGCTGCACAGTCGGTGTGCACTGCGGCTGTGGGCGACCAGCCATGTGGACGAGGTGAGGTGCAATCGGGCTGCCATAAGAAACATTTCGCGCATCACCAGGCAAAGAGAGTTTAGTTAGTAGAGAAGATTCGAATGCTAAAGCCAGACAGACGGAGAATCCGACAGAAATATCATACATAACTCATAAGAGAAATGTTTTAAATTTTACATTTATTCGTGTTTTCCACCCCGACGAATTCAATTCATAGATTCTCGTAGGGGGACGTTCATCAGTAGCATACTGATGCAGATAAATAGTAAGCACATAATTACAGAAGCAATTAACGACGAAGCCGCTTGAATAATGCATTTTCATTATTGAACCTCATTTGATTTTCATATTTTTCTGAAAACGTGTTTGCAACTAAAGTTTCAAAATAGAGCTTTTGTAATTATATTTTTACATCCGCACTGTTTGAAACTATTAATTCTTTATAATAAATTTACCACACACAGGTCTCCTACCGTTTTCATCATAATATATATAGTTCTCCAATAAAGGTATTATTATTATTTGTCATTATTACTACAGGTCAACCACACACCGTGTTGTTGTAAATACCATCTTAATAATCCAAACTTCGAACACACTACTTCACTGTTTCCATTTCGTTTTGTATCATACATAATGTTCGTGTCTGTCTCACTAAAAATTTATATTATTAATTTATTAGCAACGATTCAAAAACGTTCGAAAAAGTCTTCATCCGTACATTTTACTCGGTTCACTTCGTTGGGATTAATTTATCGTAATTGCGTTTTTACATCAACATTCAATTGAATTGGATTATCACAGCATAGACATTTTATATATTTTAATTGTACTGAAATTAAAAACCGCATTTAACAAACCTTACGCCCGAACAAGTTCTACAATTTTGATTTTATTGTAGTCGTTGAGCTTGTTGAATGTTAACATAACCACTGTTATTAAAACTTATGTTTAATAATAATTATCAAAGATGTTTTCTTATAAGAACATGATTTGTCAATTAACAATAGGAATTAGTACTAGAAATTTACGGCAGCCAGCCAGCATCACTGAAAATTGAGTCGGACAGCCTTTAATTTATCTTATTAGGCCATTTTAATAGTATTATGAAATATGTTTCCAAAATAGAACGCTATACGTTAGAGCTCACTGGGTAAGGCATTAACAAATCGTCAACAATCACATAAGAGTGAAATACAAGAGTAAAACACACTTTAAAATTTAAGTGTAGGGTTGAAGTTATTTTGCTATCAGTAACCGAGATACAATTTGTTTTATACGGAACCAGTAAATAGATCATGCAAACAACAACTAGGCTATTCAATTCTTATAACTGCTGTTAACTTATATTTTTAGATAGAACCATATTACATACTTCACGACACAGCATATTAATGCAAAATTATTTATGCAGTAAAATTTGAAACCCACAAACATACATTTTAGTGGACGTCATACGGTTCCGTTAAATTACTGCTTTCCTTTGTTGTAGGTGATAAATACGAGGTAGTCGCAATGGATAACGGCTACAACAAGTACATGATGCTCAAGATACGCAACATGGGTCGCTCCGACTTCGGGATCTACAACTGTATTGCGAAGAACTCCCTAGGGGAGACGGATGGCGTTATCAGATTGGACGGTGAGTAGCGGAAACCCCTGTCGAGATTGCGCGTTAAGTGCCTCCTTAATCATGATCATATCGATGTCTTGTAGCTGTTATCTAGGAAACAAGGGTCAAGCCGAGATCTTCGCATTAATTCATGTGCAAGCGTTATTGATGTCATTCCAACGTAATGTGGGCCAGGTTAAAACATGTGAAGCCTACATGAGCACAAGTTAACAGTTGATTTAAATTCATATATATGAAATTAACGTCTACAAGTGAACTATTTCTTAGCATAGTGTAAGAAAGTGTTACCCTTATTGTTCGTCGAACTCCGTTCTATCTTATTCCCTTACAATATGTTACGCACCAAAATATGATTAAAATTCCCTCCTCATCGCGCGGTGTTTGAAGTGGGGAGGATTGATTGTTGTCAGCCGTGTAAGTGTGGGTGGGCGGATTAAGACGTTGCCGTATTAGGAGTACGACTAGGAGGGAGTACGTGCTCATGGTAGGAGGCTTAAGACGAAACATCTTAACCCGCGCGATGGGCTTACGCTGGCAAAGCTAAGACAAACTTGGAATGTTATTAAGAACCGTGGTACGTTTCAGATTCGCAGATTCAGAACACTGAAGAGTTTGGTCATAAGTATCAACAAGAATTGTTTCACCCGGAATACACAGGGTACAATGCGCCCCGATGTACTAAATGCTTCTTCACCATTTTATTATTTAACTGATTAACTAATTCTTTACTAAATGGATGGGCCTATTATACGAAACATTTTCTTCATGATGTCACATGTTATCACAACGATAATATCTCGTAAATTCATGTTCGGTTTTTGTTTGTTGCAACGAAATATAACCTTATTAGGGAGCGAACTCTCCTATGAGCATGACTTTTCTGTCCGTCCGTCTGTGCGCGTGACAAGTCTCATGAGAAAACCAATCAGGACCTCAGCTTATTTTGCGTTTTTCTAGTGACATTGCAACGATGATGATAAGGAATGTTTTTGTTGACCCTGGGTGCTAGGGAGCGGTGCTTATCCCTTGAAGTTTACTGGGTGGAGGTACTCGGCACTTCCACCGTAAGTGAAGGCTCAATCACAAGTGAAACAATAATGGTGAGCTTCGCTCCCTATTTTTGGTACTCCAGTATTTGAAAAATTCTTATTTTGACTGTATGAGCCACGACAGAATGTTGGAGAAAGAAGTGAATGTTGTCAAAATTAAATATGTAATTGATTAATAAAAATAATTTCGTTGAGCCGTTTTTGAATTCACATTTCCCCTTCAACAAATAAAAGCGGGGAATAAATACAATTATGAAACCTTTAACCTTATTGGGAAATGGAGGTTAAAAATAATTACAATTCAACATTTTAAAATTTAATACTGGTGCCAGTGTATTTTGATTGGTTAATAACTGACATTTTTACAGCAGCAATTTAATGAAAATGAATGCACGATCAATAAAGCCCCATACGTGAGGGGCATACATATCTGCTATAGAGAAAGAACTACGTCATTTATGTAGTATTTAAATGCATGAGGTCATTTGTCTCTTGCTCAGAGGCTTTATTCATACGGACTGACAACTCTTCAGTTGTCAAAATGTAAAACAAGAAATGATTCCCATGAAAGAGCTCTGTTGAACTCATAGAGAATGTTTGTGAAACACCCTCGTTCGCTCACCAGCTGTCACGAGTAGAAACAAACTATTTCAACCAGGATCTGGGATAGGACGGTCGGTTGTCTAATTCTGAAATTCAATAAGAAAAAAATACTTAATTCGTTGTCACATTTTAATTGAAAATATACCTCACAAATGGGAGAAAGTTTCGAAAAAACAATTAAGTATTATATATAATTTGTAGTTTTGTGCATCATATAAGAATCAATCATTTGTCAAAAGAAAACATGTAATTTAATTAAAGAGTTCGAGAAAGGAACTGATCGTTTTAAACCTAAACAAACCAACTTCCTAACGAAGGTTATCAAACCTACTTCGGGACCGATAAACCGAATTAACCTATTAACATTGGAAACAGCTGAAAGTAAAAACCCAACGAAGATTGTAGCACATATTGATTACAAGAAAGAATACAAGAACTATAATGCGTATTTTGGTAATCAGTAAATTAAACGGTTCTATAGACTTATGAAAACGATGAAGAAGACGTCGGGTTCACTTATGAAGTAGAAACGTTTGTAAGTAGTAGATTACGTTAGATACAAATATTGTATAAATTAGTATTAATTTCTATTGACCATAACCTAGGATATAAACAACAATATACCAGTTTGGAGCATTACACATCATAATACAATGTCACTTATTTAGATTTTGAATCAGATTTTAATAAAAATAATATCAAATCATTCCAACAATGTCGTTGAGTGTGTTCTCACAGCGATAGCTAGGGCACGAAACTATTTTTTGCCGTGATTGCCAAAGCCTCAAGCGTTTCTTCATCATCATCATCATCATCATCATCATCGTCATCATTCACCTGCATCATCTGCTGTCTCACCAATTTTACTCCACTCTTCTGTCCGCTACCCACAGCTTCAATTCCGTCACCTGGTTTCACGATTCATCATCTTTTCAACGTCCTTCTTGATCAATCTTCCAAAATTTCTCCTGCAGTTATCTACTTTTCTTTTAAGTTCCTCTCCTGCTTCAAAGTTCTGTCTTGGATCCTATCCAATATCCATCTTATTTCATTGACCAAAACATACTTAAACGTTCCCTTCCTATTTTAATTTTAATTAATTTAATTTTAAATATTTTAATAAAAGAATAAAATCAAAATAATTTTTATTTTATGTACATATGATACACAGATTGTTGTTTGCTTCTAAATTTGGTCACGCGATTACATAATTAATTAAATTACACATTCATAAAATGAAGATAGTATGCGTAATTTAAACCGAATCATCGGTGACATTTAAATGGTTATCAACATTAATTATTCTTGAATATAATATTTAGATTAATAATTAAAGTGAAGTAAAGAGAAGGTAAACACAGCCTTTAAAACATTTGCAACTCTTGTGTTTTTATTTATAATTTATAAGAACTATAAGTTACAAATCGAATTATTGATAACGTTTTAAATAATTTTGAAACTAAAACTTAATGAATAAAATATGGTGATATATGATCTAACGGCAATTTGGTCTGTCGTCCGTAATACTTCCAACTACCGTTACTGTTTTCTGTAAAGAATACTTCTTTGTATGACTTCATAATGCACATTAGTGAAAACTTCTGCACAGATACGAAATGAAAATGAGAATGAACTTATTTTATATAGATTCAATAAAACCTTTTACATCTATTACAATTTTAGCGGTGGTAATTGAAAATTGGTGCTCTTTTAAAACGTTATTTAATTTGTATGTTATATTAAATAATAACCATGAAATTGAGTGAGCATTTCACACTGTAAAATTACGTATAAGCTAACTAACGATGTCTTTTGACGCTCAGAGCAGACGGTTCTTTGATGATTATTATTTCAACGGTTGTGTATACGAGTGTAAAGGAAGCCAAAGACATGCAAAGCAGCGCTTTATAGCGGGTGGCTGAGATTCACAATTCCAGACAAAAACAAAACAAATCTCTCTTAGAACGAGACTGACAATGACTTTCTTCGGGGTATAAATTATGTGTAAATTTTCTATAGAGATAAGTATCTTTCATTCTCAATGCGGTTTCGTTTTTGCGTGTGAGAATGATCTGCTACAAGAAGTTAAGTTGAAAATTGTATAGTTCAATTTAATAACATTGACAATATTGGCCACTTTTTATCCACTAAATAACATTATTCAACTCAAAAGTAGAAATTTCGATTCAAATGTTAGAAAAATACCTTTTCCAGTAGCAAAGAAACATTTGATTCATATTCGATATTGCTCTTAAATTAATTACATTGAAAAATGCCTTTAGTCGTAGATCATAATAAAGATAAAACATATTATTTTATTATAGTTATAAAAATATTTATACCCAAAATATAACGGTTTAGAGCATTGATCCTAATCCGAAAGCACAGATCATCAAAATTAGTAATTTGTTTTGAACTGTCTATTTCAAAAGATTTTTTAAGTGTAACTTCCAAAGCGCTAAGATTTCATAGAATTGCTATTCCAGTTTGCCGCGCAAAAACAAATTTGACTAAAATGGGGATGTTTTAATTTAAACTCTCCTGAAATAATACTTATTAATTGTATCCATCCACCTTCCGGCCATCGTGCAATTCAATTATATTCACAAGTCACAAATGGCGAGAATAATAATGATTATTGCTAAGTTAGCGAATCGGATCATCACATTGTGAAAGCGGATATGGTAACTTTTCAACTAGTAAGCGGGATATTTTATAACTAGTGAAACCGCGCCAAATAACATATCAATTAATAGCACACGCGAGTTGGCTTAGTCACGGCGCACATTTAGGCCATCTTGATAGGGGTACGTACAACGTTATCTGATACTGTAGTTCATTATGTGGCCGCCATATTGATAAAACTATTTCACAAAGTTTCCTTGCTACGGTGCTGTTAGATTGATCACGTACGCCAACCATGCAAAAACGTATTATTAAGAGGTACAATGTTAGTGAACTTGACTCTTATTCACAAGGTAATAGCATATTATAAGGTACCGTATGGCGGTTTATATAGTATTTTAGGTATGTGTTTAAATGTACAGCAACAACAGCACATGCCCAGTCTTATTTACACAAAACACGCAAAAATTAAGAAACCATCGTACAAAAAATATAATATACAATATTATTATTAACACTCAAATTATTTTCCCTTCTTGGTTGGCGGGAAATAATAATACGGCAGTATGTTTTTACCACTAGACACACACTTATTGAGATATCCACTCTCATAAATGTATTTTATTTATTAAGGCCAACAGCAACAAAACAAGCTCCACATATGTGATGTATGTAGGCATTTCATTACAATTAGTTACATACTAAATACAAAAAAATATGATATCGAAATCATTACGATAGATGAAATAACAGTAATAATCTTACAGTTTTACCCCCACGAGGCTAAATCGGAGATACTCTAGTCCTTCAAGCAGATGCTCGAATTTGAAGACGTCCACCCAACAGGAAGGACACTCAAGTTCAAACCTCGATTTTGTTATTTCTCAATTGTATTAAATATAATTAACTCCACAGACGGGACTGTTTCTTTACTATAATATAATATTATGTAAATAATGGAAATATTATATTCTTTGTTCTCCAGAAATCCCAGTCCCCACGACGTTGTCAACGACCACAGCATCGCCGCTCTTGTCCACGACGCCAAGGAAAAGAGGTAAGAAACCCTTCATGATATCTTAAAACCCCAGTCATGAACAAGCCTCTTTTTGTTTACCATGCAATACGTCAGAGTAGCGATCGACATCTATCACTATATCCATAACGGAAATGCGTCCGCTGTATGCAGGCTCGCGCCTCTGCATCCGTTAGTAGAAGCCAAATCCATCGCCAAGTTCAATAGAACGCGCTTCAAAGTACAATTCAGCATTCGTGTCTCGCCCAGACGAGAGATATGACGAGGGACGTTGAGTGACTAGCAGGGCATAACATTTATTTATAAGTTATTAAAGAAATGCTTGCGAACGTTTTTGTCCTACGTATAAACGTTTTCATTTACATAAAATTACTATTAAATAATAAATTATTAGATGAGCGTAGCGAGCGTAGCGAGCGAAGCGAAGATTCCATTTCACTACACTGGAGAAAAAAATCCGGAATGTTTTTTTTTTTCTTCTTTTTTTTTTTTTTTTTTTTTGTATTTTTGTGTGTTTGTTAACACGATTCCGGCTAAACCGATACTCCGATTGCGATGAAATTTTATGGAGGCCTTCGAAATCTCTGAACTTAGAACTGCCACGTTTTGAGCGCAATCGGGAAAATTTTTCTTATAAAAAACGCAATTTTACGATTTTTTTCGATTTTTAAAAAAATTCTTCGACTTATAACACTTACATGCTTTATCCGATTGTAATGATTTTTTAACAGAACCTGAATTTTATGAATTAAGATATTCGTGTGAAATTTGAGCTTAATCGAAACATTATTTCTCATGAAAATCGAAATTTTACGGGTTTTTTCTTTTTTAAAACAATTCTTTGACATATAACACCTACATGCTTTATCCTATTGTAATGATTTTTTTATAGAACCTTAATTTCATGAATTAATATACTCGTGTAAAATTTGAGCGCAATTGAATAATTATTTCTTATGAAAATTGCAATTTTACGATTTTTTTCTTTTTTAAAATTACGTAAAAATTACGATTTATTAAAAAAATTAAGTTAATTTTTAATTTAATTTAATTTAATTTAAAAAAAATCTTCGAATAAGTAATGATTTTTTCACAGAACAACAGAAAATCCGCGTAACTCAATGCAGCTCAATGCACCAATTACGCTCATCCAACAACGCGGCGGGACTTAAGCGTTTTCCTAGTTAAATGACGTGTCATAAACTTGGTTTTTAATGGAAGGCAGAGAACGGGTAAACGTTATTCCAAAGTATCTGTATATTCTTGGTAAAATATTATATTTGTTCTAATCTTTTGAATTGAAACGTACATATTTTTATTCCATAGGTGGTGAAACCATTGTTTAGTAAGATTCATCATTCATACATAAATCGCCAATCATGTTTATGTTAAGGATTGTTTTTCCTTAGACTGGATTAAAATCGTAATAGGGAAAATGTGATGATTTTATATTTCGTATGCACAATATCTTGCAAAAGTTGATACCATTTATTCACTCAAATAACGTACAAAACTTTGCTTTTCGACATTACGTCATTACCGAAGGATTGAAACGAGATGACTGGTAAACAGAAGAGTGCACAAGGAATGTAAAGGAATGTACTTGTATGCTATACCTTTAAATTCGTTTGAAGCGCACTTAATCGAAACTGAAATTTTGTCTCCACATTTTGAAGTGATCGAGTAAACTGTTTGTATAGCTTAACACATTATATTTATTGGTGGTTGTTGAACATGTTTATCCATCATACATACCATTGGGAAGATAAGTTAGCAAGAATCACCTTCTAAAAAAAGCTTTAGATAAGAGTTTTGACCTTGAAGGAAAACGTAAAAAATAATGTGGTGATTATACATACCTCTTCTCCAACCATCTTAAGTAAGATGGAAGTTTGTTAAGGGGAATCCCTAGACCTAAAATGAAATGATTTCTAAAGAATTCAGTAAAGACGTCTGAAAAATTAATAGAATGAAAGAGGGACTAATAAAGAGCAGATTATTTTTTTGAAACATTTTTGACGGGACATAACCTCAGAATCAACAATTGCCCGAATCAATCCGGCTAGTTTAAAAATTGAATTCTGAGGAGCGGTTTTGTGCATATTGTTTCTACACTCCTATATCTACAACCTAAATATAAGGATGAATGGTTTTCTATAGTTTCTTACGTTGCACGATTTCTTTCGCCATCCAGTACAATTTCAAATTTTGTACCGTTTAACGACAAAACTCGTGCAATGACAGAAACTACAGACAACCAGTTGCCCTTTTATTTAGGTTGTAGATAAAGGAGTGTATAGAAACAATACAATATTCAATTTTGAGCAAGCAGGATTGATTCGGGCAATTTGAATATAATTATTGATTCTGGGATTATGTCCCGCAAAAAAAAATCAAAAACATAATCCTGCTATTTTATTAAGCCCGTATTTCATTCACTTTTCAAACGTCTTTACTGCATTCTTTAGAAATCATATTTAGGTCTAGGGATTCCCCTTAATACGCTTGTCGACTTCCGATCTTTGAAAACTGTTTCTAGAAACGCTTTTGATTAACCCTAAGATTTTTTAAAAATTCCATGAGTTAAAACATTAATATTTGATTATTTTGTGGTCGTAAATAACTTATGTAGGCCTACTAACCATCGCGATAGTAAACGTTAGGGCTTTGAATCAGCTTCCAAATAACAAATGTACAACGAGTAGTGTAAATTGAACCGAATGCCACCTTATCATTTAATTAGCATGAACAGAGTTAACAGTCCGTGCATCAGTGCGAACACGCGTAATAACAACGGTATCCCGCAATAATTGCCAGACTGCAGTGTTTACTGGAGTATCATGTCGATAATATGGGCGGCAGATGGCCAAACACGGGGTGGGTTTATTGTCACTACATCAACCAGTGCACTCTGTGCATGTGTAACATGTGGGCCGTCAGTAAAGTCGGCCCATTCAAAGATTGAAACGTAGCATTGGCATTCTAGTCGGAACTGTGATATATTGTATAGATTAATTCGATTGATTTTGAGTGGTAAATGTATTTTACTATGCAGGGTACTATATGGCTAAAAGTAAATGTATTAATTATGTAATACAAAAAAATTGTATTTTTAGAGTATCCATCACTCACTCACATAATTGATTTTCACTGGGGGGATTTTAATTTAAAGAATGGCTAAGCCAATCGACCAGAATTCGACATTTTAAATAGTAAACACTGACATAACAAATAAGGTTATATTATGAATTAATACAATTTTAGGACTTATCATGTTCTTTATAACAAAATTAATAACTTAAAGCAATAATTCGGGTGCATTCAGCGCCTTTCCAATGGCAACAAAGAAAACATAAAACTCCCGTCTCCTAGACAAGGTCGACATATCAAAACAACACTGCCATCTTGGTCTATTCACAAGGTTGGCTTTGCCTACCAGATTTTCTCAAGATGAATATGTCCCTTATCTGCTGAGGGGATGATATTCTTTAATACTAGAATTTACCTCATAAAGAACAGTGACTGTAGTTTTAGTCATTTTATGTCAGTTTAGGCTTTGCCAACAATATAGAAATATATTTGAAGTTCATATTGAAATCTTACACACCGCTCTTTGAAACACCAACAATCTAATGATGATCCTCCCCCTCTCCTATCATTGTCGGCACACATAAATAGAAAAAGCACGAAAGTCCTGCATCAACAGTCGGCCAAATTGTCAAATCAACTTTACGCAATTTCGCATACTCTCATATTCGATATTATATTGATGATACATACCGATTATCGATATATAGTGCAAAATACAGGTTTCAAAAATTGATTACAAAATATTGGAACGTTACAAGGGAATGCTATTATAGATTTGATTACCTTAGATAATGTGGCGCAGGTTCTATGTCGCTGATGAACACGGTTTGGTCAGTTCTAGCATACGAGAGTCACTTTCAGGAGATTGAGGGTTGAATCGCCACCACTTCATAGCGCCTGACTGGTAGTATTACCAGCATGACCTACAACAAACACAAAGATTTATGATTGACTCTTTGCTCCATAGCTGAAAAACTCACCGTGTGTTTTTGTTACAAAATAATTTTTAGGTTGTTTGTTTGGCTGTTTAATACCATTTTAAAATCATGTATTCCCCAATTTTCTAAACTTTACCAAGAACCCCTATACTTTTAAATTATTAACAACCACTATATAATTTGCACGGTAGTCTTTTCAGCACCTCTTTTAAGTTTTTAATATTAGCTCATATTACAGCGAAGTTAATTTAGCCCGCGTGATTGATGACTCGCTGGAAGCGATGCATCAGA
This sequence comes from Sweltsa coloradensis, assembly GCA_024449915.1. Taxonomy (NCBI): domain Eukaryota; kingdom Metazoa; phylum Arthropoda; class Insecta; order Plecoptera; family Chloroperlidae; genus Sweltsa; species Sweltsa coloradensis. Next base: position 269,017 of record JAMZAV010000103.1, read on the forward strand.
TCCTCACCAACCTGTTAGTGGTGGAGGTGCCGGGTACCGGCCGCTATTTATACCGAGTGATTCTTGTTGTGTTTAGCTCCCTCTGACTTTTGGCACCAACCCAGTTTCCGAATGAAATACTTCGTGTAAAGTATAAAAAACTTCAGAGTGCATAATTATATTTATCTAGCGCGAAATCTCCCTCAATAAACTCGACGCTACTTCCGCTTGGCTTTCAGTTCACACTCCGAATATAATATATTCAACAATATAAGGCAAATATGGAACTGTTTCTTAGAATGCTATTAAACATATATTTTACGAAAGAATTAATTTCATATTGTGAATGATGTGTTGAAAATAAATTTGGTTTTCTCGTATATCGAAAGGCAGATCTTCTCAATTCAGGATAGTATACGACTAAATAAAGTCGACTATTTAATTTATATGCAATCTGCCTCTAAGCAATAAGTCAGATGTAGAATTTTCGTGATTTTTACGAACATAAGATACCCTACATAGTTGTCTAAAATCCAATACATGAAGATGATTTATTTTGTTTAACTTAAATGTTACGGTAATATTCTTTTCAATATTCTTGTATTACCCATATAGGTCGAATGTACAGATCTAGTAACATTGTGTAATGTGTATAATTATAAACAAAAATAATTAGATTTTTATTATTGATTAGTTTTAAATGTTTGAAAAACACGTTCCTTAACGTAGGTAACTAAAACTCTCAAAAGTCAAAATCAAAAATACCAATTATCCTGAATGGTTTTTTCATTGCAACACAAGAAGCAAACTTAAGGCTATTCCACCGCGTTTTTCTATTTTCCAAAATATGCTACTAAGTCAAAATGTAGTGAATGGCTTTGAAAACATGGCTATTTTAGAAAATCAAAAAATTTTTTCCAAATTTTTCTGATCCGGTACACGGCCAATATAGCCACCTCAAAATAATTTCAAACTTAAATTCGCCAGGGCACACCATTCAACGTAGGGTGTTGTGCTTTTGTGACATTAATTTTCAACTGTTTTTCTTTGGACTGACTGAGAGAAAACAGATTTATTTTAACAATTGTCTTTCCTGCGAATTTTTTCGTTTGGCGGTACAAATCGGTAAAAAATACCGCCAAACGAAAAAATTCGCTGGAAAGACAATTGTTAAAATAAATCTGTTTTCTCTCAGTCAGTCCATAGAAAAACAGTTAAAAATTAATGTCACAAAAGCACAACACCCTACGTTGAATGGTGTGCCCTGGCGAATTGAAGTTTGAAATTATTTTGAGGTGGCTATATTGGCCGTGTACCGGATCAGAAAAATTTGGAAAAAATATTTTGGTTTTCTAAAATAGCCATGTTTCAAAGCCATTCACTATATTTTAACTTAGTAGCATATTTGGAAAATAGAAAAACGCGGTGGAATAGCCTTAACGATTATATTGTAGACACTTAATTTTTTTCAATCTTTAGGTTTACAACATCGAATTTTGCTATGAAAAAGAGGATGCAAAACATTAAAAAAATAAAAGCATGTTATTTAAGTGTGCGTGGGTGTTGAAAGACATTAAAAATGAAATGTAAAAATAATTTGAAAATAAGAACGTTTTATTTATAAGCTGCTCATAACTTTACTATGATTACTTTTTATAAAAAAAAATAAACCACTTTCAAACTGATTGCCCACCCTCAAAAAGTTTATATGAATGGTAGGTCTTTCATCTTTCATCGATCTAAACCACCTCAAATTTCGTGTTTGTACAAGGAGCATAACGGCCATTTTATCATACTTTTTAAATCCCTGTTGCCAAAAAAAAAACTATAGAAGTATTAAGAGCACACAGCTAAATTGAGAAGGTATTTTCGTTTAGGTCTCGCACGGACTTAAGTCTGAGCTTAAGTTTCGAGTAGGACTTTGCGGTCCGCACTGGCGTCGCGATTCGCTAAGTCGCAGGACAGGGCTGCAGCGAAACACGGTCCGAGATAATTCATATAAGATAGAGAATGCCATTAAATACGTCTGGATCGTAAAAATATATACGACGTGATAAAAATAATAAACACGTATTATGTCACTGAGAACGGATTTAATGCACATTTGTTAAATGCATTAAAAAAACGTTATAAATACAACACGCATAGTCTTATGCCTATACTGCCTATGCGACCGCAGGATATTATAAGATTTTAGAATATAAAATATGTTGAATTACACTCTCTTTCTACGTGAGTGGATTTGCAATTATGGACATTACTCTTGATATAGGGAAGAGATATGGTAGGACAAATTTTGGAATCGTTCAAGAAGACCCACTGTTAGAAGCTGAATTCTGAGTATAAAAACAATCTTTCTTTGTTTGCTATAAACTAAAATAGATCCTAACTAATAAAATATTTACGAGTTTTTATCTTGTGCATCAGTGAGTTAGTTTATGGAACAGTTGCATTTAATATTGTAATTCATTCAGATGACTTTAAAGTAAAAAAATCATTTCACAAGCCACTTTAAATATCCAAACCCACCAATTTCTAGACCATGATGTGACTTTGTAACATTTTGATGTTACCAGCATTAGTTGGGTGTCACAGCCTTTAGGTTTCACTATTGATTCATATTTTACATTGATATACCATAAAACTCCTTATAAGTCTTGATAAACTTATTCAATATAAGTGAGGCATTCGCAAAATTACTCATTACCTGTTGGAACTTTCTGATAAAGCTACACAAAAACAAATAAATAAAAACACATAATTTCAATTTATATCATCGTTGTCACTTTCAAGATAATTATTTAAATTGTGCACAATTTTAATAATGTAATTTATTCTATTATGTTGTATGATTCAATAAACAAATTATTAATTGGTTCCTTATAAGCGTCCATATATTATATAGCTGTCATATGTAACAGATGTAACAATTTTTGTGAAGAATTATAACGTTGAAGAAATATTGAGCAAGGCTTATTCAAGGAAAAAGACTAGGATGTGTTGCAATAAGAAGTATCAACATCATCATATTTGTTGCTCTCAATTGCACATCTTGAATAACGCACAATCAAGTCGACTTGATGACGGTTCGGTGGACCGAACTAACTTAATCCAATTATACACAAGGCCATTTATAATGCTGACAGTTAGGAAGGTATGTGATTATTGTTATCTGACTCAAGCAATCCAATATTATATTCTGTAGCAATGGTTATAATGCAGGAGTTGTCTAAGCTTAAGATTAGATTTTAATGAGCATTCTAGAAACTAATTAATCGGCTGTCAGACGTGACTTGTGCTAATTATAATTGAATTGGCAAAGCCCCTTCTGAAGGTAGGCCAATGGGTTGGGTGCGATACAACCGAGTCAAATGAGCAACATACAAACATCAACCATGAGTAGCATAATTTATCAATGGTCTCAGTTGGGTGTTAAGATTATCTTCAGCTAACATTTAAAGAGCGAAGCGCCAATATAAGGATTTATTTGCTGTCTCTCCGATCGTCCGTCCACACGTCTGTGTGTGAGCCAAGTCTTACGATTAAAACCGAACACAACATCCGATTTATGTTTTTTATTTGTTTTTCCCATGAACAATTGGATTATAAACCAATAATATAAAGTGTTTGGTGACCTTGGGTGAAGAGGGGTGACCCTGTACGTCCGCCATCACTGAGCGCGAAGAGCGTACTAAGAACATGTTTTAATGCTGGTCTAACCCGGCACCTCCACCAAAAACATCGGGCATGGTGAATTATTTTTATTTTTGTATTTTTCTTCGACGATCATGCAGTCAATAAAGTGACTTTGCTACCTCTTTTGAGAACTCCCGATCCAGTGCTTGTCTTACTTTGTACTTACGTTGTTATATTACTATTTCAGACTTTACGGCAGTTCATCATTGCATTAGTTTTATTTAGTTGTCCTCCATTGTAAATCATCTTCTAAAACTGAATAGAATAGACGTAAAATAAATAAATAACACACGAATTAATCAAAATATTTTGAAATGCAACCCCTAATTAACCTGATATTCAACCCCTCCACATCGCATGCTGTTAACTAAAAGTGAATAATCATGCCAGCAAGCAAGTAAGTTAGGAACGTCGGAATTTCACGCAGGACTAAATACATAGTTCTCGGCAGTAACTCTTGTTTGTAATGTCAACAACGGTGTCATCGTTAATTCGAAAATTAGAAACGTGAGCTGCGCACCGTACCCTATAGTAGACATTAATTAATTGAATAATAATATGTAAGGGTAAATAACTTATTAATCTTATTAGCTTATCGTTATCCATTTAGGAAAGTGTTATCAGTTTTGTTTATTTTTTAAGTGAATTAAGAAATGCTTTTTGTGTACAAAACTTAGTTGTCATTATTAATTAAAGCATTTTTCTTCTATAAATATGACTAACAAATCTAGACAAAAAAGTTTGAGCCTAAAAATTAATCCGTGAAGCCATCTCTGGCATTCTGTAATCAGTTAATCCGATAACAAGCGATAAATAGCTCATTATTGCAAATTTTTCTTATCTTCATAACATATTTAAAATACATTTTGTTGCTAGTATGCGTTATAAGTAATTTCCAACATTATTTGAAATTATAATTCTTGTGAAACTAATAGAAAATATATTTCGATAGAGTAACCAAGTTTATATTTCTGTCTTTCTGTTTGTATTTTATTTCATTCGGATTACTGGAAGGTTTTTTTGTTCAACCTTCAAATTTGACAAATATTCTTGAACTTAATGGAATCCTCGCATTAAATGATTATTATTATTAGTAAAGTGCTAGAGTACACAAATATCCGTATCATTGCTCAATATCGAAAACATTTTTTAAATTTAAATTATAAACTATGTTTATAAACCGTTTTACGACAGCAATGAAGTCGTGATTTGCACTGCTTTATCTCCGATGTGGTAATACATGCAATGGTGTTGCAACGAGATATGGCGCCAATAAATACGCGAGAAATGTCATAAGAAAAAAAAATATTTTATATTAATACTTAAGAGAACTGTTATTGCTGTTTGAAATAAATATTGAGCAATTCATTATACTAAACGTCATATTGGGTACTCATGAGACTTCCCTAAAACAGTGTAAATTTTTGAAAGAGTCAATTCACAAGAATGTTCTATTATGAACCATTAAAAGTTTTAAAAGTTTTATGGTTTCATCCTTTGTGATATTTTAACCAAGTTATAATATATTAATTCTGGACGATTTTAATACGTTCTAGAACAATCTTGACATACTGTGAATTCGTATAGTTTGAGCACCGTGGATCCAATATTAATATAATCGAAGAATCAATTATTATTATTTTCATTTTATAGTTAATATGTTAGTGTTCATATGTTGACAACTATATGTGTTCTTTATAATGCGGTAGATAAAGTCATCAACATGTATGGGAAGATAAACGCACCTAAGAAGCTAGTTTCATTATTTGGCAAGACAAATACAAGGAAAATATATTTTCTACTTGAGATGACAGAAATCGAGTAAATAAGTTAATTCCTTTAAAACTTGCTCGAACGATTAGCCGTTCAGATACCTTGTGAATGGTGCTTTACGAGTAAGCTCGACTTAATTGACCGGTGCCCTGAACTCTAAAGAAAACAGCCTTACATGAATAGAGAGACCGCGAAGAAAGAGGCGGGAGATTCCAGGGCTATTCAACACTCACCTAATAGCCGTACTTGACTTGCGTTAATGGAGCGTAACAGATCATGTTTATAGCACAAGGCTAATCGAGAAGATAAGGGCGGGATTCCGAAAAGTCTCGAAATGGTTGGAGTGGGTCAAAGATAAGGAAGATGAGAAGAAAGTCAGGGTCGCGGAGGGAAAGTCAACAATGTGCTGGCAGTGACGCGTTCAGCAGCTAGATTCGAAGACGTCAGAAGAACAGATAGTCAGGACAGTACGACGTCTATGACACGCCGCCGTCCGCCCGCCCATTATCTTACCGAGCATTATCTTCGAGATAATTAATCTGAGATAAACAAATTATAATGCTTTCTTTTTTTGAATAGTAATGTTATAATAAACTAGGCCGCTTCGCGAACGCTTTTTATAGTCGCGTTGATGGATGAGCTTTTTTAATATTTCTGTCCAATGATTACGTCAGAATCGACCCAAATATCACGAAAATATCATATTCAAAATCTGGGGAAAATCGTAAATGTACGATTTTTATGAGAAATATTTCTTTATATGTCTCTAAAATCATAACATATATAATCTCAGTGATTTAAAACGTTCCCATAAAGTTTCATCAAGATCGGAATAGCCGTTAGCCCGGTCGCTGGCCAAATATCACGAAAATATCTCATTAGAAATCGAAAATAATCGTAAAATTACGATAATTATAAGAAATATTTGATCGATTGTACCCAAAAACGTGACAAGTCTAAGTTAAGAGCTTTCGAAGGTCCCTCCAATTTTCATCAAGATGGCATATGCCGTTTGCCCGGCAGAGCGCGAAGAAACAGACAGAAAAACAAACAAAAATTAAAAATTAAAAACACCCAACTAAATTTTTTTGTCTTCGCGCTTCGCTCATCCAACAAGAAGACAAATTTAAATTTGAGAAAAATTATAGAAAGATACGAAAGTAGATTTTTGGTATGGAATCAATCGCGTTTTTCTATTTTCTCAAATATGCAACTAATTCAAAATATAGTGAAGGGCTTTGAAACTTAGCTGTATTAGAACATCGAAACTTCTTTTTTTCTGATCGGGTCCACGGCAAATATCGCCTCTTCAAAATAATTTCAAACTCTAGTTATTCAATTAAGGTAGTTGTATTTTTGTGACATAAATTTTCAACTTGTTTTCTAGAAGGTGTCCGAGAGAAAAACGAGTTTTTTTTAAGAATTGTCTTTCCTGTGATTATTTTTGTTTATCGGTATCTGGTAACGATTTGTACCGCCAACGAAAAAATTCTCACGAAAGACAATTGTTAGAAGAAAAATCTTCCATACACCTTCTAGAAAATCACTTGAAAATTTATGTCACAAAAACACAACTACCTACGTTGAATGGTGTGCTAGGGCGAACTGAAGTTTAACAATTATTTTGTATAGGCGATAGTTGCCGTGTGCCCGATCAGAATAAAAGTTTTGATGTTCTAATAGAGCCAGGTTTCAAAGTCCTTCACGTTATTCTGATTAAGTTGAATATTCGAGAAAGCAGAAAAACGAGGTTGATTCCTCTAACTGCTATAAAATGAGGGAAGGGAAATGGAGTGAAGAAACAACACTAACGATCGAACAACAAAGATGCAAATATTTCTCAAAATTGTTATTTAATCTCATTGTATAGCACCATTGCTTTTTTGTTTTTGTTTTTTGAGAAAACAATGAAAGGTATGTATATGGCAATGTCTCCCTAGTCTGATAAAATAAATAATCCTCTTTGTGGTTAGACCTTATACGTTGACTTGTTATTCCGCCCCGGGTCGCTGAAACTAAGTTGAGTAATAATCAGCTTAAAATATAAAATACGTCTATTTATGTAGTTTCGAGATATACAGAGAGAAGTTAAGCATATGCTCTGATTTAGGAGGATGCAGGTCATACAAAATCCATAGAGCAGCCTGCGATCCCCGACGCGATTTCATGTTTGATTAAATTTCTTTCAGATTATTTTTACGAACTGAAAGTCACAAGAACGCATAAAATATTCTTTTAGAATATGTGTGTAACATCTGTCCTTAGACAAACACTCTAGAAAGCCGACTATTAGATTTCCCGATTTCCACTTGGAAATTCTCTTTGCTTTTCACATACATTAAATATTCTTATACTTTAAGATATATTAACATAAATGATTATTTTAAATTCATGATTTAAGTTGTTCCGTATTCATAATATTGTTTTTTTTTTCGTAAATTAAACTATAAATAAAGGAACTATTCATAAACGTTATTTATTTTGAAGACCTACAGAATAAAATACACAGCTGGTTTAAGTTATCATTTTAAATATTAGAAACAGTCACGTTTGTTATATTTTGCACATTGAAAGATCTATTTATTGAATTTATTTGTAACAATCATTAACAATATAAACCATATTAGGAGAATAGTCATTATTCTGGAAATGAATCAGACAAAGTTCCTTCAAGTAGTTAAGTAATCAACTATTGTTCAACCCTATCGTATGAATTATCGTTCGGCATCTTCACAGGATATGCATATCTCAAACCTGCTAAGGGAATTCAAGTATAAACGGTAACCTAGATAATTTGACTCTCAGACTTGTACACGCTTATGGAAATAACGTGTGTGACCGGGGGGGCACCAGGGAATGCCAATGATAAGAGACCTGATAAGGTTCCGAAGATTAATTGCGCTTGCGTTTTCGTGTTTATAATTAATGGGAATTGGGAAGAATTGAGTGGAATGATTGCACAAGAATTTCTCTCTCTCTCTCTCTCCCTCTCTCTCTTTCTTTCTCCTCTGTATTTTTCTCTGCGCAATAAGTATTTTCCTCTTCCATCACCAGACGGTATTCAATGCAATGCAATCACTTGGAACGGCCTGAATACTTCTGAGGTCATATTGTTTATGTCAATACCAAGATTCATAAGAATGCGTGCAGTCTGGGACCGAGCTATTGTTGAGGGTTGTGCGATGAGGGGGGGGGGTAGAGAGAGGTCAATGCCTTCCAGTATTTAAGGGTTCACCGCTCGAGCACTAGGGCAATACATTTTTGTAAAGTAATTTTATAATATTAATTATTAATGTATAAGGAAACGGCTGAGAAAGTTAAAGCATTTTTTTCTCTTATCAATCTTGTCGAGCTATTTGCACAAACTATATCAGGGTACGGTGTGATCGTCTCATATACGTCACGACATATTATTCAAAAAGATTGTGACCGTGAATATATTGGGTATCAACGAGTCACGACGTCACATGAAAGTCACATCTCTGACTAGAATTACACAATAATTGAATGATTTGATAACAATGTTCTCAACATTAAATTTGTGACTCGAATATAATATCCCTGGGTAACTTCTGTGCAACGCTTGAATTAATTCAACTTAGCTTAGTGGCATGTGTATTATCTCTAATAATGGCACACGTTGGTGGTTTGGTCCAGGCTATGCACATTTACAACCCACGCAACACTACAAGTTCTCACTTCTTTCTCTCGCCTCTCAACTATGTCTTATTGTAGTTGGGCTTCCGATAAAAAAGACAGAATAAGCTTTAAATCACGGTAAGAGCAATTATTTTGTAATGAACCTGTTAGACTCATGTCTTATAGTTTACTTCGTCACATAAACATGAAAGTTTTTTCTGGTGTCTCTATCTCAGTCAAGCTACCCGAAATATGAAGTAGAAAATCTGTAAGAATGAAACGCGATTACGTATTTCTATTCATTATTCACTGGATTCCTTTAAAATCGAACCTGTATCAGCACCCCTGCTTGGAAGTAAAAAATGACAATATTCGAACGCACACATTTAGGAAGGTATAACTCATTTTATCTTGGTAAAGCTGTCGCTGTAGGCACTTAAGGTTACAAACAGTGAAAAAGTGGCATGCTCATATCGCTACAATGACATATTATTCTTTAGAAAGTGCTCGGCAGGTCAGCCTAATTTTGATATCATGCAAGAGGTCAGTGAAGGGAGAGTTATTCGTGGCCAAGACGAAGGAATTAGATTAATCCCCCCTATGGCGCGGAGATCTATGTTTATAACAACGCAACCACACAGTAAGTCTACGATAATATGAGCACCCCGAAGTATTAAAACTTGCTATACCACCCTCTCGAATTATTCGAGCAATAATAATATTAATAATATTTGCATAATATTTTCAAATGATAGCCAAAAAACATGTTGAGTATCAGTAAATATTGAATAAATTCACTAAAATGTATTAACCACAAACAGTAATTTAAATTATCACCAAAACTCAATAAAATCAGTAAAATTGTGGTGATATCCATCAAATACTCTACCGATATCTTATCTTACTTAGCTTTGTTACTTCCGACTTATAGAATAAAATATACAGATTAACTTAACGATATAATTAAAATACCTGTCTATATCAGCAAAATAAATTATGTCGAAAGTTCAAGCAGAGTTAATTTTAAGTTGTTTATTTGAAAAGAGCTGCGTCAAAATACAACGAATTGAGAATCAAGATTCTAGATATTGTCTTCGTCATAGTTCCTCCTATTCCAAGAAAATAAATCAGAATGTTGTTGTTGATCAGGTCAACTTTGTCGAGGCGTCGCTGTTGTGCACCTTAATTGAGTTGTCTGTGAGAAGAGGAGGGCTGGAAGGAAGTGTCACTGCTACTGAGATCAGCTTCATCAGGAAATTGAGTTGTTTTTAGTTGATGTTGAGCGCTGTGTTGGCTCGGCTGGTATAACAGAGATAGGGCGACGTCGAGCACTTTTATAAGCCAATTACTTGTAAAAAGAACGAGCAGCTAATGGTAGGATATCAGATTTCGTTATCTCAACGGGAGAAAATCGCGAACTCTGGAAGAGAAGTGTTATATGCAATGAGAATTGACAAATTTACAAGTATAAAAGTTACATTAAATTTTATGTGAAAGTACAAAATATAATGTGGTTTAAACTTAAAATTATAAATATCACAGTTGTAATAATAATGATAATGATGATGGTAGTGATGGTTATTTTATAATGTAAATATTCTCAAATTTTAATATTGACCGCCAATATATACATAAATAAGTTAGAAAACGTTTATGAAAATATCCATAGAATGAAATCAAGGCTTTAATAAATTAAGATCTACTTGATCGTTCATGAGTATCAGAGAATAATTTTGGAGATCGATTAAATGCGAAGAATAGTATGTGCTATACACATGTCTAGAAGAACGTATTTTCGTAAGGGTGTCCACTGTAGGGTTCATATCAGCTTTACCCGCTGTGACCCTCTTCAAATGACTTACAATTGGTTATTAGCGTATTTGGTAATAGTGAAGTGTGAAGGGGATGCCCGAGGGCTGTTTTAGAGGACTCAATCCCTAGCATTCGCATTAACGACTGAAGAAAAAGTCTGAAAAACTTTCAGAGAGGCTTGTTGTTGTGTGTTGGAGGGGTTGGAGGGGGGGAGGGCGGGAGGGGGGCTTGAACTCGCGACCTCCCGAATCAGAGTCTTATACACGCTACATATGAGCCTTCTCTGTTGGTTACGTGGACGTAAAAGATGCGGTACATTAGCACGGAATAAACTGACGGTTTTATGCCGAGTTCTACTTGCACATCCGTCATAAAAATCAAGCGCAAAGCAAGATGGGGGGGTTGATGAGAAGTTTATCAATGCTATCAGTGAAGAAAGCTTTTCTAAACGAGACCCACGGTGCCACGCACACACTTTATCAAAAGCTCTGGCAATATCAAGAACTACCGTTCTAGGAGATTTATCATCATTCAGTGAGCGGCTGACGTTAGACTCAAGACGGATGAGTGGGTCTTTGGATGACAGACACTGGGACATGGCGCGTCATGCAGCTGCGAGACTACGCTCATATGAAACTCTATATATGCCTCAAAACGCTTGGGTTATTAAACGAAACTACACAAATTCACTAAAACAAATTTCTGTTCTTGTTGTTGGTTTCCGTTTAATAGTTTACATTTTGTAAATTATGTACATGATAATATTTAAAAAAAATCCATCCCGATCGGGGTTCGATCCCGAGTCTCCCACATTCCAGGTAGGCGCCTTAGCCAACTAGACCACCGAGACGGTAACTTCTGAATTGTAGTTTCATTATAGATCTGAATGGGTAGAATGAATGGAGTTTTTTAACTTCTGAATTGTATTAAATATTAACAATTTCAACTTCAGGAGTGTTTCCCGACTAATGAAATCGAGAGATATGTATAATATGTTAGTTAGAAATTGTGTACTTTTATTGGGTTCTATGTATACTTTTACTTAAAAACGATGAATGATGAAATTTGAAGAATAACTTCACTGCATTTAACATTATTACATTTCAATTATATCATAACACGGTCCTCCTATTAGCGTAAGCGACGTGATTTTTTTAAACGTGGTAAGAAGTCCTACAAGACGGGAATATCAGTGACAAAACTTTCAGATCTATGATGCACTGACAATCCACACATTTATAAGTTAGCCGTCTTGGAAGCTTAGAGTGTCTGGCATAGCTGGATGGCAGCAAACGAAAGAAATATAATATGTTTTAGTCGGTAACTATGACATATGTAACAATATGTACAGCGAAAATTTTGTGTTAATCCAAGGTGCCCGATAAAAGTGTATTGATCCAAAGTGCCCTATATCATTTTAGGTAAACAAATGAAGTCAAATACACACAAAATACGCACAACATGCACACTCTCGCATCGACTTCTTTTAGCCATGTGACCTCATGGGTCACAACTTTCTGTTTTTCTACTACGAGCCTAAGCTCTTTATAGGGAATCTGATTTTCATACAGGACTTGATTGTTTATGTCTGGCTTTTTGGACACAACATGCACACAGCGACGTCAATGTGGGGTCGATGTTATACGTTGATAGATGGAACTCAAACGAAAGGGATCTGATGATAAAGTGCTCATCGCAGATAGTTAAGATGACGCACGGGATTTTAGCGGTTGCCCTTTAATCAAGCGACCCTTCCCTCTCGAAATTATGAAAATATACGTGGGTAGGCGTTAATGAGTGTTACATTTACAGCGAGCTCAGGGTAGATTGCGATGAACATAGTTGAAATCGCACATCAGAGACATTCGTAGGACTGAGAATAGTCTACCAGCACTAATCGTTTCGAATAGTGATTGGATTGAACCTAGAAGTACATTAGGACGATTCGTTAAATCAAATATAATGGGAAGGATGACTTGGGATTATTTATATTCACCAAAATAAGGATGATCTTTTTTTAACACATTAAAAATCGAAAAGGTAAGAACGAACTAATGCTATTAAATTATATTCTAAAAACGAACACGTTATCTTAAATTAGTCGTTTATAGGTGCTATGGACATTTCTAACTATCTTTAGACATATAAAACCATTCTCACATGTAATAAGCTTTGTATTATCTCATTTTTATTTTTATTTTTAAATACACAACATTGATTTTTATAACCTAATTAGGTTTAAAATAATAAATAAATCTTCGCGCGAAGCCTGCCCAGTGCCCAGGGGCAATCTATATGCGTCTTTTCAGGTGTCGAACTAGGTATATTGGAGTTAGGACAATTGTGAAAGGATGTCCGAGGGCTGTCCAGAGGACTCAATCCCTTGCATTCGCATTGACGACTGAGATAAACCTGTGAATACAACTTCTGTCAGGATTGCCGAGCACAACGGGATTTAAACCCGGGACCTCACGAATCAGAGTCGTGCGTTAACGCTCGAGACAACACTGTAGATCCTAATTATATTTCAACATCGAGTGAGAATACTTCCACTAACTTCACTGCATAATAAGCAACATATATTACACTACACTATGTATATAATATAAGTATAATCGGAAATGTAATCAGCCAATCCAAATAATAATGAATCTTGTGTCATCCAATTGAAACAAAGGCGTCTCAAAGATGAACTGGACCCTTTCTCCATTAGACATGGGGAATCCCTCTGTCGTTTCCACATTCCTCTCGCTCTTTTTACTTTCCGTCCCTATTCCAGATTGAACTCCTTGCGCCAGATCCCACAATCCGCGTTGTCCCGCTCTAAAGCTCACATTGCTCATTTCCTAGACTATCTGAGTCAGCTATCACAACAACCGCTGCTCCCCGCTCGCATGTTTTAATGAGAAACAGTTGATTCTAACTATTGTCTGTTTCTCTTGGCACATACACAAATATTGTTGTAGAGTGCTTTACAAGGCTCGTTGTATCTAGTACCTTTTGGCATAGAAAAAATAGCCATGCTAATCATGGGTCGTGCATTCACAGTGTAGTGGTTGCTTTATGTTTAGAGTCGGGTAGAATTTACGTTGGTAAACACTAATTACTATCAATTTTTTCCTAGATTTTTGTTTATGTGAAAATCTGTGTTTCATTAGTCTAATTTACACTAAATTTGGAGATGATAACAAATCGATTTAGAACATTGCGATTTAATACATTGTACCAATGTTTGTTTGCCGTAACATATCAGATCAATGTCATTACAATACATCATAAGTTGAGATGAAATAAATCAAAATAAGGTGTAGAAACTTTTAAAATAAACGCTAAGAATTTATCAGAATTGTGTATGATAATAATACGATATTCAACAATGTTTTGTACGTTTGACTTCAAACAAAAACTATGTGTTAATACTGGTTTTAGATTTCAAACGGAAGAATAAAATAATGTACTCAATTATTGGTACAAACAACGCATTCTTATTAATAGCTATCATATTGTACATAACTATTTGCAGCCATGAAAATATATTAAATTAAGACCATATTGCTGTTCACTCTTAATGATTTCCCCTATGTTTGCGTGCATAATATTGTCTGTAACCGGGTGAGAGTTGAGCTATGGGTAATTCTTTCTCGAGTGATGCGTTTCATAATATATGTCGACACAGAGAGAGCAGTATGTAAATTCAAACACTGCACGGTCGCAAGCCACGTACATTTACATTAAGGCATGAAAGCTTCATCTACCTTTGATGAGATCAACAGATATACCAATGCAGGCGGTGTTGAGTGTTTTTCAGCAATGCGGAGAATAGCTCAGGTAATCAACTTGATGCAATGCCGAATAAGCAAGCTTTGGTTTGGTGGCAAAATTTTGTGTAAATAGATTGAAGTTATCCCAAGGAAATCTAAAAAAAAAAAAAAAAACGATTAGGTCTAAGTAAGAAAAATGGCTATAGTTTTAATGGGATCTGCTATTTTTATAGCAATAGAAAATACGGATTTATTATTATTTTATTTATTAATTATTTGTTCCGCAATACATTCGTTGATTAAATGTGTCACGAGAACGGCAGAAAATAGGACCCAGGAACTATCCGCAGAAGTTGGGTGTCGTTTTATATCTAACGGATGGACTTACAATGCCATTATCATTAACAAACGTCCAGAATTTATTTCTTGGGCCGGTGAAAATATACTCTATGCATAAGGAAAACAAATTATTTGTGTTAATTTTATTAAAAGCACAAAATGCGGTTAATACATCGTTAAAGCGATCGTTATAGTATTATAATTTACTCGTGATGATATTTCTCATGCAAACTGTTGTGAAACTTCTTTAACCGTGCAAAAATGCATAGAGTTTCTAGGAATAAGGTACAATTAAATATAAAACCATATTCCACTCTTGGCCTCATTGAAGTCGATCACGAAGATTTAACGATGGTGTCACTTCTTGTTTTCTTATGTCATACAAAGTAGTTTTGAAACACATATCAGAGTATCTTAATTGAATGTTATGTTTCAGTAGACCCCACTCTATTTTGAAGAGAATTAATCAGGGGGCAATAATGAAAAATACAGTAGGAAAAGTAATAAACGTGATAAAGCATAAATAATAAAACTACAGGGGATATAAACTTTGTTGTTATAGGAGATGGATAAGGGGAATAAAAGAACGTAGGAGATAATATCGTAATATTATCGTAAAGAACATGATAGCTTTGACATTTTACAATACTGATTCATAAAATCATACAAAATGTTAAACCATTGAAACAAATGAGGGGACTAGTGGGAGTACATTTAAAAAATTGAGTTTAACAAAATTTCAAATGTGGCGTAGCTCCTCCCACTACGACCCTCAAATGTATGGCGCTTACAAATACATGGCGAAACCCGTAGGCATGAAATCATTATTTTTGATAAAAATCGTGTAAATGTATTTTGCTTCCACTATAGGGTACTCTACGTTACTATGGCAATTGCACATTTTTTTGACGATTTAAGAATTTATTAGTAAATATTGTTTTTGTGTGATTAAATTAGCAATGTAAAATGTGTTATTCCAGATTTAAAGATGTGTTTTCGTCGAACGCTTATTCGCTTGTTCTGAAAACTGTACATGCTAAAATGCCAAGCGAAATGGTATATATCATGCGAGCAGTTCAGAATAAATAACTTTAAATTGATTGTGATGTTGTTTTATCATTTCAATGTTCATGGTCCGCATCATCCTCCCACAATTTCATACCAAATCGTATAAGTTCAATAAATATACAATCTAACGGGAGACGACGTGTTTTATTTAAAGTACGAAAAATGGTTCGTGATTTGAATCCACACAATGCGAATGTTTCCGGAAGTTTAGATAAGAAATATATTTGGTTTCAGGAGTGTGAATTGAATTGGACAGTGTAAATTGACTCGGGTATCTTGATAAACGATTCCCAACCACGAGATTGATGACAACACCCCGTGAGTCGTTTGAAACTGGCATTGGTCTGTTACAGGTCGCCATCGAGAAAGACCCTTTGAGCATCCTGAACTGAACGTCTTTGGGCTGGAGGATCGGAGGGGATCAGGTGAGCCAACACAAAACAAACAAAACCAAACTCGATAAACAATCAAGTAGATGGGCCAGCTGGGATCCAAATTGAACGCTCGCTCTATTGGCTTTATCTTGGTTACTGCCGTTGGCGCATGCATTAAAGACAACTTCGAGGAATTTGAATCTTGAGACGTAATAGAATCGTAAACATCTTCTTATGTGGTATATAAATAATTATAACTAAGTATAAAAATTAAACATGAAAGACAAATACTGTCTAGGCTATATAAGTTTCTCGTAACAGATTTATCTCAAAATCCACGTTTTCTTTTGAACACTAAATCTAATCATCTTGTCACTTGGCTTTTTTAATTACATTATTTCTTTGCGTTTCAACCTTTAAATTTCCTTTCCTCCGACTATCACGAACAACGGCTTACAATATTATATCCTACGATTGAGTTAGAAGACGAAACGGCATTTGATTTGTGAACAAACATGTCTGCTTTCACAGTTTTTTTTCTAAAGGGAGAAAAAAAATAAGGAGAGAATTCTTTTTAACGAAACAAAACTCCGATGTCAGAAACAGTTGCGAGTCGACGAGAATAGTATAATACAGCGAAGAAACCCAGAAATGACAAAGAAGGATTTTGTAAAAAAAATGTGGGCGTTTTATTCTTGCAAGACAACCGTTATCACTAATGGTACTAGTGAAGGCATACAGGGTTGCTTTAATGAGATGAGTATCTTGGTAGTTGGTACCTAAAAAATAATAATGAATCTTAATTGTCAAGTAAATATTTTTTTTCTGTAAATATATTACACACTTGAATTTTACGAAAACAAGAATTCCTTTTAGCCTAAATTAATGGTTGTTATTACTAAAAGTGTGTCTGCATCAATAGATGAACAGTATTATCATTGAGTTTAGCTAAACTCAATTGTATTATTATGTAGTGTGCACAATCTGTTCTGATATAATTGCTATTTGTTATACTTCACATCGCTCCATTTTGCGTCAAACAGACGGCAATGATAAATTTCAGCACGAAACGATAAGTTTTCAAATCTGTTTAACGTACACATTACATACAATGAAAACAAAGTATTATTATTTAAGTTGTAATCGATCGATTAAATCAACAACATGTTGCAGAGATTGCAGTTAACAGCACCTGTATTTATAATAACACACTTGAAATATTATTTTACTACAAATATCATTTTGCATTAGTCCACCTAAGAAAATGATTGTAATTTATACAGAAAATGATTTCAGAAAACGTAAGTTGATCTCTAGCCGAAGGTTTCTTCTAAAGTATCTACTTTTTCAACCACAGAAACCACGCCATGAATTCTTAGCGAAATCGAGTTCGATTCCGATTTGGTTTATAGATTTGTATCATACATAATACAACATTCAAATGTGGTATTCATGTTCCTTTAGAGAAACCTATAGCGTGACTTCTAGCCGAAGTGAATGAGCTTTATCAGAATCCGAAGGAAACAGAAATTCAGCCACATATACCCTCTTATCTTTACCGCGGCAACATTTATTGTGGAAGGAAAATGCTACTTTTATGTGACTTTTATGCAGCACAATAACTATGTAAACATGGAGGGTTCCTGTATGGTTTGATTCCGAGGGACAGCTTCCTTACCACTCACTCAATGTCGTGGTGTTCCGTGCATCTCCGGCTAGTGCCAGCGAAGTGAAAGGAGGTGAGAGTTATCACGTTATTACCATGGTTTTGAATAAGATGTAGTAAAACCAAAACAGCGGTTTTGCAATATTATTGCTCATATTATAGATACGGTACCTTTATTTATGCAAATAATTTTATATTTTGGGAAACCATACTTAATGCATTTCTCTATTTTGGTTGAAAACCAAAGTAAAACAGTAGGTATGTCCCAAATGAAAATGATCCCAGGCTTTTGCAGAACGTTTTGGAGAAGCAGAAATTATAAAACGTATTCTGAACTTTCAGTTGATATCGTTGCAAAATAAATTGTTTTCCTTTTTCTATTTCACCTGCATAATCTACCAATATGCATGCATTATAGTGGCTGCAGACGCTTTCAATGTTGTGCTTGTGCGTCGACTATAGTTCGAGTGAATGATGATGATAGTTATAAGTGAACAAACATTTTTCCAAATAATTAAATACTACAGGTATGCGTCTGCATCTGAATTCAATTCAATTCTTTTTAACGGGTGGATCTAGGAGGGGTGCATCCGTTCAGATCTTATAGTGCACCCACAATTAAAATGTATTAATAGAGGAGATGATCTGGGAAAAAAATAGCCCTGACCTTGAACAAATTGCAACAGAAATGATTCTTTTTGTATCGGATTCAGAAAAAAATACCATTTAACATACTCAAAGTCTCGGAAAATCTAAGGTGTCGAAATTTATCAAATTTGCATATAAACTTTCATAATTAAAAAAAGTTAATTTCAATTTCTTAAGGTTTGGAATACCATTCTCACTTTAAACCAATAAGTTTAAGCTCAATCAGCATACAAGTAGATAGTTCAGATGTTATTTCTAAGTTATACATGCACATAATTAAATTAATTAATTGAAATATGCTAAGTAAGTAAGTAAATATGAACTCTCGGCGAATATCAAAATATCAATCCTATCAACGTAATACAAA
Organism: Sweltsa coloradensis; assembly: GCA_024449915.1. NCBI lineage: Eukaryota > Metazoa > Arthropoda > Insecta > Plecoptera > Chloroperlidae > Sweltsa > Sweltsa coloradensis. The sequence continues at coordinate 288,139 of JAMZAV010000103.1, forward strand.
TTATAACAGCAGAGGCAAAGTAACATTTCGTGTAAAATAGCAACTTTTTACGGTTTGTGTAATTGATTAATGATAAGCATTGCATTAATTAATCTTATATGAAAAATGAAAATACTCGGCATCGATGTTTTGTAAAATAAACCTGTATCATGGAAGGCATCGTAACAAAACATAAATATTTGTTTTATTTATCTATTAGTGTGGCTCAGTTGATAGTCTTGTTTTTGGGTTTATTACTCCTTCCAATGCAGACGGTCGCGGGTTCAAATTCTGGTTCAGCCTGAGTTCTTTTAAACTCTCAAATTTACTTTCATCCATCAATGTGATATTATGCGTATATGAAAACGGTGGCTTGAAGCCATCCTAGCAATGAAATTGACAGACATAGTAATAACAAATTGTGTATGATTGTATAGGTAGGCCTACCATATTAATTGTTCTTGGAACTGAGTAGGTAGACAATAAATGCAATTAAATTTATAGCAACGGATAAAATGCAGATTCATTACTATAGATAGGCCTTATTTATGCTTAACGTAGAGAACCAGCCCAAGAACAACTTGCGCCTTTTCAGGTGGCTTATTCTTGATACATTGTGGGTGTGAAGATAGACGGGGGGGGGGTTAACTAGCATCGATTAATCCATCGTCACTCAAACAAGATATTGCATTTTAACATAGGGATAGGCCCTAAGCCATGTGGGAAAAATTATATCATTCCTATGACTGGTTTCGAACATATCACCATATAACCGTGTACCACCACTGTCAGTTACAAAACAGTAAATTACAATACAGGAAGTGTGTACTAAATTATTGATGAGCAGATATTTATAATGAAATATCGAACTATCGTGTAAAGGCAATGGGCATCCATTCAACTTGAAAGAAGAGTCTGTCTGTTTTCCCCCTATATAAAAGTTAGCTTGATAGTCATGCAATGAAGTAAATAATACTTGTATGCGATATAGTTACGATATTATTGATTTTTCAACATAGAAAACTAAGTGTTATAGAATAGGTAATTATAAAATCGATTCGTATCAAGATTTGAACCTAACACACTTATTTAAATCTTCATTGATTGCACCACAATATAAACCGTTGATAGGCCTAAGCGACTGAAGAATGTGAATGACTTGGAAGGATTTAATGAATTGCATGTACTTGGATATAAAACACATTTTTACTACATTGGCCCTACATATCAAATTTCAATGAAATCCGTGCATATTATTCCATAATATTTTTGTATATATAAACGACCAAACAAATAACACGCCATCTATTTGTAATATTCATTGAATGTAATGCTTTTCTTTACATAGTAATCATTGTAATCACCTACCCTATTTACTATTTATTAATTAAGGACGTCATCTGATCACATTGAGTTAGAGAACATAGGTACTATTGCATATACAACATGGCTTATTTAGTGTTTAGATTTTTTGTAATACGTCTCCAACATTTTAAAAAGTTGTGGTGCACATTGCATAGTGCGAAAAGAAGCGTGTTTTTAAATCAATTAAATAAAAGGGAATTATTTAGAATTTAGAAAATTTCTTTATGCAATTCAGATTAACGTTTGTTAACATTACGACTAATGGATATTTCTGGGCACTGATAAAGTGTTAAGTGCCCGAAAACAACATTAACTAACAAACAAACTAACTAACTAATGCATGGATATTTGCATTATTTGCCATTTAAAAAATAAAATAGTGTACATTAGAGGCTAGGCTTATAGGACGCAACTCCTCTCAGCCAGACTTGCGATGACGATTGACATGCTGAAACATGAGAGAGAAATATGAAAAAGAGCTTCCTGTCTTATATAATATTTATCAATTATCATTGTTTATAAGTATATTAGTCTGGATGCAGTATGGATGCCAATCCGAAATAGGTGATGTCAGTATCTGAATATTTTACTTTGGAAAAGATTTAGAGCAATTTACACTACAATAAGATGGTCAAGATTACTGACATTCAATTAATTTTGTAAAAACGTTATGCAAAGCTGAAAATACTTTATGTGCTAGCCCCCACGTTTTAATCTTAATCCAAATCTACCATTTCATTTTCGAATTACGTGTAATTAATTTGAAAAACAAACAAACAATAAACAATATTAATTTAATTGAATGAATTAATTAATTGCTAATTAATTGCAAAATTAGGAGTAGGCCTAGTTAGTGATGCATTTGTGTTTATCGTGTCAGGTTGTAATTCATTTCTATAAGGCCTATTAAATTATTTCGTGTGGTATTACATAGAATAGAAAACTCCAGAACGTCATACCATAATAAAAATAATTCGTTTTATGAAACCCATTTATTTATCAATTAGTTACATTTGAATTAATATTTGTGTAAGTGTTTCTAGAGTATTTATTTAAATATCAGTTAGTTTACTTAGTTAGACGTCCAATATTTCATGTCATTTAACATTTTACAATTTTATTCGACGCAATTAAAATTTTAATTAATTTAATCAACTAACGGAATCTGCAAATCAAATCTGTCACCTAAAAACCAATTCTAACATTCATATTGGACTTTTGACAGTAGCTTATTCGCAAAAACGTTTGTATATAGACTTACAATGAATTTTTAATTCATATTCATTATTTAACTTTATATGCAAATTTGATAAATTTCGACACCTTAGATTTTCCGAGACTTTGAGTATGTTTAAATGGGATTTTTTTCTGAATCCGATGCAAAAAGAACCATTTCTGTTGCAATTTTGTTCAAGGTGAAAATTTAGTTCATCTCCTCTATAAGTTGTCAGTTCAGTAAACTATTGGTAATATGATATCCATCCGAAAAGCGGGAGACCCGGTTTCATATTCCAGTTCGAGTTGTAAATTGTATCTGGATTGTATTAGACCATTAGGTGCTCAGGAAGCGACCCTCCCCCCCCCCCCCTCGAACTAATTTTCACTATAGCAGTTTTGTTCAGAAAAAAATCAAGATTAATAATCGACCTGTTTTCCACTTGGCAGCTGGGGCGTTTGACCTCCAGGGGTGTCCAAAGTCAAAAGTTGCGAAACTTTGACCTGCTATAACGGTCAAAGTTTTTGATAAAATTCCAAAATTATTTTTAATTATCATTTAACACATTATTTTTTTTTAAAACAAAAGCGATTTCACTTTTTGTAAAGGGGTGCCCAAATTAATATAATCGATTTTACTGTTTTATACACTTTACATGAAAGATTGGACATATAATCCGCATTAAAGCTTTATTTTACACATAAAATGAAAGAAACACTATATTTAAAAATAAATTATGCAAAAACAATTCAAGGCTGTCCAAAATGCTGGTTTTATATTATTGCTAATATACAACATTTTTTTAAAAGTGCTAAAATGTGTTCATGTTACTAAAATCAGTAAACCTGTCTAGAATACGTATTGTATGTGGGCCTAGCAAAGAATTATAATTTTTATCAGGGTTGTCCAAAATTTTGAATTCAAATTACAGCAATTTGAGAGAAATATCAATAAAAATAGGGCAAAATGAATGTATTAGTTGGCCCAGTCATCACCGAATTTATATTCTAACCTAAACAATATAATGATGTGCTGTTTTAATACAGGGTTGTCCAAATAGTGTGTTGTGTTCTTGTAAAGAATTGTTTGAATAAGGTCAAACTCGATCATAATATACCGTCAGGTGCAAAGGAAGCGACCCTCCGGGGCCCCCCGAACTAATTTTCACTATAGCAGTTTTGTTCAGAAAAAAATCACGATTAATAATCCACCTATTTGCCATTTGGCAGCTGGGGCGTTTGACCTGCAGGGGTATTCAAAGTCGCTTAATGTTGTTTTTAATATTGCCGTAGTTCTCTTCGCTCTTGTAAAATTTTCAAATATCTTCCAAAATACAATCACTAATATTATTCCCACATTTCTTCCCTGCCCCGAACCTGTATCTACAAAAATTTGTTTTCTCATATGTGAGAAAACACACAGCCAAAAGTATAAAAGAATGGAATGTATTGAATCTTTATGTATGGAATCAATGTGTATGTACTTCTGACACTAATAATTATACTATATATTGAATTACACATGTACATATACAGACATACATAAAGATATGTACAGTTATTACGGACTCACTGTATAGTAATAATAATTGTACACCCAATGTTTGTGATATTCAACTATAATCTTTAATTTAGAACAGCTAATCTCTTTCTCATCTCATCAACATACATCAAAACATATACACCCTACAGACTTGGCAGGATATTAGTATCACCCTTCACAGCTACTATAACCCAAGGAGTTTGTGATGAAGGTGAAGCCATAAATCTAGGGCGACGGTCGTCGCCCGGCAGACAAGCGATGCGATGCTTAGGCGACACCGAACTCCGGCCCTATATACACCTACAAGAGTTGGGGGGTTTTCAGCTATCTGCACACGCCGCCCCGAAAGAGTTACAATCTTGAAACTCGGTATATGACCTGGTATGTGGTCCATGACATACAAAAAAAAAAATCAACCCGATCCGACAACTCGTTCTGTGTTAAAAAAGGCTCTCAACATCGTCGCTGGTGGCTGGTGGTTGGGTGGGTGGGTGGGTGGGTGGGTGGGTGGCAGTTCTCCGCGGAGAGTTCTTTAGCCTACAGAGAAAACGGTAAATCTTAGAACTATGAAACTTGGACCACACTTAGGTGTATTTCAGACGCAGTGCCTTTTGCTTTCAAAACCAAAATCGGGTAACAGGGACCGGAGAAAATCAAAATTTGGATGATAATCAAAACGCGTAATTACCAAGGCGTGGTAATTTGTACAAACTTGAAATTTAACATGCTATTAACCATTATAAATATCTTGCGTCCAAAACACAAGGGGCTAAATTTGGGATGACCATGGGCCCAAAAATGACAAAAAACATATCTGAACTTTAAGAAATGAATCATTCAAAGAAAACGCTACAACTGAGATGTTTCAAACGTGGAATACATTTTGATATCTCTCATTCTTTATCACTTTTGAATATGGAAAGCAAAATTGGTTAACGGGTACCGGAAAAAAAAAAAAAAATTATCAAAAGTAGGTAATTCCGTACTCTTATGAATAATACGCTATACCGAGAAAACGGTTCATCTTAGAACTTTGAAACTTGGGCCACACTCAGATGGACCTCATATAACAAAAAACCGGCAAATGGGAACGGGGAAAATCAAAATCAAAATCAGAAATCAAAATCAAAACGCGTATTACTCAGGCGTAGTAATTTGTACAAGCTTGAAATTAAACATGCTCTTAACCATTATAAATATCAAGTGCTTATGCTAGTGCGTTGGTCTTGTTGTTAGCGTATAGGCCAATGCAGAAGGGCGAGGGTTCGATTCCCGCTAAAGTCAGAAGTTTTTTAACTTCTGATTTGGACTTAAGTCTATCAGTTCTTGTCTTAGGAGTTTGTAAACGGTGACTTTGGAGCCGTCCTAGCAAAATCAAAACGCGTAATTACTCAGGCGTAGTAATTTGTATACAAGCTTGAAATTAAACATGCTCTTAACCATTATAAATATCTAGTGCTTATGCTAGTGCGTTGGTCTTGTTGTTAGCGTATCTGCTTTCAATGCAGAAGGGCCAGGGTTCGATTCCCGCTCAAGTCAGAAGTTTTTTAACTTCTGATTTGGACTTAAGTCTATCAGTTCTTGTCTTAGGAGTTTGTAAACGGTGACTTTGGAGCCGTCCTAGCAACGAAGCACATAATAAATTTCAGAGTTGTTCTGAATCGGCCTTGTTGATTCTGGCGTTGATCCGCGGGTGTTCGCACTGTCCATACCACTGATTGATATATTTCCTATTAAAAATATCGATCTTTGGTTGGTTATCGCTCACTTGTCGATTGCGTCGGGGCCTGCAGGGTTGGCTTGGTCGCTTTGATTTAAAGTCCCCCACTGAAAATCAGTTATATAACTGAGTGGGTAGTCTGTAAATAAAAATTTATTTATTTATTTAAGGGGTATCTTTGGGGGGACCGTGGGCCCAAAAATGTAAAAAAACAACTTTGAACTCAACAAATTTAATCATTCACACCTTGATAGCGAACGAACAACAAAAAGATGTAATATCCAACCAAATACAAAATTTGTAAAAAAAAAACGGCAGCCAAGCTCTCCTTCAAAAGTCTCCGGCTGTGAATGCTGTGAGATATAGAAGTTGAGCCAAGCTTTTTATTCTTTTTCCCTAGTTTCGCTTTTAAAATAAGTAAGATCATTTCGCCTGTTGACGAGCGCCAAGCCAACGATTTTTGTGGTAAAAAAGTAAAATTTTTAAACTCGAAATCATAAAAAAAATTGCCTTGGCCATTGAATTTGGTTCATGGCCAAGCCATTTTTTTATGATTTCGAGTTTAAAAATTTACTTTTTTACCACAAAAATCGTTGGCTTGGCGCTCGTCAACAGGCGAAATGATCTTACTTATTTTAAAAGCGAAACTAGGGAGAAAGAATAAAAAGCTTGGCTCAACTTCTATATCTCACAGCATTCACAGCCGGAGACTTTTGAAGGAGAGCTTGGCTGCCGTTTTTTTTTTTACAAATTTTTGTATTTGGTTGGATACTGATTAGAGCTGCACGTAAGCCTATAGCTCGATGCTATTATCTTAATTTTTACTGTTTGTATTTTGTTGTACAAATTTGAAAGAAATAATTTTAGGTATAGAGAAAGTTTTTCCATTGGCCGAGTTGTGATACTAATTAGCTATACACAATGCACAATAGGGCTTATAGGCAGCATATACAGCAGTCATAGCCAAACTGTGTGCATTATCTGGAACAAAAATTACTAGGTAGAACTGTATTCGTATCTACAATTTGACACCGCTAGTGCGTTTTGTATATCTAAATTATGGCAATGAGGGGACTTCTTCTCGGTGATTAATCAAGATGTTCAATCTTGTTCGTTATTACGAGAATTGTATTGGCATTTTCTAATGACAATGATGCATATCAGCGACCATAAGTAAATCAAGGTGTCTAGATGTATCGACTTCACCCATCCCTTGATTTACTTCTGTTCGAGGGTGTACGTGATCAAGAGGATAAGAACGAGCTACTTACTTTTAGTATAAACCATTGCAAACTCTCCGAATATGGTTCTTTCTGACGTATAGTAGGCCTACAGACTTTCTGCATCCCATCTATTTTGACTAGTTTCCCTGTGCATACTATAAACAGGGTTGAATGTGAAATAAATGTATATAATTCTAAAACAATTTATGCGTCCCTATTAGCTTTAAAAGTATACTCAAATGTACATCTGGAAAGAAAGCCACAAGCTGCATATTCTTACTGGAGATTTTGGACAACCTTGTGAATAATAACAGAAAATAGTAAAATGCACAATGAAATTATAGAAAAACATTTTCACCGTGCAACGGCGTGCATGCGGTTTGGAGTTCAAACATTTAAATAAGTATGAATAATTATTGTTGATCAACTTGCAACACACGAAATATTCAATCATTTAGTATAATTGTAACTTCCTACACGATACTCCTAAAATAAAGACGTCCCAGTTACCAAATGACAAATATGCATTCGTGGAAAAAGCTTATAGTTTCAGCTATAAGAGCATAGCCCTTTTTTTTAGTTCGAGGGGATAATTTACATATAGATGTAAGAAGGCTGCTATATGTTGCATAACATCATATATCTTTTTGGACAACCCTGTATATACCATAAACAAATCCGTAATTGTTGTTTTAGGGTTGTACATCGTGCACAATGTTAGGTTGTGCAAACAAATAATGAAATGCAGATAAACTTTACCTAGGAAAAATATATGAACATATGTTTGCATATGAGACATTGGACACCCCTATCGTCTAAACGCCCCAGATGTTAACTGACAAACATGCATGCATGAGAAGAACATAGTTTCAGCTGTGAGAAAACACACACTGTTATAAGTTCGAGGGGGTTATATACGTACAGATGAAAGAATGGCCGCCACAAGTTTCATACTATTTTGTGACTTTTTGGACAACCCTGTGTATACATATAGCAAATCAGTAGGTGTATTATGTTTTGACATCATGTATGATGTTAAGTCTTGCAATCAAATTATAAAATGAAGATTAATTTGCATTAGAAAAAATATTTTAACATATATTTGCATATGTGACTTTGGACACCCCTACCGTCTAAACGCCCCAGCTGCCAATTGGCAAACAGGCAGAAATGGAAAGATCGATTAATTTACCTTAAGAAAACATATGGTAGCATTAGTTCGAGGGGGGGGGGAGGGGGGGTTAAGAGCCACCTAACGGTCTATATCAATGATGTGCATTTAACTGTTGACGAAAACCGCACGTATTACACCAATTGCTTTTACCACATTGTTCTTTATTTTAGATTCTAGGCATTAATTTAAAAACAAATTTACAAAAATCAATCTTCCGGCAATGATTCTCCTCTTCGTCCGAAGTATGGTGCGAAGCGTCCACCTTACCCGTGCAATCCCGTACAGTGTGCATTCATGAATATACGCTCGCCATCTCGATTTCCTTTTAAAGCACACATATGAAAAGATTTGGGCATCGGCACACAATGGAGTGATGCTGAATGCGGTCCAGAGTGGCATTTAAAAATGTATTATATACCATTAAAAATCGATGGTTCCCCGGAAAGGTTATGGACTAAATGTGTATGCCAAGTGAAACAAGAATTTATAGCACTTTGCGTGGTGGAAATGTTGGAAAATAGTTAACGGATCAATCGATATACGGCGGAAAACTTCGGGACATATGATAGCCATTTGGATGAAAACACTGCCGCTTGGCCGCGGGTGTTTTAGTGTTTTGTTCGTACTGACATGGGAGCGGGAAGCAATTGCGAGGTTGCCTAATTGAGCCGCTCGATCCGGGTAGCGCCCTTGCTCGGCCTGTCTCGGAGGTATTCATCAATGAAGTTAGACTGCTGTAAGAACAAAGTTTCGGTAACCATGGGTTTATTTCAAGAAAATTGGAACACTTCAAATAATGGATATGATTTTCTATGTATGGGCAATAATCGGAGTTATTACTAATCTGTAAACTCAAAATAATATGTTTAAAAAAATGTTATTACTAATACGTATTACTTTTAATGTTATTAGTGTAGCTAAGACAAATCCGTCTTAGATGAAACATCGGATTTATCAATCAGTGTTGCATATACACAATATAGAAGATTTGTAACAAAATGTGAATTTTAAATGATCCTCACCAAAGAATTCCTTATTTTTATTTTCAGTACAACAGCGCAAGTTTCTAGGATAGCTGATGTTTGACAGCCGGAATGTATCTAAAATACTAATCCAATACCCTGGCTATAAGTTCATAATTTAGTCGACTTTACATAATGTCAAAGTGTGGCTAAAGCTATCCCAAATCGTTATATATTAAAAATGTGTTCCACAGGGTTTGTCCTCTCTTTTCCAGACTACGATGACGAGGAATACGTGTTCCCATCCGTTGGGCCGCAGCCTGCCCACCACCCCCCAGGTGCTTACAGCGGGTCGTCTCGACTTCGCCCGGCCGTCTGGCTGACATCCCTCGTCCTCGGCTCAGCGCTGCTATCTAGCGGCAGATGATTGATCCACACCGCCAAGAGCTTCCTTAAACTAAGATTACACTGCGCGACGTTCTAAACCGTTAGTTAATATCCCCGTGAAAACAATTCAAATGTCAGGGGTAAAAATTAATGAACACACGAGTGCGACATGCCGCGGGTAAATTGACGTATTGGTATGCGCTGTGCGTCAGCCAATCACGAAGCGCCGACAGTGACGCGTCTCTTGTCATGCATGATGAATGCGGGAATTATAGCAGAGCATGTGCTGGCTAAATTAATTGAAAGTGACGTTTAATGTGCGTTATGAGTGAGCCCTGGAAATAAAAAGTGGATAATCACAATAAATAATATGTGACTGAATTATGTATAATGCTATTAATTTTCCGAATGTGTTTGGTGATTAAGTTACACTTTGTTTTCACATATAAATATATATATCGATACTATGTATTTCCGTAATTTTGAAGATGTTGACGTATAGTCTATTGTAAAAACGTTCAAATACAATACAAATATTATGTATCTAAAATTGTTATAATATTATACCTTTTCTCCTCCATTATTGCAATTCAATCCAATAAGCAATATCGTTAATTTGATCAAATTGATGTGTTTGTGATACACCTTATAAAAATACAAACTTTGCCACGTGTTAATAAATATGTTATATGAGTTTAAAAAAAATTGTTTTATCCCTACAATATTACACAGACTAAAGATTCAACATACTAATAATAATTTTCCTTATCCACGAGTATTTCTTATTTTATTTGAAGAATTCATTGGCAGAATAATTATGTATCTGTGTGTTCTTGAATTGATTGTAAGTTTTGTATAATCGGTTATGAAATAATTATGAATAATTCATTAGATCATTTCATTGTTTGGCAAATCTAGAGAGTTATGGCGTACTCTCCAAAAAAGTTTATTAATTTGATAATTCTTGGTAATATAATTACATATTCATAATAAAACGAGTTGATCACAAATTACAAAAAGGTATTAAGTTCAAATGTACGATTATAGAATTCGCGAGATTTTTGCGACATCGTAAGCTCTTTACTGACACTCACTGTCACTGTTCATCTAACATTTAAAGAAACAGAAGTGTTCACTCATATTTTCTATAAATTGTGTACACTTACTGCTGCCGACTCATTACATCAGATTGTTCCCTTTAGCAACTCACCGAGCGATGATTGTAGCACTGACTTTCATGTATTATTAGGAGAGCAACTTTGTGATTTATTTCTCCAACTTTATTTTTCTTGACTCCTTGTTACTCATGTTGTTAACTCCGAACTTCTTATATTTAAATGTGCTTCCTTTGAAAGGCGCTTTAGATTAATCTTTTATTTTGCGATGGTGTATTTTGTAAGAATTGCGAGTTTCATCCTAAACGCAGTATTTTGTCAGAAACTTTTCAGCTTTGAAGTCTCACAAAGCTTCATTTTAGATCATTAGAAAGCTAAGCTTAAAATAGTAATATGTCTAAATTGTTGTTGGTTTACATTTATACATATTTTTGGAATTATTATTCGGTTATAATAATAATTTATTTATTTATCCTTGTAAACGCTTCAAAGTCTGTCTCTTATTTAGACAGGGCTCATTTTTGCAAATGCAATAAAATACTGTATATTAATTTTATTTATTCGTAATTTTGTATGTATTTACAATGTTTTCCTAGTGCATACTACAATTATTTATTGTTTAACAATAATATCTAGACTCAAAATATGGTGACATCAATGATCTGGTTTTTCATAAATCTTAACAACACCTACTTCTTCATTTGAAACTAATGTTTTTAATTTATACGATATTAAATTTATAGTAGTGTAAAACGTATCACTAAATTTTGTAAACTAATCTACATGATGATTTTGATGATCCATACTTAACCAAAAATATAAAAAAAAAACATAACGGATTTTTTTAAGCGTTAACGAGTACCGCTTTAAACTGTGATAAATACGTTAATTTCGTCAAAATATCAAAAATAGAGTTTCAGCATAAATGAATAACACGAGTGTGATGCCAAAGTAAGTATATTTTACATTGTGTTCCAAGTTTTATTTATCTGTTTGGTTTTAATTGGGATGTCATGTCTGTCAAGAAACGGATTTCTTCTTACTTAAATTACACTTATACTTTCGTCCAGTCAACTTCAGATGTTTTTTGTTAGATTCGGTTGAGAAATTATGAAGAGGAACTTTGGATAACTTTTTAAAGTGCTATGCTGAATACGCTAAAGAGCCGGTAAATATTTTAATCGCCCTGGTAGAAATATTTGTATGCCAAACGGTCGCCAAGCGGTCACCAACAGATCACCAAGGCTTATTTTTGATCGCCAACAGGTTACCAAGTGATTACCAAGGGTCGCCACCGAAATTTCAAAAGAAATATATGACAGCCAAACGTTCACCAAAAGGCAGCCAACGAGTCACCAACTTTGCAATGCAGTATTTTGACACAAAAACGACCTGTTGGCGACCATTTGGCTGTGTTGGTGATCACTTGGCGATCACTTGGCATCAGTTGGTGAACTAGTTGGTGACCTGTTGGTGACCACTTGGCAACCATTTGGCAACCAAATATTTTTACTAGGGCGGCGACACTTAAAAAAATACTCCATATAATATGAATCATATTTAACAAATATGAGATTGAATACACAAATACACATCGATTGTGTAGCTGTAAATATTGATATAAAAATAATGAATATACTATAACATTTTGCTATTAATTTTGAAACTGATTTAGCAACGACGCTTCACTTAATGTATATAAAATTCTGGTGCAAAAATAATATGGGTAGAACAATATATTGTGCGTTGTGAATTTGGTTTTGTTTGTTTGCGTTGTTAAAAATTATGTGTGAGGCCAAAATACATTCCCCTATACATATATATTTGTTTCTAGTCAGTAATCAATTGTGACAGACGTTTAAGGTATATCATTACCTCGAGAATATTGTCTGCTTTTTCTCATAACTAAATATTTTGTGTGTAAAACAGATTTTGCATTGTAACTTTAAAAACTTGTTCTTGATTAAAGAAAACGCGTATTCAAAGTTTAAACACAAAACAGAATTGTATCTAAAAAGTTACAAAAAATTATGTTTTAAACAAAACATATTTATTTTACGAGATAGAGCAGAAAATTCTCGAGGTTATGAGTTGACATATCTTAAACGTGTATGTTGATTAATCGATGACCAGAAAAAATATAATACAACCATGGAATGTGTTTTGGGTGTAGAACGGGAGGCTTTTTATATTATTTGTAGTATATTGTGTAATGTTAATTATTACTTTGGAAAAAAAAACACAAGGAATCTTCATCATTTCATTCCACTGATCGATGTTGCAGGTTTTTAGTTAAAATTTGCACATAGTGTTACCTCAATACCTTGGGACTGCTAATAGTAAAAATAACAAAAAAATATGACATTAAAATATGTTATTGCAATCGGCTCGGTGGGGAGATTTTTTTTAGATTGGCACGTAGTTACAGAGGTCTTCGTCAACCATTTCAAAACTATCTATAGATGTTGTCATAAAAAAAAGTGAAAGGGTTGGAAGAAAGTACAAAACTATTTACAATTCAACGTATTTTTTTAGTTGAAAAAACTAAAAACAAATAACACGATTGTGACGATGGTGTTGATGATAATAATTACACTACGAAAACACAGCTACGCATCACAATAGGAATAGGTGGTCCAGTAGAACCTCGAGAGAACGAAAGTCTAGCGGTTGGCAGCTACTACAGTCATGTATTTGTAAGATCAGGTATGTAGCCACTATGTATTATTATTATATTGCTCTTAATTTCTTGTCTCTTTATTCAAACTAATTATATCACTCTTCTCGACAATAAACATTTAACATTAATTTTAAGTCACTTAATTAAATATTGTTATAAATTATATTTAAAATCCGTTGCTCAATCAATATCAGTATTGGGCGACTTCATACAGGCGTACTAATAATAAGAACAAAATACACATTTTTGTTAGCGTTACAAATGACACAACAAAGCATAAAATTAGAAGTGTGATTGTATAATAATGCTTCTGAATAGTGGAAATAATTTTGTAAATTAAAAAAAGTAGTGGCGATGTATTTGTAAACCACATAAAACTATAAATTATATTTGCGAACTTGAAAATGAATATCGGCATCATAAAATCTACAACATATGTACTTAAAGTTTGGAAAGAGAAGGATTTGTTTTTAAATAGTGAGTATGATTTTTACTGTGATATATTAAATCTTGTTTTTTATAAAAGACGACTATTACACTGTTATGATGGTACCTATTTTAGGTAGAAATAAAAAAATGCCTCCTCCGGGGATGTGTATATACATTATATATGTTTTATATTGTTTAATTTAACATGTAGTAACCCGTAAGTAAACACAGTTTCATACCATACTCATTTTAGAAGAACTTTTGTGAGTTTTACAATAATATGCTAACGTGATAGTAACCAAATTCTAAAGCCTTGCCTGAGGATAGCCCTTTGATAGAAGAGAACTAGAATTCCTATGTGTTAAAAATTTGTCTGCATTCTAGTATGTCAACGTTACCCATTACCTCATTTGCGAGCGACAACAATGTCCTCTTTGACCGAGACCCACAGGACTATAAACTAAATCATGTTTGGCTAACAACACGAATGTAGTAACGCATATGTTTCTACCTCTGTCTACTTAGGCCTACACGTCTGCGCTTTGGTCTATAACCACTATATCGCACAAGTATAAACTTATTGAGATTAGTTATTTTTCTTTTCCTGGATGGCACTTTATATTTTCAATTACATTAATAACTAAATAGTACCTTATCAAACCGTAAAAATGCTTTAGGAATTAAAAACATGTTCTTCGGTTATCAATATGACTAAAAACAAGTACAATAATTCAAAAATTTTAATTGAAAATCAGTTTAGTATTATGAGTATGATACACATCATAATACAAGCCAAGAAATTATATGTATAAATATCGACTTTTTACTCGACTTACTGGTATTTGGATGAGCGTAGCGAGCGAAGCGAGTGAAGCGAAGACTTCAATTTCACCGACCCCCCAAAAAATTTAGCTCGGGTGTTTTTTTTTTTTTTTTTTTTTTTTTTTGTATTTCTGTCTGTTTGTTCGCTCTCTACCGGGCAAACGGCATGTGCGATCTTGATTAAAATTTGACAGGACCTTCGAAATCTCTGAACTTAGACTTGCTACGTTTTTGGGTACAATCGAAGAAATATTTCTCATAAATATCGTACTTTTACGATTTTTTTCGTTTTTTTTAGTGCGATATTTTCGTGCCATTTGGGCCGATTCTGACCAAACGGGTGAGGCTACAACGTTCATATTTCACATGGACATTAAGGTAATGGTGATGTAGTACATTTTGAAAGAAAAAGTTGAAAAAATTAGCCAGAATCTATAGAAATAAAGCTTTTAATATAAGTTTTTTTATTTTTTGTGAGATATTTTCGTGCCATTTGGGCCAATTCTGACCAAACGGGTGGGGCTACAACGTTCATATTATACATGGACATTAAGGTTATGGTAATGTAGTACCTTTGAAAGAAAAAGTTGAAAAAGTTAGCCAGAATCCATAGAAATATAGCTTTTAATATACGTTTTTTACGATAAATAATACCAATTGACAAGAAACAATAGAAGCTTGACAACATCACCTACAATGAGTAGGCAACAAAACAAAGCACTTGTAAAAGTAAAGATATCTTACGCAAAATAAAAACTTAAAAAAGCTCATTTATCAACGCGGCGGGACTTTAGCGTTTTCCTAGTATCTTTCAATGAGAGATATTTTTGGATGAGCTTAGCGAAGACTTCAATTTGACTTTATGTTTTGTTTTTTTTGGATGAGCGAAGCGAAGACTTCAATTTCACCGACCCCCCAAAAAATTTAGCTCGGGTGTTTTTTTGTTTTTTTGTTTTTTTGTTTTTTTGTTTTTTTGTTTTTTTGTTTTTTTGTTTTTCCGTCTGTTTGTTCGCTCTCTACCGGGCAAACGGCATATCCGATCTTGATGAAAATTGGAGGGGACCTTCAAAATCTCTAAACTTAGAGGTGTATTGTTTTTGGGTACAATCGAAGAAATATTTCTCATGAATATCGTACTTTTACGATTTTTTTCGATTTTTAGTGCGATATTTTCGTGACATTTGGGCCGATTCTGACCAAACAAGTGGGGCTACAACGTTCATATTTCACATGGACATTAAGGTAATGGTGATGTATTGCTTTCTGAAAGAAAAAGTTGAAAAAGTTAGCCAGAATCTATAGAAATAAAGCTTTTAATATAAGTTTTTTTGATTTTTTGTACGATATTTTCGTGCCATTTGGGCAAATTCTGACCAAACGGGTGGGGCTACAACGTTCATATTATACATGGACATTAAGGTTATTGTGATGTAGTACCTTTAGAAAGAAAAAGTTGAAAAAGCTAGCCAGAATTGATAGAAATAAAGCTTTTAATATAAGTTTTTTACGGTAAATAATACCAATTGACAAGAAACAATAGAAACTTGACAACAATCACCTACAATGCGTAGGCAGCAAAACAAAGCACTTGCAAAAGTAAAGATATCCCACGCAAACTAAAAACTTTAAAAAAGCTCATCCATCAACGCGGCGGGACTTTAGCGTTTTCCTAGTTTTACTTACGTTACCCCAAGAAAAATAGCTCGCGTGTTTTGTTTTTGTTAGTTTTTTTGTCTGTTTGTTCGCTCTCTACCGGGCAAACGGCATATGCGATCTTGATGAAAATTAGAGGGGACCGTCGAAATCTCTGAACTTAGAGCTGTATTGTTTTTGGATACAATCGAAGAAATATTTCTCATTAATATCGTACTTTTACGATTTTTTTCGATTTTTAGTGCGATATTTTCGTGACATTTGGCAAACGGCTACAACGTTTACAATCACTGAAATCATATATGTTTTTAATACCATATTTTCGTGATATTTGGGCCGATTTTGACCAAACGGGTGGGGAAACAACGTTCATAGTTTACATTGACATAAAGATTATGGTGATGTAGTGCCTCTTTAAAGAAAAAGTTGAAAAAGTTGGTCAAAATTCATAGAAATAAAGGTTTTAATATAAGCCTTGTACAGGTGTATAATGAACAAGTAATATCAAGTAACTATAGAAAAAGTAAGGAGATTCCACATAAAAACGTTATCACTGGACAGAAATATTCCAAAAAAGCTCATCCATCAACGCGACTGGAAAAAGCGTTCGCGAAGCGGCCTAGTTTAAAAAAAAGTTATAGCTGCACCGATTGCCTTGTACTAAACTCACTCTCAATATTGTATGTGCTACAATAACTTGTTATTAAACTAGAACAAATCACAATAATGGTGTTTCCGGTAATAGCAATAACTAATTACTTGTAATTAATGGATAAGTACATATTACTGTTTTACACTTAGGTCTACCTGTTGTATTTGACAATGTAAATATATGTCTTACTTGGCGTTTGAAACGTTTATTGTTTAAAACTGATTGAATGACTACTTACACTACTTACTATAAAATTATGATGATTACATGCTGTCGTATAATATTCGTACTTTCTTGGTAGAATTGACGATCATCCAAACCCATTATAACTCATACAAGTTATTTCTCGATTTGGTTGGTCGGGAAACACGGGAAATAGATGGATTTTTTAACTTCTGAATTGTATTAAATTTCATACAAGTTAATTCCGCCTCAAAAAAGAATACTATTTATTTAAAATAATCAATCACGGCTGTTACTTCAACTTGTACATTGTATGTGTAACGTTCATGTTTACACTCGTGTTCACTATAGGCCAAGAGAGAATAGGTAAATTCGTAGCAAGTTTATAACAGTGTTAATATTTTAGTTACTAACTGGTATTTATTTCAGTTTTCCCTCTTTCTTTAATTGGTTGTTTTTATTTGCGTTTTTAATTTGATTTATTTTCGATACACATATTTAATTAATTTAAATCAAATTCTATGAATAAAATGTCACATTTTTAATAAACATTTTAAAATTGTGTAATCAGAAACATTGTCTTTTTGTACAATGATGTTGTTTTCATATTATTTTGAAATTTGTCTAATAATTAATTGTTATTTTGCGTGCATTTATGTAAACTGCCTGTACCAGGTTTCCCCTCCTTCCTTCTCTATTAAATTTGCACTAGTGGATTACATTATCCGTTGAAAATAGAGACTTAATAATAATAATTGAATGATTTCTTTGTAAATCAGTTTTTATTACTACATAACATAGGTGGTAACTAAAAAAATCAAAAGAAAAAAAACGTGTGTTTACATTTTTGCGCTCGATAATGGATATGGCAAAAATCGGTAAACAGGAATCGCTCTATCCGTAATTATTTTCCTAATCTACAAATTGTTTACAATTCTACTTTTTGCTATAATTATTTACAAATCCCTAGTTTACAGCACATATTTCATACAAGCGTGTTAATGCTCAATATTTTATTTTAACGGACATATCTATCTGAAAGAAGTTTCCTGTATTACAAAATACATAAGTTCTGCCTGTTTCTCTGGGACCAACACTAGTAGGTAATTACAACCGAGGAGTGTGTGTGTCTAGAACCCGCTGGGGGTACTTTTAAACACTCCTTTCATTGCTGCAATGCTCCGTTTACAACCAAAGCTCAGAAGAAATATTTTTGAAAGACAAGATCAAATGAAAGAGCTTATTATCTACTTGCAGCGTTAGTGTGAGCTAGAGTATATTGCAAAATTGCTGCTTTATGCTTTAGAACCTCGTATATCACGGTATCATAAACCAAAAAATAAAAGCTTCTTTGAGGAATGAAACTTATCAGAGAAGCTTTAGTTGACGCCATGAAAAAAGGAGATTTTTATGTATAAGGTTTCATGTCTTTTGGCGAATTCACTAGCCAAAAATGCGTAGATTGGCTGGCAAGATATTCGGAGAGGCCTATATATATAGCGATGTTTGGAGAAGAGATGGTTGACTAAGAGAGCCGTGCGTGGGTACAGAATAGAACTTGAGCCATGAATTTGATCTCGGAAAATGAATTTAAGTTTCTGACTGTTGTTTAATTCATATTTTTCCCTGAGTTATTTCATATCATTTATTCAGGAGACAAGCTTACGTCTTCTACAGCCACAAATTCGACTGCTTTTTTAAGTTAAACTTGGTTCGTTTATGTCTATGGATGCTTTACCGCTCGTAATAAATTATATACCGAATTTATTTAGGTACTTGATTGCTTTACCCCGTATATTTTAACAATCTCGCATCAATCTTGTCATTTACATATTCATTAAAATATAAATCAGAAACAATCCGTATTCATGGAATAATAAACATGAGAAAAACAAAATAAAGGAGAAAACATCAGCAGAACAGGAGGCAATAGCAACATCGAAACCTGGTAGACTCTAAATACGAATTTATTTATTGTTATTCATAAATAAGTCAAGTGAAATAAGAGATTTCAAATCATTAAAGCACCAACACATCCAAACAGGAGCCAAAGGGTGTTGCAGAAAACGAAACACATCAACACATAATGTTTCGCAAAAGTCGATGAAACTAGCAATTTGGCGCACCGTTTCTTATTGACCAAAAGGCAAGTTTATGTGGCTCGGGAATCTATATTTTGTGTAGCTATTGACCGTACGACTGGCAATATCCAACTGACAGCGGATATAAAACATGAGAGAGAGAAGGAGAATGAGCACCGGCCAATTCTTACAGAGTACATCGTAGGTTATGTTGTCTCTTAGGATTAAAGTTCAAGATTCCAGTTCCGCACCAAAGTACCGCTGCAATGGCATTGCATCTACGCATTAGTTAGTTATGGTGTTGATATATGGTACACTTTCATTTGAATCTCATCTTTTATGCGGTTCTGTTATTAAGGCTTAACAATATTTTTTTAAATCGGCCTTGCCCTCACTTCGAGTACCCCCCCCCCAACCGTTTCCCTCCCCGTACACAAACTTTGTCATATTACGCCATATGTAACTTTGGTCTCTCTTTCACTCACTGTCCGTCGATTGCCTATTATGTAGGCTTATGTATTGTATGTATTGCTTATGAGGGCAAAACATCATTAAATATATATTAACAACTGAAATATGCATAATATTATGTACAAAAACATTATTAGCAATTAGTACGAGAAATAGTGACAGAGCTTTGATTTCTATGATGATGATCAGTTTTTTTTTTTTTTTTCTAACAGAGAGAGCCAGATAGCAGATCCAGGTATAAGTAGTTGAAGTAAGAGTGCAAGTTGCTGTAGCCATCGTTGAGTTACAGGTAAGGATGTTAAGGTTTTGATAATGGTGTTGGAACATATGTTTATGGGCATAATTTAGTCCAAATAAATAACAACTCAACTTTCTCCTGGTTTCTCTGAATTACCAAATTGCTTTCAAATCAAGTCTAGGCTATTTATCATCGTGCAATACATTTGTACGGAATTGATTGTGTTTAGAATATCAAACTTCGTATTTATGCCACGCAAGATCGTTAATACGAACCCAACGAACACCTTGTATTTGACACAGAAATTGCAGTGCAATAACACATCAATAACAGCAAAAAATGTAATTGATAATGCTTCACAAAATCGTGATATTTTTACGATTTTATTTATTAAGGTTTTGCAATATTTTTTTGATAATATTAACATATAAAACATGTCATTAATTTTAATCTCGAAATATTAATGCAAGAGCAACAGAAAGTGCTTCTGCCCCTTAGTGCTTTCGTACTTGTTACCCGTATCACACAATATAATACTTACATTGTTTAAAACAATGCTGTTCCATGTTAATACTACATATCAAAATATAAACACACCATTATTATTACTAAAATTTACAAAAACAGTTACACAAACAATAAAATGTCTCTAAAAATTGCTTGTTATAATTTTCTCAACATAAACTTTAAAAATTAGGTAACTTTTTTAATAATTTGGTAGAAGATTCCACAACGAGACAGATCGATTAAAACATACTGTTGTTCATATACACACATTAACCTTTACTTATACGGCAGTAACAACTATGAACAAATAATATTGTACGACACGTCAAATTTGTTTCGAGAATGGTAAACATATGTATCTGCCATAAGCTGGGAGTAGCGTGTGGATCGGCACTCTAGGCTAACCCGGCACCTCCACCAAAATCGTCAATTTATTTCCCAGCGGGATAAAATTATTTAATAATGAACTGGGTAAAGAAAACAACCAACTTTTATAAGAAAATAAAGAAAATACATTTTTTTAGTTTGTTTGATAAAGCTAAAATACATTTGAGGTACATACAATATAAGGGATAAGCATGATTCTGTAGTTAAGTTGATATTTCTAAATGGCATAATGTTAATTCGTCTCATTAATAAAGTATACCTAAGAGTGCATGTATTTAGTTAATAGCTCATACATACGGACATAAAATAATTAAAAATGTTTTGTGAATATAAACTAGATATAAAGTTTTTATTTGTTTCGAGTTTTTATTAACTCAAGTGTTTTATATGATAACTATTGACTTTTATACGTAAAATATAATGCAAATAAAACTACCAAGAGTTATGAACGTCGCAATTAACGAAGTGTTTAAATTACGTTTCTGATTAATTTGCCGATTTGACATATTTTTTTTTACTTTATTTCCAATAAATATATATATATATATATCAATACATAATATGTACACAGAAAAGAAACCATTGACTAGCCTTGGACGTGATATGTAAGTTATCCAAATGCGTTACCGTTGAAAAACAACACTGTACATGCTTTAAAAGGGCATATTGTTTTTGTTTGCCAAGGCTAGGTTTATTAGTCTTGGTACTCAATTTAGTTTTTGGAACAACATGTTCGTATAAAAGTGACTCAATTAATTAATTTTAATCGCACTCACGAATGATTTGACAACGTTGCATTTAGATTACGACACAAATTCTAAAAATTCACAATTTGTGAATATTTTTTCAAAGATGGGTTCGAAAAATAAATAAGTTTCAGCGGCGCTACACTTGCTTTAATGTGTGTGTTTGTCTTTAGCTCTAAACGTGGTATCTTGTCCCGAACTGAAACCCCGTAAATTTTTGGAGAAAACCCAAACACTGTTATAAAAACCAGTTAAAAAAAAATTCTGGTGTTTTAATTATATAATATAATTGAATATTAATTTCAATTAGTATGATGTGACTTAGTGATGTGAATATATATTAGTGCTTCTTGAAACAATAAATTCAAACTAAGATTAACATTGAATACTTTTGTCTTGCTAGATGTAAAGACTTTTGTACATTGAATATAGGTTGATAATTTGAGTAGAACAACCATGCAGGAATCTTTTCAGTCGTGACACTCTAAACAAGTGGCAACGCGTTGCAATCCCATTAAATAGCTTAAAAATCAAGTTTTCACAGTTTTCAAACGTTGCTCAAGTACGTACTTCCATAAACATGAATGTTTATAGCCTTCTTGTAGTAACCAAGATAACGCCCATCATTATTTTAACACACCGTGGTAACGGCGCTCTCCTAAGATCGTTCTAAGATGTGTTTGGTTTCTTGGTTAATGCTCGGTTTCAATTCAGTGCACGTTTAGGGGATGTCCCCATAAACCGCACAGAGGGTGAGTGACGCACAGACAACACTCGCCGAGCCACCGGAGTGGGCACTCGTTCGGGGCACGTCCGCATACAATAGAGAGCGCGCGCCCTCGCATTTCTACACTGTGTGTGTGTGTGTATGTCAGCTTTCGTTCCTCGAGTCATGCTGCAATCTGATATTATTAAAAGCGATATTTCAAAGAGGACAAAGGGTTGCCGTTAAGAAAGAGAATAAAATACGTTCATGTGTGCTGAAATTAATATCATTCGGTTTATATCACAATTTGCTGATTGTAGTACCTTTAGTTTTATTACGACAAATATATCAGAGCGTGAGGTAAGTATGACTGTTACAATACTCAACAGTTAACAGTACTTATTATAATAGGTGGGTCACAAAATACACAGTTGTAAAATAATTTTAACAAATCTTATGTAGGTCTACCACAGTGATCAGTGGGATGAAATTATTTTATGGATTATTTTTTATTTGATCAAAATTAATAATAGCTGGATGATTCTCTTCTTACCTCTATATGGAAGGTCGAATAAAAATTACGCGTGTCGAAAATGTTTTAATCTCAAGAATCACAATGAAACCTGGCGCATTGAAAATAAAACACGAATCTTGCTTGCTGCTGCTGAATATCGTTTACTGTCAATTAAATCTGGTTAACAACTATTTTTTATTTATTTATTATTTCCAAATTCATAAAAAAATACATTTAAAAAATACATAAGGTCTTGCCAAGGCAAAGTGTTGAATACAACAAGCCCTTCACTTCACTTCTACATTGTGTTATTACGTGCTCCTAATTCCTCGATACCGGCAGGCTGCCAAACATCTTGTAATATTATAATTAAATAATATACATAAATTATTCAAGGGTGCATAATATATTGATTAAGATAATTCTTATACGTAATTTATATTATATATTTTTGTCCTTAAATAGCTCTTGCTTCTTTTTCTAGAATTGAGTTTTATGGGTATTTCCAGTTATCTAATTGTATCGAGACTTTGTACCATATACGGATAGTCTATAGAAAGCCTCGATACTTCAAGCGAAAATATAAAATAGATTACGCTTTCAGAATAATTGAGCTAATGTGTAATGTATAAATTTTAACTATGATTCTAAATTATCAAATGACAAATCCTCCCCAGTATCGATTTGGTAGAGAGAAAAACATAATCAGACGCTTTGTTTGGGTCCCCCATATAAATCCATCAAAACTATTTCAAACGTAGGCTGTTTATACTATCGCTTCACTCGCATTACATTCTGTTACTACAATGTCTTATTTAATAGACTTTTTTAATAGTAGACT
The DNA here is from genome assembly GCA_024449915.1 of Sweltsa coloradensis. Classification (NCBI taxonomy): domain Eukaryota; kingdom Metazoa; phylum Arthropoda; class Insecta; order Plecoptera; family Chloroperlidae; genus Sweltsa; species Sweltsa coloradensis. Next base: position 311,732 of record JAMZAV010000103.1, read on the forward strand.
TTTTTGAAATTCTTATAATATTATTATAACAGCATTTGCTTTACAACAGTTTATCATTTTGAGAACTTGGTATTTGTTTAGCAGTTTTTTCTTTGTAACTGAATAGAATAAAGGTAAGACTAGTAAATAAATTAAAAATTAATTCATATAAAGTTCTTTTGACTCCAAATTATAATTTCACAAATAATTATTTGTTAGTTTGTTTGTGCAACGTGTTTAAAGTGTATTTAGTACCGCCACGTACTAAGAATGCACTACTGTTACTTGAAAGGGTTCACAATTTGTCACCTCGTTTTGTAAGTGCACATCAACGAGATGTCATACTTTTTTAACGACCCATTTCGTCGTTAGCGACAGCAGTTACAGTAAAGCATTCGAGAATGATGTCGTGTTAAGTTGCTGGGAGACATTAACGTGCAACGCTACGCTGGATTTACCTCTTTGCTGTGCAATAAACTGAAGACAGTCGACAATTTAATTGATCTTTTGTATCTTTGTTCGAATGTGTATTGAAATTCTTGCATTGCTCATTAACGAATGTTCTTAAGATGAAATGAGTTGATGGCAAGGCACGAAATAAAAAGTTAATAGTAAGCAAAGAATAATTTTAAAGCAAGATCACTTCTTAAACTTATGACGTATTACTCAAACTAATTAATTGTTTGATATTCCTATGGGAAGTTTGGAATATAATCTTTATAGATAGTTATAGAAATTCATCCATGTTCCACAATAAAAAATCCAACTCGATCGATTTGAGATTGATATTTATTTTTGTATACCAATGTTGAAGTATTTATTATATATTATTAGAATGAAAAATAAGCATCGAATTATGTTTGATAAATAATAACAGATAATAAAAGTTGCCGACGAACGAACAAAAAACATTCATAAATGTATTGATTTTTTTGTAATTGAAAATATATTTTATGTTTTGGTGTCTTTCATGTTTGACCATAGTAGAAATTTAGGAAGTGCATATACAAAAAAGTGCTATAGGGTTTCCAACCAAAGAACGCATATGCTCTCGTCATATGTGTGGCGGTAGCATGACTGCGCGGCAAAAGTAATGTCGCCTTTGTGTATGAAAGAGAAATAGGTGTAGCCAACACAAACAAGTATCTGAGCTAGATCACGGAGCTAATCCGCGTGCTAGATCGACGCTGAAATAGCGTGAATAGAGTTTAGACAGTTGTTATATTGGGAAAACAATTTCAAAGCTATCTGCGTTTTTAGTGGTTCTCTGGTTATTATTAATTAATACGTGTATTCAATCTATTTGTCTCATATTATTGTTATACAAAATTAATATTTAAATTGTTGCTATTAACAGACCAATGTACTTTTCAACATGCGAGGCAAAACCTCTTCGACTACTATTATTTACTACAATTCAGAAATTAAAAAAGTCCGCCCCAACCGGGATTCGAAGTTCGAACCACATATTCGACCACATCATCATTTAAAACGTGACTTAGGAGTATCTAGTTTAAATAACATTTTCAACCACTTAGCAGTGTTGTTATAAAACTGAGTCTCAACTCAACTGAACTCAACCTCCATTATTAGGAATTGAGAATAAAAACTTCCTCTCAGTAATTTTCGCTTATATGATATGAATGTTACTTTGCAAATTATACATAATGTCACCATTGACCATAGTTTTGTAAAACCAGTACTAGAATTCATAACAACCATATACGATGTTTTTCTATTTTTTCAATTTTTTTAGAGTGTATTATACCGTTAGAACGGTATGTAATGAAAACTAATAAAAAAAATGAATTTGGAGCAATAAGTTAATCGCAAAATGTTAAATAATTACTTTTCCAACCCCTTAGGTGCAAAGTGAGTATGGTGATATGTATTAATACCTGGCATCGGAAGAATACACAGAAGTTAAAAAGGTTCATATCCAGTGAAAACATCTTCTAGTTCACAGATAACTCACTAAATAAACGACAAGAGCTGGGGTCGGGTTGTGAAATCCGATTATAGGAGGCTACCCAGTCGAACACAGAATCAATGTGAAAATACCACAGTTGAAGTTTCTTGGAAAAGATTTACGATGTACGGTCTCTTACAGACTATTTTTATGGAGGAAATACGAAGACAAATCCCATTTTTCCACCAAAAAACATTGATATTTTCAACACGATTCAAAGGCTTTTTGCAAGATATATTGCTAGACGAGGTTAGCTTAAGTTCACCTGCTTGATAATAGATTTTGATTTAATTGCATTTTGAAACGTAAACCTCACACGACAACGATAAACAATAATAAATAGAATCCCTCTTCACTTATACAGATGAAATCATTCTTTACTTTTTTCAATAATAATAATTGTCCTTAAACAGATTTTTTCTCACATAGTTTTGATAACATGACAGACGACCTTACACAGTCATAATATTAAAAGGTTTGCATAACAGACAAACCCACACATAAATTATTAGAGCAGTTTCTATCAAATTAGTGTATACTTTCGTTGGATAAATAATAAAATATGTTTACTTTTTCTTTCAAAGAATGTTGGTGAATGGAAATTTAAGTTAGTATGATAGTTATGAAGTGATTTACTTGCCCAGCTATACATAGTGAATACACTCCTACTTAGAAAGTCCTGACGAGAGCAACTATAATACACTTCTCAGATGGGAGATACCAAGAATGATACAACATTTAAAGCCAAGTAGCGCGCAGTCTTGTTTAGTGGCCCTCGGGATCAAGGTTAAGACATAGTCTAATCTGGGATTTGACGATAATTTAATTTCATGTAATAATAAAGTCTTCTTTGAAAGCCCAACTCTTTTCGAGTCAAATAATAATGTAAGAACAATAAAGCAATTTTTGCTAGATAGTTTTGATGTTCTGTTAATCAAAGGATTGCATTTTAATCTGGTAGCTAAGAAGCTTTATATGTGTGATGGAATGAATGAGTGTCTGTACTCTTAAGCCTATAACGTTACCATTTCAATCTTCAGCTCCTGCAACGTTGCAAGACTGAGAGATGATTAAAAAACTAAATGCGAGGTGAGTATGAAAGAGTTCTTTCAAGTTAAGTAATAAGCTCGTACAGAGGAGTGCTTACTGCTTACGCCGCGCACACCACCTCTTTACTTTAGCTTATTGCTCAAGTCTTGCTCGTGGAAGACTTTCGTGTCTTCGCAGACGCGACGAGTCTTCTAAATGCGACAATTACCTTCCAACTAATGGAGGTGTTAGAAAATCAGTTTTAATGATATACAAAGAAAACAAAATGTAGTATAGTTGTTGTGAATGTGACGTACTCTAAAATGAGACTGCAAATAGTTTTAAGATAATAACAAGCAAAAATTATCTAATTTAACACGAAATGTCACCGGTCTCGTAGTAAACGGCTATAAAAAGGTAATTTTAAAACTTTTTAAGGTTTGAACTCCGAAAACTATTGGGGCCAGTGAGTTTCACACCACAACAACTAAATTACTTTTTATCTCGTTCTTTATATTTGTCCTGGTAACTTCTGTAAATTACACGTTCTGCATACTTGTTCTCGTTAGTTTCTTCGTTTGGAAACATATTCATTTAAAATATAGAATAGTTGATTCTCATGTGTAAATGGAGGTTTCGAGATGTTCACATGGTTTTCAGAAATTACAAAAATATAATAATTTGTTTCTTGATTTAAGTTTATCTACTTTAGTAATTAGATCTTTACCAGTGTATAATTTTTAAATCTAATGGCAATTGTATGGACCTTTCAGGAACATTAAAAAAATGTTCCATAAACAAGAAACCTAGTAATTCTTATGAATCAAAACACCCTATGAAGCCCGACCACCGCCTGCCATGTACTAACAACGCGCAATAAGCAATTAACAATTTAATTAAAAACCTTTCTTCCTCGCGTGTAATAAAACCATGTTTCTAGCCTTTGAAACTTTTTTTTTTTTTAAATAATAGAACTGATTTTGGACATACCTTATTTTTCAAAGATAAATTTCCCGCCCTTCTGGTTTTGCTACATCGAGGATTCCCTTATTCTCGACATCTGGGAGCCCCCGACACCAGCTCGTTTGCGGAAGCGCAGCAAATAAAAGTAAAGAACTGGCGTGTAAAACGAGAAAGATCAAAGGATGTTCTACCTTTGACTTTGACTCTTCGTACAGTACCAAGCTTTCCCACTGTACCACAAGGTAAAACACGTGTAGCTGCCGTTGACATTCGGAACACGAATGAATATAACTCCAGGTGATGTAATTATTAAATTATCTTATTTCAATTTCTCATGACATACTGGTATACTTTGAAGTTTTTTTTTCTGTTTTTAGTCCTCCAGGAACAAATCAAACTATATGTATACATCACAATTGAAATATGCATCCAGCAATTTTAAATCATTGTGGAAATGTTTGACCGATTTTGTAATAAAGTGAGCAAATAGTATATTTTGAACGTCATTTAAATGGATTAGATTGCTTTCACAGTATGATAACATAGATGTTCCTATTTGTCGCGGCTTGTATTAAACCACACAAATTGAGATGGGGATTAAATAATTAATTTCGAATCCACAGTCGTAATTTGCGTGTAGAAACATTATTCATCAAGTCCCACTTCTAGTTAATATTCACACAAAACTATTTTTATTAATTGTTATTTACCAGTAAATATTAAAAAATAATTTCACAGTTGCAAAATGATTATTCAAGAGTGCATTGTTAAAGAGAGAATGCGAATGTATTTGGCTGCTGACCAATCACTGTTGGTTGACCACATGGATCCATGGATTATTACTAGGAAGCTTCGCAAACGCTTTTTTTTAGTCGCGTTGATGGATGAGCTTTTTTTAAAAAAGTTTTTAGTCTGCGTGGGATATCTTTACTTTTGCAAGTGCTTTGCTTTTGCTGCCTACGCATTGTAGGTGATTGTTGTCAAGTTTCTATTGTTACTTGCCAATTGTTATTATTTACCGTAATTGGATGAGCGAAGCGAAGACTTCAATTTCACCGACCCCCCAAAAAATTTAGCTCGGGTGTTTTTTTGTTTTTTGTTTTTTTTGTTTTTTTGTTTTTTTTTTTTTTCGTTTTTCCGTCTGTTTGTTCGCTCTCTACCGGGCAAACGGTATATGCGATCTTGATGAAAATTTGACACGACCTTCGTTTTCTCTGAACTTAGACTTGCTACATTTTTGGGTACAATCGAAGAAATATTTCTCATGAATATCGTACTTTTACGATTTTTTCGATTTTTAGTGCGATATTTTCGTGCCATTTGGGCCAATTCTGACCAAACGGGTGGGGCTTCAACGTTCATATTTCACATGGACATTAAGGTAATGGTGATGTATTGCTTTCTGAAAGAAAAAGTTGAAAAAGTTAGCCAGAATCGAGAGAAATAAAGCTTTTAATATACGTTTTTTGACTTTTTGTGCGATATTTTCGTGCCATTTGGGCCAATTCTGACCAAACGGGTGGGGCTACAACGTTCATATTATACATGGACATTAAGGTCATGGTTATGTAGTACCTTTTGAAAGAAAAAGTGGAAAAAGTTAGCCAGAATCCATAGAAATAAAGCTTTTAATACAAGTTTTTTACGGTAAATAAAACCAATTGACAAGAAACAAAAGAAACTTGACAACATTCACCTACAATGCGTAGGCAGCAAAACAAAGCACTTGCAAAAGTAAAGATATCCCACGCAAACTAAAACCTTTAAAAAGCTCATCCATCAACGCGGCGGGACTTTAGCGTTTTCCTAGTTAACTTATATTAAAAGCATTATTTCTATGGATTCTGGCAAACTTTTTCAACTTTTTCTTTCAAAAGGTACTACATCACCATAACTTTAATGTCCATGTATAATATGAACGTTGTAGCCCCACTCGTTTGGTCAGAATCGGCCCAAATGGCACAAAAATATCGCACTAAAAATTGCAAAAACAAAATCGTAAAAGTACGATATTCATGAGAAATATTTCTTCGATTGTACCCAAAAACAATACACCTCTAAGGTCAGAGACTTCGAAGGTCCCCTCCAATTTTCATCAAGATTGGATATGCCGTTTACCCGGTAGAGAGCAAACAAACAGACAAAAAAGAAAAAAAAAAACACCCGAGCTTAATTTTTGGGTGGTCAGTGAAATTGAAGTCTTCGCTTAGCTCATCCAAAAAATGTTTGTTTTTTATAAAAAAAAAAAATTAAACCAAATTTTCTTCGTCATTGATCAATTTAAATGTGTTTTCGCTTTTTCTTCAACATTAAAGAAGGGTACAACCAGTTTATATGAGAGCATTTTAAAACAGAACACATAATTAATTGAATCAATTTAAATATCGATGTTTTTCCTCCGACTCTTTTATTTCAAAGAACGAATTAGTACTCTTTCAACATCTGACAAATACGAAACAAACAAACAAACAAACAAACAAACAAACAAATCTATTACCAATGCTCTGTCGAAACAAACGAAGCATTAAATTAAATGACAAAAAGTACAACGAAACACATATCAATATTGGTGTAGCACGTTAGGCTACTTAATTTGTTCACTTGTTACTTGTTAAAGAAAGCAGTATAACAACACTGTCACGTGTGGAAGAACTAACGTGCGAGGCATATAGCGACAACACGGCTGCTGGTGATTGCATCAGGTTTGAATACTAAATGCAAGTGTTACAAATTTGTTTAATTGGATGAGCGAAGCAAAGACTTCAATTTCACCGACCCCCCCAAACAACTTAGCTCCGTTGTTTTTTTTTTGTTTTTTTGTTTTGTTTTTTTTCCGTCTGTTTGTTCGCTCTCTACCGGGCAAACGGCATATGCGATCTTGATGAAAATTTGACACGATTTTCGTTTTCTCTGAACTTAGACTTGCCACGTTTTTGGGTACAATCGAAGAAATATTTCTCATGAATATCGTACTTTTACAATTTTTTTCGATTTTTAGTGCGATATTTTCGTGCCATTTGGGCCAATTCTGACCAAACGGGTGGGGCTACAAAGTTCATATTTCACATGGACATTAAGGTAATGGTGATGTATTGCTTTCTGAAAGAAAAAGTTGAAAAAGTTAACCAAAATCGAGAGAAATAAAGCTTTTAATATACGTTTTTTGACTTTTTGTGCGATATTTTCGTGCCATTTGGGCCAATTCTGACCAAACGGGTGGGGCTACAACGTTCATATTATACATGGACATTAAGGTTAAGGTTATGTAGTACCTTTTGAAAGAAAAAGTGGAAAAATTTAGCCAGAATCCATAGAAATAAAGCTTTTAATACAAGTTTTTTACGGTAAATAATACCAATTGACAAAAAACAAAAGAAACTTGACAACATTCACCTACAATGCGTAGGCAGCAAAACAAAGCACTTGCAAAAGTAAAGATATCCCACGCAAACTAAAACCTTTAAAAAGCTCATCCATCAACGCGGCGGGACTTTAGCGTTTTCCTAGTTTAAAATCATCCAGATGTGATATCGGTAACTAATTTGAAGATACGTGTCGTGATCGTATATTTCCTCGTTACTCTAAATACATATTTGGATGAGCGAAGGGAGAAATTTAGCTCGGGTGTTGTTTTTTGTTTTTTGTTTGTTTGTTTGTTTGTTTTTTGTTTTTCTGTCTGTTTGTTTGTTCTATACCAGGCAAACGGCATATGCGATCTTGATGAAAATTGGAGGGGACCTTCGAAATCTTTGAACTTAGACCTGCCACGTTTTTGGGTACAATCGAAGAAATATTTCTCATGAATATCGTACTTTTACGATTTTTTTCTCTATTTTTAGTGCGATATTTTCGTGACATTTGGGCCGATTCTGGCCAAACGGGTGGGGCTAAAACGTTCATATTTTACATAGACATTAAGGTAATGGTGACGTATCGGGGCCTACTGGGTTGGCTTGGTCGCTTTGATTTAAAGTCCCCCACTGAAAATCAGTTATATAACTGAGTGGGTAGACTCTAATTAAAATTTATTTATTATTTATTTTTATTTATTGCTTTTTGAAAGAAAAAGTTGAAAAAGTTAGCCAGAATCCCTAGAATAAAGGTTTAAATATGATTTTTTTTAGGTTTCTAATAACAATTAACAAGAGAAACTTCACAACAATCACCTACAATGCATTCAAGAAGCACTTGCAAAGGAAAAGTGGTCCTACGCATACTAAAAACTTACAAAGAAGCTCATCCATCAACGCGATTAAAAAAAGCGTTTGCGAAGCTTCCTAGTGTAAAAGAATACGTTTAAAAAACATATTTTGAACTGAAATGCATTGTAAACGAATACGTGTACGAACACATATTTTGAACTGCAATGTATTGTAAACGAATACGTGTACGAACACATTATTTTGAACTGAAATGTATTGTAAACAAATCCGTGTACGAACACATATTTTGAACTGCAATGTATTGTAAACGATTACGTCAGTGTTCTGTTATGAACTCGACTATAGTAACTTATGAACTCGAGTTGTTGGTCAACTCTGTTGATGAGAAGACTTAACAAGTCCCAAACTAGGCGTGTACTCATCATATTCATGGTATATAGAATTTCAAGCTACATGAAGCACAAATCATACTTCCCGGTCCCCGGTATTTACGAACTTGCGTATATCGCTTGATTCTAATCGATTTTAAGATCATTGAGTCTAGAAAATGTAATTGGAGAAAAACATAAGTCTTAGTATACGCGTTAAGTTTAATATTCAATCTAAGTTATTTTTCTGTCTGTTTGTTCGTTCTCTACCGGACAAACGGCATATGCGATCTTGATGAAAATTGGCGAGGACCTTCGAAATCTCTGAAATTAGACCTGCCACGTTTTTGGGTACAATCGAAGAAATATTTTTCGTGAATATCGTACTTTTATGACTTTCTTCGATTTTTAATGCGATATTTTCGTGATATTTTGGCCGATTCTGACCAAACGGGTGGGGCTACAACGTTCATATATTACATGTATGCATTAAAGTATTGGTGATGTATTATTTTTTCAAAGAAAAAGTTGAAAAAGTTAGCCAGAATCCATAGAATAAAGGTTTTAATATGAGTTTTTTTTAGGTACATAATAACAATTAACAAGTAACAATAGAAACTTCACAACAATCACCTACAATGCGTTCAAAATGCACTTGCAAAAGTAAAGAGATCCTACGCAAACAAAAAACTTACAAAAAAGCTCATCCATCAACGCGACTAAAAAAGCGTTTGCGAAGCTTCCTAGTTTTATGATGCTATATTTTACACCCGGTATGTCGTTTTCATTTTGCCTATTCTTTGCACCGTGTTCTCTGCCGAGGCACAGAAACGTGTTTTAGCCACCATGCTACATGCGATATTATTAAAACACTCGCAAGCCGCCCGAACGTTTGGCTACACATGTGGTAGGTTGCTTCAAACTACACTGCTAAGCGAGGTCGCTGCCTTGAATACCTCTCTTCACACCATTAAGCCTTGATACACGGAAACTCATGTTTACGTGGGTAACATACAAATACCTAAAGTTTACTTTTTACTTTTTTTGTACCAGTTTTGCAAAAAATAGTAAATAAAAAATATATAATATCACACAACCAGGGGACATTTTTTAGTGTCATTAAACAAATCATGAACTAGATTGCTTAGTATTGTCTATCGCCTGTGACATAGAAATGTGAGAGACTATGGGTCTTGCATATTTATATATTAGTAGTACAATTTTATTTTATTACAAACAAAGCTGTGCCTTTACATTAAGGTTGCCTTAGGACACAGAATAACAAAAATAATTTATATATATACAAATTAAATTTAACAATAAGTAAAATTGGTTTGGCTACAGATTATGAAAAAAATAAATGAAGTTAAAAATGAAGTGTGAAGTATGATTTGTGAATTATGAAAAAACTAATACTGATTAATGCTTGCTACTTCTTTCTTTGCGATATAGGTGATTTATAAAAATCAAAATGGATCCCTTTAAAGCAAGGAGCACCAAGTCATAAATAAAACTCGCATTTTGTTTAAAACGCCAACCAATATATGAACAAGAACAGCTTCCCATGCAATCTATTCTTGCTAACTGTATTGATGCAAATCACAACCATTTTCGTTACCAGATTTGTTCTCGGTATGTAGCCCACTGAGCATAGAACAGTGAACTGCTTCAAAGCAAGTTATAACAAATTATGTTTATACTGTCGCATACTTTCTAAACACAATGTTTTAGTCACACATCTCGCATTACTTAATATTATAGACGTGATGGATATGACAATAGTTCGCATTTAACCTGTGGGGATGGATCTCAAGCTCAGACCACTCCGGCAGGCTTACTCCTGATTGAGTGAGGATATCACAAGAAAACCGGACTACGAATGTGGACAGCTCGCTACATCCCGGTCAAAACTGAAATGTACATGATGAAAGCGCCACCTTTACGTAGTCTGAAAGCAACAATTGATATAGTCATCACGATCGCGATAAATCTCGATAAATATATCATATATAATTTATGTAACTGCAGGTCATACCCGAACGGTAAATCAAAATTAATTTTGTAATGTTTGATTCCCGTTTGCAATTACTACCAGCATGAAATATGGGGAAATATGCTCGTTTTATGATGGCTGAGCTTCAGCCGAGAGCTTGGGTAATGGAATTGAAAGGGGGCATTACTGGTTTGTGCAAGTACGTAATACTGTTCATGTGAAGGAGTGTTTATGATGAGGTTGAGCGCGGTGAGTGAAGAGCCAGTTATTTGATAGTGCAGAAGCAGTTAAACAAGTCGAGCATTTGGCCACTCGCCTAGACGATTAGGTCCTTACCGTAATAAAAGACTTAAGTTGGACGCTTTAATATGATCTTTGTTGCCGTCAACTGGAAATTACTGCCAAATATGCGGTATTCATTTAACATTTTCACATTGTTGTTTGTATAAATTGTATAATTCATGTATGATAGTAGAAATTAGTGATTTAAGAAGCGAGTAAACCAATGTAAATAATATTATTATATCGTGGTTTGAATACGTAAGAGGACCATAAACATTCACAGAAGTAGTAGGCTAAATTTGTATTGAATAAAGCGTAGATATATGAGAGAGTTAAAATATAGTCCTAAGGAGACTGTTGGAACGCCAACATTGAAAGCGTAATTGAAACCATAGAAAGTACTAACTTTACTAGACGAATACTATCGGCTATATTATATTAAGGGATAGAATGATGGTAAGTTTCAGCCCTTTCAACTGAGCCCATTGTCATCGTCAGAAGATGATAGATCTGAAGCGACTTTTTGTTTATAACGTGTTGATGTTGAGGTGTATTCAGAGAAGCCTGTGAAAAATACGGTCCCACGCAAAGGGTAATATCATCAGATTTAAGCATCGCACAACATAAATCAGGGAAAGGTGTAAAAATAATATATAGAGCAAGGTAGGATTTATATAGACAAATAACGCACAAAATGTCACTAGGGTAACTTGAAAACAACATTTACAGCTGATCGTAAAACCTCGTCTGGACTAGGCTAGGCTTGCGAGCAGTAGAACTTGTTATATCGCTCTGAAGTTGAAATAGTGAGCACGACACTTGATTACAACATGCGCATCGAACAGATAAGCAGCAGAAGCTGCCTAACGGCAAACACATTTGATAATGTTCAAAACAAAATAGTGTAGGCCTATGGCTTTCATAAATACATCGTTGCTATTTGTAGACACACTTATTAATAAAATCTACGTTTGTAAAATATATTTTAAGCGTTATCGAATAATAACTACAGATCTTAGGAATGAAAAATGCTTAAAGTTAAGTTTGATGCATAGATTGATATTTTAAAAAGCGCAGGGCGATTGAACTGTCGGGGACGTATATTTTTATTACTAATAAATATATTTAAAATGGTGAATATAAATATACACATATGGCCATCGTTTATAGTTAAATATACCAAACATTGGTATTAGTTGAATATCACAACTTACATTTCGAAATATTAAAAAAATGTGAAATATTTTGAAGCTAATAATAATCGCATACTTCGTCAGTCACGCTAAAGCTTTAGCATTTGTTCTGTATATTAACCTCCGAGGCAGGCAGCTTCTCACTTTATAATATACGATATATGAGATACAAACATGTTAATATTTCAGACGTAACGACTTCTAAAATGCGCATTAGAGCGATACCCTGAGCCATTTGTCTTCCAGCGACTCCAGTTGAGCCAACTTGAGAGCCCGGATATAAAGGAATAAAATACGACATAAAAACTCACAAACCGGGCTTTATACTTTTTATGAGGATTAAGTAAATCATGATTTAAACCCAATAGAAAAGTATATAATTCTTTTACATTGCCTTACGTCTCGACAAAAACGTCATTTTAGATACGCCTACTTTTAGATAAAACCTCGAAATAGAGACTTGTGTATGTTGCATCAAAACATTGATCTGGACCAAGATAGAAACCGCGATAATGATGACAAATTTGATTAATGTTTCCATCATAGATTGTCCTCTAGAGTCTAGAATTCACAAATAAAATTACCACATTCTTGCAATAAAATCCATCTTTAAAAATATATTTAAAAAATATATAACAAAAACAACATAAAACATGCAAATATTTTACAATCTAGCAGTCCTATGTCTTTAGAAATGATTTTACGTACAGAATCTGTTTTACTATAAATTATTATTTTAAATATTTCAATTCACGAAAGAACAGCTGCACAAAATAGCTACTACAAGTAATGGTAATTTAAATTAACAGCGCTTATGTTGATTGACTCCACACCACAAATTACAAGTGTCTTTTGACTATCAGTGGTTGATTGTACTAGGTTGTATGATATAATTTATACCAGAAGTAATCAAATATCAAATCCAACTATTATGACATGAATTTACGTCTAAACTTAAATCTCCAACTATAAAATCCGTAATAAAATATATTCAAATCAACAGGTTATAAATCACTCATTTTAAATTGTAACATGAAATAATAACATCCTGTTAACATCGATTGTAATGATCAACGGGGAAAATGGGTCACTTACATATTACGCATAGTTTTTATATCGTTCGTAAGTTTTTGGTGTGTGCGAGTCCTGGTTTTCGAGTTCAATTTGAGTCCAGTCCGAATATTAATAATAAATGATAAATAAATAAATAAATAATAATAAGTGTTACATCTAATTATTGATTTTTAAAGGGACTTCTGATTAATGTCAAGAACGAATGATATTAGGGCCAGGCTATGACATATCATTCAATATTGATATAACATGAAAAGGTTGATATTGTAATGAAATTTGGACTACACTGCACTTATAAAGAAAGAAAATGTAAAAAAGAAAAAGGTTGACATCGATCACATCGAAAAAAATATTTGTGCCATTAAAAAGTTCAAAATTTCCAAAGTATAAAAAAGATAGGGAAAACGAATAATAGAATAGACTATACGCTGAAAACGGTTGGTATGGTAGCAGCAAAAATGCATAACGATTTTTACGTTTTTAAACTCGCGTTTATGCACGTCCTCTGTGTGTACGAATCAGGACGCGTTTACTGTAGGCTACCCGGCACCTCCACCAAAATAATGATTTTTTTAATACTCCCGAGTACCAAACACTCGACACTCGACAAAATTTGGAGTACTCGTACACCCCTATTGCTTGTATTGTTGGTTTGCTTTTTCAATGGGATCGTTTAGGGTGGACACAGTTCCAAACCTATGGAACTAGGGAACGTAAGTTTGGCTCCTGGTAAACGCAAGTATTATGTTCAGACTATGATCTCATTTGTTACACATATTGTTTTAATACAACCATTTTTACATTAGCAGACCACAACGACACCACTATTTATAATATAAAATTTCGTTGTTCTCATTTAAAAGTCCGGTATTTCAATGTCCAGTTATGTGGCAAGTAAATGTTTTGCCACATAAGTTGTCATCATTATGGCAACCACCAATCAGATGACTTCTAAATATTTACTAAAAGGACTGGCAATAACTGGCAGATAAATTTGAACTAGACATTGAAATTCTGTGCCTTAGTCACTAAATTCCTCCGGGAATTATTGATACCTCTTTTAATTATAGAAGACTTATTTACTCGATCGATTCTTAAGTCTTTGGACATTACTTTACAAAAACCATTTATATAACTAGGAAAACGCTTAAGTCCCGCCGCGTTGTTGGATGAGCGTAATTGGTGCATTGAGCTGCCATGTGTAACGCGGATTTTCTGTGTTCTGTGAAAAAAATTATTGCTAAGTCGAAGATTTTTTAAATTAAATTAAATAAAATAAAAAATTTACTTAATTTTTTTAATAAATCGTAATTTAAAAAAATAAAAAAATCGTTAAAATTGCAATTTTCACAAGAAATAATTATTCGATTGCGCTCAAATTTAACACGAGTATATAAATGATGAAATTAAGGTTCTGTGAAAAAATCATTACAATAGGATAAAGCATGTAGGTGTATAAGTCAAAGAATTGTTTTAAAAAGAAAAATCCCGTAAAATTTCGATTTTCATGAGAAAATAATTTTCGATTACGCTCAAATTTCACACGAATATCTTAATTCATAAAATTAAGGTTCTGTTAAAAAATCATTACAATCGGATAAAGCGTGTAGGTGTTATAAGTCGAAGAAATTTTAAAAAATCGAAAAAAAATCGTAAAATTGCGTTTTTTATAAGAAAAAATTTCCCGATTGCGCTCAAAAACGTGGCAGTTCTAAGTTCAGAGATTTCGAAGACCTCCATAAAATTTCATCGTAATCGGAGTATCGGTTTAGCCGGAATCGTGTTAACAAACACACAAAAATACAAAAAAAAAAAAAAAAGAAAAAAAAACATTCCGGATTTTTTTCTCCAGTGTAGTGAAATGGAATCTTCGCTTCGCTCGCTACGCTCGCTACGCTCATCCAACAACACTAAAATCAAGTTTATTTTTAAATGTATTTATTTTAATAGTATGATCCTTGTGGTCAACCAACAATGGTTATCAATAATGAAATGTACCTGCCCACAGAGAAGGCCACGTGTGACCGTCTGTAGCCTTTGCAAATACAAATTCTGAATTTGAGATCAAATAACAGAGAGAACAATGATGGGCAATAGCCAATTAGTTGGTTTTTTCTCCCTTGAAAATAACATATTAGTTCACCGCAATATATTGTCTGGGCACAACTTAAGTTAAATGGGAGATTATGTTATAATTAAGATTCATAATGTCAGCTTTACCATAACTGAAATCATATCACTAGGAAAACGCTTAAGTCCCGCCGCGTTGTTGGATGAGCGTAATTGGTGCATTGAGCTGCATTGAGTTACGCGGATTTTCTGTTGTTCTGTGAAAAAAATCATTACTTATTCGAAGATTTTTTTAAAATTAAATTAAATTAAATTCAAAATTAACTTAATTTTTTTAATAAATCATAATTTTTACGTAATTTTAAAAAAGAAAAAAATGTAAAATTGCAATTTTCATAAGAATAATTATTCAATTGGCTCAAATTTTACACGAGTATATTAATTCATGAAATTAAGGTTCTATAAAAAAATCATTACAATAGGATAAAGCATGTAGAGGTGTTATATGTCAAAGAATTGTTTTAAAAAAGAAAAAAAACCGTAAAATTTCGATTTTCATGAGAAATAATGTTCGATTAAACTCAAATTCACACGAATATCTTAATCATAAAATTAAGTTCTAATAAAAAATTATTACAATCGGATAAAGCATGTAAGTGTTATAAGTCGAAGAATTTTTTTAAAATCGAAAAAAATCGTAAAATTGCGTTTTTATAAGAAAAATTTTCCGATTGCGCTCAAAAACGTGGCAGTTCTAAGTCAGAGATTTCGAAGGCTCCATAAAATTTCATCGCAATCGGAGTATCGGTTTAGCCGGAATCGTGTAACAAACACACAAAAATACAAAAAAAATAGAGAAAAAAAAAAAAAAACATTCGGATTTTTTTCTCCAGTGTAGTGAAATGGAATCTTCGCTTCGCTCGCTTCGCTCGCTACGCTCATCCAATTAAATGTTGCATTAGTGTAATACATGAGAATGTGGTCATTACAGCTTTCATGCATTTGTCACCCATGCATCGAGTACGTTATGAATGCAAATAGAATTCTTATTTATTTTATTGCGTTATAGGTACACTAATCTAATATTAAAATCCCTGTAATGATAAGTGCGATGACGAATTTCTTTTCATAAGGACGTTGAAAATAGGTTATTTCCTGCCCTGTGCATCGCGATAGCAGTTTAGTGCGGAGTCAACTTGCTACAGCTCTGCGGAAGAAAAATGCAATGTAATCCTTATGTTTAACCTTTACTCTTTCACCTTTCCAAATGTTGGAATTTCCCATTCTGCTGTCATATTAAAGTACACGTAGCTTAGCTTTAAGAGAAGGAAGATGATGAATTGTCTATGGTGCGGTTTCCGAGGATCTGACGAAATGAAGAGATTCCGTGTTCGTATCATGGCGCGGCAGTGAATAATGAAGGAAGTTTCCGGTTGCGCGTGCGTACTTTGACTTGGCGTGCGGACGGACGGACAAACTTTGTACAATGGAGTTTTCATAAAGCCCTTCCTTCGCCCTTGTGATGATACAATGTTTGGTTTGTGAAGAGCAGCGCCACTTTGCGAGTGCGTGACAACGCGTTACATTACTCAAGCCGCACAGGCTTATGCTTGGGGAAGTAATCTTATTTAAACCAGTTGATCGACCACATCCTATTTAAAACGTGTTGATACATTTTATACACTTCTCTCGCTATTCGGCCTAACAAAGCAGTAATTTATATTTTAAATTTGCATCAATTCCGTATTGTGTAAACAATTAATTCTCTAACAGCTGTATAAGCTCCATCATGAAGGATTTCTTTTATTAATAATTTTAGTGTGATAAATTTTGTTTTATTGAACTTATGTTCTTTTTTTAAAGTAAATAGAAACAGTACTCCTTTTCAAATTTTGTATGATGAAGCAATCAATATTTGAATGTATTAAATTTATTTAATGTACGTATAACATGACCTATTTCATTTAATTAGACTGCAAACAATTTGTTGTAGTTCTATTGTTTTTAAATAAAACAATATAATTGTGACTCTAAGGAAGCGACAAGTTTTTTTATAGTGTATTTTACGAATCGTTTTATATTTTCTTCGCGACACGGGCTATAAAGATGTTTTGTGTTTTTGTGCATTGTTGGCACCAAGGTGATGATGCCAATAGATAGGAGGGGAAAAAAGAAAACAAAGTCACAGATAAAGCTTACCTCATTTGCTTTAAGACAGTTGACTGGCAACGGCGAACTTGCCCTTTTGAGCGAGGTGTTAATGAAGGTGAAACTGAGGGCTAGCCTAGGGTGAGATGAGAAATAGAAGAGGGACAGAGAGTTATGAAAGTAATAAATGATGATGATGCCAAACCACACGTTATGTACACGAAACACAACTTTCACTTGTAGAATGCACTGCGAAGAAAAGGTCGCCGAGTGACCGCGAAGAAAACCTGCAAGTTGCACTCGAAGCAACTATGAAAATCACAAATTAAGCTGCCTAGAACAGGCAGCCGTAAGGACGTCTGAACGCTATGGCAGTTCGACAGCAAAAGCAACGACCTGTCTAGGTCAAGCCTCAATCAGAGATTAGATAAGCTATGAGTAGTAGCGGGGTGGGTAAACTCAAACGTGATTCAAGAGTGGTCTAACTGGCGCGATCATGATTAATGTTTCATTGTATAGAAAATAATAATTGCAGTACAGCATGGAATTGTGTGATTTATGAATATGACCTGCCCTTTAAATTTTGTTTTAGAAAACTTATGACGACAAAAAACAATTTCTTTATAAATATTATAAAGAGAGAAAAAATATATAAATAAATACAATAAAACGTGTCGCATTATTGAGAAATCTATGTTATAAACATTGTCTTTGTGAATTGTTCATAACTTTTTAACTTAATGTGTGTTACTTTCGCTAGGAACTTTGCATACACAAATAACCAGACTTGCGGAATTTAGGTGAAAATGCAAATATTTGAACCATCATTAAAATACGATATCAGCTTGAGATAGTACCAGGACTTGTAGGGTGTCATCGAGGACAGTTGAAGTAACCCTTAAGAAAAATATTTCCCTTAAATGCAAAACTCTATCCCTTGAGGGGTTTCTGCAATTGCACCCTCGCCGAATAATACCGTTCTAGAAATTACAGATGGAAAGATCACACCATGCAGCGTCATATAACTGTTTAATAGTTTCTTTTTCTGTATACATTTTCCTAGCGATCTACCTTCTTTATGGTAATTTCACTGACGTTAATGCATGCATGTGACCTTAATGCTATCAGCACTTGTTTGACCTCAAAACGAACGCGGAGACGAGAAATGTACGACTCTGCATTGACTCAAGATATTGCACACCGTTTTTTTTTTTTTTTTTAAATATGATTTACAACTTTTAAACAAAGAACCAAGTAATTATTTAAAGCATTTCGAAAGGTAAAAAAAAACGATATCAATATGATACATTAAAAGAAGATGACATTTTCATTGTTCTTTGAACGACGCGACGAAACATCCCGTCAATGTTATAATTTATCTTCAATTATATCGGGTTGCGAAAGTATAACTTGTGAACTAATATGATATAATATAATATAATGGATGAGCGTAGCGAGCGTAGCGAGCGGAGCGAAGATTCCATTTCACTACACTGGAGAAAAAATCCGCGATGTTTTTTTTTTTTTTTTTTTTTTTTTTTTTTTTTTTCTGTTTGTATTATTGTGTGTTTGTTAACACGATTCGGCTAAACCGATACTCCAATTGCGATGAAATTTTATGGAGACCTTCGAAATCTCTGAACTTGGAACTGCCACGTTTTTGAGCGCAATCGGAAAATTATTTCTCATGAAAATCGCCATTTTACGAATTTTTTCGATTTTTAAAATAGTTCTTCGACTTATAACACCTACATGCTTAATTCGATTGTAATGGTTTTTTCACAGAACCTTAATTTTATGAATTAAGATATTCGTGTGAAATTTGAGCGCAATCGAAAAATTTTTTCTCAT
Source organism: Sweltsa coloradensis (assembly GCA_024449915.1). Taxonomy (NCBI): domain Eukaryota; kingdom Metazoa; phylum Arthropoda; class Insecta; order Plecoptera; family Chloroperlidae; genus Sweltsa; species Sweltsa coloradensis. Next base: position 330,814 of record JAMZAV010000103.1, read on the forward strand.
GAAAATCGCAATGTTTCGCTTTTTTTGTTTTTTAAAACATTTCTTCGACTTATAACACCTACATACTTTATTCTATTGTAATGAATTTTTCACAGAACCTTATTTTAATGAATTAATATATTTTTGTGAAATTTGAGCGCAATGGAAAAATTATTTTTCATGAAAATCGCAATTTTACGATTTTTTTCTTTTTTAAAATTAAAAAAATTAAAAAATAATGTTAATTTTGTATTTTTTTAATTTAATTTAAAAAAATTATTCGACTTTGTAATAATTTTGTCACAGAACAACAGAAAATCCTCATAACACAATCATGGCAGCTCAATGCACCAATTACGCTCATCCAACAACGCGGCGGGACTTAAGCGTTTTCCTAGTATAATGATTCTGATATAGACAAACTAACGAGTTTTAAGCGGCTTATGGGTGCGGACTTGCTATCTAAGACCTGGGGTTTATATACTAACTCGTGTGACAATAATCGATCGACAGCGACAGGTTTGTTGGATGAGCGTAGCGAGCGTAGCGAGCGAAGCGAAGATTCCATTTCACTACACTGGAGAAAAAAATCCGGAATGTTTTTTTTTTTTTTTTTTTTTTTGTATTTTTGTGTGTTTGTTAACACGATTCCGGCTAAACCGATACTCCGATTGCGATGAAATTTTATGGAGGCCTTCGAAATCTCTGAACTTAGAACTGCCACGTTTTTGAGCGCCATCGGGAAATTTTTTCTTATAAAAAACGCAATTTTACGATTTTTTTCGATTTTTTTAAAATTTCTTCGACTTATAACACCTACACGCTTTATCCGATTGTAATTATTTTTTCACAGAACCTTAATTTTATGAATTAAGATATTCGTGTGAAATTTGAGCGTAATCGAAAAATTATTTTCTCATGAAAATCGAAATTTTACGGGTTTTTTCTTTTTTAAAACAATTCTTTGACTTATAACACCTACATGCTTTATCCTATTGTAATGATTTTTTCACAGAACCTTAATTTCATAAATTTATATACTCGTGTTAAATTTGAGCGCAATCGAATAATTATTTCTTATGAAAATTGCAATTTTACGATTTTTTATTTTTTTTAAATTACGATTTACTAAAAAAATTAAGTTAATTTTTTTATTTTATTTAATTTAATTTAAAAAAATCTTCGACTAAGCAATAATTTTTTCACAGAACAACAGATAATCCGCGTTACACATGGCAGCTCAATGCACCAATTACGCTCATCCAACAACGCGGCGGGACTTAAGCGTTTTCCTAGTAAATACAAATGCATGTGTCAACTTGTTGGTCGACAGTGACTACTTATTAAATAGAACCCCGCTAACATTTACTTCACTGGCACGCCAAAGTGTCAAGACTACTGCGCTGAGCATGACTTATTCTATTTACAAAGTTGTGACTATTGTCACACTAACAGTGAATATACCCCATGGTTTCCTCTATCGACATGTAGTTTTGCCTTGATTGCGTATTGATTTCAGGGAAAAAATACATAAATAAATAAACATAAACATACATTTTATTTCATTAACAATACAAGACTGAATGCTTGGTTATATATATTTGGCACACATGACTTACATGTTATAAAATACGCTTAATATTATGACAATATTTTAATACATAATTTAGTACAAAAAGATTAGGCCTACACTATAATCGAGATAACACAATTTTATGTTACAGGTGATTGTTACCAGTGCTTGTCATTTTGAAATTTATGTGTAAGTAGAAACTTGTTACATATATTAATATATATTTATTTTTTATTTTTTTCTATTTTTGTCAGTCTTTAAGTTTATCTGGTAAACTGTTATCAAGAGTGACTCAAGCTGTTATAGACTCCTTGTTTTACAGGACCGTTAAGTCTCTGTTGGGTATAATGTTAATTAGCGTTAGATCTTGTTTGTATTTAGAATTGTTTAAGGTATAAGATGAGAAAGATTACGTTTGATAAATATAAGAATTTCAAGAATGTACAAGTACAGTTAATATGTTTAACTGTACAAGAAGCTTAAACGGCATTAGTTACTAACTTCCTGATTAGTAATCAACCAATTGAAAACATTATTCAAGAACCCTTAAATTACAATGTGACACAAAAACACCAAGTTTCAAAGTTTTAATGCCACTTTTATTCTAATTCCGTCTCGGGTTTGAGTTCATTATTATGCATGAAGCTTCAATCTCTTCGTTACCACAGAAGTTCGGGATATAAATGGCCTAGTTTAACTCAAAAGTTGATCGGCAGCTGTTTCCGGATTGATCCGATCTTAGCGCTTTCTAATTAGGGTGGTGAAAAAGTAAAGTGCAATATTATTAGGAAAACGCTAAGTCCCGTCGCGTTGTTGAGCGAGCACCGGTACGTGCAACACGACCCGAGTACGACATTCCCATATATTACATACCAATAAGTAAGGTATTGACCGATTTAGCTGAAAATTTGTAAAATAGGAGAGAATGGATAAAATCCACCGCCATCTAGAGGACCTTGACATCATTTCTTTAGGAAAACTATTTTAAGAGGATACATGAACACATGAATATTGAATGATACGTAATAGTAAAAACAGAAAGAAAGAAAGAAAGAATAAAACAAATTAAAAATTAAAAATTAAAAATTAAAAATTAAATTGAAAAATTAACTAAGCATGGTTAATTAGGGGTTTTACGCTAGTTATGAACTCGCGGTGGTTCGCAAAAATGTCTAGGGTGAGTGTGGCAAGTGAATTGTAGGTGAAGGGTAGTCGGTAGAAGAGGGAGCGTTTGATAATTTCCAGGCGAGGAATAGGTAAATGAAACAGTTGATTCGATCTGGTTAGGCGGGATGGTACATGTAGGGAGAAAAAATTGATTAGTGGAGGTCGAAGATTACCATTAACGATTTTATGAAAAAACTTCAAATCGGTCAGAGAACGACGACTGGTTAAGGAGCATAAATTGAGAGAAGACATAATTTCAGGTTTTGAAGTGTTCTGAAAGTGTGTAACTTTAATGTAACTTTTTAACTTTTTGAACGATTTTGCCACAAAACTATACAGCAACCCGCATAAGTGGTATGTACATGTGTGCATAATTTCAGGTCGATCAGAGAAACGGTGCGACCTGTACCGAAGCAGTAACAGAAAAAAAAGACATTCGAGCCACAAGAGTCAAGTGGAGACGCTCGCTCAATCAAGTCACTTTATAACACAATTTAGGCGTCGTTAGATTATAAGATTGTGTATTTTACAAACTATAACACGTCTAGAGAAAATAACATCATGCATTAATAAAAGTAGGAAGTGAGTCAAACAGAATGCTTTGACATTAAGAGTTAAGTTTGATGTGGATAATTACGAAACAAGTTACAAAAGAATGCCGGTGTATCGTTTCAGTAAAAGCTGAAGCAGAATAAAATCATCCAACAAAACCATAGAATTAGTTACTGAAAGTTCTGTAGACGCCTTATTATGTAAATTGTTTTGTAATTCATCTGCCGGCGGAAGAAAAATAAAAGTTTGATGAATAACTTCAAGGAAATCTGAAAATATACATTTTAATTTATACTTTAGAGCCTTTCTGTGTAACATATACCTCTGCTGACGAGAACATTACGATTTTCTTCATACAAACAGCGTTTTTAAAAAAGTCCGCGAAACTAATAATAATAATAATAATAATAATAATAATAATAATAATAATAATAATAATAATAATAATAATAATAATAATAATAATAATAAATTCAATATTTATTTGTAAGACTGTATTGTTGTAAATAAAATAATGCCAAATGATAATAGTATGCTTGAGAATTGTGATAGCAATTTTACATTAAAAGATTGGGGTTGAAATAACGCTTTAGAAACAGAGTAATAGCGATAAAAGCACACATTATTTAAAATATAGTTTGAAGGTTTGTATAATGCATGAGGTTTATATTTTGAAATTTGACGTTAAAATGAATGATTTCCATGAAGGAAATGAAAAAATATTGAAATGTAGGATAGTGTGCTGGTACTGGTCTGTAACTGAACGCTCGAAATACAGTTACAGATTATCTTATATGACGAGTATCTGCCATTGTTCGGTAAGTGCACAAACTGCACACAAACAAGTCCAATGTTCACTTTTGTATTGCAAGCGCAGGCCTGTATCAAGTCACAATTAGCATGTTATATTTAAACAAATATTCATACATTTATTCATACAATTCTGTTACATCATCACGTAGACATGATACTAAAATGAAGCTACCAACGCATTGGATTGCGCAAAGTTTACTCGGTGTTCACATTATAATTATTGAGTGTAAAATTAGTACACAAAATGATTTGATATGCTTTTTTAACAGAACTCAGAATATACTCTCGGTAAGAAACGTTGATTGAACTCAACGTGTATTCACACGTTAGCAGGGTGTCAGACGTCGTGTACATTAATGGATATTCTCTCTCGCGAATTCCTTAAACACTAAAATAAAGACGCGGAACAAGATGTATAAATACAATGCGACGACTAACCATTTCAATCTTAAAAGCTTTACAAAAGCCATTAGTTGAAATATTAAATAATTATTTATTACATGCAATTTCTTGTTATTTCATACAGAAAACTGAGTCGGTGAACATAGAAAATAAAATAGTGTGGCGAATTGTTGTTTTGATTGATTATTGGTTTAAAGGCGCGCCAACCGTTACGCCATTATGCGCTATTCTAGCCTAGGGGGGGTGGGGGGTGGGGAGGGGTCAGAACGAGTCATGGGCATAGGAAGAAAGTAGGGTTTCTCACGTCGTGGTAGTCATCGTCTTTGTCATTGTCGTTGCCATAGTCGTCGAGGAGGTAGTCAAAGAGGGGAAAGGGTCCCCGACGATGAATGATAAAGCTCGCCTCTTGTTTCAGGAAATAATATATTACCGTACTTACTTACTTACTGATGTTAGTGAGAGGGCGTTGCTTCTTTTGTAGCCTATTACGGTCAAAAGATGTATTGATAAATAAATAAGGATGATCATAAATACGCTTTGATGGCTACAAAGGTCTAAGAAAAATTAAAATTACAGTTGTTATAATTCAGTTTTCATGTAGCGCGTTCGTTCAATATAGTTTATGTTATTATTTTATTATGGTTTAAGTTATCAAATCAAATTAATTCAATAAAATAAAGCCTAAAATTCACTGATTTTTAAGGTAATTTATGGTTATGAAAAAGGAATATACTTTTGTTACATTTTGTTGATTTGGTTGAAGTTGGAGATGCATGCATTGAGGAATGTTACTCAGTTTGGCCTAAACGAATTGATTGACGTTAAGTTTTGTATTCCTACAGTGACCACAACATTAAATACAATAGTAACTGCCAACCGCTTCTTAGGTAATTAAAAAAATGATATCTCAAAATTCAACACTCTTTGCTAGAAAAACATATATATATATACAATTATAAGAGCGTTCCTTGAGTTAATAAATGTCAATTTATTGGAAGTTCCCTGTATTGATATTTGTAATCGCCCACGGCAACTTTAAGAGTACTATTTTCAACTCATTATATTTAAAATATAAATTTTCAATTACCGTTTCAGTTTCTTTATCAGCTTTCATGCACAAATGTTTGCCAATTTTCAATTTGCTTAAAGGTAGAAATAATATGTTTTATTTATTCTCATTTAAAAGTTAAACTGACTAGTGAGCAAGCTTACAGAAGAGTTCAAAAATCCAAAGTTTTGTTCATTTAAAAAAAAAACTTTTTCACTTAAAGTTTTCCAAACTAGTATCGACACAATCGCAAACAACTTCCCTAATATAAATAGGAGCATGTCAAACAATGTTCAGTATTCAATCAAATATTAAGGACGTTAAGCAGGCTAATGAAATTAAAACCAGTTTATTTCATAATGAGTTAAAATATACAGGTCGTTGATATATTAACTTCAAATTCACAAGTCAAAAAACAATGTACCACCTTTGGGATTGTGGTATACACCTAAAAAAAACTTTGAAAGCAGATGTAATATGGCCTTGATATAGTGTGTTCATTACTGACACGTCATTTACAAAATAAAATTTAACATATATCCATAATCACATTTGAGCAGTCTATACTTATTTATTGTTTTACAATGGGAATCACATCTGGGTCTCTGAACATGACAAATATCTGATGTCCAAAGCCCTTTTAATATCCCAGAGCAGTGTGAAATTTGTTTTTCTAATTTTATTGACTTTTAATTACCAGTTTTCATTTTCACTACACAGTTAATTAACAAAAATTGTTTTTCGATAACTATTAATAAGCAAGATTGATTTTGGAATCGAAATTGCAATTCCGTGTGTCGTTTGATGTTATATTTGGAATCGACATATGACTGACACGTGTATAGGTAATCTATTAACTTGTGTACAGAAATACACTAACGAATAATAATCACGGATGTTGATTAAAAACGTTATCGTTGAACAGGGGAACTAACCAAAATAATGAGCGTGTTTAAAAAGTCTTCGTATATGAAAAAAAACTTAAGAAATCCTTTTGCACTTAGTTAAATTAAGTATCTTACTTTTGATATAATTGTCTACAAGTTGTCAATTTAAATTCAGTTGGAAGCAAGCTGTCTTTAAGGCGTAGGTTTGTCAAAGTTTAGACCGTGCTACGTTATAAAATTTTAAACAGTCACTAAAACCTATTCATTAATTGAATATTGTATTCAATTTAGTACACGATATTTATAACATTATTGAACGTTATATACACGATTTTCGCTTTAAATGTAATTATAACGGTATCAAAATGATTTACAACGATGTTGGGTTGAGTGGCAAATGTATTTAGCAAGATTAGCTTTGCCAAGTTAAATTATGTATATTGAATACCTACGTAGCGACAATTATTGTCACCTATCTCTACGTAGCAACGAAGTTGTTAGGACATGCGTGAATGGAATGTTCTAGGGCTGTTTAAAAACTAAACAACTAAAAAGAGGTCGCTGGCGCGACCTCTTGCAGTGCCTTCCCGCGCCGGTACTTTCCGCCACATGTTCCTATCGGGTAAAATACTTACTAATCCAAAGAAAGTGGAGTAAAATAAACTTAATTTTTCTCAAATGAATTTGAACAAAATAAGAATGAAAGAAAACACTGTACCCCCTCAAAATATCAGTGCGGTAAAATATAAGAACTTTAATTGTCAGGAACACTTTATGAAAACAAAAATATGATGCGAGCTGATACGATTACCCAAAAAACATAAAGTGAATTTATTTCATAACACGATTAATACATCCTTGGGTTAAGATTTTTCTCTGTAAATGGCCTCCTGCCGTTTACTGTAGGGCGCGATCAATTACAAAGGCATGCATATTATAACTAGGAAAACGCTCAGTTGGACGCGTTGTTGAGCGAGCACCGGTACGTGCAACATGACCCGAGTACGACATTCCCATAAGGCCCACCACACAGTGTAGGCCTAACTGGATATTGACATTGTACACTTTGTACTATTCCAACATCTTTGCATTGTACTAATTCACGTCATGCCTTCTAAAGTGTATCTTTGTATCTTCACTGCCTCCTTCATTTTTTAACATCATTTTTCGAATTATGATTACCAATAAGTCTTTAAGGTCTTCACCGATATAGCTGAAAATTTGGAAAATAGGAGAGAATGTTGTTTTTATTAACCCTGCAAAATTTCATAACGATCGGTACATTTAAAAAAAAAATTTATAACCAACGATCGGATTTTGTTCAAAAACTATACAGCAACCCGCCTAGGTGGTATGTACATGTTTGCAAAATTTCAGGTCGATCAGAGAAACGGTGCGACCTGTACCGAAGCAATAACAGAAAAAGAAAAAGAAAAAGAAACAGACATTCGAGCCATAAGAGTCAAGTGGAGACGCTCGCTACGCTCGCTCAATGAACTTGGAACTTCAACTGACAAAAAACATTAACTTTTTCAGTACGATAAAAAACTTTGTGAAAATCAAAATATTGAAAAACAAATAAAAGTAATCACATACAAAAAAAAACTGTAGAACTAACTTGAGTGTCTTTGCAGGCGTAGTCTCTTAGAAGCAATATGGATTGTTGAGGCATAACACGTCTCTGGTTATCGCGTGATTATTTCGTATTGTCCTTACTAGGAAAACGCTCAGTTGGACGCGTTGTTGAGCGAGCACCGGTACGTGCAACATGACCCGAGTACGACATTCCCATAAGGCCCACCACACAGTGTAGGCCTAACTGGATATTGACATTGTACACGAAAAACTATTCCAACATCTTTGCATTGTACTAATTCACGTCATGCCTTCTAAAGTGTATCTTTGTATCTTCACTTTTCGAATTATGATTACCAATAAGTCTTTAAGGTCTTGATCGATTTAGCTGAAAATTTGGAAAATAGGAGAGAATGTTGTACTTATTACCCTGCAAAATTTCATAACGATTGGAACATTTTTTTTTTTTTTTATAAATAACCAACGATCGGATTTTGTTCAAAAACTATACAGCAACCCGTCAAGGTGGTATGTACATGTGTAAAAAAATTCAGGTCGATCAGAGAAACGGTGCGACCTGTACCGAAGCAGTAACAGAAAAAAAAAGATATTCGAGCCATAAGAGTCAAGTGGAGACGCTCGCTACGCTCGCTTAATTATTTAGAAACGTGTTGAAAAGGCCACATCTAGCAAGTGCTTCAAAAATAAATTATAAGTTTTAGCTTTCTTTCTGGTGGTGAACGGTGCGAGCGTAGGATATTCTTATTGGGTATAGGTGAAACCAGATAAGGTGGCGGTCGCCGAGGGATCGCAGCACTGTCGTCCACGCATTATGGCCACAGGATCAGCAAAAAGTAAACTAGGAAAACGCTCAGTTGGACGCGTTGTTGAGCGAGCACCGGTACGTGCAACACGACCCGAGTACGACATTCCCATAATGTTACATACCAATTAGTCATTAAGGTCTTGATCGATTTAGCTGAAAATTTGTAAAATACGAGATAAGTGGATAAAAGCCACCGCCAACTAGAGGACCTTGACATCATTTCTTTGGGATAATCATTTTACTCTTGATTTCTTCTAGGTGGCAGTACAAAGTGACCAGAATTCTTGTGTGACACTTCGTTGCCATGGTAACGTTACTTTTGTTAAAATGTAATTTCTATCTACACTACTTATCGGATCAAAACAAAATTAACATATTCGTGACCGGACGGACATTCTAAATGATTTGGCTACCTCAGATTTTGTCGCCGTTTAGTTTTTTAAAAAAAACTTTAGATTAACTTTAATGTAACTTTATAACTTTTTTAACGATTTTGCCACAAAACTAATGGCATTCAATCGGGAACGAAACTTGCGGATGGTCAAAATTTCAACTCGATCCGAGCCTCCGTTTGACCGCTATCATGAGCCAAAAAAGCTGTGCGACTTTCCGTTGCCATGGTAACGGGACTTTGTTATAATTTAATTTCCATCTACACTACTTATCGGATCAAAATAAAAATAACATATTCGTGATCGGACGGACATTCTAAATGATTGGCCACCTCAGATTTTGTCGCCGTTTAGTTTGAAAAAAAAACTTTCGATTAACTTTAATGTAACTTTTTAACTTTTTGAACGATTTTGCCACAAAACTATACAGCAACCCGCCTAGGTGTTATGTACATGTGTGCAAAATTTCAGGTCGATCAGAGAAACGGTGCGACCTGTATCGAAGCAGTAACAGAAAAAAAAAAAAAAAAAAACAGACATTGGAGCCATGAGAGTCAAGTGGAGACGCTCGCTTCGCTCGCTCAATAAAAGAACGGTCTTTTAAACTGCTTTCGGAGAAAAACAAGACTATTAAAGCCAAGCCTTGCCCAATATATCCTAAAAATAAAGTATTTATGAAGTGTACGAATAAAATCAAGACATTTTGATGCTCCTAAAAATTGACATCACATCTGGCGAGGTTGGCATTATAAACAGCTGGAACTTTGGACACACCATTACCAACAAGGCAAAAAAACACTTTCGTAATCGTGATTACTTAAAATCATTATTTCGCTAAAATACTGAAGCTGTGGGACGAACTATACTTTATTCACAGCTTATAGAATGTTGATTTATGTGATAACATGACCAAATACGGTAGGCCCTACCTAATGCCAGTTGTGTGTAAATTGTCAACGTTGGCGTCCGTGCTCTCGCTTGACCTTGACGGCCGCCAGCTTATCTGGTTCCACCTATAAACACTCCGCCGTCAACAAGTATACTCCTTAGAGCGTTGCGAGAATCCGCTACCAGAGCTCATACAAAGAACTTGGAGCACACTATCATAATGAACTCAGAACTGATATCGACATTAAACATGTTGTAAACATGTGTATTCGGTACTAATGAAAAAATGACTGGTGAAAATAATTGATTTTAATACTCATATAAGACATAATGAAAGCAACAACAAAAATTACCAATTTGTATTGTGACTGCTAGATCACCAGGCTTAATATTATGTGAGTAGAAGTTATAAAACGTAATTTTTAGTAAATCTCCCTTGTAACTTTGAGAAAGATATATACATCTTATATACATTCGGTTTTAAAATCTATTTAAAAACGCTTTGAGGTTTGAAAACATTATGTATACGCTTCGAAACTAGGTTTGGATCGGTTCAAGTCAAAAACATTCTTCGCGGGTTTGACTTCAAAACTGTTTTCAAAACCGTCATGTATACACCCACTACACTGCCAGCCATTTAAAAGTAGGCCTAACAACTAAATTCAGTTTTGAAAACGTTTTGAGATCATTTTTAAACCAGTTCAGCTCTAGTGAAAATTACTTTGTCTTCGGTTTGCCCTGGGTTTCTATTAGCGCACGAAACAGTAAAATAATAAAGTGTGCCTTCACAATTTTGCCAAATCTCAACTTTATATGAAATTAAGGGCCTATATTTCACCGTTTATGTTGGACGTTTTAATGTCCATAATATCTGCTCAATCAAAATAAGAAATGTAATGATTTTAGATATATAGGAAGTGAGCTGTTTATCAGTGAGAGACCTTGCAGGCAGTAACAAAACAGTTTTTTTACAATTTACCTAAGAGTTGGAGATAAAACTTTATTTCACAAGTTATGTTGGACTTATTAATGTCCATAATATCTGCTCAACCAAAATAAGAAATATAATGATTTTAGATATCGATAATGAAGACTTAGAGATCGGCCTTATATAGGAAGTGAGCTGGTTATGTTGGTCGTATTAATGTCCATAATATCTGCTCAATCAACATAAGAAATTTTGATTTTAGAGATATAGGAAGTGAGGTGTTTATCTGTGAGAGACCTTGCAGGCAGTAACAAAATAGTTTTTAACAATTTACCTAAGAGTTGGAGAGAAAACTTTATTTCACCGTTTATGTTAGACGTATTAATGTCCATAATATCTGCTCAATCAAAATGAGAAATTTAATGATTTAAGATACATAGGAAGTGAGCTGTTTATCTGTGAGAGACCTTGCAGGCAGTAACAAAACAGTTTTTTACAATTTACCTAAGAGTTGGAGATAAAACTTTATTTCACAAGTTATGTTGGACTTATAATTGTCCATAATATCTGCTCAATCAAAATAAGAAATATAATGATTTTAGATATCGATAATGAAGACTTAGAGATCGGCCTTATATAGGAAGTGAGCTGTTTATCTGTGAGAGACCTTGTAGGCAGTAACAAAACAGTTTTTAACAATTTACCTAAGAGTTGGAGACAAAACTTTATTTCACAAGTTATGTTGGTCGTATTAATGTCCATAATATCTGCTCAATCAACATAAGAAATTTAATGATTTATGATACATAGGAAGTGATCGAGCTGTTTATCTGTGAGAGACCTTGCAGGCAGTAACAAAACAGTTTTTAACAATTTACCTAAGAGTTGGAGATAAAACTTTATTTCACAAGTTATGTTGGACTTATTAATGTCCATAATATCTGCTCAATCAAAATAGCAGTTTCTCATAGAAACCCCTTATTATAATCTAGATGAGTTTTTCATGTAAATACATCTTGATACTATACCGGTAGTCTATTGTCACACACACTGTCCCGATTGTAAATACCATTTCCTTTTGGCAGAATAACTGCACAAACCCACAGTCATTTCAATGTATCAAGTACACATCTACTTAACTAAATAGGTATCTATTATGTTTCCTTTAATTAATCTTCCATTCTATGTTTAAATTTTAGAATATTATTTGTATTGTGTATTATATTATTGTTTGTATTTATAATATGTAAAATGGTTAGGTGGAAGAACAATCCATATCGATTGAACCTCGCCATTTTTGGTGTAACCAGAAAATTGTAACAACAGAATAAAGAACTACTACTACTACTACTACTAAGAAATATAATGATTTTAGATATCGATAATGAAGACTTAGAGATCGGCCATATATAGGAAGTGAGCTGTTTATCTGTGAGAGACCTTGCAGGCAGTAACAAAACAGTTGTTTACAATTTATCTAAGAGTTGGAGATAAAACTTTATTTCACAAGTTATGTTGGACTTATTATTATTGTCCATAATATCTGCTCAATCAAAAGAAGAAAGATAATGATTTTAGATATCGATAATGAAGACTTAGAGATCGGCCTTATATAGGAAGTGAGCTGTTTATCTGTGAGAGACCTTGCAGGCAGTAACAAAACAGTTTTTAACAATTTACCTAAGAGTTGGAGATAAAACTTTATTTCACCGTTTATGTTGGACGTATTAATGTCCATAATATCTGCTCAATCAAAATAAGAAATTTAATGATTTAAGATATATAGGAAGTGAGCTGTTTATCTGTGAGAGACCTTGCAGGCAGTAACAAAACAGTTTTTTTTACAATTTACCTAAGAGTTGGAGATAAAACTTTATTTCACAAGTTATGTTGGACTTATTAATGTCCATAATATCTGCTCAATCAAAATAAGAAATATAATGATTTTAGATATCGATAATGAAGACTTAGAGATCGGCCTTATATAGGAAGTGAGCTGTTTATCTGTGAGAGACCTTGCAGGCAGTAACAAAACAGTTTTTAACAATTTACCTAAGAGTTGGAGACAAAACTTTATTTCACAAGTTATGTTGGTCGTATTAATGTCCATAATATCTGCTTAATCAAAATAAGAAATTTAATGATTTTAGAGATATAGGAAGTGAGCTGTTTATCTGTGAGAGACCTTGCAGGTAGTAACAAAACAGTTTTTAACAATTTACCTAAGAGTTGGAGATAAAACTTTATTTCATCGTTTATGTTGGGCGTATAAATGTCCATGTTGTGTGGCTCGTTTGTCTTGTGGTTAGCGTATCTGCTTCCAATGCAGAAGGTCCAGGGTTCGATTCCCGCTAAAGTCAGTAGTTTTTTAACTTCTGATTTGGACTTAAGTCCATCAGTTCATGTCTTAGGATTTTGTAAACGGTGACTTTGGAGCCGTCCTAGCAACGAAGCACATAGTAAATTCAGAGTTGTTCTGAATCGGCCTTGTTGATTCTGGCGTTGATTCGCGGGTGTTCGCACTGTCCATACCACTGATTGCTATATTTCCTATTCAAAATATCGATCTTTGGTTGGTTATCGCTCACTCGCCGATTGCGTCGGGGCCTACAGGGTTGGCTTGGTCGCTTTGATTTAAAGTCCTCCACTGAAAATCAGTTATATAACTGAGAGGATAGACTCTAAATACAATTTATTTATTTATTTATAATATCTGCTCAATCAAAATGAGAAATTTAATGATTCAAGATATATAGGAAGTGAGCTGTTTATCTGTGAGAAACCTTGCAGGCAGTAACAAAACAGTTTTTAACAATTTACCTAAGAGTTGGAGATAAAAAACTTTATTTCACAAGTTATGTTGGTCGTATTAATGTCCATGATATCTGCTCAATCAAAATAGGAAATTAAATGATTTTAGAGATATAGGAAGTGAGCTGTTTATCTGTGAGAGACCTTGCAGGCAGTAACAAAACAGTTTTTTTTACAATTTACCTAAGAGTTGGAGATAAAACTTTATTTCACAAGTTTTGTTGGACTTATTAATGTCCATAATACCTGCTCAATCTAAATAAAAATTTAATGATTTTAGATATCGATAATGGAGACTTAGAGATCGGCCTTATACAGGAAGTGAGCTGTTTATCTGTGAGAGACCTTGCAGGCAGTAACAAAACAGTTTTTTAACTAGGAAACGCTCAGTTGGACGCGTTGATAAGCGAGCACGTGCTATAGCTAGACCCACATTGCACATTTTTTTAAATTTTAAAATTTACGACGTTCGCGTTTCCAGTATTATTTATTATTGCCAAGGTATTTGGGTAAACCCGTGTTTAAATCTTTACTTTAAAATCCACCGCCATCTAGAGGACCTTGACTCCTTGGGAAAACTTTTTAAACTCTTTGTTGACAATTAATAGACTGCTTCCTCGAAAGTATTTTGATTACTTCTAGGTGGCAGTGCATTAGAAACTTCGCGCGTCTTTTCGTTGCCATGGCAACGTTACTTTTGTTATAATGTAATTTCCATCTACACTACTTATCGGATCAAAATAAAATTAACATATTTGTGACCGGACGGACATTCTAAATGATTTGGCTATCTCAGATTTTGTCGCCGTTGAGTTTGAAAAAAAAACTTTCGATTAACTTTAATGTAACTTTTTAACTTTTTGAACGATTTTGCCACAAAACTAATGGAATTCAATCGAGAACAAAGCTTGCGGATGGTGAAAATTTCAACTCGATCCGAGCCTCCGTTCGACCGCTATCATGAGCCAAAAAAGCTGCACGACTTTCCGTTGCCATGGTAACCGTACTTTGTTATAATGTAATTTCCATCTACACTACTTATCGGATCAAAATAAAATTAACATATTCGTGACCGGACGGACATTCTAAATGATTTGGCCACTCAGATTTTGTCGCCGTGAAGTTTGAAAAAAAAACTTTCGATTAACTTTAATGTAACTTTTTAACTTTTTGAACGATTTTGCCACAAAACTAATGGCATTCAATCGAGAACAAAGCTTGCGGATGGTGAAAATTTCAACTCGATCCGAGCCTCCGTTCGAACGTTATCGCGAGACATACAAAAAAAAAAAAAAAAAAAAACAGTGACTATTTTTTCCGGCAGAGTCAAATGGAAACGCTCGCTTCGCTCGCTTAACTAAGATTTGGAGATAAAACTTTATTTCACAAGTTTTGTTGGTTGTATTAATGTCCATAATATCTGCTCAATCAAAATAAGAAATTTAATGATTTGAGAGATATAGGAAGTGAGCTGTTTATCTTTGAGAGACCTTGCAGGCAGTTACAAAACAGTTTTTTAAAATTTACCTAAGAGTTGGAGATTAAACTTTATTTCACAAGAAATTTTATGTTGGACGTATAAATGTCCATAATATCTGCTCAATCAAAATAAGAAATGTAATGATTTTAGATATATAGGAAGTGAGCTGTTTATCTGTGAGAGACCTTGCAGGCAGTAACAAAACAGTTTTTAACAATTTACCAAAAAGTTGGAGATAAAACTTTATTTCACAAGTTATGTTGGACGTATAAATGTCCATAATATCTGCTCAATCAAAATAAGAAATTTAATGATTTTAGATATCGATAATGAAAAGAGATCGGCCTTATATAGGAAGTGAGCTGTTTATCTCTGAGAGACCTTGCAGGCAGTTACAAAACAGTTTTTTACAATTTACCTAAGAGTTGGAGATAATCACGGGTAAAACCTTTCGTATGGATAGCAGCTGGTATCGAAGTGGCAACCTCGCGAATGAGGATATTGCTTCTGTCGCGTTAGAATACTTCTATCGGTGAAGCAATCCCAATGCCATTAAAACATCACCAATGAAGATAAAAAATGAATACTTTTTGTCATCTGAACATCTGATGACGCGATATGAATATGACTTCACGTATCTTAACATGATCATCAGTCCTACATCTTTTGCTTATAGTGCAATTCAAACATTTCAATTTAACTTATATTGATTTAATATGAGACAAGACATAACAACACTATACATTTATACTCAAAACATTCTTTAGCTATTTTAACTAAACGCATCTCAATTCTCTCCAGATATGGTCAGTCAGTTCCATTCCAGACACGTCCCTTCCCCGGAACCTACCACTGCTGCGAGACGACACTGAACAGATGGCCATAACTCACTTAGGCGATGCACCCAGAGCTTGAGGCCCAACTTGCCTTGCGTAATCACCGATAACCGATATATGATGGAATCGCCACACACGCCACCCACACCACAAAAATCACGCTCCAAATATTTTTTTTAAATTCGTAGTGTCCCAAATACAAACATCAGGTGAATTAGTGTAATGCCAATTTATAGTCAAAGGATGGAGGTAGAAATGTTTATAAGTAACATTGTGCTAACGCAAAATTGCTAGCAAAAAATGACTTATTTACTATTGGGGCGAACAGATTATGATACATTTACGATAATCTTAATCAACATTTTGGTATTTCTTATAATCCGATGTCATTGCAAATTTACATAATAATACTTTACAATAGTAAAAACCACCATGCAAAAGGACGTTAACGTATGTTTCAATCTTCTACATATAAAAAAATAAAAAAATCTCTACAAGATAAAAACGTGCTCCAAAACATAATTTGATTGGACACCCTTGATGAACTATTGAATGAAACTAACTGTTTTTTGGCACTATACACAACTGTTTGGACATGACTAATCGCATCACCCTGCATTTTGGAATAATTTGGCAATATCATCGTAAAGTTTGGCAAAACGTATACACAAATATTTTGATTTCGTAATCTGAATATTTTCTGTAACACGTGGATTCGCAACTAATAACGCCAGGAAAATTTATTTGGTAGTATTCT
This sequence comes from Sweltsa coloradensis, assembly GCA_024449915.1. Classification (NCBI taxonomy): domain Eukaryota; kingdom Metazoa; phylum Arthropoda; class Insecta; order Plecoptera; family Chloroperlidae; genus Sweltsa; species Sweltsa coloradensis. The sequence continues at coordinate 347,728 of JAMZAV010000103.1, forward strand.
ATTACCAAACTATCGAGGCGAGGCGTATTTGAGTTTCGTTGTGATAACGCAAAATTGATAACGGACTTTTGATGAAAAACTATCGCAATGTGTAAAATGTCAAAATTTTACGGCTGACTAAACTTGCATTTAGGAACACTTACGCCCCTCACAAAAGTATGAAATTTTAAGAAGTGGTGCAGTGTTCTTTTAAAAAACATTACTGTAAAGTTTCGTTAACATTGGTTAATATCTTCTACCTCAAATAAATGCATAGGTCTTGACGCGCTCCAAATGTACACAGATACATAATCTATAAACTTTTGCAAACCTATAAGGCCGCTCCCGAGAGTCGCGCCCTAAAAAGGAACGTACAAATCCCTTCAGTTAGAATTGCCGGTAGCGAATAGCCGAATGACAATCACGCACGTTACACAATAGCTTCCTCTGTATTGTTTCTTGATTAGAACAAAGTTAAGCAGTGTGAACATATTAACGTCCATTGTACAATTAAAAATTTGGATAATAATCGATCAGATTGTTACCGAATAAAGTGTTTTTATTATGACAAATAAAAAGAGGTTTGAAAGAATTGTGTCCTGTCTTGTCGAATTGGCAAGACAAAATCAGACTGCTTCAGTAATTGTTAGTAGGCTTAATTAGATAGGCATACTCGTGTAACGATTATTGCAGATTGTTAATAAATTAGCTAAATCGCAGCTTACTTATATATCAGGATAGTATTAATTATGATTAGAGTTTAGCGGAACATAAACCTATGCCATGTTGAGAGCGCTATTGCGGTACTGATAAATTTATAATTGTAAAATACAAAAACGGCCGTGAGTTTATATTTTTGGTAGCGGTACCAGGTTACCTTATTAAATATGTTCATCGCTAATTCTCTCATCATCCAATAACGGTGGAGAGGTAGAGGACACTGATTTGTCAAATTTTCTAAAGGGCTAGCCACCGATATTCTTAATGCTAGGTCACCAAAAATATTATGTGCCAGCCTTGTTGAAGGGCAATGCTGTAAAATATACGCATGCTAATCGGACGTGAGATCGTGAGACGTGACGGACGGCCACGGACGGTTAGAAAAGCGATTCTGAATATACTCTTCGAAAACAAAAGTGCTGTTTATTCCAATTGACTTTTAAAACCAATGACCGATGCATTTATTTAAGATTAGTTATTACTAGGTCGCTATCAAGCTTAAAATGTTTAGTGCACACCATTCATTTTCTTTATTTAAAAATAAATTTTAATTCCAAAAATATAAAAGAAGTTTAAATTACATATTGTGGACATTGACATTGTGCGATCGTGGTATTATACGCCATATATTTATGAATATATCATCAACTGGATGATGTTTCTATCCATCAAATTAATCATTCACATGTAATTAATTCTCTTCCGCTGAGGCAAGATCGTTATCACCGCATGTCACGGATAACACGCATCCCTTGAAATTTATTCTCATTCAAACGAATAAACACGAAAAGCTGACGAGATCCAATGTTGTTTAATAACATAACATTATATATTTAAATTCGTGCAAACATCATGGAAAGAGATAATTTCATTATATTTGATACCACCTTTTATCTATAGTTTTAGACAACAAATCAAAATATTAAATATATATATTAGCCTAAAGTATAAAAAAGTTATTTCTATAAAATATAAATCGGTAGTTTAACAACTAATCGACAACTTACGTTCATCAAAGGTGTACCTTGTTGAAAGAACACACCCAAACTTAAAAGTTTATGCACACCCTTCACAGTCTAACTCAATACCACATTAATAGAGACTTAAAGACAAAGAAAATAAATAAATACAAACTATACACCACGATATTTTCAAATACAGCTAGGTATCTAAAACAATATGTTACTTTAAATCATTTTAAAATTAATCCTGAAGTATCAATGTGGCTCATTTATGATTTGAGTATCTCAAAACAATGGCATCATCTCAAAGTGAACTAATTTAAATTTAAACCACAAAACGTGTTATTTTTCTATGTTCTATAGGAATTGGTGAACTGCGTTTTCTTGTCATTGCAGGAATATTACAAGTAGTAAGTCTGGTCGCTTTTGGTTTGTTGAAAACTGTACACTTACACCAATGTCTCCGGATTTCTAAAGAGTATTATTTAAATTGTAGAAATGGAACCCAAATGTTCGGATGTGTCGTGTTCTTGCGCTCTGGTCATGCAGAGATCATGATGAACTAAGCCTGATGCCCAGCATAGCGAGGTATCGCCAGCTTCGTGTATCAGCTAGCAAGGTAATCTAATAGATTGACTTGACAAGGGAAACAGTTCGCTCACATCAATGACGAGCCGCTGCCGCTGTGCTGCCACCTGACGGCCGCCAGTGACACCGACACGAGGAAAATAAACAAACGCTTGACGCGACGCTGTTTTGCTCCTTAATCCGTAGGGATTTTAGTATTATGTCAAAATATTATCGATGGTTACTGATCATGTTATTAAATTAATTCTAATAGGTCATCACGCGGGATTTGCAGCCACAATAATTTATAAAGTCTATAAAACATTGACGTGTCAATCGTTTTATACTTCGAATATTATATTTATCATCTACGTAATAATAAAACGTGTTTTAAGCTTCCAAATGTAAAAGCATTATATTAACTGCCCATTATACTGCATACAATTATAAGTTTTCTTTTCATTTAAACAATTACCAAATTTAAAAAAAGTATATGTCACCTTATAAAAATCAAATCAAAAAATCTCTTGGATGGGTAAATTGGCTGCTGAAGCACACTCAAATTTTATACTTTTATCGTGTTACATATAAATTCGAATTACTTATTTCAGCAGCATCTTAGTAAAACTGTTATGAACTAAATAGATAATAACGACGAGTTCTTCTCTTCTTAAAAACAGCGAAAGTTCTTAAAATATAAAATATACTAACATTATTAAAAAAGCACCATCTCGCTGAGTTTTTCTGCCATGTACTTGAAGTTGCACAAACGTCAAACGGTACTTTATTAGTTTAACACACATTTCCTTTTTACGCCAGATTGTGTAAGCATATAAATAATTCCATGGTTGAACAAACGAAAATATTCCGAGGAGTGAATCTAGAAAGACAACGAATATGAATGACTCTACAGGTATGATTTATGAATCATGCATGGTGGTGCATTGAAATAGGTCCTCAATGATTCAAGAAGCCCCTCCAAGATACTGCAGCAAATGCCCTCAAATATCACGCTTGCTTAACAATCAGGTTAGTCAAATAGTTTGTGATTTACACGCAGCGATAACTGAGTATCAAGACAATAACACAACGTGTGTTTCCGTATTTAAAACAAAAAGTAAATAGGCAAACATTTAAAAAAAAAAAAAAATGGCATTTTATTATGTAAAGAAAAAATCTGAGAATATAATACGTCATTGAGCTCAAACAAGAGAAACTTGACATAAATTATTTCAATTATAATCTTACGTCACGTTTTTTAAGAGACAGACAGAGACCTGTCTTAAGGGAACAATCACAAATTTGACATGCTTTTAGACTCTTTTCTTTAAAAACATAGAACCCCACATATCTAGGATGATATATTATTTAACAACAAATGACTCTTTAAGTACGAAGAGATGATAAAGAATAGATGAGAGAAACGCAGGTAATATGTCTATCACATACAAATTTACACAGTGAATATTTTTTCCTCAACATAAAATATTTTTATCCCGTAAACATCTTATATTTCCAAATAAATTTAAACGTGTACTAAGTGCGTTTAAAAAATTTGAATTGGACCATACTTATATTATTTTGTCACATATAATTAATTGAAATTAGAATTATTGTAGCCGTCATTAACGTAAGCGATTACTTTTGATGTTAAACATCAGATAACACCTACCTGGCTTAGACCTCAAATGCACCAAGCAAAATAAATAACCAAAGTGCTCGTTATGACTGCTATGCGCATGGGAGAACCCACGATTCAATCTGTATGTGATACATAATCAGTCACCAAATCACACTTACCTAAACTTTAGCCCAGTACTTATGATTGTATATGCATCGAAATTATAGTCACCTCATTCCATTGATATCAGCAAGTGAAGTTCTTGGTTACAGAATGATGGTGCACAACCTCATAAATGTCACTCGACATTCGTTTTGAAAGCAAAATGTGTGTATCTATGATTATCTTGATTATCTCGATTATCATGCATAATAATTAGGTTAGGTTAAATTACACAAGCACAGGTACGGGAATACACAATAAGAGAGCCTTACAATGATTATAACGTTACGATAAAGGATTTTGGTGGAGGTGCCGGGTCACAAAAACGCATGTTAACGGAGGCTAATGTTAGAGCTTTAGTGCTAGAACTGACATACGTACGCATGGACGCACAAACAAACAAAAGCAGAAGAACGTACAGATAAATATATACATAAGGGAGCTTCGACACACCAATTAACGAAACATCAAAGTAAGTAAATAGCTAGAGTAAGAACAGGCCTTAGTTGTGAGGTTCGTCTTCACATCTGTCAACATCATGTAGCTACAGTCATCATACAGTCATGAACAGGTTTTGTATTTGAAACTTATTTGTCTTATAGTTTGTGACGACGATAAGGATTAAATTGAATTTTAATAAATATTATAGTTTTTCGATTTGAACTCAACCGAATTAGGAGTTTAAATAATTCTGGAGTGTTTTAAATATTAATAAATATAGTACACCAAGACGTTTAATATTTGGATAAGTTTGCAGTGTCAACCTTAATTTTCGATCTTTCGAATTAGTTTCGTTCTCTCGTCTATTATGATATTTCTCTTATTATTAGAACAAATTCACTCGCCCCGTCTTTCCAATGGAAATTATCATCTCATTTCCATCCCAGTCGACGCAATCCCTGGCTCAACTTTTTGATTATGTGATTGCATCCCTGTAGAAGATAGGGTTCCTCTATCTCGCTTTTCTTCTGCTTTGTTCGTTTCTTTAGATTTTGAACAGTATTCCTCATCATTTTCTGTTCTTGTTTCGTCTGAAGACGTGTCAACTACTCTCAAATCCGTCAGAATAACATTTCTCTGGAATATTTTTATTTTATCCAGTTCCCTGTTATTTTCAATCCCACTCTCAACCTTGTCCTGTAAGGGGCGTGAACAGAAGTGAAATATAGGATTGTATTCTAATCTAACCTCAAATTCTCAAATGTACAAATAATTTAAAAATTCGTCTAGGTTAATCCAAATGTATGGATGCAATATTTCATAACATGTTTTGTTGCGGGTACCACACCCACATTAACATAGTGTAAAAGTAACAGCCAAGCTCGTTATGCTGTGCTTAATGGTCTCAGCGAATCATTTAGCATCAAATCAGAGAAAATCATAAAATACAAATCGTTTATATATGGCGTAGGTCTCGCTGTTGCAATGACACAGTTTTCATTATCTCGACCTGGTTTATTCACAAAAACATAATTAAAATGTGTGTTAAAAAGACAAAATTTGCTACAAATCCATCCCTGAGTTTATAGCTATGGATCTTCTGCTTTTGTTCATTTATATGTAAATATTGAGCGTTTACTCGTTACGAATTCATCAAAATGAATGTGTAAATTAAGAAAAGTAGAATATAGAGCAATGTGATCAATCACACGACGTGGAAATTAGATAAATAATTAAAAGTCTCTAAATGAGAATTAATGATGAATCTTCCCGATGGAAGTGGAATGACATATTCATGAAGAACAGGGCATACCACATGAAGAGTAAATCCTGGGGAACCTGTTGAGTGATAGATAAACCTGCTGGCGTCAAAGAGACAAAGCCCGAGGGATTTCATTTCACGGCTAATAAAATAATCCAAACACAATAAACAAGGGAATGTGTGAAAGCTCAGAAACGGAGAAGGTAAACCCAGAATTAATTTAATATTAAAACGTGCGCGGCTCGTTTCCCCAAGAAATCTTAACATGCGACGAGAAACGGAAAGCGTGGTGGCTTGTAAATTATTGATGTGAGCACGGCACGCAATGCCAAGATGTTCGTTCAGTAGCGTTGTCTGGGTCGGCACACCAGAATACTGCAGTGTAAGAAACTACTCAATATTACTAGAGGAATATGTATGTGGATTTTTTTTATTGAAATCGTGTACCCATCAACTGGGAACAAGAATGAGCTCAAAATTATGATCATTGACGAATTTGCGTTGGAAATGTTTCCAGCTACAACTTGCTCTACTTCAAGTCACTTTAGGTTTCTTAGTTTTCTACTACTTTTTTTACAAATTGGTGTATTTAACTAGAGGAGATTGTTTTTCTGTCCAATCTGTGGTATCACAAAACACAGGTGTGTTTTCGTATAACGTGGTAAATACCACTTTATACAACCATTGTACGATTAGTGTACCTGCTTCTTGAGGGGTGTGATATGCGGAAGCTGGGGAAGTTTACACTTATATTTAAAATTACATTATGACTGCAAATTATAAGTGTTATGTATAAATAACAAAATCATAATTAATCATACAAATCATTAATGATGATAATAATTTTTGTATTAAGTTATGAATTCTTTATATCTTTATAACTTTGGGACAACATACTTACTTATACAACCTCTCGAATACATGTCCTGTTATCCTTTGAAAAACAATGTTCCATACTATTGACGAGATCTCTACATTCATATGTTGTTTTTTTGTAAATTTATTGCTAATAATTGCTGAATGACAGAGGCAACAACCTAAACAATTGCTACTAAAATACAACGATAATATTTTTTTGTACATAAATAAAAATTATAACATTTTTTATACATAAAAATATTTTGCAACGAAATGTAATTTTGTATTTCACTTGGTTAACTGCAAAGAATTTCAAGGAAGCTTTATTACCATACAGAATTTAGCTTCGACTTCTATGAGTGATAATTGGTATTCGTTTATGACAAATGTAACGTATCATAATATGATACGATATATTTATTGATTGATATATTATATCAAGTAGTAATGAAATATAGTAGTACAACTTTATTTTTTTAAACAAAGCTCTGCCTTTACATTAAGGTTGCCTTAAGACACAGAATAACAAAAAGAAATTAATTTACATTTATACAAATTACGTTAACAATAAGTAAATAAGTTACAGATTATGAAAAAATAGAATGAAATGAAAAATGAAGTGAGAATATGATTTTGTAAGTATAAAAATAACACAAATACTATTTATACTTGTTACATTCTGTATCCTTTGCAAAAGATGTTCTCTAAAATCAATTCAATGATCCTTTAAAGCTAAGGAGCACAAGCAAAACTAAAATGCTTACTAAAACACGTTTTCTGCAAAATTGAAAAAAAACGTTTTCTTATACATAAAGATGCACGAACTCAATTTTTATTCACTTGGTTAAGAAAATTCAGGAAGCTTATTCCTACGATAGCTGACTTCTTTGTAATGTATCACCTTCTCGCAATGTCCAGTATCTCGTTTAAATATGTATAATCCATGAATAAACCAAACTATTTTTTTTTTTAAATATAAAAACATATTCTTCTGTATCTTACTCCGTGTTAATCCAACATAACGAGTTACATACTGCGATTTTATCTCTAGTCTGTTCATAAAGCAACTATGACAATCCACGTCCAATTTGTTTGCCAATGTTTTAACGTGGATCATTGTTCTGTCGGAGATCTGGAAATGCAATAGGTAGATTTTGAGTGCTTTTAACGTGTATTAGCAGTCCCGTTCATCCAAGTAGCACTGTATCACTTGGAAATGCAAGATGAAATTAATTCATGCACAGATCACAACCCCTATCCGCGACGTTGCAACCACTCGCTCTGGCTTCCGCTCCCGATCTCCATAAAGTGTGCCCGCTAAACATGGCAACACCGTACCTATTGTAAGGCGTGAAGAGGTCTGCACACCTTGAAGTGATAGTCACATCGGTTGACGTCAATAACTTGTTACAATTGTTTAAGAACCGATGTTATAAAACAAAATTGGTACGTAATTAAATATCAAAACAATATAAATACAAATAAACTTTAATAGAACAGGTAATTTTTTTTCAATTGTTAAATAATTTTTTCACTGCCTTTTAGGTAGAAATTAGCTTTAATGTTGCATTTTTTTTTTTATTTTTTTTTTGGGGGGGGGTGAATTAAATATTATAAACACTACTGCGAACAGTCCATTTTTGGAATCAAGATTCACTTTTTTATTAATGAATAGGATAGATGAAAAATAAATAAATAGCTATAGGACGACGACGTGAGAAACTAGGGCGCTTCAACCGGTTAGGTCATATTGCGCCTAGCTACAGGAAAGATTATATATATATCTGATGTTTAACCTTGGTTTTATTGCAGGCGACTATACGCTGGTATGTTAGTACTTTTAAGTAATAACATATAATATATATTATAATTCAAAATTGAACAAATTAATATTCATTTTTGGGGTGTTTCTTTGCTGCCTGTCAAGATTGAGTATCTGTTCTGCCGATTCTGCACTATACTGAATATACCACCTGACACCCAGCTTGAACAGACCATGGACAGCCAGAGTTAGTAAGTTGCCTACGTCTTTACCTGTATAATTCTTTATTTACCGAGCAAAATTTGGATGGGTATGGCCTATAGTTACGGGCCTTGGTTCACTAAAGCCTATGGAGGGTTTAGTTAGTAATTAGAAGTAATTAGTGTGAATACGCCTCGCTGAGTGATTAGGCCTTTATCAAGATAATTTTTGTTTATTTAACAAGTTCTAAGGATTGATTAAATGAGAAACATAATTACCGCAACTAAGAAAAAGTAAAAAAGTCAACAACACATAAGCATTTGCAAAGAAGAAGACGTGAGATAAGAGAAATAATATTTAAAAATGATTTACTTAACATACAAATTATTCATTTGGTAACAAAACCAAATACTTAAAAAAGAAGTTAGAGGTCGAACCATTCATTTTGTATATAATTGAATTTGTAAAGTGTCCTTACAAGACGCGCAACATTACCAACGGGTTAGATTTAAAATGGGCGTGCTAACAAAAGAAGTATCTCCAATATTAATAATGCGATAGGTACGGGCTATTCTAGCCCATAAAAACTAATTGCTTTAATTATAACAAAACTTTTATTATCCAGTAAATAATTGTCTCAAATAACTTAAAACAGCCCCTGGCGACCGTCTAGGCTGGCGACGGCAGACGACCGATTACATTTTAATGCTCCGAGTGATAACATTTCCGGAAACTTACGGAAATATTTCAGCTAGCATCCAAGAAATAATTAAATTTACGGTTGGTACGCGCTAAACAGGAGGGTTATACAGCACCCCATCTTCGAACCATTAAAACATCGTAATGCTCGACAGGCAAAGCGAACATCGACTCTCGTTAAACATTTCTTAGTGCACTGTTAAACAGACGTACGTTGTGTTCATTTCCCATAAAGATAAAATGTATCAGTATTTATAGGTAATGACTGAAACATTCAACTTCAAATTAACCAACTTATGAGAAGACGGGTATATAATGTGTTTATACGTTGGTACTTACGAATATAAGTAAATTCATAATATGAGATCTTATGTTACTTTAATTATTTATTTCACTTATTTGTAAACTCACGTCACAACAGCTCACAACAGTAGACTATTCAACAACCCGTTTATTAAAGTGCAAAAAATGTAAGCTTTATTTGGCAATACACCATACCACCATATTACCAATTACCATATTCAAGATCCAATATTGAGACATGATCTTTTCGACTTGATCATTAGACGAAATACAAATTACTACATTATACTTCGCATAAATTAACGTGAATACATTTTTCGTTCTCAATGTTTACCGAATATACAAGTTACTAAAGTTCGTGAGCTGTATAGTAGAGTACTTTGTACTTTTTGTTATCTATCAATTCAAAATTGTAATGAAAACCAAATCACATAAAATAACACACGTCTGTAATAGAATGCGGCATTTTTATCTACCTTGATTTGGAAGTACTGCAGCGATGAGCTGTATATTTAGATTTACTTATATATTTCCGTCCGAGCCTCCAGTTGCCCAGACCACGTTGTCAAATTTCCATTACTGTGCACTAAACCTATTGGCAACACTGACGGAGCAGTAAAACACAAAGTTACATAACTAATAAAACTTCCTCAACTTTATAATATGATATCTCTCGTTGCCATATCGAACTATGGTCAACTGGGGAGCGCGCATAATGAAACAGGTAACGCTGGTCTCCTCCTCAATATCCATCTCCACTTATTTCCCCCCCCCCCCCCCACGCTCTCTCGTGCTGTGCTGCACAGCATATTACATACTTCGTATTTCCAAGTTCAATACAAGAGTATGCATATAGTTTCCTGAAATTATTAATTTAAACACAACTTTGAACATAGCATACATCAATGTTATTGTTCACTTCGAAACTGTACAAACAGATCAATACAATGGAAATGATGACCGGAGGTTTGCAAAGTAAACATCATAGCTTCTCAAAGATCCACCTTGCAACCTATATTCCTCGTGTTAATACCATCGATCGTGTCCACTACTGAGTCGAGAGGATAAGGGTAAGTACTTGGCGATATTATTCCACTCTGGTAGGTGAAGTAGTATTCTGTCAATCCGTCCTACCTGTTCTCCTTATAAACACAGGAACACAGTAACGCGCGAAACTCTGATTCGGAAGGTAGTGGGTTTGATACCCGCCACCAGCAAACTTTATTTCAAGGGATATAGTCGTTCTCAATAGCCCTCCTTGGACATTCCTTTCATAACAACTCATAGCTACAACAAACCTATTCTATAAAAAGAGCTTATTGGCCCGAGCCGGATCAATATTAAATAGTAAATTAAAAACTTATAACCACAGCCACTATTTACTTAAAACAAGAAGAGGGAATTCAATTGTCTCTGCCCAGGTTTTCCCATGATATATTACTCATTTTTTTAATAACAAACGTCAAACACCAACTAAAAATATAATACACGTGCTGGTAGTGGTCTGAGTTGAAAGCACTCTAATGGTTTAGTTTTAATGTACGAACCAGGATAAAACAGTAACAATTTATTCATAAGGCTTTCAGGAAAGAGAAAATTGTGCAATTTACATAAATTTAATCTAATTTATTCAAGCATCTTATTTCAGTGTATATGACATATTGTTAACTTCAATAATATAGTTTAATTTCACTCAAAGTGATCATCATGTGATCCGTGGATATAACTTGAACCAATTAAAGTATTGAAAAGTGGGATATATCGACAATTTTAACCGCTAACCTGTGTTAACAAACTTAAACATATATTTTTGCTTCGATTTACTTAGGGATCAATCCCACGAAAAATATTGTCTGCTTCAAACTTTCCTATATAAGCATTAAAATTTTAGCATAAATCCACACAAAAAATTACGATAAGATAACCCAATATAAACAAATTAATAAACGTATTAATAAATGTATCAACGATTAAAGACATACTAGATCTCATTTTAACGACAAAACAGAGCATTGAACCGAGGCTTGATAGTGACAGCGATGTTTCTCAACATTATTTGCTCGTTTTTGTGTTGAATGTATCAGGTTGCGTCGCTGTAGCAAGTGTCGTAAAATTAACATTTAATATAGTTGCGACACCTGTTGGCATCGCGTTAGAAACTTTCTTTCAGAGTTTCCCTCCCTTACCTGTGTTAATGTTATAGACATTTTGAGAGGGCATATAGTCGACTCCAAGACAGATATTTGTAGATGCACCACTCCTCGCAAATTACATAGTTTGAACAATCACTTCAAACTCCAGATGCATTCAGTAATGTGATACTTATTGCGAAGTCATATTGAACTAACTTGATGAAATCTTCATAGTTTACCTCAAGCATTCACCAACTATTATTCAACTATGAAGTTATCATTGCATTAGTTCCACGTCTCAGCCAGAGCTATAGTTCTACCTGTCGTACAAGGATTAAATAATATCATCATATTAAGATTTAATTATAATGTTATTTTAGCAGTAAAGATCTGAAGCAGACATTTTGGGATATAAGTGTTGTATTAGTAAACTGAAAACCAATTTTCTAGTCTTGATCCAAATAAAATCACTGCCTACTAGATATTTCAACTAGTTACCTCTAAGTAAAAACCTAGTTTCAACATTGAATGGTAAAATATTTATGAATAAGATTACGGAATTTTGGTTCTTAAATTTGCACAACCAGTGTGTAACAAAACAAGTTTGTAGAAATACTACTCATCTTTGTCAAAAACACGCCCGCTTTGTGCGTTCTTTAAAACTGCATGCTATGCTTTAATATTTAAAATATTGTGAAAAGATGATTTTCAAAATTAATACGATAAAGAGTTTTTATTAGGCTATGTTAGTCAAATCTGGAAGTGTAGCAACTAAAAAAATAAACGATAAAGCATTTTCATTCAGTTCAAAATAGTAATTTTTTTAAATTTAAATTAATTCCGATACATTTTTGTTGATACAATCTAATCCATAATGTAAGAGAGCAGAAGTTATAACTAAAGTTACTACTTCTTACTACTTACTGGGTTCTTGGTCTAGAGGCTATATGCCCTCGGAAAGTAGGAGACACGACTTCCTTGACCGATTTCGAATTGTTTAACTTACTATTTAACAATTTTTCCTTGAAGACATATCGTAAAATGTGAGTTTAAAGCGATTCATTATAAACTCACAGTCCATTATTTTGATTAGTAGTTGGATCTTGCAATGTGTAAACAAAGCTGTAGTTTCATAGATTCTTTAAAGACAGTTTATGTTCTAAAATTGATACATTTGGAATTAAAACTAACAAATAAAATACACCTTATATTTTAACGTACCGAATCAATTAAAACATTTTGTTAAATGAAAGTTTTGTTAAAAAATAAAACACTTCGTTCTGCGGTTATAAATATTTTAGTTCAACTGAAAAGTTTCGTAAGGAATCTCGACATTCAATCCTTTATATATTCATTTAATTACGATAATTATTTATCTTGATTGAAATGTAACCAATTTAATATTAAACTCTAGGCTAAACTTAACTTTATAAGGTACCTATCTCACTCCATTCATATTAATTATTTCGCTCATTATTGAAGCTGACACGTCGAAGAGATGAGATTGCATTAATCTCGTTATAAATTACGTAGATTTGGTTGATCGTTTTCTGCCATTACCTCCATGTAATCTATCTGTAGGTTAAACTATATAAAGTTATTTGCACACTCAAATAAACGATGATAGCGGTATTCATCATCGTTTTGCTTCCCGCAATGATTGGATAGTAGAATTATTAAATGAATGGAATGTAATAGTTAAACGGTGTACGTCACAATCACCAACCAGAGAACGTGACATAGATAGCGGCATCATTATGGAGAACGGTGTGCAATAAATGTTTCCTAAATTCATTTCTTTTAAACTAGTAATCATAAAAATTTACTTGTTCACGCTTTAGTTATGTACAGTATATCAATCAATGCATGATCATGAATCATGATCCTAAACAGTGGAAAACACTTAAAATATGAAATGTAATCATTTTGACAAAGTCCAATAATATAAATAGTAATCTAGTTATTCTTGCTGCGTATATCTAATATAGTGGAATTTTTCCAGATAACTCTAAAAATCTTTGCTGGATCTGTGTACTTCTTCTAAAATAAAGTTAAACCAAAAATTCTATACTCAATGGTAACATCACACTATTATAACCTATACTAACAGTGTTTTTACATTAGATCCATTCCAGCAACAATACACAGTAATTGGTATAATAGTGTTCCCACAATAAAAAAGTTCTGGGCACTGGGTGGGTACGGACAAAACTACAGATTCATGTATTTATGTAAAATATAGTGTCACTTGAATACGTTTAAAACTTGACAAACGATTACAAACCACCCAAGGCAACGCCAACGCAATCGACGAGCGATAAATGGCCAAACAGCGATTGTTATTTATGATAGAGGCCTGCTGTTGGCCACGATTCATCTGAGGATGACGCCAACATTGACATAGCTATAGTTGCAAGATAGCTTTGTTATCTCTATCAGTATAATTAATAGCGGATTGTTTTGTGTTTGCATTTGAAATCAATACCATGAGCTATTTATCAATCCAATGATAAAACGTCTGAGTTGACCTATTATTTGTGAATATTCCGAATATTATGGATCAGTGGGAGGAAGATTATCAGTTGGAAAATAGTTCGTTGGATTGTTACTACTAGGAAAACGCTTAAGTCCCGCCGCGTTGTTGGATGAGCGTAATTGGTGCATTGAGATACCATGTGTATAATGGATTTTCTGTTGTTCTGTGAAAAAATCATTACTCAGTTGAAGATTTTTTAAAAATTAATATAAATTAAATAAAAAAATAAACTTTTATCTTTAATTTTTTTAATTAATCGTAATTTTAAAAAAGAAAAAAATCGTAAGATTTCGATTTTCATAAGAAATAGTTATTCGATTGTGCTCAAATTTCACAAGAATATATTAATTCATAAGATTAAGGTTCTGTGAAAAAATCATTACAATCGGATAAAGCATATTGGTGTAAAAAGTCAAAGAATTGTTTTAAAAAAGAAAAATCACGTAAAATTTCGATTTTTATAAGAAATAATTTTTCGATTGCGCTCAAATTTTACAAGAATATCTTAATTCATAAAATTATGGTTCTGTGAAAAAATCATCAAAATCGGATAAAGCATGTAGGTGTTATAAGTCGAAGAAATTTTTAAAAAATCGAAAATAATCGTAAAATTGCGATTTTGATGAGAAATAATTTTCCGATTGTGCTCAAAAACGTGGCAGTTCTAAGTTCAGAAATTTCGAAGACCTCCATAAAATTTCATCGCAATCGGAGTATCGGTTTAGCCGGAATCGTGTTAACAAACAGACAAAAATACAGAAAAAAAAAAAAACATTTCGTTTTTTTTTCTCCAGTGTAGTGAAATGGAATCTTCGCTCCGCTCGCTACGCTCGCTACGCTCATCCAAAAAACCAGGATAATTTAATATATAGCGTTTTCTTAGATATTTGTATTACATTGGTTAAGAAAACGATGATATTCAGCTGTAAATTCCTTGCCAGACATATGCTATGGTACAGCTTAACTGTTATAAAATAAAATAATTGTGTGAATCTCAACAACAACAACAACAACACAACATCTTATTCAGTATAACTATGCGTGATATTATTAATCTATCTAGTTCAGATAATATTTTGATTGCTCCTGAATTATTTTATATATTATTTACGGGACACGTGAATTACACTTTGCGACTAGCTTTTATTCAATTCCTTTTTTTTGAAATTTGCAGTAAATGTCCATATAAGTTCTTTCTTTTTGGCAGATAATACAGCAGATAATGTTAACAAATTGCGGAATTTAATTTGACAGTACACGCTACAGAAACTCCCTTATTTTGTGAAAGACAATTTTTGAACCATTGAGAAATATATCCGCGCAAATCTTTCGAATATAACACCTAACACGAATAACTAGCCATAGAGCGTGCGACAAACCAACATAGTGTGATGGTGTTAACTCCTCACATTCCTTGAAGTAACAGAGTGGGTGCATCCGAAGCGATTGATCCTGCTAGTCTGTTAATCCCTGTCCATTAGATGGAGTTGCTTTGCTCTAGATCCGTATAGCTCCCAGCTGGTAAATGCTGGCTAATGGGTGATATTGCCCACTAAAGTACACCACACAGCTTCGATCCCTGCATTACAATAACGTCTGACTACTTAGAGAGGATCATCGGGACGTTGTCGCCATATGATGATGTTCACAGAACTTCACGTTTCTCGTTGTAATTCCTTATTGGACAATTAGACACAACGGCTGCAGAGCTTTATCTCCACTGACTTGGAACGCAATGTGTTGCTTCGTCTTGATGACATTCATAATGGTTTAGGAAAGTAAAGAGTTATTAAATTATAGCAAACGGGATTGACAATGAGCCTTTAGATAAAGTACTGTCAAACTTTACTTTAAGAGGGAATAGGACACATAGATTTCATTCCTTTTATTCACCCGATTTGAAAGCAACTTTCTAGGCGTTATAGGTATTCATATTTCGATAATGAGGAATGTGATATCTATTTTAATGAGCCAATATGCAAGGTTCGTTGTTGTAAAAAATCATCCATGAAATCTTTTTTTTTGTAAAAGTCGACGTCTTTGGTGTATTTCTGCGTTCGCTTTGATCATCGGCTCTCTTGCATGAACGTAGGCCGGTCTTGAAAGGGTTTCAGATAATATTCAATCTTTAAGTATATGAGTCCTATGAGGAACGAATCAATGATGTCAGGAGTAACATCAGTTACGATCAGCAATTCACTGTCAGAGTAGGATTTTGTAATTTTTGGATTGTATTAAACATCCTCTGTTACACCTGTAGCCTACATGAAAGTCTCACGACTAATAAAAACGATAAATAATAAATGTGTAGTTGGATGAGCGTAGCGAGCGAAGCGAAAATTCCATTTCACTACACTGGAGAAAACAATCCGGAATGTTTTTTTTCATTCTGTATTTTTGTGTGTTTGTCAGCACGATTCCGGCTAAACCGATACTCCAATTGCGATAAAATTTTTATGAGGCCTTCGAAATCTTTAAACTTAGAACTGCCACGTTTTTGAGCGCAATCGAAAAATTATTTCTCATAAAAATCGCAATTTTACGATTTTTTTCGATTTTTACAAAATTTCTTCGACTTATAACACCTACATGCTTTATCCGATTTTAATGATTTTTTTACAGAACCTTAATTTTACGATTAAGATATTCGTGTGAAATTTGAGCGCAATCGAAAAATTATTTGTCATTAATATCGAAATTTTACCGGTGTTTCCATTTTTTTAAACAGTTCTTTGACTTATAACACCAGCTTTGTCCTATTGTAATGGTTTTTTCACAGAATTTTAATTTTACGAAATAATATATTCGTGTTAAATTTGAGCGCAATCGAATAATTATTTCTTGTGAAAATTGTAATTTTACGATCTTTTTCTTTTTTTTAAATTACGATTAACTAAAATTTACAAAATTTAAGTAAATTTTTTATTTAATTTAATTTAATTTAAAAAAAATTCAACTTAGTAATGATTTTTTACAGAATAACAGAAAATCCGCATAACACATGGCAGCTCAATGCACCAGGGAATATTCCACTTCCGCCAAATACTGTACGAATAGATTTTTTAGAAGAAGTATTTCGTCCCGATTACAAATATGTACTTTGTTTTTCCGTGAAATAATAATCCAGTGATTTATAGCCGTTTTAAAAACAGCACTTTTTTAAAGCGGCAAAAACGACTGTGACGTCAGAACTGTGTTGATCCAACGCCGTCTGGATAAACATACATCCAGACCAAAGATGTTGGAATAGTATTATAGTAGGATCGAGATATACATCAAGACGGCGGTGTTTTAAACAAAGCAGCGCCTAGCGTAGCCTACAGTAATGTAAACAGATGGCGGACATTTTACATTTAACGCCTAGCCAGAAAACGAGAAAAGTTGACATTGCAATCAAAAAACAAAACTGAAACAGTCCTAGGTCTAGGCCTAGACGTAGAAAATGATTTATAATACAACAGTCTAGGCCAATCGTTCCTGTAGGATATAGCCATTGGTATGTGAATACTAAAATTACTCACTTGACAAGCCCTAGACTTAACTTGCCAACCCTAGGCCTGCACGTTCATGTTCTGACACACATCCCGCACAAAAACCTTACTTTGATGACTAATTAAAGCCTATTGTAGATAAAGAATACCATGATAGTCCTAGGCTATGCAAAAACTCAAGACAAAATGCTCGTTATTCTTTATCACAATGATCTCGCGAAATCTCCTGTCACACACGAAAAAAGAAAAACAAAAGACGGTGAAAATGTACATCCCTGTGGAGTTGTTTGTGTTGATGCTACGCAAAGCTTATATTACGTCATTGGAGCGGATGGGCGAGCACCGCCGTCTGTATGTAAATATGTACAAACATACGTACATTTAGTTTCCAATTGGCCTTGACTCAACACAGTTATGACGTAGTACCGTCCAAAGATGGCGCACGCTCGTTTTTGGCGCGCAAACTGGGGGACCCATTTAATTCTTGTTTAAATTACACAAAAAACATTTTTTTTAAATAAAAAAAAGTGCAGTGACTATTAAGACATGAATAAGAATTAAAATAAAATATAAAATATTAAGTGGAATATTCCCTATTACGCTCATCCAACAACGCAGCGGGACTTAAGCGTTTTCCTAGTGTAAACCTAATTTTCTTTTGCACATCTAATCTACATCGGTTTAAATGACTTTCAACTATTAATATAATATAATTAAGTGATATTGTAGGATCTTCACTTCCACATCTTATAATTTTACCAATTTTTAATTAAACTCCATCTAGAGTTCAAAATAATTTTATAAGTAATAATATAACAAATATATGTCATATTTTACCCTTTAACCAGTGTAATACAAACATAATAATGAAACTTTTAGAGCAGGTGAGGTAAGTAATGTAATAAACTATTAGGACTGTACAATCCACTTGTAAATAAAGAAAGTTATGTGTAATACAAGGCTACATACTCAAAATTTGGTCATTGTGCATAGTTGATAGTAGTACCTGATTCTGCAAAATCAAAAAATGTCAGCCGACCTATATGACATGTCGGCCTACCGGATAATATTTCAATTGACATTTATCCAAATCAATATCTAGGTGCCCGTTAGGGCGCCGCAGCCAAGCCGCGGTGCGCTACACACTCAAGCACCTTATACACCAAGCAGGGTTGGGGTGATTTCGAGGTGTTACCCAGCCGTCATGTAACGTGATGTGAACTTGAAAACTATCACAATCGAGGGATTTAGGTACCTGACAACACATGCCAAATTTTATTGGGGTACGATTATTCCTTCTTGGTGAAAAAATGGCTTGAAACATGCTCAAAATCACTTTAAGGATGTTAGCTACTGCCTACTACTGCCTACTACTGCCTACTACTGCCTACTACTGCTCACATCTAATACGTCGGCCCGCGATTCTGACCAGACGGGTGGGACTACAATGTTCATATTTTACATGGACATTAAGGTTATAGAATGATAGTCTCTTTTGAAAAAAAAGTTGAAAAAGTTTGTTGGAAGGCTTCCAAATAAAGGTTTTAAAATAAGCCTTAAACACTTGGCATACAATCAACAAGTAACCATAGTTACTTGACACTTGTTGACGGTATAAGCAGAGTTAGGCGGGAAAGTGCGATACGTAAACAAATAGCGGACATTTAAAATTTTTCTTCTTTGTGTGGAACGAGAAAAGGTGTCATTATACTCTCATAAAACAAATCAGAAACCGTCCCTGGCCTAGGCCCAGATGTGGAAAATTATTTATAATGCAAAAGTGTAGGTCTAAAGTTCCATTTGGCTATAGGACTAGTAAAATTCATACTTACATTACATGTTTGACAAGCCTAGCCAACCCTATGCCAGCACAACATTGTTTTGATATGAACTTGCTCAACTGTTTGTTTACATAATTGCAACAATCAAATCATTTCATACAACTTGTCTTTCGATTGGCCAGCGTTTATGAAGGCACTGCCATCTAGAATAAATATAGAACTTTTTCGAGCTCTTTGCTATACGCAAATCTTTTTAAAGTGTTTGGATTTCGTGATACTCTTTCAACCATAGACATCCTATATAATTGGCTAGACCAGCAGTCGGTGGTCCACTTCCGGTACAATTAGAAGCCATCTTAAAATGACAGTTTACATGTTAATCAAATGGGAGCGATTTGTGGCCAAATTGTTCTCAAGATTGCCGCCAGGTTGACAGGTTAGCATACTAGCCTTTAACACCAAATGATTAGTAAATTCCCTTATGCAATCACTTCGTATTGTTTCTTTTGTTTAATACCATGCTGCACAAGCTAAAACCATATCAAACAATCCAGTAAAATACTTTATTGCATTAAAAAAGCATAAATTAAAACACCAAATCGCCATCTTGAAATGGGCCGGTTGAGTCTTCAATTTGCTACGCTCGCGCCTGTGCGGAGGTATAGGAGACTGCTAATCTAGCCTACTATAGGGGTTTAATTAATATCAATGCTTTCAACTCACAACCCATGACGTTTTCCACGATACCGTTCAAGAATACCAATTCCTTCGAAAACGAAAACGACTTCGTTTTCAAATTGCGTTTTCAACTCATCTCCCACGAACTCAAGAATTGGGGTCCAGTCCTTATACCGTCGTTATACCATGGTTATACCACCTATACCCAGGATGTACATGAATCCGGGTCTAGATATTTTACATCCTATATTGTTACTGCTAATACCATAGAATTTAAATCAACTTTGATAAAAATATTATATTTTAGCAAATAATTTTGTAATGGAACTTGAAAAAGTAATGAGATCACACACATAACAAAAACTTGTAGAAATACAGCCAAACCTTACACACTCAAAAGGAATGAGATCTAAAAAAGGGCCAAGCTCATCTACCCTTCCACATAAACGTACAGTGTCCCATAACAGCATCCTCGAAAAGCTTGGCAAAATAGAATTTGCATGTTATTACGTTTAAATTAATTAGAAAAAAAGAACTTGGATAAACTATTACGTTAAATTAATAATCGCAAATTCTATTTTGCCAAGCTTTTCGAGGATGCTGTTATGGGACACTGTACGTTTATGTGGAAGGGTAGATGAGCTTGGCCCTTTTTTAGATCTCATTCCTTTTGAGTGTGTAAGGTTTGGCTGTATTTCTACAAGTTTTTGTTATGTGTGTTAAAAATAGTCTGCAAGAGTAAACTGGCAGGTAAATATCATACTATTATTAAATTAATCACACACATTCAATATTTTTTTATGCAAAACCCGGCACCTCCACCAAAATCCAAGTTTTGTGGTCATTTTGTGTTCTGGATAAGTTGGATGTGTTTCATGCCAAGGTCATCGAAATCTCCACTCACCCACCGATTGGAGTTGCAGCGTAGACCCCCTTAATTCTGTGAGGAGAGTCAGTGGACCTTAGTTTTATGTAATATTAAGTTCCTCTGTTTTTAGATTTAAATCGTTGATCATTAATCGAGTGAATTTTTTTTTTAATGGACTATTTTTATATATTTTAATTGTCAGGCTGTCATGAGATAAAGCTCTAAAAGGAACACTACAACCATCGAACCAACTAAGTTAGACTAATTTCGGTCGACAAACATGACACGGTGTTCGTATTTGTCCACTTGCTCGTATACCCGATGTCGTCTCTCACGGGAACTACATTATAAAGTGTTGTTTGCTTGTTGGTTGTTGGCTGGAAGCCGTCCAACCCTTCGTTTATTATTCTACTATGTATGACAAACGAATACAGTTAGCTTGTGTGAATAGAACCTGGGCCCGTTCAACGCACCAGAGAGCAAGTTGTCCACTTTAGTCTCAACTATTGTAGAGAACCTAATAAGTAAATAAGTAAGTACTTCATTATGTGTTTCCAAACGGTGTGATGTGTCAATAAACACATTGGTTGAGTTTGAACCCCCCACCTCTTCACAACCCCCAGAACCACAAACTCACAAACATTGTTTTGCACAAAATAATAATAATAATAATAGTGATACAGTTTTAATCGGAATATGTTCGGCACATAATTTCTTAGGCACATATTTCTTATTGCTTACTAACAGTATGAAAACTTCCTGGTCCATCTTCATATTTTTATTTCGTGTGTATAAAAATCTATCTTATCTTCTTGCTTTACTTAATAATCTGTAAATCAGTATCAGTACCCTAATCAAGACCGCAAATTATATATTTTACATCTTTGTCAATATCATTTCTTGAAGGAAACATGGATAGGCATCCATTTTGTGCACTAGAATTATATCCCTATGTTTCTAATTGTTTTGTCTTAAACTTTGTTATCAATAACACGAGCCAATAAACTACGTATATAGAAACTACTTGTATATAAATAAACATTGGAAGTTGGGCCAAAATTATGATTTAGCTCGCAAACTCTTCTTGGAAAATCCGAACTAATCGAGAGAGTAATATCTAAAAAGTGTGAGGATGTATACCTTATTGGGTTAATAATTGTGATGATTGTTAACAAGTACTAGGCCGCTTCGCGAACGATTTTTCCAGTCGCGTTGATGGATGAGCTTTTTGGAGTATTTCTGTCCAATGATTACGTTTTTAAGTGGAATCTCATGACTTTTTCTATAGTGACTTGAATAAATAAAATAATAAATAAATTTTATTTAGAGTATATATATAGATATTACTTGTTAATTATACACCTGTAAAAGGTTTATATTAAAACCATTATTTCATTGAATTTTGACCAACTTTTTCAACTTTTTCTTTTAAGAGGCACTACATCACCATGTCCTTATGCCAATGTAAAATATGAACGTTGAAGCCCCACCCGTTTGGTCAGAATCGGTTCAAATATCACGAAAATATCGTATTAAAAACCGGGAAAAAAATCGTAAAAGTACGATTTCTATAAGAAATATTTTTTCTTAAGTCTCTAAAATCATAACATATATAATTTCAGTAATTTTAAACGTTCCCATTAAGTATTATCAATATCGGAGTAACCGTTTGCCAAATATCACGAAAATATCTCATTAAAAAATCGAAAAAAATCGTAAAAGTACGATAATTGGATGAGCGTAGCGAGCGAAGCGAAGATTCCATTTCACTACACTGGAGAAAAAAATCCGGAATGTTTTTTTTTTTTTTTCTTTCTTTTTTTGTATTTTTGTCTGTTTGTTAGCACGATTCCGGCTTAACCGATACTCCGATTGTGATGAAATTTTATAGAGGCCTTCGAAATCTCTGAACTTAAACTGCCACGTTTATGAGCACAATCGGAAAATTATTTCTCATGAAAATCGTAATTTTGCGATTTTTTTTTTTTTTTATTTATTTCTTCGACTTATAACACCAACATGCTTTATCCGATTATAATGATTTTTTTCACAGAACCATAATTTTTTGAATTAAGATATTCTTGTAAAATTTGAGCGCAATCGAATTATTTCTTATGAAAATCGAAAATTTACGATTTTTTTCTTTTTTTAAATTACGATTAATAAAAAAAAATAAAGATTTAAGTTTATTTTTTTATTTAATTTAAATTAATCAAAAAAAAATATTCAACTTAATAATGATTTTTTCACAGAACAACAGAAAATCCACAACACATGGTAGCTCAATGCACCAATTACGCTCATCCAACAACGCGGCGGGACTTAAGCGTTTTCCTAGTCATAAGAAATATTTGATCGATTATACCCAAAAACGTGGCAGGTCTAAGTTCAGAGATTTCGAAGGTCCCCTCCAATTTTCATCAAGATCGCATATGCCGTTTTCCCGGTAGAGAGCGAACAAACAGACAAAAAAACTAACAAAAACAAAACACCCGAGCTATTTTTCTTGGGGTAACGTAAGTGTAAAAAAAAGAGAAAAACACACAAAGTGAAATTGTAGTCTTCGCTTCGCTCATCCAAAATGTATTTAAATTAGTTTGATTATTACACAAATATTACAACGCCGGGTTAAGCAAGTCTAATCAGAACAACGTTAGAATTTTATAATTGTGCATCGTGGCTAGGACGGCTCCAAAGTTTTCGCTAACACACAATCCAGACAATAATTATTACATTTAAGGACAAGTAATGTTTCTTTTTTAATACTTATGTTCGTTAGTAGTAAAGGCGTAAAAACTCGCAAAGAAAAATGCAATGCTTGACATACAAAACTATACGATACAAATATGTGGCTTATGCACAAATAATCTCTACTAATTGGGAGGAACCTGTATGACTGCTGGAAAATTAGATACTCTGATTGTATAAAGATCCACCTTGTGCTATTGATTCGTATTTCTGGCGGCTCACATTATAACGGTATAATTCCGTTGGCAGACCTGCATTTTCGCAGCTGATTTTATTGTGTGGGTTAGTCATTATGTCAACTCGCGGTGCATTCATTAACGGTAATGATTTCAAGCTTACCATTAGTCGGTAACCTTTACCAATATAACTCAATCCAAAACAATAAACCCTATTATTGATAGTTAATTCAAATTACGAATGCCTCATTCATTGGTAAGTAATTGCATGCATTTTCTGGATAGAAATTAATTAAATTTACCAAGCGTTCAAAATATAACATAAATACTGATCCAATTTAAAAATTTATTTCCGTTTCAATGTTCAATTTACTATTGTGTCGACAAACTTGAAGTTGTGTACGTATTTCAAAATATTTACCAAAAAAATTCGAAACAAACGATACCACACATACACATTTTGAGGTACAAGTTAACAAGCACGACTATTCTTTAGGATTTGTATAAGATGTGAATGGACGACAAAATGTGGGACGGAAGTTTTTCTCGACGTAATCTTGAACCCAAATTGTACGGCTCATTTATATATTATTTATATGGTGTATACTGTTTTGTTTGTTTGATTGTTTATTTCCCATAACAGAAAAAAGTTCCGGGGATACGAGGATTTGATAAAACATGAAAGACAAAGATAAAAATAAAACAATTTCGTACATTAATATTGTGATTAAACCACAGAATAAAAAATAAATAACTAGTATCTACACTTATTTAGCATTTTTAGTTTTGCTACGACTATAATAATAAAAGCTTGTATAATAATTATTTAGTATTTAATGACAAGAAATTGAGTCACAATTGGGATAAAATTTATTAAAAGTGCTGTCCTAAATAATAGACATAAGATTACGCATTTATGAATAATAATAAAATAAACATAAGCCCGCGGTAATCCTCTGCAGGGAACGCTAAACGATAGACCAGTCTGTCGCGATACACTCAAACGCCAATATATAATTTGTGTATAGTAACCGCCAGATGCAGATGCGAAATACACGAAATGTGTCACCTCTCACGAGAAAACCTGCACAACAGCTTGATCAAAATCGGCATGCGGGTTTTAGAGCGCGAAAGCTGCCCTAACTTGTATGTGTTATTGCTTTTTGGTGACCCTGATGGTATGATAAGGCGAGGTTGGTCCCACGACATTTCGTCGAGAGTTCAAGCGACATTTTGCTATGATCTTAGCTACTTTATGTATAATTTTTCTTACTGTGACCCACTGATAAGCCTTGAGATAATGTATGAAATGTTTTGCTTACTTTTAAAGAATGTGTTTAAAGAATTGGTTCAAAATGAAATTTCATACTAAATAACCCATTTAAAGCGGGTCTAGAATTTTATCACAAAAAAAATTGAACTCGTGGAAAGTAATGGCGTCAGGGTTATTTGGGGATCGAAATTATTAATTATGTATCCTTTTTCGACAATCATGTTCATTATGTATATTCGTTTGTTTTTTATTTGCACCATACTTATTTTATAGTGCTTGCCTTAAATTCATACGCTTGTCGTAATTATACCAATTTCATCGGTCCACATTTTTTCTTTAGTCTCTCCGACATGTGACAGTGATGACAGCTTGTCTCTCTAGTGTGAGCGAGTCAACTAGTTTAGTTCATCCCGTCAAAGTAATGTCATCGCACGGGTTAATATCACCGATTCGACCAACAAGTTATTCATAATACCTACACTGGAACTCATAAATGTGAACTAACCTTTGTCAAATTAGTATTTACACGTGCTATTTTATAATATGTTTGGCATGGCAAACAAATTAATTTGTTTTATTATGTTACTACACTGAATTTTGTGGTTTTGCAATTATTCCCGTTGGTTTGGCGAGTAGCATTAATGGTAGATCATAAATAATTGCTAAATCTATTATCAACGTAGCAGTCCATAAATCTGAACGTAATTACCTGTTTTATTTAACGGTGTTTTAGTAGCCCAGTTAGAGGTACATTATTCGTTCAGTTAACTTCCCCATTTATCTTCAAGCATCCACTCATTAACTCTTGATCATTGAGCCGATCTGTGGCTAATAAACCAGCGGAATTCTCTTTCAAGAATATTGACTGGAAAATCGAGATTATAATCAATTACATTCATAATCTCGCCTACTTAAAGCCTGGCGAACTAAAGGTTTGTTTGAAACTGCGTTAGTTTCAGTATTGCAATATGCATATAGTATTCATTCAGATCTTATATTGAGCCAATAATTGTGAAGTGATTAAGCTAAAAACTCTGTGGTCTAGTGGTTAATTTAGAGTCAATCAGCCCGGTACGCCGGCTATGCCGCGCTGGAATTCTTTATTATTTCCATGCAATATTTAAACATAATTGAGATTGCGAAAGAAGAATTTTGTTATTAAGTTTATAAATAGAAAATTGGAAATGAGTAGAGGTACGTAAACAGCGAAGCATTTTGATTGGAATATTTAATATTTCTTTTTTGTGCAAATTTAACTTTTTGTCGCATCCAAAAAAAAGCGACAAAGCGACTGATAGTATATTAACAATTTTACTTGGGAGAGACCTCGGATAGAAACTCATAAAGAGAATATAGTTGCTTTTGTCTTTAAAAGAACTACCGGATGGGCATAAGCGAATTTTGCTCGTGAGTTTATTACTAATAATTATTGATGCTTTATTATTGATAATGATCCCTTAGAGTAGAGAGCAAGATTATGCTTGGGAATGTGAACTAGATTGCTGGAACGTGTGATAGCGGAACGGCACTCATTGAGAATACATTAATTTTTTTATAAAAGCATGAAATTTAGCATGATGATCGGACATACCCTACCAATCGAAAATTTACCAAGGAACTCCTAAAATCAAAGATGGCGTCCGTCCAAACATGGTCTAATTTTTTAAAACTTATGGTCCTATATGTTATTCATTTTTACTTTACGCACGTACTTTCAAGTATTGAACATAAATTTGAGGTACAAATTATATTTTTTTAGTCAGAAACCTCTCAAAATTAAAGATGGCGGTCAAAAAATCGAAGTTTGTCATTTATTAACGGATTTGATTGAATTTCGGTTTATACACGTATATTGAGCTGCTGAGTTTCATTTTGAGGTAAAAATATTTTTTGTGAGATTTATTGGTCACATAACCTAGAAAAAGTTTGTAAAAGGAAGATACAACATTTTGTAATGTGATTATTTACTTATCACTTATGGCCAAACCTGATAAAAACACACTAGTACGTATTTAACAAACACTAGTTTAATCCACAGTTTTTTATTATTAACTAGTGTTTGCTAAATACGTAGGCCTACTTGTGTGTTTTTATCAGGTTTGGTTACCAGTGATAAGTAAATAATCACATTACAAAATGTTGTTTCTTCCTTTTTCAAACTTTTTCTAGGTTATGTGACCATAAATCTCACAAAAATATTTTTTACCTCAAAATGAAGCTCAGCAGCTCAATATACGTGTATAAACCGAAATTCAATCAAATCCGTTAATAAATGATAAACTTCAATTTTTTGGCCGCCATTTTTAATTTTGAGAGGTTTCTGATTAAAAGAAGTTAATTTGAACTTCAAATTTATATTCAGTACTTGAAAGTACATGCGTCAAGTGAAAATGAATAACATACGACATAAAGTTTTTAAAAAATCATGCCTCGTTTGGACGCCATCTTTGATTTTAGGGGTTCCTGGGTATAAAATACAAAATAAATATGAGACGCTAAGCTCAAAGCTAGAAAATGATGTTTGCTGTAACGATTTAAATTTCGTATTGTCAACATTAATTTTAATGTATTTTACAACACTCTGTTGTTTGCGCGGTTAATGGTATTTTCACCAGCAATTTCTTGTGTGAAACGTATTTTCTTCGTCGTCTATGTGAGTCTCCGTCAAGGAAGTTGAAAACATGACAGCGCTGTTAGGAGTCATCACAAGAAAGGTAAAGTTGGTGTTTGTACGGGCATGCTGTATGTGAGGTGGCAGCTTCAACTAGTGTCTTGAACAACGTAACACGAACATGTGAAGTTATTTGCACTATGCACTATGTTAATACGCACTCAGTTCAACGACATTCATATTTTCTTCAAACTCTTTGACACTAATTAGTATTGTAATTGTCTTCCTTGATATAGAAATATATTTATGTAAAATTGTAAATTATGAATACCTACTATAAAAGATTAGGTCTAATCAACTCCCAAACTAAAGCCACGACGAAGTTGACGATGTCAAATCAATGTAATTGTACTCGCTCCCCCCCCCCCTCGCCCTTCGTTAGCCTAATACCGCAATTTGATGTGAGTTTTTATGTAAAAAAAAATATCAAGCATTATGCATAACCCTTTAACATGTATCATCAGTGTCACCCACACACCCATCTCGCTACCGCCACAACACAATCCCATATCTCGGACGGCATGTGTTTCAAACATGTCAACCAAATGTTAAGAGTATAATCTAGACAATCAAAGTCACTATTTCGCGATCCTTAGAACATCTTAAGAATACTCTTAAATCTATATCTCAAATCTAGCCGGGACAATCACAATGAAGTAATGTAATGCTGCGAAGTGCGAAGGGATTGCTACAAGTGCAATTTCACATTCGAGTTTTGATCCGTCCTACGTCATTGTCAAATTCAGCATCTCGAGGCCCTAGTGTACGTCGTCCCAGTCAAAGGCAGCGAAATGCACAACTCGACACGTTGGCTATATACTATTGTGACGCGCTGTAAATTGATATAAAAAAACTCAAAGACAGGATGGCATGTGTGACAAAAGCTATTATACAGCTCACTTTGATCTTTTGGATGCTCACTAATGGGTTTTTAAATGCACAAAACGAGCCGTTTTAAGTACAAACTTCCCACAACAAACACGTTTAAAGCTTAATGTTTCATTAAAGTTACACACACATGCAGAGAGCGATGGAGAGAAAGAGTGCGTTAAAGGAGTGAAGGGGATAAACGCCTATGGCAGGTTTTAAACAAGCAGAGCGTTTCAAATTATTATAGATTGTGATGAAATAACTAGAAGTTTGACAGCATAATGTTGGCTTTATCTCAATCGGCAAATTGTTCGATCCCTGTCAATATTGTTTAAATCTGTTGGCGTTATGCATTTGAACGGATTAATTTAATACTTTTGATAAACAATCTTAACTTCAGGTTAGCGTTTAATTCAATATAGATACTTACGCTCTTGGACCGATATCGATTAATAAAGTTATTTCCCGATTTTTTTTTTAAAGTTCTGTTATGTACAATAATTGTCATAAAAGAAATATGTTGTTTGTGTCAAATCATTAGAAAAAGGATGTAAATAGTACAATACGTATTTTAAAGATTGAATTTTATTGGCTATTTCATGATTGTCACTGGTGTGCAGAATCAATTAAAACCCAAACTTTGCTTTCAAATCCAGAGTAATATAAATTCCAGCTTCGTGAAAAGTTTGCATAAACAAGTTCGACTCAATTAGCATGTCCATGCGCGTTGGAACTTGCGAAGATCATGCTATAATCAAGATGGCGGATGTAGATCAATGGCACGAGGGACTGCTATTGTCATCAAAACACGATTAAACTGTAATTACTCCCCCACGTTCATAAGACAAGGGCCACATAATGAACTCACAGTTCCACTTGTATAATTGTAACCTAAAAGGGGATGAAAAGCCTGATGATATAGAGCTAAATTTGCAAGACATGATTTTAATTGCGACATTTTACGCTAGAAGAAGGAGTATAATGCTGACTTGCATAACGAATTCTAGAAAGCATTTTATTTTTACAAGAGGTTTAAGATAATTGAGCACGAACTCTTAACTCAGTTTGGATGTTATTCGTACAGATTGTGCAACGTTATTGTATGAATGTTTAATAAAGCTGTTGTTTGAATAGCAAAATGTGGACATTTAACATTAATTTACATTTGTGCACTGCTGTAAAAAAGAATAGTTTTGCTTTTTTACGCTTCCAATTAATTCTGTAAATAAAAGTAAACTGTTAACACGTTTTTTCGCTCTCGGCAACAATGCTATAACAAAACAACATAACGACAATTTACAGTTTACATTATTCTCTTTGAGATTCAGAAATGTGCTTTTCCACAAATATTAAGAAAAACTAAAATTCTAGGATGCATTTACTTTGTGTTGAGCTTAATACAAAATTGATCAACAAAGTTCAGCATATTATACACTAGCAATCATGCTGTTACAAATACAGGTAATAATCTTCTATTTGTGATGACCAACATGTTTATTGAATCACATTTTGTTTCTATATATAGGCCTCCCGACCAGCCACGCTCCACTCCTAGTAGATTTAGGCTAAAGGTTATTTCTCAATGCACTAAATGTTGGCTTTGCACAGTTTCACTTAATTTTATCCACACGAACATTAAAAATTACAACAATAAAACTATTGACAAACATTATTTGATGTTCACTTTAATAATGAACAATTTATCATACTTATTTTATGCCACTTATTACTGGCATCCCATACCGCGGATTTTTTCTGTATATCAATATTTATTTATTAAGTATTATTTGTATATCAGTTGTTTGAAACTAATCATCACGTTTGCTTGTCAAACTGGCGGACGTAGTAATACGAACACCGTAGTGTGTTGGTCAGTATTATACGTCACGAATTGACAACACGCATGGGCCTTATCCTACTCTGCATGCACGTTGGCTTGCTGCATGGTCGAGCTTCCAAGGATAGTCACAGATTACATGTATATTAATTCAAATGCTGTTTGCCGGTTGATTGCTACAGCGAGGGTGCACTTAAGCTGGTGAATTGAGTAGTGATTTTAAGCACTTACTGGAGTATTACACCAAGAGCCAGCCCTAATTCACTGGAAGTTGACAAATACGTCTGCACCATGGAATCATTTAGCGCATTGGATGATGAAGTAATATAACACTTACATGGAAGTAAATGGAGATTATACCTTATTATGTATAGTGTTTATTATAATAGTTCATTCATAAAGCCTAATAATAAATAAGTTAATGTGCAGATTTTCTTATTGTAAAATAAAAAAAATACAATAACGTATCATTTTCTATTTATTTGTTTATCCGGCAAGTATTTACTTATTTAATATATTCACTATTCAGTTCATGTTAAATATTATAATTCAGAATATTATTTGTAAAACCGTTGTTATCGCAAAGAAACTATGAGAAAAGGTAAGTACAAACAAACAATCCATGCCTTTAAGGGATTAAAAAGTAGTTATGCAATGTTATTACAGTTGTATAACATTATATTATGTTTCTCGATTAAGATATTCGGAAAACA
The DNA here is from genome assembly GCA_024449915.1 of Sweltsa coloradensis. Classification (NCBI taxonomy): domain Eukaryota; kingdom Metazoa; phylum Arthropoda; class Insecta; order Plecoptera; family Chloroperlidae; genus Sweltsa; species Sweltsa coloradensis. Next base: position 379,038 of record JAMZAV010000103.1, read on the forward strand.
CTCACGTAGGTCGAATTGTTAATATTTAATACCATTCAGAGATTAAAAAATCCATCCCGATCGTTATTTTATGTGAATGATAATTCATAGTATTCCACGATAGCGAGAGTTAAGAAACTAGCGATATTAAACGCCAGCTAGCTAGCTTGATATTTTGGTGGTTACTTTGATAAAGGATTAATTCATACCAGGTTTGAACTATTATATAGGTGTGAAATGCTGCTTTGAAAATTAGGCTCGGGCAAAGGGCTGATTGACCTTCAATGCCCTTACAACGGTAGATTACACTAACTTTGATTAGGGATGGTCATTTTCCCGCCCGAAACAGGAGGTATATTATAGCCCTGTGTAGCGGTACGCGTATGCGTATGTAAATTTAACATGTTTAAATAGGGCAGGAAATTACTCTTCTCCGGTTCAGCATCTTAAACCAATCAGGCAAGCATTCACTAATGAAGAGAGGCTTAGAAGTACGGACTAAAGGAAGTGTGTGGGGAATTGTGGTTTGCATTAAAAGGTGGGCCTAAGTACAAGCTAACGTATAAGTAATCAGTTCACATTTGTACATCAATTTGTGAATTTCGATTTTTTTCTGTTACATATTCCAGTTTTCGAGAGTAGCAAACATTTCATTTAGGTGTGGAAGCGACCACAATGACACGCTTTAGTAGAAGCTCCTTGCAAATTATTGTTTTTAACTCATTCAGACCACGTGTCCATTATAATGGACATTACAATTTTGATTTTTTTTTAAATTAGACTAAGAGTTTTTTTAAGTTGGCCAACAAAAAATTCAAAAAATTGGGGAATTCAAATTCACATTTTTTTTACCGCATTGCGATAGGACGAATAGTACCGTTTTTAGAGAAGATTGAAAATTGAAATGTGTAAAAATGGGCAAAAAAAGTGTTTTTGGTTTTTTCCTGGAAATTTAAAATATTACTAGTTTTGCCAGTATTTGAGATACAGAAAATCCAAAACATGCAAAAAATTCCGAAAAAAATCTGGTTTTAGAAATGCACTTCAAATTTACATTTGAACATCAAACGTTGCTTTTATTCGAAACCCAAAATTTCCCATAATTCCTTAAATATTACAATGAAAAATATAAAAAAAATACTTAAAATATCAGAAAAAATCACGAAATGTTAATTTTTAGCTTAAAATATCCTAATTCGTGCCAATTTAATTATGGTCTGAATGAGTTAAAATAATATCATATCCTAGCTAAGAGTGTAACAAATCATTTTATGCACGTTAATCTTACATGTATCTTCGAGCAAAGCTTATTTTTTAGATACATTATCCAACGTATGGATAATATTGTAAATGAAAATAAATATAATAAGAACGATAACAAACCAAAGTACAGTGGTAATTAAAAGTGAGTGCAAAGCTACATAATCAACATATCGTCGAAGAAGAATACAGAAATTAGCATTATTAACGTGCATTGAACTTTTTGAGGCAGTGCCTAATAAGCTTTACCATTAAAATAGTTCCGTTGAATGATCTCACATTCAAATTGGTGGAGGTGCCGGGTCACGAATTTTCAAACTTCCCGGGGTCTTCACAGTTCCCTCCTACCCCCAGAGCCGCAAAAATATTCTTTATCATCCACGTTGAAGGGCAACACCAACAAAACAATGGCAATATTAGACGTCGTGTTCGGTTTGTAAATTTTATCGTTGGGCGTGACACACGCACTGTCTGACGTACGGAAAGAAAAGTAATGCGTGTGGGTGCTTTGCTCTATAAAATAATAAACTTTAACACATTATAATGTTGAAACTGTTATAAAAACATGCTGTAATTTCGCCATACGGTTCGCTTTAGTGTTTATGTGGTCCACAGTGCGTCATTGTAGCACTGTTTAAAAATATACACGGGAAATAGAACTAACGTACAAAACTGTTATTTTCATTTTCAATTGCTATGCATGCACTAACTTCGAGATTAGCAAAATACAAGCTGATTTCGGCATGCTAGCATCGTGCTTGTTAATCTCTAGTGGAGTGCGTCTCGATTGCACGTCCTATTGTGGCGTGGAGGCAATCCTACCTATTACCCCACAACTAATCCCCCCCACCCCTCTGTCCCACACACTTCATCACCACCACACACCACACACGTAAGCATTGAGCTCCAAGGGATGTTCAAATTCAATTCACGGACCGCAGGCAACATGTGGTCTGGAATTGTATCTATTGACGACCGCCTACCTAGGCTATATTATTATACAATATTATTGTTTGATTTCTAAAACGCACTTTGTTTCTTTTACCTTGCTTTTAGTGAAGGCTCGTGGTCTCATTTTGACGATAACATCTTCAGCAAGACAACGCCAACAACTCTGAAAAAAAAAATTATGTCATCAGTTTTTTTTATGAAAAAAAAATCATGTTATGAAAGTATATCAAAACAAACAAAGACAATAGCCAAGGCAGATTTAAAATTTCTCACACATGAAAATTGATATTTTTTGATAATATGACTTTTTGTTTTTCATAAAAATAACTGATGACGGAAATAGTTTTCATGAAATTCCGAAACGTTGTAATGTTATAAAATAAAGAGTTGTTTTCCACTGTGAGTTTAACAAGCCTCCCTAGCTATTTTCAATTCAATATCTATTATTTTCCATATTAATATGCTAATTTATTCAATTAATTTTATTAACTTCATTAATATGCAACATATCAAATGTATCTACATCTATATAATATCAGTCAACAATCAATTATCAAAGCCAATCCTCATTTTTGTGAAATTAACTCTGTAATTATGATATAACTGATTAATTGATAATTAACCTAATTAAGCCATTTCCGGCTCGAATTTCACATTTTAAAGTAGGCAAATGTATGAACACTGTATATTAAAGATGATTACCGCTTATTTGGAGCGTTTTTCATCCAGTAATAGTTGAGAAATTTGAGTTTTAAGACTAAGTTTTCACCTATCTGATTGCACACAAGCAGAATAGCATTGATATTATTTCCGCCTCAGTAAGTCGTTGCTCAGACAGTAGACGCCAGGGTATACGTGACTTTTTGCGTTTCCAACACGCAAAAAGAGGGGTAGAATCTTCTCGAAGGAGGATATAGTGTGTACGACTTGAGGTCCAGTTTAGCGAAGGTGATAGGCCAAGGGGGTAGTGAGCGGTGAGGGGGATGCAAGATCTAAGGTGAAGGATCTCTACCATCGTCGTAGGAGAGGGAAGCTGGACACGTGACAGGTAGTCCTAATAAAAGTTGTGAATGTAGGGGAAACCAGGCAGAGTAGCAGTCTAAGAGGTCGGGCGTAGGTGCGGTGTGTAGCCGGCGATAGCCGAGGAGGCTATTAATCAGTTCGAGTGACGGAGGATAGCCGGATTGTGATCCAGGTCTTGGTGCGCGTCTAAGTTTTGTTTTTGGCTCCCTGGCCTCGAGGGGGAGTGAGATGGTTTTGTTTATACGATAATCAAGTCGATGATTGGAGTGATTCTACCGTTTGTGTGATATTAAATTTACAACATGTAAATTTACATTTGCATATTTTAATCAAGTGTCGTTTGCATATTTTAATTGATTCCATTCTACGAGTGTTTTCTGCGCATTATTTTTGATTTTCGAACTGTTTTTTGTGACTAGCAAATGTCACATGTGCATATTTGCATATTCCATTCATTTAACATTACCGGATTTTGGACTAATTATTAAATTCCTGGAACTATATTGCAACAATAAACTTTCAGTCGATGCTGTGGTTATAAATGGAATGTTCTCGTGGTGAAGATTCTTAATAGTGGTGTAGTGAGTGGCTGTTTCTGCGCAGCTAGTGTTCCCCTACGATCAGCTGAGATAGGCGGCCGACCCAGGATATTTGGATTACATCGCACCATGCACAAATCAACCGGATAAATGATGAGTACACAATAATTATACTTTAATTAAAATCAATTAAAACTCAGATTTCTTTATCAAATTCCAATCATTTTTTAATTTTTAATCAAAAATATATATTAAAATTTTGGGGGTATCAGATTGTTACATAGGCAGGGGGAATAGCCCATTGGGAAGTAGAACATTATATCAGAACGGATCCATAGGTAGGCAGGTTGATGTATTAATTGTCTGTATTGTTTTATCTCATTATAACCTAAATCTTGGATGGAAATTCATTCACAAATCTTATAATTTAGTAGTTTTTGATCCATTTTGAAATCCTTTGTTTACTTTAAGTTTGTAATTTCAGGTACTAAAATTTGTTTTACTAGATTAATTAATTAATTATAATTATAATTAATTAATTAATATAATTATTTTTTTTTTAATTGAAGAATATTTTGTGTTCTTCCGCATTTTTGAGCTAGTAATTTTATTTTTGTTTTGTTAAGTTACCACTTCCGGGCAAAGAAACACTTGTTTCTGGGTGGTTACCTGACACCACTAAAGTGTTTAAATATTATATCATGAAGTCTTCTAACTTTAAAACTAAAAGTAAAATATGGATGCAGAAATTTGTCCGTGCGACATGTTATGTCTAACCAAAAGCATACTGTAATTCATGTATTATTCGTAATGTTGTGGGTAAATTATGGGAAAATAATCAAATATAATTACGCTATTCCAGAAGTCCATGTTACTCTCAACCCAAGTTTCCATAAAAAATATGTTGTAAAAATGATTTTGTAAAAAGTTTTAGTTCTCATTTCATCCAAACAAAATGTGTAATTCACCATGAAAGGTGTAGTCATGGTGTTACGCTTGTAATTTTAAGCTATACCTTTTAAGAAAAGTCTTCCAGATGCATACACTTAAAGAACAAATTCAAGTCGATTACTACCTTTGAATGGAGCTAAGCACGTTCGTTGGAACTTTGACATAATAGCCTTAATTAATCCCGCCCTGGTAATTTTGCATAGTTAACGAACGTGAAAGAAAGTCGGCGGCTAAAGTTACTTTCAGTTTCTACTCTGCCTGTATAGACGAACATGTACAATCGTCAGTTATTTTTTATTCGAAATGTAAGGCTATAATTTGATAGTGGGTTTATATACACTATTTTTATATTTTGGTCTTATCTTTCAAAATAGTGTGTGTTTTCTCCAGTTTATAGATAACAGGCAGATGTATAAAATAAACCAATATTTAGGATTTTTCAGACCGGTTTATTACCATTAAAAGTAATTGATCGGGAAATTTCGCCACTTCGAATATACTTTATTGTGTTTTGACTTTTCAACTCAAACTGTGGGCTATCCTCAGAAAAAACAAGTACATTAATTTTAAAATCTCTCAAAAATCTAAGACAAGACAAAGCACTGTACGTAGAAAAACAATACAGAACACAGTATTTTCAATTGCATTATTTTCCCTTCCTAGGATGCAAGTTAAATGCTGGGTACCAGCACCGTTCAAAATGAATTTAAAATGGCATCATATCAAATATGTAACATTATGCATTAATAAGCGAAAGTGCGAAAAAATTATCTGATTTTCTGATAGCCCGCATGACAAATGCATGATAACACGCATGATAGCACACATGAATGTATAACCTTGCGTTGTAAGAATCGCATACACGGAACTGTGGATTGAAATAAACCTGCTCTTCAACGTTCTGTGAAGTATACAGCCCACAGCCGTTTCAAACAATGTACGAGTATATTCGTTCAGATGGATCTGTTGTACCATAGTTACCAGACTTGCTTTCAGCTCTCGCTTTCATATCTCGACATAACTTTCCTAAAGTTGGGGACGAAGTGGCCTTCCAAGCCTCTTCTCTCCGACGACCAAGTGACTTCCGGTTATCGTCTGCCCAAACGTGCCACTGCTTCCGGTCGTAAATCCGACGTCCAACACAGGGTGACGTCATCAACCCAACAATGGTGCATCGTCAGGGACAGCAACGTTTGATTCGACTTATCAACGTTTTGATATCTTCGTTTATAATTCAATGTATGCTTCATGATCGTTCGCATAATCCAATATTCTTCAATATTACATTTCTGGGATTTTCAGACAAATAATTAATAATCTATTTAATGTTGTATTTTTAAGAAGTGCAAATTGTATTCAATAACAGAAAAGTGGATTTTGTTATTGTAATTAAACCGCTGAGCGAGTTAAAGCGTTACATAAAATGAGAAATGATATGGTTACGTAATTCATACACATAACCTGCAACATATTTTATGTGTTACATTCCCTTACACGCCAGAGTAAGGGCGGTATAACTCTGAATAGTTCCTCCATCAACCTCAGAAACGTTATAGCAGGGTGATGTGCAATTAGCAGAGTTGGGTTTGATAGAACAAATTACCGTTTGTAAGGAAGTAAGGAACAAATAAAAGCGAAACGAATGAAGATGTTTTCGGTATTTGAAACTTTCATCAAAGTTAAGATTTAACTAATAAATATTTTTCTATGCATGTTTACATAATCATATACTAATTCATTCGTATACCCATTTGCAATGTTCCATTCAGTTTCATAAACTTTGCTGGATGAAATGACTACTCTTGAATATTGAAGTTACAATCTATGAATCGGGGTACGGTTTAAACATTACTAAAACATCTCGGTAACATTTAACAAAGCTAAAATTTAACTAAGATATGTTTTTCTATGCATATTTACATACTCATATATTAATTTATTCGTATACTCACTTGCAATGTTCCATTCAGTTTCATTGCTGGATAAAAAAAACTCTTTGAATTTTGAAGTTCCAATCTTGAATCGGGTACCGTGTAAACATTACAAAAACATATCAGTAAAAATACCGCGACATTATGGAGAAGATTTCGCTTTACTCTAGGTTACAAGGGCACATATGTTTCCGCAACAAAATATTATTGTTGCTTGCAATTAACTAAATGTCAGGTGTCTAAACCCCAGTTTTTTAATGGGCCTGTAAACGAAAGCCGTAGGGATTTTGTTATGTTAAAAATGTCCTTAGCTTAGGATTAGTTCAAAAGTAATGTGTACTAACAGAGGCACAGAAAAACCTCACCCTAATGAGATTAGGGCGATGATTCCAAAACAGCGGACTTGCCTGCCACGGCACAAACGTATAATTGCAAATATGCATGCATGCATTGTTGTAGGTACATTTGGTAGGCACTTAAATTTAAGCAAGGAAGTTAGAGTAAATGCTGTATAACCGTTAGTTGATGTTGAAAACGGTTACAACATTATTGTCAACGATTTAACCAACAATTTTGGAAAACTTATCAAAGAGGCGTAAAAGTAACGTAGGTAAAGTCACATCGTAGATTAAAATATCATCAACAAGACACCAACCAACGTTTGCAATGTCTTTTCATAAGATGATAGTTTTGCAATAATGTTTGATGTCATAAGATACAATATAATTGTATTAGAAGCAGAATTTTATAATTATAAATGTATATGAATATGTGTATCAATTTAACACGCACAAATAAAAATGAATGTTGAAAAGTACTACAATAACACAAACGAATAATGTAAAATGTGAAGTTTGTCGCAAATGCTTTTACTTTTCGTTCTCGTATCCGTGGAAATACACCGAAGCAAAGACAGTAATTAATGAGCAACACTTTTTGTTTGCCTGAACTACACGAAGCTCTCCTAAGTTACGCGCTCTACCCGCAGCATGGAGTATCACGTCGACCAGCATCTCCTTCCAGCCGCTAGTGACACCTAGCGGCTGACTGCCGCACTCTTTAACATGTGTGTCTCATCTCAATCTTCACCCGGTTTCAAGCACAATCAATCTTACTCACAAGAAAGAATGAATCCAATTGCTTGGATGCACTCAGAGGGTGACTTCGAACTGATGACGTATAGAATCAAATTCGCTTGTTCTCCGAACATTCTTAGCATTATAAATTCATATCCATAGTATAATATACTAAAATGTCGCCCCACATTGAAAAGGGCTTAAGCACGTGGCACGTGTTATTTACAAATTTTAGATTTACTCAATACAAAAAACAAATTGCATTTTTTGATATGTTTTCAATGGACACATGGAACATCTTACACATAAAAAAAAAACGTAAATTTTAATTTTTTCGACTTTCGTTTTTGCAAACTTATACTAGTTTTCATGTGGGCCGTTGAAAAAAGTCAAAAACCTACAACTTCCATTATGATTATTATATGAACTAGAGAAATCGAAATCACACACGCGACTCGCTCGAGTCCTTTGCACGTCTGGTGAATGCTATTAGTTCCAACCCTACCATATGTCACAGAAAGTATACTCTCCCAAAATGTACTAACGGTGCCCTAAACACCTAATGTCACTCAAAGTTTAATATCCCAAATGATGCCGACCCCCGCCCAACCCCACCTGAGAAAACACCATAAACCACCCCCGTCTAGCTGTCTTACAAGATGTCACCGTCACCCGCCCCCTATACCTCACTCGTGCATCCGCCTCAAGACGTCTTGTTTGCTCTTAACTTTGGGCGACGGCCAATGAGGTGCTTGCTGCTGACGCCACGACGCTTCTGAACTCTCTCAGTTCAGGTGACGACGTCGGACGTCGCGTGTCCCACGGTTGAGCGTCGCGTCTAGCGCTGGGTGGCCGAATTACGCGTAACGCGCGCGTGCTAGACCCGTTACTCTTTTTATACCTCATAGCGCACACTTGTTTCTATTGCGATACAACTGCTTAGTGCTAGATGTGTGTTTTGTACAAGCCTTTAATATCTAAAACGTGTTTATTAATGGCCGATAAATTTAGATGCATTATATATAAGCACATCTAAATTTGATCGAAATTCGTACTATATAGTACACGTGACAAACATATATTTACACAATAAAGAGTGTCACTTTACAAAAGTAATTTCAAGGATTGTTACAATTGGATAGATTGTTAATAGTCTGTCACTATAGACAAAAATTAATATACTATGATTTATTTGGTGCGGAAATAATGGTGACAGTTTGGTGTAGCTTATGTCAATTTATAACCAATTTGCGCAATATAAATACGAAAGATGCGATTGCGGGTGATAGTAAGGTGTTTTCTTCGAACATCACGGTGCAGAGTGGACAAAGTAGAAAGAAGTGTCGGTAAAATAGTGTAAAACCAAAGTGTGAGTTTTGGTGTTGTCGAGTATGGAGACGGTCGAGTCTGATGCGGTGTTGCTAACACAAGAAGAGTCAACTCAGTTGATGGAGTCCAAGTCGTCATCAAATGAAGAGCAGGGGTCTGAAGCAGCGAGTCCAGTGGAGGTAGGCATCGACTCTTGTGATGGAAGGGTGTTGAAACTTGAAAGTGACCGTAATATTGCGTTATTTTATTTTATTATTAAAAGAACACGTACAGTCCAAAAAATTGAATTTTATTAATTCTTGTGTTGTTGTAGGAATGGGTGGTATGTTGTGACTTGTGTGCAGCCGTAAATAACTATCTCCAAGGGCACTTATTTTGTTGTTGCTGTTAGAAGTCCGCTCTGGATCCAAAACATGAGCAATACTACTTATTATTGTGTGAAGCGTAACAACATCAACATGATGCAAACTCCCTATTTATAACATTAATATAAAAAAATGGTTAAATGTAGCTCGTATAAATCCATTAGAATGTGTGGCATTTCAAACGATTATAATCCAACAATAATCACTCTCTATAAAGAATTAACCATCAAGGAATTGTAAAAATGATCCGCATCAAATTCAATCTTTGTTCACTGTTCAACTTTACACGTTAATTACATAATGCAACTATAAACCTACTTAAAGGGGCTAAAAACCCCAAAACATATTTTTAACCACGTGATCTATAGCACAATACTACACTTAAATGACCGTTTAAAAAATTATATCTTGTAACTGTGATTTAACACAAATTTTTTAATTTTTTGGATCCACAAATTGGAGAAAATTGGTGTTTTGGAAAACTTCCTAAATCGGCTTTAACCTGCTTCTTTTCTGTTCCACATAGACACTAGAGCATCGAACCAATCTAAAATGCCCCTTTATAACACCGTGTCTTAAAACTGTGCCCAAATATACCCTCAAACACGCAAAAATATGCATTCCAAAATCACACCCCATCTTGGTAATCTGCATATTTTGACCGAACTACTTGCCCAAATTACAAAACAAAATATAGAGAATTTACAGAAAAGGCTGTCGAGTACGTCAATAATGGCTAATATTTTTTTGGATCAAAATCCTCCAAGGTCACGGGGCATGAAGATCGTCCCCATGTTATTTCTTATGGGAGATTTTTGCCGATGGGACCTAGCTCGAAAAATGTCATGTTTGACAATTTTTTGGGAGGTCATGGTGGCCCCAATAATTTTTCTGTTAATTGCTAAATTCATTACTGTTTAGCCTGAATAAAATATATTTTTTGAGTTTAGCGGTTAAAAACCCCTTTAAGATGTAAAGGAAAATATTATATAAGTTGAAGGAATTGTAAAAATGATCCGCATCGAATTCAATCTTTGTTCACAGTTCAACTTTACACGTACCATAATGCAGCTATAAACCTACTTAAGATGTAAAGGAAAATATTTGGATGAGCGTAGCGAGCGAAGCGAAGATTCCATTTCACTACACTGGAGAAAAAAATCCGGAATGTTTTTTTTTTCTTTCTTTCTTTTTTTCTTTTTTACTGTATTATTGTGTGTTTGTCAGCACGATTCCGGCTAAACCGATACTCCAATTGCAATGAAATTTTCTGGAGACCTTCGAAATCTCTGAACTTAGAACTGCCACGTTTTTGAGCGCAATCGAAAAATTATTTCTCATGAAAATCGCAATTTTACGATTTTTTTCGTTTTTTTTTTAATTTCTTCGACTTATAACACCCACATGCTTTATCCGATTTTAATGAGTTTTTCACAGAACCATTATTTTATGAATTAAGATATTCGTGTGAAATTTGAGCGCAATCGAAAAATTATTTCTCATGAAAATCGAAATTTTACGGTTTTTTTCTTTTTTTAAAATTACGAAATTAAAAAAATTAAAAATTAAAGTTTATTTTTTATTTAATTTAAATTAATTTTTAAAAAAATCTTCAACTTAGTAATGTTTTTTTCACAGAACAACACAAAATCCGCATAACACATGGCAGCTCAATGCACCAATTACGCTCATCCAACAACGCGGCGGGACTTAAGCGTTTTCCTAGTATATAAGTTGGGATACTCGAACTTAGCTCTGTATTTAGTGTTTTCAAAAAACATATCTTGAATCTAGATTATTATTTTGATTGCCAAGCTGAGACATTGTTCATAAAAACTGTTTAGAGGCCACGCACCCACATACAGCACCCTACACTAAGACCCACATTGGGGTTGTGTGTATTTAATTAATGTGCTCCATTTAACTTCAGTATTCAAATGTTATAAGTTTGTGTATAGTTACCATCTTGCCCATTACAACTCAACAAACTTGCGTTGTTGTCCAGAAGATAAGCATTCCACGTGTTTATTTGCTAAATGAAGTGAGTGAGCAGGAAACCAAAACCAAGTCCATATTTACTGTTTTGAGAGATATGTTGGAATCTAAGACAGCAATTCAAATGTTTGTTTAATACCAACACTGGAAATTGCTTCTGAGCAGTGGTTTGACAAAACAATGGTATGTTTATCGGAATCTCACTATTTTATCCATACGTAAGTAGCTCAACGTTATTAAATGTGCATAACTCGAAGGTTATACTTCGCCAAGTCTAAAATTCACCCTGTGTCATATTTACTGGACTATGCGTTTGAAAATTAATGCAATCTTTTATTGGATGAGCGTAGCGAGCGAAGCGAGTGAAGCGAAGACTTCAATTTCACTGACCCCCAAAAAAATTTAGCTCGGGTGTTTTTTTTTTTTTTGTTTTGTTTGTTTTTCTGTCTGTTTGTTAACTCTCTACCAGGCAAACGGCATATCCAATCTTGATGAAAATTGGAGGGGACCTTCGAAATCTCTGAACTTAGAGGTGTATTGTTTTTGGGTACAATCGAAGAAATATTTCTCATGAATATCGTACTTTTACGATTTTTCGATTTTTAGTGCGATATTTTCGTGACATTTGGGCCGATTCTGACCAAACGGGTGGGGCTACAACGTTCATATTTTACATGTACATTAAGGTAATGGTTATGTATTGCTTTTTGAAAGAAAAAGTTGAAAAAGTTAGCCAGAATCCATAGAATAAAGGTTTTAATATGAGTTTTTTTTAAGGTTTATAATAACAATTAACAATGACAATAGAAACTTGACAATAATCACCTACAATGCATTCACAAAGCACTTGCAAAGGAAAAGTGGTCCCACGCAAACTAAAAACTTACAAAAAAGCTCATCCATCAACGCGGCGGGACTTAAGCGTTTTCCTAGTATTAGGCAATTGCACGAGTATACTTGCAAGAAACTACACATGAAATCCAACTAATGTAACAAAATAAAAATGGCTTTATTTTAGCATTGAGTGTAAAACGATTTTGTGATACATCATTATATTTATATTCGAAAGTCGAAACCCAACAAGTTATTGCTTCGGGGCCTACAGGGTTGGCTTGGTCGCTTTGGTTTACTGTCCCCCACTGAAAATCAGTTATACAACTGAGTGGGTAGACTCTAAATACGAATTTATTTATTTATTTATTCATTCATTCATTATTGTTGGAATTAGGATACGGTTTTCATCATAAGCTCATTGTAGTTTTGAAAATCAAACACACACCAAAACACCTACATTCATTATGAGTAAAAAAGTTTCTAATAAATTGAATTTAATAATGCAAGATGGTGGCTTCCATGAGTCTATCAGTTCACAGATTGATAAAGATGAAAAGTGTTTGGCCTTTAAAAGCACCCGGGTGCTCTTCGTTCTAGATTCGGTCGAGACCTCGATGACTGACACATGGCCATGCTAATAGTTTTATGCACACAATTCACGCCAAGTGCCACTTGGACCAGCCAGAGGATCAACCTTGGCATGCGCTGAAGAATGTTTTAATTTGAGAAAGTGTTAAATGAGCTGTACAAAGATGATGACAAATTCAGACGTAATCAGTAGGTAAAGAACGGGAAAAACGAAAATAAATTATAATAATTTTTCAAAACACGAAGAAAAATAAAGGTTATTAAAAGCAAACTTATAAATTGTTTTACTATGAGGTACTTCCTTCATTATATTATCATATTATGACTTTTGGTACCTGTGGCTGTATTTATTGATTAGAATGGTCAAACATATTTACATTTTGTAATATTCTCTTAAAATCTCTGTTTATTATTTAGTCATAATACTAAAAAGTGTTTATAACATCCCATATAGCAATTATAAAGAGATATATTGTAACGAACTTGAATTTATGAATATAATCTCAAAATTTGTGAAACGATGCTTCGACTGATATGATTGTCCGGTTGTCATCAGGTGCTAGGGAAGAAGCGTCGTGTCTATGAGGACTCTTTTGACTACCCCGAGGACGAGGTCGCTAGGAACAAGATCATCAGTGCGGCGTTGCAGAAAGAGGATGAGTTCCTGGAGTACCTCATGTCTCTTCCGGCGGGCGGCAAGGACAAGGACAAGGACAGGGACAAGGACAAGAGTGCGAAGCCGACGCATCAACCGCCACTCATGAGATCGTCCTCGGAGAAGGCGGGAACCAAGGTAAGGCAAGAGTCGGGGTTGTATAGGAGGGATTTATTACTATAACCGATAGAGGTAGCTCATGGTTACACTTGAGAATCAATTCGGAGGTTATCAGTTCGATATCAACCGCGGGAAATCTTGAATGCGCGTTCTCATACAAGGTCTTCAGTAAAAAGACAATTGATGGAATTACAACATATTTCTTGGCCATATCTTCCAAATGACTGTCACTATCCACCAAGTTAGTCGAGGGGCAAGTTGTGTTTGAAAAATATTTCGACGATAAATGTATATTGACACAAGAAAGATGCATGGTTTAGGGTTTACTCTTAATCAATAGCAATTTGTTCAAATACATATTACACACATTGTCTGTAAAATGTGTATTTAATTTCAAATTTGGATCAGAAAAGTGCATATACATATTTAGAAGAAAACTTATAGTTCTTAGCCTCAACACGGCCTTTGGGGTCTTGAGCTGTTCAACAGTTCGGCGTGTTAAATATTCTAGGACATTTATAACCAAAATCGGTATTGTACCTTGAAAATCGAATCAGCACAATTCGCAAAATCGACATTTATTATTGTAGTACAATAATTATTGTTGATAGAGACAAGGTTACGAATACGTGCCACAGTCTTGATTGAAGCAACCACGTGCAATATTGGGTTGAGTGTTGGACTGGGAAGAGTGAAAGAATATAGATTTGGACGAATACCTAACAACGTATAGTCGTATAACACCCCACCAAAAGAAGTGAGTGTATTGAAGTGGAAAACATAAAACACTCATTCACAGATAACCATTAAATGTTTAGTAAAGTACTGATGTTTTATTACTATTTTGAAGGGAGAGGCTAATGTCAATGTTTACCGCTCCTAATGTTCTAGCGCGCTAGTAGTATATAGTTGGTAGATGGATGTAGACTGGAAAGGAATACAAATACTCTCACGGGAGAAATTATGTAGACAGTTTAAAACATAGTATTACAAAGAAAAAGAGTTGTCAGTCAATGATTTTTTCAACGATTATTCAGTTTACCTATCTGTTCCTAAAATTAGCTTTTCAGTGTAGGGAAAATATTAATGTAATTTCTAATTTCTATGAGTAGGTGTAGTATAGGTGTCCATTACTAAAAATAGCGTCGATCTTATTAAACTTTATATCGTTTAAACATAATAAGGAAAACGCTAAAGTCCCGCCGCGTTGATGGATGAGCGAATTTTTTGTAAGTTTTTTTTGCGTTTTGTGCGTTTGTTTGCACGTTTCCTTTGCAAGTGCTTTTTGAATGCATTGTGGAGGTGATTGTTGTCAAGTTTCTATTGTTATTTGTTAATTGGTATTATAAACTTCAAAAAACTCATATTAAAACCTTTATTTCTGTAGATTCTGACTAATTTTTTCAACTTTTTCTTTCAAAAGGTACTACATCACCATAACCTTAATGTCCATGTGAAATCTGAACGTTGTAGCCCTACCCGTTTGGTCAGAATCGGCCCAAATGTGACGAAAATATCGTACTAAAAATTGAAAAACTAATATTAAAACCTTTATTTCTATGGATTCTAGCTAACTTTTTCAACTTTTCTTTCAAAAGGTACTACATCACCATAATCTTAATGTCATGTGAATATGAACGTTCTAGCCACCCGTTTGGTCAGAATCGGCCCAAATTCACGAAAATATCGCACTAAAAACGAAAAAATCGTAAAGTACGATATTCATGAGAAATATTCTTCGATTGTACCCAAAAACAATACACCTCTAAGTTCAGAGAAAACGAAGGTCCGGTCAAATTTTCTCAAGATCGCATATGCCGTTTGCCCGGAATCGAGCGAACAACAGACGGGAAAAAAAAAAAAAAAAAACCCGAGCTAATTTTTTGGGGGGTCAGTGAAATTAAAGTCTTCGCTTCCGCTCGCTACGCTCGCTACGCTCATCCAATAACCATTTCCACTGAGTTTAAATTTTGAACTAATCTATTAGGTATATTTTACGGATTCGATCCCACTCGTCCTATAGACTGAGGGTATATTTTGTAGTCAAGATTTGCTACGTATCGTGTATAAGTACTGAACTATTTGTATTTGCATTCGTGTGAGCGTTCAATTACATAAAAAATAAAAATTTATTCACACAATTATTATTATGCTAAAACAAATATGATAGAAGTACAAACAATTTTTTCGACTTCCAACATATTCTGTTTATAACGCACACATGATGTAGATAATTTTTTTTTTTAAATCTGCACGAGAATTTGTTTTCCCTTTCATTGCACTTCGTCTTTAAAACTCAACACCAAGTAAATCATTCTCAGAACCAAAAAGGTTTTATCCTGTCTTCACAAGGATGTTATAAGCTCTCATCTCTTTTGAGAAGGGACTCTTGATACGTCTCTGATGTTAAATACGAGGTAAGGCATATACAAGGGAGAGTAGTGCGTAAGAAATCTAGTACACTCTGGGCCACGTCTACTGCAGATGTGGTTTGCTGACAGGGCAATTAGTCTGGCGAATATTGTTTACACGTGGCATCTTAATGTGTCAACGAATTCTAAGCGTGCACACACTCTCAATGTTTCGTCGATGAGCGGGGAACAGAAATAACATAGGCTCACAAACGAATATAGACCACTAAGTGCACTGGCGTCCTGCAAACTCTACCGACAAGAATATCATCTACTTTAAATGAGTATTACTAAGAATCCATATTCGTTTGATTGTATTTGTTGAAAGAGAACTGTATAGGTATGAGAGAGTCACAAACATTGTGCAGCTTTCATGACACTCCCACAATCACAAATTAATTAAGGGGAAAACCAGCCCTCACGACCCTCTTCCAGTGTCTAACTATAAATATTACACCCAGTTAGAGTAGTTGTGAAGGAATGCACAAGGACTATTTAATATCATTCAGTTTCTTGCATATTATGTCAGGATTGATGGTGGTGCTGGAACTCACGAGTCTTGCGCGATACATGAGCTCCAGTACCGATAATAACAAAATAACAATACTCAAATCACAAATTATAATTACAAATCAACCCAAATCGTAATACATTTCGCGGAATAATGGTCATATTTTCATAAGCTCTGAAACATGCTTTATTTAAGAATGCTTGAATATGAGTTAAGTCCCTTATAGTCAATAATGTGCACGTAACTTTCCTATATGAAACTCGGATAAGAATGAGTTTGGTTGGTTAATAATATGCAATTACATTAGTTTTTAACTGATTCACTACCACATTATCTACGAATTTATGGTGTTTACGGCCGATTCCATATTTCTTCTTTTATATAAATAGAATGCACGTAGAATACGCATAGACCTCTTTGAAAAGCGAGCGTAGAGAAATCACGTCTCACACTATTCGATTGGTCGTAAAACGTCGGCCGATATTTGATGGAGCACCGAGCGTAGGACAGTAAACATGAATGAACGAACACCCCCAAGCGAAGTCGTGACCAGGTCCCCAGCGCATCAGCCACACAATGTAACAAGAAGCAATATGGCAACGTGTTATAAAAGATAAGAGAAAATTAACAGAGGTGTTAATTAAGATGGCTGGCTGGATACATGTATAATTACCAAGTGGGGTACACGCCGTTAAGAGCCGAGTCAATACAGCAGAAGCGATGTAGATTAAAGAACTCGGTAAACACATGGAACGGAGGAGAAGAAAATAATAATGTACACACCGTAAAAACAATGAAATTAAACCGTTAAGGAGTGTTGTTTTTTAACATGTACCGTGGTAATACTCATTGCTGTAGCACAGGAGATTATTTTTTAGTGTATTTCTGAAATGTACTTCGTTACTTTTTTGCTTTCTTTTCACATAATGTATATTTCCACAGTATGTATATGTTATAATTGTATTATTATTGTACCAACCACAGTAACAGTTATCAAATATAAACAATGTCAATATCATTCGACATTGACGTTAATACATTATTACACAATATTCTGGCTGCTCCTCTGCAGCCATTAATAAATGAACACAAATTGGAATTCGTATTCTGTTTAGTGTTGTCCAGATGTACCACCATGATGATTATATTTTATAATTTTGATTGCTTATGTTTCTATAGCAGGTATCACACTTTTGTTTAACTCTACACAGGATGACCCCGCCTCGCATGCATGCCATGAGTGCTGCTTACTTAATTTTTCGCTGGTCCCTTATTCTCTTAAAATAAGTTGACGGCAATTAGTGTATAAAGTCGAACGTCATTATTGTTTAATTGTGGTTTGTCAAAAATAATAAACTTATTTACTATTTCTATATTGTTAAACCTTAACAATCTACTCTTTGATTATATTAGCAGTACGAAAGTCTAATTTTCCTCTACATAATTACAACATGCATTCTACTTTTTAACATTTTTTTACATTGCTCATCTGCTCGAATTACCTAACCTAACTAAAAATCTTAAAATAGCGATACTCCACCACTCATTTTGTTCTTAATTGTTTATCCTCACAATTTGTTGTGTAGAGAAAGGCTACAATAAGGTAGCCAGAGAATGCAGCATTGCCTGTTGGAGTTATGTACAATAACGTTAATTTCAGGTTGGGCTGGATCATCTGGATAACCTGTGCAAGTTGATGGAACAGCTGGGAGACCTGAGGGAGCGAAACTCGAAGCTACAGAGGAGAGTTCAATATCTAGAGGACCTTAAGAACCTACAGGAGATGCACAAACAGCTACAGCAGGTACGGAAATAACGTTTTCATACGCTATTCTAAAATCAATAAAATGTTATTATTTAATAAACGGTCGCACAAATATAATGGTGCTTTTGTCCAGATTTCAAATAGTCTTGTATTACAGTGAAATTCATGCTTATTATAGTGAATGAATTGAATAATTAGTAATCATTATCGTTCTCCAATCCATAGCCAAAAAGATTGCATGACTAATTTAATTCCTAAGACAGTTTGGGGAGGGGACACCGCACCCATGTGTAATACATGCAAACTGTCGACTACAAGGTGCTAATATTAGGCTGATTATGTTTCCTAATTTATCGTTTTAACGCTGGTAAGTAAGCAGATTGTGTTTTGGCAGTCCGATTTGTTTATAGTTAGCTCTTATAACCTCATTCGTTAATTGTTAAGACATTAACGCCGTACTGGCGAAAAGCCAAGTATCGGCGTGATACTATGTCTTGATTCATGACCGACTGTTTAGTACACTCATTATTTCAACTCTTACCCCACACCTCATTCTATGTAGCTATTTACTTTGAAATGGGCTAACGGTATTTTGAAATACATAAATTATACTAAATTTGGTAATACAGCGATGTGAAGTTAGGCTTTAATGTGAGACAGACGATTAACACCATTATGCAATTTATTATTTATGAACACTATCCCAAATGAGATTGGCTTTTTCACAATCCAAAGTAATAGTATAAACACTTCTGTTACAAAATATTTTTAGTTTAGTAATAATGAGTAACATTTAAGAAAATAATTAGTAGTCTCGATAATTGACTCGTCTCTATTCCTAGAATACGGTTAAGGTTTCAACTTATAAGGTAGAAAAGGGGGCTAGTCCAGGACTGAACATTGAACAATGAACATGTTTAGTCTAATGCGTACACACAATGTCAACATGTTTAGTCTTTTAGGTGTAATTGGTAATGACAGGCAAAATGTTTTAACCTGGATAAATGTGTGCATTTAAAAGTCCAGGGTGGTTGGTGGCGCAATCTGGTGATAATGTTGCTAACTACCTCGATTTAGGGTCTGACCTTGATAATGGCGTACGTGATGGCACGCCATGCGAAGTTTAATTCACGTTTCCTTTCGATTCCTCGTCGTCTTTTATAATATATTCTACATTTTAGGAATTTAAAAAAACATTTCGTACCTACAACCAGCAAACCTATACAAGAGATTAAAACCTTTTGAAATATTGCAAAAATAACACGTTTTGAATAAAAATTTAAAATTTAAAACATAGGCTACACGTGGAGGGAGATTGGGAGTGGTCTAATATGTGTAGTATATTATAAATAAGGGTTATATTTAAAACGCGATGCTAGTGTTATAACACATAATCAAAGTATTAGCACATGTGCAGGATCGCAGACCTTTATCCCGCAATAGCAGCCAAAACACAAAGGTGAAGTTCAAGTAGCAAATATTTTGAAGGGAGACTCTTGGTCGCTAACCAAATCTCTCTCGACTTCGCCAAGTTATTTCAATCCTCTTAGCTTGAAATCCTCAACATTCAAACCAAAGACACAAGCGTAATGCTACTACTTCTAAACGGTGTTTGATCCTAGCATGATTGTGTTTAAATATATGTAATTTACATCTATATCTAGCAACTTTTCAACGCAAAAGCCTCACATTGCTCAAAATGTCTACAGGCCTAACAATAGTTTTCGTTGATATCTTGTTATTTACTTTGATCTCACGATGGCTACTTTCGTATCCACAAACTTTTGTTTTTTGATAATTTTAATTTAAAAAACGTAGTACAATTTTTTAATATTTAAATCATTTTTACACCCTTACAAACTGATGCATTCTATTCTTTAACTATACATATAATTACTTCGCAAGGGTCAATTTTAAACCGAAACAATGATAGGCCTATTGTTAATAGTTGTATGCTAAATCACCTTGATAAGCTTCGCTCCAAAAATCTGCGACGTAAAATGGCCACTTAAAAATGATATTATAGATAGGAATGTTGAAAGCCAAGAGAGGATCGTGTTATGACAGAGATCGCCTGTGCACACACGTCATTTCCCATACGCCGTACCTCAAACTACTGTATCAATAAACATAAAATGACTTGCTGCCCATCGAAGCACCTCTTCGTGGGACTAACGTGCAGCCAGCAGATACAAAACAGGAGGCCCCACAGATACGTCGTTACACTTTCGAAATAGCCTTGTGCAAATGGCTGCTGTCGCCAGTTATTTGTACACGACCACACACTTCCTGAATCTTAGGGAAAGTGTATATTGGAGAAAAATTAAACATGAAGGCCTACTTTGCACGAGTAGCATGTTATTTTTCAATCTAGTGTTATTTTAAAAAGTTTTTGCGTAAAAACTTTCTAACACATTCCTTGCGTCAGACTGTGGTTAGATCACAGTTATTGTATTAAATCATTTTTTGTCCATTTGTAGAAACAATTGTGTAATGTGCATTCGCTTAAACCTTAAAGAAACGCATGCGAGAGATCATTTCCCAGTTAGATCATGCAGCATTAGGTTTTCAATTGATACCAACTATTCAAGGCAACGCACACGTGGGGATCTAGCTTCCTTCTACAAATGTCCGTCACCGATTTACTTTAAATAGTAGCCATCAGCACTTGGCATCAGCTTGCAATCCAAACGATGGAAAATAATGGCCAAAAAAATATCGTCCACCTTATTTTAGATGAGCGTAGCGAGCGAAGCGAAGATTCCATTCTACTACACTGGAGAAAAAATTCCGGAATGTTTTTTTTCTTTTTTTTTTCTTTTTTTTGTATTTTTGTCTGTTTGTCCGCACGATTCCGGCTAAACCGATACTCCGATTGCGATGAAATTTTATGGAGGCCTTCGAAATCTCTGAACTTAGAACTGCCACGTTTTTGAGCGCAATCGGAAAATTATTTCTCATGAAAATCGCAATTTTACGATTTTTTTCGATTTTTAACAAAATTCTTCGATTTATAACACCTGCATGCTTTGTCCGATTGTAATAATTTTTTTCACACAACCATAATTTTATGAATTGATATATTCGTGTGAATTTTGAGCGTTATCTTAAAATAAATTTCTTTAAAAATCGCAATTTTAGGACTTTTTTTGATTTTTTTAATTTTCTTTGGCTTATAGCACCTACATGCTTTATCCGATCGTAATGATTTTTTCACAGAACCTTAATTTCATGAATTTATATATTCGTGTGAAATCTGAGCGCAATCGAAAAATTATTTCTTATGAAAATCGAAATTTTACGATTTTTTTTTCTTTATACGATTAGTTAATTACGATTAATTAAAAAATTAAAAATTAAAGTTTATTTTTTATTTATTAATTGGATGAGCGAAGCGAAGACTTCAATTTCACCGACCCCCCAAAAAATTTAGCTCGGGTGTTTTTTTGTTTTTTTTTTTGTTTTTTTTTGTTTTTTTTTTTTTCGTTTTTCTGTCTGTTTGTTCGCTCTCTACCGGGCAAACGGCATATGCGATCTTGATGAAAATTTGACACGACCTTCGTTTACTCTGAACTTAGACTTGCCACGTTTTTGGGTACAATCGAAGAAATATTTCTCATGAATATCGTACTTTTACGATTTTTTTCGATTTTTAGTGCGATATTTTCGTGCCATTTGGGCCAATTCTGATCAAACGGGTGGGGCTACAACGTTCATATTTCACATGGACATAAGGTAATGGTGATGCAGTGCTTTCTGAAAGAAAAAGTTGAAAAAGATAGCCAGAATCGAGAGAAATAAAGCTTTTAATATACGTTTTTTGACTTTTTGTGCGATATTTTCGTGCCATTTGGGCCAATTCTGACCAAACGGGTGGGGCTACAACGTTCATATTATACATGGACATTAAGGTTATGGTTATATAGTACCTTTTAAAAGAAAAAGTGGAAAAATTTAGCCAGAATCCATAGAAATAAAGCTTTTAATACAAGTTTTTTACGGTAAATAATACCAATTGACAAGAAACAAAAGAAACTTGACAACATTCACCTACAATGCGTAGGCAGCAAAACAAAGCACTTGCAAAAGTAAAGATATCCCACGCAAACTAAAACCTTTAAAAAGCTCATCCATCAACGCGGCGGGACTTTAGCGTTTTCCTAGTTTAAAAAAAATCAACTAAGTAATGATTTTTTCACAGTAGAACAGAAAATCCGCATAACACTTAACAACTCAATGCACCAATTACGCTCATCCAACAACGCGGCAGTATAGTAACAATTATGAGATGGATGGAGGTCCATATTCCATGGAAACTCGATGATTTCTGTATAATCAACATGTAGACGTTTGCTGATTCGAACCAAATAACAATATAAAAATAATCTCGAACGCGAAATCGCATTGAAACTTTGAAATGTGTTTCCAATATACTCTAATAAAGTCTAACGTTTCAGGAAACGATGAAAAGGCAACTCCAAGAGGCAGCCCTTCTCCAGTCCATACAGATGCGCAGGCAAGCTACCTACACATCCGACGGCAGTCATCGCCGGTCCAAGAAACATTGCCGCCACCGTCAGTCGCTGCAACCGGCGAGTCAACAACGCGAGAGAAGCCAATCCGTCGGCCTCGACGAGCTCAACGACTTCCACGAGAACTTCGAGCACACCAACAACAAGCAAACAAAACGACGCCAGCGACGCTCGCTCGCCGCATTCGGGAACGGTAACAAAGCCAAAGTGTCGAAATGGACTAAAGTGAAAGAGGCATTTCGTTGGGAGAAGGCGTCGGTAGTGACGTTGCCGGAGACAAAGTCCCAGGATAGTGGGTTGGGGGGGATCAGCACCCACCACTGCTGCGACGACGGGGGGAGGTACCTGCGGGTACCGGTAGGCGAGAACATGCTGAGCGGGAGCCCGTCGGCAGACTCCGTCATCAGCGGGCACTCCATGTGCTCGTCGTCGGGGGCACCCTCCCCCGGGGAGTTCAATCTACCCCCGGTGTCGGCGATGTCCTCCAGTTCGTCCTCGGAGGAGCTGGATATCGATCTCAACTACTCGGATATTCTTTCCGAGTTTGGTGAGTTGAACAACATAATTTTTAGCTCATTATAGCCCAAGGAGATTAATCCTCGTTAGTAACGACATTAAGCTAGGGCGTTGACAAGTATCTCTTTACCGTTTCTTCCTGTTTTCCTTGTCTTACTTCTTCCTTAACTCATTAATTGTAAAATTGTTTGCTTTTTCATTACGTTCCTTGAAATATTTTTTATAATTACAATAGCTTATGTATGTCGACTGTCGAGTATTAATAATGATAATTTTCTTATTTTTGTATAAAGTATACATATTGTAATATTTTAAAGACGATTTTAGCGACTCATTTTCTTTTGCATATCCTTTACATTGCGTTTTGAACGAAATGAAGTCTGCTATATATGTGTGAATGCACATTGACATACATGTAACGAATCGTCCTAATGATGCGACTGTTGAAAGAACGGGTTCAAATGCAATATACGTACGATTTAATTAAGGCACTCATTATCATTATGGACAGAATATTATACGCTTACGCTGCAAGCTATATAATTCGTTTTCAGCGGGGTAGCTCCGAACGGTGCAGTAGACTCTCGAGACTTGTAATAGACTAACTTCAAGGAAATGCTCTGCACGAACATTCCGTGAAGACACTAATATCCGCTGTGAGGATTTACGTTCTCAGCTGGAGTGCCAGTCAGTGTCGAGTCTTTAGTTAGACTGTAGAGTGTAGAAGTTGAGTCAGGTCGCTTCATTTGCACGGGCTTCGGGGCTAGAGTAGGAGATTACTGAGGAAAATCTCTCGGGATAAAAAAACTTACATTCAATGTTGGTGCTAAAGTACAAAACTTCTTTCCTTTTTCTTTGTACTTTTCTGAAGTTGGTTTCAACCATTACATTAACAAGTACTTTACCTGTACAAAGTTTACGGGAATCAAAACAATATCATTCAAAAATCAAATGTAAAGACGAAAGATAAATCTGGACACGAAGTGTTCAAAACAAGCCACTATCCGCCATTGGTTCTCGATAACATAGTGTTAAAATGTGGAACTAGCCAGCAGTTTAGCCGAGATAGTTTAACCGGTTTCCACTCGAACACCGAAGTTAAGCAAACTCGCGTAGTCAGGGGTAGAGTGGGTGAACGGTCTGCCCTGAAACTCACGTATATCGCTGGTTAGAGCAGATGGAGAGTTCGAGAGCTAGTGTAACGGCTTCGTTCTCCTCGACGTCTGCTCGGCAGTCCGGGTTCGTGGAGGAACCTATATGACTGTCTAGGTTACACTGTCCTTTCGGATGGGACGTTAAGCCGTTGGTCCCCTTGGTATTTTTCGAAAGGAGTAGTCTACATGCCGGTACCGGGTTTCCCCTCCTCCCTTCTGTTCATACTTCATCCTCATCTATCACCACTCATCGTCTCGAATAGCCAAAGTGCACTAATATGAGACGTCAAGCGATATCCAATCAATCAATATGTTAATAGGTAATATGGGCATAGCGACCTATAAACATTTAAATTTTACACAAACGTAGCTAATAATTATCACTCAATAAAATAGAATACTTACTTATTTATTTGTTTACGTGTTTCTAATTCAAACTACTTATCTCCGGAAATAACTACGCATTGTTGATCGTTCCTGAGCGGTGTTAAGCATTTCTCGTGGCGTGCAAAGACCCAATCTCTCCACACTGAGATGTGTTCAACAATAATATTGTGAAGGTTTTAAAACTTTTATTACATTTTAGCGGGGTTTCGTAAAGCGCCAACGTGAGTTTGATTTCAACAACTCGGATCTATCTCGCTAAACGTTCAAGTAATGATAAGGTTATGCTAACGAACGGGAGAGTTCTCAAAGTGTGCGTGGTCTCATCTCCTGAGAAGCTGGAAGTGCTTTTCGAAATGGGACGTGCAGTTCAAAGAGATGGATTATCTGTCTTAATCCGATGTAAACATGCCGCCAGCTTCTGTCTGCCGATACGCTCGGAATACTTCCAGAGGCTTAGAATAGAACGCGATATCTAGATCACATGAAAGAGATTCTAATACGATAGGTTTGTCATGACAATAACAGTATGTTTTATACCATCGATGTTTTATCTTCAACGTGATTAATATTTAAATGTTATTTATAATACTATAAAATATAGTGCGTAATAATTATTCTAATATATCTTATTTCAAGATATAAAATATGTGTTAAGTTAGGAGTCGTTTCTAGTCTCTTCTGCCAAGAATGTTGTTCGTTGTTAACTAGACCGCCAATTGTCGTGTGCACCTAACAACATATTATTTATATTGATATATAATAGCAATAAATTAATAGAAAATGTGGGTTCTTTTTACAGCAGTAAGCACATTTTATAATAAACAGTGTGACTTGAAATAAAATACAAAATTTAAAATAAGAATATTAGTTCGAGGCCTTGTCAGTACTTCAGCTAAAAACTCGTTTTTCGAAGATATCGAAATTAAAATATTCTACTCACATAACTTGCCCGTGTTATGTGTTCATATAATTCATACCATTTAATTACAAATTTAATGACATTGTTCAAATAAGAAAAAACTGGTAAACACCGTCGAGCCCCAGATAATAGAGTATGCTATCTGTGGTCGAGTAATATATTTCAAATGAGACAGGTTGCTATAAATCTCTTTAGCAAAAAGTAATTACGTCAAATTAGGTAAATAATCAATTATAATTTATACTTGTCGTCCGTGATGCTTATCAACCTAACTTAATGAGATAGGTTGTTTTGACAGCCGGTAATCTTCGGATTGGAAGGCGTTATGCGCTATCAATTTATTTTAACTTCTTCAAAATGGCAGATGATATAATTTTATAGGACAAACAACTAACAAATCCATCTCAAACATTCTTGTATGATTGTGTAGATCCTTTGTTCACTACGGCCTATGTGTTTCAAAGCAAGGCCACTTCGCAAAAGCTTCTTACAGTCGCGTTGATGGATGAGCGTATTTCGCCGATCTTTAAGAATCTATTTATTCGTTAAAAACCCGTAGAAGTGCGATTTCAATATGAACTTTATACTTCATTTTACCCAAAACCGTGTCATATATAATTTCGGAGATTGAAAAGCTCCCCTTTTTATCAAGATCGGAGTAGCCGTTTGATCAAAGCAAAG
Organism: Sweltsa coloradensis; assembly: GCA_024449915.1. Lineage (NCBI taxonomy): Eukaryota > Metazoa > Arthropoda > Insecta > Plecoptera > Chloroperlidae > Sweltsa > Sweltsa coloradensis. The sequence goes on from JAMZAV010000103.1 coordinate 405,510, forward strand.
AAATTCGTCTGACTGATGCAAATGGTGGAGGTGCCGGGTCATTAAACGCCAATATGGTTTTGCATTTTGGCGACATCTTATCAATGCTTTTTAGTCTTTTAGACACACATTGTTTTAACCACTTATAAAGAAACTTTTTAATTAAAAAAAAAAATCTAAATGCTCTGTTAAGAAGACATAGTAAAATATAGAGGTATTGATACCAAAATTTTTGTGTGATAACAAAAAACAATCTAGCTATTTTTCTCAGAGAAGTCAGATCGAAGTCGTTGCTACGTTCGCACACACACCAACGCTCATCGAGTTGAACTCAATTTAATTCCCTATTTATTGACTACTCGGGGATAAAATAAATTAATAAAGTATCATAAGTATTTGTCTTTGTTAGGTTTTGATATGTTTCAAGATGATTTGTATGTGTTAAATAACTTGATGACGGAAATGGTAATGAATTCATGAAATGGTGTTTGAAATTTATTGATTAGAGAGTTTTTATCCACTAAATGGTTTATAATATATAATTGATATAACTATTGAGTGTAGAAGACATGTTCTATAAACTCAATAGTAAAATTGGCAATTGGTATAACTAGGCTTAGACAAAATTATATTTTCCGATATTCATAATAAATTGGAAGATTTAAGACTAAAGAAATTCTCGATTTCAAATGTGTGTATCGTGTATAATGTAGATCGCCAAGTGGCTTCAATCTCTCGCCTGAACTGTACACAAGGTTCCTCGTCGCTAAAACCCACTGAAACTCAGCACCTCCGCCCTCCGTCGACGTCGCCATCAATCACGTTATGACACAAGCACTAGTCTCTCATTATCGAACGTCATTTATAGCCACGCGTGTGTGTGGAACGTTCGTCGTTCTCATTCGAAAAGTGGCAGATTCTTACGATTAGCTCGGTTTTGTTCGTCAGCTAAGAATACACAATAGTAGTAAATGTTCTATACGCGTGCAAAGTCATTTTTGGAGTAGTTTGTCTGACAGTTATAGTGTCTGTGAAATTAGACTTGACAGTGTGGTTGTTTAACATGGTCTGTATCTTAGTAGAAACCTTTCTTTGCAGACAGTATATATGCTGACAATGCATAGTGCTTACTACCGAAAGTACCGCTGAGACCACAGAGTAAAATACTTTCCGAGATCTGATATTGTGTCTGCGTGTATGAAGTATACCCAATTCCGATATGTTGAAAGTTCATCTAGGCGTCGAATAAATAAATAAATAAATAAATACGTATTTAGAGTCTACCCACTCAGTCACATAACTGATTTTCAGTGGGGGGGGGGGGGGGTAAACCTAAGTAATGTAAGGGATTTCACGAGTTCTATTCCCTCTCTCATATTCATCAATATTATATAGTACGCAAATCTCTTATAAATCTTCGATCTTCTACCTCATATACCTGTCATTTATTATTAATGGCCGTTCACAATCTGCGCTAGTAGAATATGTTGCCTATAATGTCAGGTGCGCGCAATCAGTTAACAAAGAGGTATAACAACATGTTTCCCAAATATATAATTTATTTGTATTTAATTACACATTCTTGTATCACGTCATCGATTTTGTTAGGTATATCTTAATAAAAAATTATCTATTCGAGTTGATTAATAGTGATATGTGTGGATGATAAGCAATTACAATAATCAATGCTTTATGCGGAACTCGAACCCAGTCCCTTGAACCGTACGCCTCGGACCTGCGTCCTTACTACGCGTGCCACCGTGGACGACAGTGTGTGTTATTTCATATTATTATGTATAGGTAGTGAAACGCCTGAAAAGTTCGATATATCTAGACACAACGTGAATGCCAGCCAATGTAGAGGGTAGGTCATTACTAATGGTTGGCAAGATATTGGAAACTGGTAACTCAACGGAAGGGTCAGTTCTTTCCAGTTGATTTGCCATAATAGGTTGTATCCAATTAGGCAGGAACTTCTCGTTATCCGGCCACGGACGTCGTACTTTTACCGTCTGGATCTTTATTAGAGGGAAGCTCGTCAATTCTAGTATCAAATATAAAATTCGATCAAATAAATGACAAAATTTGTTCCGTGTCCTAATATGAACAAATCATTTGTCGTATTGGGTATTTTGTTTTTTAATTCATTAAATAAAGCAGAGATTAATTTCAAAACCATTAACCAATAATATCACTTTTATTCTGCAAAATTCAATTTTTACATTACAAATTTTACATTACAGGTTTTAAATTATTTTTATTTTATTTTATTTTTATACAGATAGCATAAAAGCTAAAAACACAAATAAATAAAATTAAATAAATAATAATAATAACAAAATTAAATAGTACATAGTAAATTAAAGAATGCTCACATAAGTTAAAACTTGAGTGCGAGCGTTTCATACATTGTAAAAGTATATTTGATAAAGATGGTTTAGGATGGGATTTTTTTATTATTATTAATATTAATATTTGTAATTTATTTATTTAATTAATAAGTGTACAATTTGGTAACTTAATTTAAATCAAATGTTGTTTACGGAAGAGTAAAAGTGTGTACTACATGATACAGTTACTACAATGACGTCCGGATAGTGTGAGTCGCAGAAAGGTATCGCTGTCAACCTCACGTCTGACTCTCACAGTCCGCGTAAGACTAATGAAGTGAGCGTAGTCAAGGACAGACAATGGAGGCAGTAAGTTCACTCTTCTAAGGACGTGGAGAAATTACGTGATGGCGGGCGCGGGGAAATGATTCTTGACGGTAATCTCATCATAAGGATTTGAACAGTTAACCTTATTATAAAACGCAGTTTGATGTGGGTACAGTACTGAACATTGAGACAACTCCTGTTCGAATTAAAACACCTTTCCTTGTCGTTATTTTATTTTGAATCTCTTTCTAATCGACACGGAATACGTGTTACTTTTATAGTCTTCCGGTTTGTAGATGAATTTGACGTGACAACCATTAGTTATCTTTGGTAGTTTTAATTGAAAGCAAAGGGTAATGATCCTTACTGCCGTGACTAGTTTGAAGTGACAAGGCATAACACGTCTGGAGACACCTTACTTTAAAGCAGATATGATGTAGACAACACATACGGTACCCTTTTCGTTCACTGACAAAACGTTAACCTTTAGTTGTTCACTACAGATTGTTTTGCAAGAAAATTGAGAGGGATTAAATTTTACCAGTCAACCAAATTATATTCTGATCATTATTAGTGATCGGAGCCATTTGAGCTTTAGCTACAGTACCTTGAGAATCACTCCTTTTAATCATCTACAAATTTAAAACTAGCAGCTATTTGAACGTTGTTGAAATTACTTTTCACTCCAAAGATTCTTGCATTTTTATTAGGCTAAAAGTTATATTTTAACATACCTAATACTGATAGCAATAATCGATAATCAAACAATTATTACATTCATTACCAAAATCCCAAACAATGGTTTTAAAGTGGTAAGAAGTGGTAAAAATCTTTCAATAGGTTTAAATCTGGTCTAAATGTTGTAAGTATGAAGCCAAAACAAGAACGTTTACAGTATACAAGTAGATAACAGGTAGCACTATCCCTAAGGAAACCAAAAACAAAACTAAAGACACAAACGATAATAAAAACATTTAGTGCACATCTGATTCGAATAATCTTCTGGCACTTACAACAATCACTCTTTCCTCTCTTCACTAGCCATACTCCTTTGGTATTGAAAAGAAAAAATATTATATTCATTATACATTAATATAACACAAAGAAACAAAACAGTAATTATCTATCAGACATCATCAGCTATGTATCTGTATTTTACACATTTTCTCTCTACTGATTAAAAGTTACAAAAATAATAGTCTGCTTTTAAACTAAATCAGATCAAACCCTCTTCCCTGACTGTTTGTTTAGGTATAAATAATGCAAAACGTCGCCGTGAGTCACAGCCAGTCACTCCGTCTGAGCCTCGCGCCTCGCGGTAAGACCAACACCAGATGATCCGTGGACTCGTGAATATTGTTCCCATCTTCCGCCTTCCGTCTCAGCTTGTCGTTCAACTCATTTCCCTATTTATAAACATTGGCCCTCCTCCAAGAATCGTCGCTCTGTGTAACCCGTGTGTAAAACTTGAAAAAAACCTTTGAAGCTTTCAAATGATCCCAACAGTAGTCTTCGCATCTCTGCCTAGGCCACTAGGGCTGCATCTTAGTCAGTAAACCCTCGCTATCACAACATGTTGCCGTTATATATTTAGTCTAAAATATTTGAAACAAAAAATAAGATCGGGATGAGAAATATTTAACTTTTGTTTTACCTTGTAAATCAATGTCGAAAGTTAAGTGGGGATGAACATTAATAAGATGTTGTCAGTGTCACCGCATAATAGAACTCCGAGGACCAACTTATAGCCAAAATAAACGCCCACTAATATTTCTTACAGCCTGAATGTGCTTCTCTCAACAACTAAATAAGAAATTAAGCGTGTAGTGAGTGATTGTTTAGAAAGGGTAATAATAAGAATCTCACTGACACCATGTTATAAGTATTTAGTGTTATTAATCAGCCATATTGGTGAATAATAGCTGTGAAGTAGCATATCACAAAGATATATCATATATTATACTTCTTTACATACACATATTTATATCTATATCGTATCTGCACATATCGTTTTCCAAAACATAATCGAAATTTAACTGTGCAAACGGATATATTCCTGAAAACAATAACTGTGGCAAAATAAGAAACAAACAATATAATGAGTACATACATGAAAAACATATTAAACAGGAAATATAATAAATAAATAAATAAATAAAACAAATACGCAAATTAGCCCATTTCCAATGCAGGAAATTTCAGTTTAGTCAATTTGAACAAATGCTTATTGCATATTGACCTACGCAAATAAATGTATTTCAGTCACTCAACGGTATTTCTTTAAAGATGAAGTATGCGTTTTCTAGAGCGGAAATCCGTGAATTATTTTGTTTGTATATATTTGTATTCCGATGTCGTTCTACATATCACTGATCAAGGAATCCTTTCCATTTCTCAATCATTATTAATTTTCTCATCAACATTTCAAATAAATTATTTTTTTCACCTGGTATTAGATCAATAAATTACATATTAAAATGTGCAGTCATTAGTATAATTCTGAATTCCTAACAGCCTTCACACAGCACTGGCCTAACGTCAAAAAACACTATTCTTATACTTTACGTTATATTATAATAGAAAATGGACCAACAAATAATCGTTACGGTTAATCTGACAATAATTATTGTCCTCGATTATATAACCTCAATAAATAATAAAATTAACTGCGTCCTATTTTTATTCCTTCGGCTCCGCGTGACGACGGGACTAGCGGTTACATCCCACGTTGCCTGCCGCCTAATAAATTATTGCTCTTCCGATTGCTATTTTTAATTCGATTTAGTTATAAATAGGTTATACTGGTTTTAAAAAGAACTACTGAGTGGATGGATATGAAACTGTTGATTAAGAAATAAGTGTTTGTGAATGAATTATGAGTTGTGTGGAAGTGTAAAGGTAGCTTCTTATCTAGAAGAGCACTTTGATGCTTGATTTGAGAATGAAATGGCTGAATTAAGGAGGTGATTTTGAATCGCATATTTTATCGGAATTCTCAAATTTGATACCAGGCGTAATTTGAAGTGTTTATATTTGTTTACGTTTAATCAAGATTAAATTGAAAAAACAGGAGACACATTGGTACAATTGAGATATGTTTTGTTTTTAATTGTTCTAAGATGTTTCTAAACTGGAAAACTTACAAATATTATTAGCTTTTAACAAGCGCCTCGAAGTTAAAAATATGTTTTATAGCGAGCTCTTAGTATCCACCGAGGTTTGCTGGGTTGGGAAAGGCTGTTCAGGATTTGAATAATTGCGTTGTTTTTTCTCGTAAGAATTTTTACTTTAGATAACCCTATAAGAGTGAGTGTCATGATTCTCACATCTCTTTCAACATTATATAAACCTAAGTGTGAGTCATGATTTTCAAATCGTATATATTTGTAATATATCACACAGTTGCTATTTGCAGTAAATTATCGATCTGAAAGGAACACACTAAAACACAAAGCAAATAAAATAATGATTCACATCCACACTTGGCGACCACCACAATAATATAGAAAGTGGTGATCTGTGGATATTTCATTACGTATTTACATCAAGTATGCTTGGCATCCTTCAAAAGCAGATACAAAATTAATTAAAATTGACAACAAAATGAAATAATTTGATCAAAGAGTAAATGTTTTAACTATAGCCACTATAGACCTGCAACGAACATAAAATACATCAGCCATGAGAATTGTGAAATTTATTTATTTACGAGAACAAAAACATAATACCGATAGTGAGGGTGATAGATCCAAGAATTCAAAAGTGGTAAATTTTCTGTTCTAGTCTAAAAATCAAAACAGTGATATTTGTCATGAAACGAACCATAAAAGACCAAAATTAATTGTAGTTTAAAATCTCTCTCTTCAACTATCATAAATTTTCTTCTTGAACATAAAGAAGCGCGTGGCCGACTGCAGTGGCTATAATGGTCCCGACAAAAGAATGCACGTCAAGATGTCTGCGTGAGTCGTGACGCGTGCTTGCCTCCAGCCTACAGCAACAATCCTCGTCTTTATAACACCACGCAACGTGTTTCATATACAGTTGTCTGGTGCCAGTTGGATCTGTGGCGGAAGTTACGTCAGTTGCTAGCGAAGAAGGGACAGGTGACTATTAGGCTACTACACATCGAAATAGACCGGGGAAGAAATACTACAGGCTAGCTAGGACTTAATGCAGCTGAGTCGCTGGTTTTATGTTAGAATAATTGATTGTTTAATAAATATGCATTGAAAATTTACCTAACCAGGATTTTTCTGTACGTTATGCATGGATATTTTTATTACGTCCAGAAGGTTAAAAATTAACGGGTTACATACAAAGATATTAAACAAGTACGTTTCGGTAACCATTTTCGTTAGGTCATTGTCACACGTAGAGGAAGACCAAACAGAGTTTGACTGAGTATGGAAATAGAGGTGCTTGAAAAGTTTAGATCCACGAAAGAGTGTACGGAAGTGTGAACGATGGGGAATTCCAGTTTTAAAATAAGAAAAATGTTAATTTTTAATTTCAATGTATTATTTTTATTGTCATTGTGTATCGCAAGGCAACAGCGCTGCCTGCAGAGACCAATAAAGGTTTATTATATTATTTTTTAAATAAAAAAACAACACTGTGTGCTAAAATCTAATTTACGTTCAATTCGATATTATTTGTTGTACTTGTATTTATACGATTTATACATTACCGTGGATAATAATCTTAACGTGATATTGAAACCTTGAAACGGAAAGCCCAATATTTACCTCACATGTAGGTACTTTTAAATAATTCAGACAAAGAATTGTATAAAGGAGTATTTATTATTTTACATATATTTTCGTTTGTTATACCATAGATGTTTTATTTTTTTATTAAGTGCAATTTTAATTCAACGACCAGCAACACGAAATAAGACTACCGTATTGTAATAATAACAAGGGTAAAAACAAAAACAAAATCTAACATGAATACCTAGATTTGCACATGCACACTTTCAAGATGATTAATGATCACCAAGTTCAACAGCATGTCAAAGAACACGTTGTTAGCCTAAAGCGTGTTCACCGTGGCAGCTCGGACAAATGCTTCCTTTTGTTTCTGAACACACTCGCTAATTCCACGCAAACTATTAGAACGCGATGATCTCATAAGTGTGCCACGCCAAAACGCAGGGGCACCAACCTCCACTCAAAACACTGCACAGCAGGAGCGGGAAGTGACAGAGAAACATAATTTGTAAATACGTCTTTAAATACATAGCAATGTAAACAAAGGTCACGGGTTTTAGTTTGGTTAAACAAATAAATCGATTAATGGAACCTCCAACGTTGAAACGTTGTTTCTCATACGCAGATATAAAATAAACACTAACATTACAATTAGAAAGGAAAGAGCAAAGCACAATCGAGCTAATTAACCATATCTACAAGTAAAATAAACAAACCAGGCCATTAATCAAATAATCTGGAATTAATGGTATAAATTCATTACGAATACTATATTTTTAACAAATTGTTTAACTGATAGTTCTAAACAAAGTAGATTGTTCGTAGATCTGCTTGCTTTACATATTTCGGGTTCAACTTACTAAGCGCTAAACCAACGTGCTTCCTTTACTTCCATATAAATAAGTAAAAGTTACTTTCAAAATAAGTTAAGTCATTTTGTATCCTGTAATTATTATTATAAGCCCGAAGGGAAAGTAATCTATGAGAAATAATATATTTCAAACACATTACTACCTATATATATATTATATTGCATATAAATAGGCCTACAAACAATTTATTACTCATTTCTGTGAAGGACAGTCGTGAATTGAAACAAGGTAGAAACCTCAGGACACATTTTGTTTATGGATGGAAATTCATGGATCGAAGTAGATGAAGGAAAGTGATTAGACGAGTGAGCGCAGCGAACGTAGTCTTTCCTAACGCTATACTCGATCGGCCCTTGGCCGTGAGCATTGTCCAATGTATGTATGTCTGTCTGTCCGGGCTCATACGGCCGAACGGCCAAATAGATTGAGCTGAAATTTTAAACACACATCCGTGACCAGGTAACTGAGAACTGCTAACAAAATGAGCAATATCCATTGCGATTTAAGCTCACAAGAAATAAAAATTTGAAAAATTTAAATCTAGATTGCAAATGTTTAAAATACCCATTAGTAAAATAGAACACAGCCTGTGAAAGTTCGCGATCAGTAGTATCTATGAGATGAACCAAGTCAATGTTTATTATTTTGTTTTTGGTTTTTGTTATGCATGGCTTCTGTCATTCTGTAAATACGTAATGCTGGCTCTCAAGGATACTATTATACACTTCGTTTGGGCTGGTGATGATCTACAAGAAACAGTGCAATAATGTCAATCTTAAAGTAATATGACTTATACAATATAATTTATAAACTATAGCCTACTTTATTCTAACCTATGCAAGGAAGTCGTACGCTTCCGTTTGCCTAAGCTGTGCATATTAGAACCTTAAGCCAAGAGCATGGCTCTGTATACTAATCGTTAAGGTAAGGCGAGGAAGAAAGTGACGTATTTTATCTCGCAAACATCAGCTGGTAAGTAAGGAAGTATATTAGTTCCCGAAACTAGAATGCGAGCTCTGGCAGTCGTCGTCGGGGACCCCCCATATTCTCTGACGACCTTCCCAACGACGACGAAAAGGACAAAACGAACGATGACAAAGACGATGACGACCACGACGAGAGAACCCTACCTTTTCTTTCGCCTTTAAGTCTTTAATTTTTCATACATTGACACTGGAGGAAGTACCTGTTCTAGGGGTCATACACCGGTCGTTCCATTTAGCCTGGGGTGTAGCCTATCTGGTCAACAAGGGTCTGTGACCACAAATGTTTGTGTAAAGATTATACTAGGGAAACGCCAAAGTCGTTGTTAGACGAGTGAGTGAGCCATGTGTTGAGTACTTACTAACATTACTTTTCTTCCCCCTACCTATAGGCCTCCCTAGCCTATCATAGGCTAGAGTGGCGCATTATGGCCTTACAGTTGACGTGTTCTTATACAAACTAAACTTAAAAACACTATTATTTATACCACAATATAATTATCTAACTTAAATGCAAATATTCACGGGTACTCAACACATGGCTCTCTCACTCGTCTAACAACGACTTTGGCGTTTCCCTAGTTTTAGAACTTATGTGTGAAAATGTGCATTTTGTTTTATTAGAGTCATCTCTGAAGTACCTGTATATTCATACAACTTTTGGAGCACTGTAAGGTATCTGTAAACTGTGCTTCTAGAATGCTTTTGCGACTCGCATTCCCTTGATTTAGTTCTATTACCGAACAATTACAGCCTTGTGGTGTAAATTATGCGATTGCCTTAGTAATACTCAATTCCATAATGCCACTAAAATGTCAATACAAGTTTAAGTCGTAAAAAGCTACCTTTGAGTAAACTGATAAGACTACAATATTTTATTGACACAACTTTTGCAGCTCATGTAGTATGACACGTGATAGCTGCAGTGAGCAATTAGTCTGGATTATGGCTATAACTTATCTCCAGGAAACAGTAGACATTCAGTATAGCCACGCGGAAAGTATTATTAGAAATGCAGAGCTACACAACACATGTAGTTTCCAAAAAACATAAATGTTCCAACGCATTCAAGTGCATCATCACACAACATTCAGAGCTTGAGAGCTAATCACAATAATTGTTATTTTACCCTGTTGGCACCGCCGACTGACATCACAGATGCCAGAAATTTTGCACACATGTCATAAAAACTAACAAAAGTGTTGTAATGTGTAAAACTTTTAATAAAATTGATATTAATTTTGATATTTTATAGATAAAATTGTTGATTGAAGAAAACCAATGAACAAAGTATAGATAATTAATTTGGATTTTTCTAAACATAGTTCGAAAACACATGTAGGCAATTTTAATGGCTGATTAGCAATAACATCAACAAACAAATAAATCTCTATAACAAACAATAACTATCTAAATTTCCATTGGCTTCAATCGTTCGATGATTGGCAAGAGCATTGCAATCGACAGTTTAAAAAATCTCCAGTGTCATTATCATTCATATCGCGCGCAAAGCATTAAGGGAGAAAGGGCGTTCAACACGCTAAATGCCAAATGTGTGGTGAACTGCAAAACTGTGTAGTCGGCGCAGTCGAACTATACCAGCATATTTGGTTAAACCCCATTTCTCCCATTCCCATAATGCTTTGCACGCTATATGGCGCTGGTGATTCATAAAAAAATAACTTAAAAAATTAATTCTAACACAAAACAAGCTAAGTTATATCATTGGTTTCCAATGTAGCTCAACTAGAAACCACTATTTAAAAGTGTGGTTTGTAATGATCACCAAGAATAAACTAAACAACTAATAAATTATCAATTATTTTATACGTTAAGTAGAGTCGTATTCTTAGCTGCGTTTATTTTCTATTTTGATTTTGACTAATTCTTTTTAGTATGAACATGTCTGTGAATAAAATATAGTGCGGTGGTTTTAAAGCGTAAAGTAACGTTTGAGTAATAGCAATGCATGTAACTGCAACTCGCTACGTAGATTGCGCTGCCAGAAAATACTCGTACATCTGTCAGTAGTCTCATTAGAGATTCATTCGTCTAGACATTTAGAACTGCTGACTGGGGCAGGTAGTCTGGGTTGTCTTATCTGACGAACAGTCAAGATTGGTACATTCGTGTATCTTACTTGCAGATATTCAGATAATTATTCGTCAAGTTACACAGGAAGCAGAGTAAAAATAGTTCTGTTCAAATTCTGTTAAATTAAATATAAATAAATTAAAATAACATTCACAATTTAAGAATGTACTTGCAGAAAAGCAGTAAGAAAGATTATATTGAGTGCTATGAATATTGAAGTTGCATAGGTTTGTATTGCAGAGATACTTAATTTGTACAGCTAATACCGAAATATCGATTTCAATGGTGGAGGTGCCGGGTTTCATTGTCCTTATATTGAACAGAACATGATCGTGATTTGTGTTCCGAAACTTGCTGCGTTTTTTAAATTTATATATTTAATTTAAAGGTGAAAAATGAGGAAGGGTTTAATCACTTGGTGCGTAAGCTGCTTTGGAACGCTTTGTTTCCAAAAAATACAAAGTGATTTTCTACACAGCATAATGTGTACCATTGTGCAGTAACGTGGACAGTTAGAGCAAAGAAAGATTCACTGAAGAGTAGATAAATTCTTAGAAGTATCAAGGGAAGGGCGAATTACAAAAGTAGAAAAGATTAGAATCAATGTTATCAGAAAGTAATTACGACTGGAGAAAATAAGTGTTAAACTTTAGATGGGATCGTTTAAGATGGTTTGGGCACAAAAAGAGAATGGCAATTGGGAATAGGTAGGATACCAAGACGAGATTTTAAAGCGGTTAAAGCTAAGGAAGATGCTAAAAAAGTGGGGAAGATTTATTGAAGGAGACGTTGAAGAGCGAGGTGAATCGTGGAACCAGGTGACAAAAGTAAAGGTGTGGAAAACAGGAGAGAGTGGGATAAATTGGTGGAGAGACAGATGCAGGATGGAGATGAAGAAACCCTGAAGAAAAAATCATAACCTTATTGCTTAAACATATCCAGATAGGTGATGTGATATAATTATAATATCGTTATACTGTATTCCTCTATCTTGCGCCGATATTAAGTCATGGTTTGATATTGCGTCTTGCTGAAGTAAGAAACTACGTCTGCAGTCCCCTGTTCTTAAGCCTACGTCCACTGTAACCAGTTAGTTCCACTACGTAAACGTTCGAATCACCTGCAACTGCGACAAGGACAATGCTCTTAGATCCGCTTTTGGCAATCTGTCATTCTTAATTGGGTCACCACTAAGCTCGTTTCGCCGTCTACATAAATTACTTAAAGCGGCTATTACCGCCAAAAAGTATTTTTTACCACAATCATTATCTATAGTATAATACTACACTAAAATGACCGTTCAAAAAATTATATTATCTTATAATTGTATTTTTACACGAATGTTGTAAGTTTTTTTATCCTAAAATGTAAATGACGTTTTGGGGAATTTCGTAAATCGGCTTTAACCTGCTATATTTTCGTTCCACATAGATACTCACCGTATACCAATCTAAAATGGCCCTATATAACCATGTATCTTGAAACTGCGCACAAATAAACAATAAAACACTAAAAATGTATGCATTCCAAAATCACACTCCTTCCTTGGTAATCAGCATATTTTGATCGAACTACTTGGCCAAATTACAAAACAAAATATAGAGGATTTACAGATAAGGTTATCGCGTACGTCAGTGATGACCAATATTTTTTGGATCAAATTCCTCCAAAGTCACGGGGCATAAGGATCGTCTCCATGTCATTTCTTATGCGAGATTTTTGCCGATGGGACCTAGCTCGAAAATAACCAAGTTTGACAATTTTTAGGGGGTCATGGTACATGGTGGCCCCATAATTTTTCTGTCACTTTGTAAATTCCTAACTAGTTAGTATGAATGAAATATTTGTTTTAGTTTAGCGGGTGATTACCCCTTTAATGAACTGTAAAACAATTATAAATACCAGATTATGATATATAAAATAATCCACTATAAACCAATTAAAAATACATGTTACGCAATTAAAATTGATTATTCTATGTTACCTTGATATAATAGAGACCATAATACGTAGCTTAGATAAAAAAGGAATGAATGTAATGAAATATATGATTGGCAGCCATGTTGTTTTTAAATTGATATATTTGAATGTGGTGATGTATTTCAGTGGTGGGTCCCAGGCGAAGCGCGTCCGCGTCCGACTCCACGGCTGCCCGGGGGTTGGTGCAGGAACCCCGGCGTCTCTCGCTGACGTGCACCCCCGAGGAGGAGGACGCGTCACGACGCAGCAAGTCTCTGGACGGGGACGCCGTCGTCGGCCCCATCCTCGGGACTCGGCAGCACTTCGCTCACAAGGTCAGGGCAACACGTATCGGTCGTATCGAGTGTTTTCAATCTTCATGAATCACGAGGAGAATTTACGACCACTTGGTTTACCGTAGAATATTTTCAGCTGTGCAAAGATTTTCTTGACTGATATTCCAATTTTAATTTGAATTTGTGTGTACTACAACGTTACTTACGTATTGTTGTATGTCGAGTTCCTTTATTTCAACCACGAATACAGATTAATTAATTAATCACTAGGAAAACGCTTAAGTCCCGCCGCGTTGTTGGATGAGCGTAATTGGTGCATTGAGCTGCATTGAGTTACGCGGATTTTCTGTTGTTCTGTGAAAAAATCATTACTTATTCGAAGATTTTTTTAAAATTAAATTAAATTAAATTAAAAATTAACTTAATTTTTTTAATAAATCGTAATTTTTACGTAATTTTAAAAAAGAAAAAAATCGTAAAATTGCAATTTTCATAAGAAATAATTATTCAATTGCGCTCAAATTTTACACGAGTATATTAATTCATGAAATTAAGGTTCTATAAAAAATCATTACAATAGGATAAAGCATGTAGGTGTTATATGTCAAAGAATTGTTTTAAAAAAGAAAAAACCCGTAAAATTTCGATTTTCATGAGAAATAATGTTTCGATTAAGCTCAAATTTCACACGAATATCTTAATTCATAAAATTCAGGTTCTGTTAAAAAATCATTACAATCGGATAAAGCATGTAAGTGTTATAAGTCGAAGAATTGTTTTAAAAATCGAAAAAAAATCGTAAAATTGCGTTTTATATAAGAAAAATTTTCCCGATTGCGCTCAAAAACGTGGCAGTTCTAAGTTCAGAGATTTCGAAGGCCTCCATAAAATTTCATCGCAATCGGAGTATCGGTTTAGCCGGAATCGTGTTAACAAACACACAAAAATACAAAAAAAAAAAGAAAAAAAAAAGAAAAAAAAAAAAAACATTCCGGATTTTTTTCTCCAGTGTAGTGAAATGGAATCTTCGCTTCGCTCGCTACGCTCGCTACGCTCATCCAACAACACGCAACAATTTTATTATATTAAAATTTAGATTTTTTAAATTTTTATTATTCCCAATACGAGAATTTGAAGAGTCAGAGGAGGGGAAAAGAAAAGAAGGAAGGCCAAGAGATAAATGGGGAAGATTAATTCAAGAGGACGTCGGTAAACGAAATGAAATGTGGGAGCAATGTGGCAAGAGCTAAACTGTGGGAGGACAGAAGAGAGTGAAGAAAATTGGCGGAGAAGAAAGAAGAAGATATTGAGGAAGAAACACTGAGTCTGGCAAGCTTAGTATTTACTGTTTCATGCCCTAGATAATGGTGGAAAACCACCACTCAACCCGACATAGTTGGAGCTGAGTTAAGATAATTACTATTTTTAAATATAAAACAATAGCGATAGGTATTGTTTCAACGTATTGTTATTTTATGTTTTTAGAAATTGTTGATTGTACGCTTATGTACGTAATTTTCCAAAATCACTATTAAAAGCTATGCGATATCCTATACATTGTACAAAGAGCAACTGCCAAACACCGAAACACATTTCCTTTCAACTCCAATCAAATCCAATGTAATAGCATAATGAACTCAAACGATCACATATCGTTTCATTCAAAGAACGAGTTTACAAAGAGCTATAAAAGTCCAGTGTGTCACTCAGCAACACAATCCACTGGATTATTGAAAGGAATTCTGAAATCCTGAACATGATTTATTTCAAAATCACATTTAGAGGCTAAAAACTTTCTCCCTGATACAATTATCGCCCCAAAGGACATGACTGGGCGGGGGAGCTTAGCGCCCGGCAGAGCGCGTAGCAGACGATTCTACAGATGTGCGATCTCAAATCAAACACTCCATTAAGCGAGTTCACACGTCCACTTCACTCACGACGGCTGCCAACGAGAAAGTATAAAAACTTTCTGCTAAATGATTGGGGCAGTTCGAACTCGCCGCGCAACTCTCTCGCAGAAGACTTCGCCAGATGAGTCATCCCAGGAAACCATTTTATGGTAATAACGGACATAAAAACACATCCGATTGGCGAAGTTTATTAATAGTTCAAACGTGACTTACCCAAAAACATTAGCTTTGTTTTGCAAAACTGTCACGCAGTACTCAGACACTACTACAACCAGAGTAATTCCTAACGAGCACTAGCTGTAATTTCCACCGGAAACTGAAAAGAAGTGTGACACAGCGGACGCTCATGCATACTATAAGATAAGCTACTCTAATTGGGCTGGTCCTATTTCGATACCCGTTACCGGCAATCCAGATGGAGCATATTATAGCTAAAAATCCCCCACTTATTACTTCGAATAGCACTTGCATGCAATATCTAGGTGCCCCAGTGAGTTAAATGTTAAGACACACATATATACAACGAGCCGAGTTCGAGGTGTAACCCAGCCTCATACTAGACTTAACGACCAAAAAACTTGTAGTAGAAAGAAGAAGTTGTAATCATTGTTCATCACTTATATTATTATAAATTAATTGCAATCCACGGTATAATAATGTATCATTCAAAATAATACACACTATACAAGGTAAAATGGATTACAAAACATGTCCTTTGGTAAACCAAGGAGTTACATCAAGTATATATATATATTTTAAACTGATACTTAATCCATCAATACTCGGTCTGAATATATACATATTAATGGTGGCAATTTCGAACTGACCTAGCAACAGAGTTTGTAATTAATTGTATAAAGTTGATCCGAATTAGCCTTACTGATTCTGGCGTCGTCCGCGGGTGACTCGTGTCCAACCAGTCGGTCGTTAATTCCTACTTCTAATATCGATGTCTGGTTGGGCATTGTTACGCGTCAATAACGTCGGCGCCTACAGGGTTGACTCGGTCCACTTTTATTCAAGTCCTTCACTGAAAGTGAGTTTTGAAAATGATTGGGTACACTCTAAACACGAATGTGTTTATTTATTTTGGTAGTCTTTTTGATACAAAGTTCAATTAACTTCCACTAAATCCCATCTTAAGTAATAATGAAGTTTAATTAATTGTCATATCTATCGAGGGGGTTTTAATACCAAGCTTGCAACATAGAGACACGATGTCCACATTCAAAACTTGGAAACGTTTTTAGTTTTGTATACCGTTAGGCAAGGGTATAGGGGAACGAGACCGATGTCATTAAAAATTATAAGTTCTTCAATAAACGGAAAAGATTGACGATTACAAACTGTCTTGGCATGTTAACTTGCTATCATAATTATGTTGGCCAAACTATCGCTACTAATAGAATCAAACTATTTTTAATTAATCGCACCTGTCTCTGTTGAGTCGTTACGAAAAATAAAATTTATGACTTTTGGGCACGTTCTACATGTTTAGAACTGGAGACTCGTTCAACTCATTTAACAGAAATAATTAAAAACTTTCGAGAAAGAGATTTATTTTTAGATCCAGCGTAAGGTAGGTAACATGGAAACTAAATAATTATTAAAGAGCATATAATTCTTTACGAGTGACGCGTGTTTAGGGAGACATGTTAATCATAAAGACGGTTAGATCGTAAAGGTGGTATAGGCCTATAGTAGCATATCTGATACTACAAATCACATATACCGCGATAGTTTCCAATATGAACATTGGCACTTGAGCGCACGAAGCGTTGTAAAGATTTTAATCACAAATCACAATACAGTTGAGTATACGATCTTAATATTGGGATTAAATTAATTGAAATGTCTTCGATCAAACCAGTTTTGGAAAATAACTTAATTTACGGATCTTTCCATCCTACGTTTGCTCTACATTTCACAATATCTAGGTGCCCGTTAGGGCGCCGCAGCCAAGCCGCGGTGCGCTACACACTCAAGCACCTTATAGAGCTGGTGTGATTTCGAGGTGTTACCCAGCCGTCATGAAACGTGATGTGAACTTAAAAACTATCAAAATCGAGGGGATTTAGGTACCTGACAACACATGCCAAATTTTATTGGGGTACGATTATTCCTTCTTGGTGAAAAAATGGCTTGAAACATGCTCAAAATCACTTTAAGGATGTTAGCTACTGCTACTACTGCTACTACTGCTACTGCTAACATCTAATACGTCGGCCCGCGATTCTGACCAGACGGGTGGGACTACAATGTTCATATTTTACATGGACATTAAGGTTATAGAATTATAGTCTCTTTTGAAAAAAAAAGTTGAAAAAGTTTGTTGGAAGGCTTCCAAATAAAGGTTTTAAAATAAGCCTTAAACACTTGGCATACAATCAACAAGTAACCATAGTTACTTGACACTTGTTGACGGTATAAGCAGAGTTAGGCGGGAAAGTGCGATACGTAAACAAATAGCGGACATTTAAAATTTTTCTTCTTTGTGTGGAACGAGAAAAGGTGTCATTATACTCTCATAAAACAAATCAGAAACCGTCCCTGGCCTAGGCCCAGATGTGGAAAATTATTTATAATGCAAAAGTGTAGGTCTAAAGTTCCATTTGGCTATAGGACTAGTAAAATTCATACTTACATTACATGTTTGACAAGCCTAGCCAACCCTATGCCAGCACAACATTGTTCTGATAGCTTGCTCATCTGTTTGTTTACATAATTGCAACAATCAAATCGTTTCATACAACTCGTCTTTCGAATGGCCCGCGTTTATGAAGGCACTGCCATCTAGAATAAATATAGAACTTTTTCGAGCTCTTTGCTATACGCAAATCTTTTTAAAGTGTTTGGATTTCGTGATACTCTTTCAACCATAGACATCCTATATAATTGGCTAGACCAGCAGTCGGTGGTCCACTTCCGGTACAATTAGAAGCCATCTTAAAATGACAGTTTACATGTTAATCAAATGGGAGCGATTTGTGGCCAAATAGTTCTCAAGATTGCCGCCAGGTTGACAGGTAAGCATACTAGCCTTTAACACCAAATGATTACTAAATTCCCTTACGCAATCACTTCGTATTGTTTCTTTTGTTTAATACCATGCTGCACAAGCTAAAACCATATCAAACAATCCAGTAAAATACTTTATTGCATTAAAAAAGCATAAATTAAAACACCAAATCGCCATCTTGAAATGGGCCGGTTGAGTCTTCAATTTGCTACGCTCGCGCCTGTGCGGAGGTATAGGAGACTGCTAATCTAGCCTACTATAGGGGTTTAATATCAATGCTTTCAACTCACAACCCATGATGTTTTCCACGATACCGTTCAAGAATACCAATTCCTTCGAAAACGAAAACGACTTCGTTTTCAAATTGCGTTTTCAACTCATCTCCCACGAACTCAAGAATTGGGGTCCAGTCCTTATACCGTCGTTATACCATGGTTATACCACCTATACCCAGGATGTACATGAATCCGGGTCTAGATATTTTACATCCTATATTGTTACTGCTAATACCATAGAATTTAAATCAACTTTGATAAAAATATTATATTTTAGCAAATAATTTTGTAATGGAACTTGAAAAAGTAATGAGATCACACACATAACAAAAACTTGTAGAAATACAGCCAAACCTTACACACTCAAAAGGAATGAGATCTAAAAAAAAGGGCCAAGCTCATCTACCCTTCCACATAAACGTACAGTGTCCCATAACAGCATCCTCGAAAAGCTTGGCAAAATAGAATTTGCATGTTATTACGTTTAAATTAATTAGAAAAAAAGAACTTGGATAAACTATTACGTTAAATTAATAATCGCAAATTCTATTTTGCCAAGCTTTTCGAGGATGCTGTTATGGGACACTGTACGTTTATGTGGAAGGGTAGATGAGCTTGGCCCTTTTTTTAGATCTCATTCCTTTTGAGTGTGTAAGGTTTGGCTGTATTTCTACAAGTTTTTGTTATGTGTGTGATGTAACTAACGCCAGCCAAACATTCAACTTGAACGATCCATATTTGTCAGTACTAGTTCATTGATTCCTTTACTCCAATGGACGTAAATGGCCATGTAAAATATACTAGGAAAACGCTTAAGTCCCGCTGCGTTGTTGGATGAGCGTAATTGGTGAATTGAGCTGCCATGTGTTTTGTTGCGGATTTTCTGTTGTTCTGTGAAAAAATCAGAACTTTGTTGAAATTTTTTAAAAATTAAATCAAATTAAATAAAAAATAATTATTCGATTACGCACAAATTTTACACGAATATATTAATTCTTAAAATTAAGGTTCTGTGAAAAAATCATTATAATCGGATAAAGCATGTAGGTGTTATAAGCAGAAGAAATTAAAAAAATCGTAAAATTGCGATTTTCATGAGAAATAATTATTTGATTACGCTCAAATTTCACACGAATATATCAATTCATAAAATTAAGGTTCTGTGAAAAAATCATTACAATCGGATAAGTCGAATAATTTTTTTTTAAATCGAAAAAAATTGTAAAATTGCGATTTTCATGAGAAATAATTTTTCGATTGCGCTCAAAAACGTGGCAGTTCTTAGTTCAGAGATTTCGAAGGCCTCCATAAAATTTCATCGCAATCGGAGTATCGGTTTAGCCGGAATCGTGTTAACAGACAGACAAAAATACAGAAAGAAAGAAAAAAAAAAAAAACATTCCGGATTTTTTTCTCCAGTGTAGTGAAATGGAATCTTCGCTACGCTCGCTACGCTCATCCAAAAATGTGCAAATTTTATTGGAAAATAATTTTAATGATGATGTTTTTATCTAATGACGGAAAGAATTATTTGATCATTCAGATACAAAAATTAAACAACTGATATCAGATCACGCTATAGTTAAGCTCAGAGACTAACTCTGTAATTGGTGCTAAATGCTAAGAATAAAATATGCAATACCTAGAACAAGCATTGATAACGCAAGTATGATACATACAGCCGTACATTTATCAATCAATTAATACTGTATCGGTTATGTATTAAGTAATTATTAATTGACCGTAAATACATAATTTGATAACTACGTAAGAAGAAGCCTTGATCACCGGCCAGCTGTTTGGACCGAGGCCAGGGAGTGCGTGGGTGGCGGGAGGACACCCATAAAACCGAGAGGGGGTCGTAACTAGTGTACAAACTTGTTACCTTGGTTTCTAGGACGTAGCTAAACGCATTGACTTTATTAGCAATGACGTTCGATAACGTTTTCCAATGCCATAAAGTAGCATGAGAAAATGTGAACTCAAAGATTTACAAATTAACACGGTTCAGCCAATTTTCCAAGATTTAACATGTTTTGTATATAGATAACATTATAAGTTCAAGCGTTCGTACATAAACGTTTTAACAGTTTTTGCAATAAAATGAGTGTTGCAAAGTAATGCGATATAAAAATTCTTACGGGACCAATCAAACATTAAACGCCAGTTATAAATTGACCATTAATTCTTCCTCTTGATTATTTGATGTGAAAATGTTGTTTTTTGAGAACCAGGTAGAAATAAGTGTCTTGTAAACAAGATGTTCAGGAATTTATGTTCAAGTGTCTAAATACCAAATTAACTCCCCTTGTACTTTATATTATGGCTCTTCGCTATTTCACGCCTTATATCACCACTAAACTGAAAGCAAAACAATAAAGTGTTCTTTTAGTCTCTTCTACTCTGTTTGACAGCCGGAGATATTCTTAGCGACCTGTGATCTGTTTAGGACGGCGTTAAAAGTCCTGCCCAGACGAAACATCACAGGACGCCTTGGGGCAAGGTAAAGGATATCATCCAGACGCGCAAGGACAGCTTGAAGAAGCGACAACACCGCCACCCTCACAAGGGCGACGCGCGAGACGGGACGACGTCGAGCGATCACGACGAGGAGGGTGGTGACGCGCTGCCGGGAGAAGCCGAGCCGACTTCGTTACCAGCCGAAGACGTCGCCGAGGTCGGCTTTCAGTAGATGACCATTAGTACACTATTTTTACATTTTCTAAAATATGCAATTTACTAAAACATAATATAGTGAATGGAATTGAAACCTGGAGCTATTAAAACATCGACACAAATTTTTCATTTTTTCTGATCGGGCTCACGGCGAATAAAATTTCATACACCTAATACAACGTCCATCGTATTATTTACTACAATTCAGATTTTTTTCAAAAAAACAAAGCATGTGATTGTGTTTCTGTGAGATTAATGTTAAACTGATTTTTTATTCAATTTAACAAAAAGAAAACATTGGATTTTACACGCCAATATTTTCTTAGGATATTCAGGTTTCCGGTATGTTTTGTCAATTTGTACAGCCAAATGGAAAAATTCCCAGGAAACCCGATTTAAGAAAGCCAATTTTATTCTCGTTGTTAATCTCAAGAAATACCGTTTAAAATTTGATCTTACAATTTTAAAAAAAATGTATCTATTCTACTCAACATATTATAACTAATAAATAAATTTATTTTTATAAAGTTGCATATATCAGAAAATAAAAACACATGGTGAAACATCCTTTTAATCTATTAATTGATTTGTCGGATAATAACGTTGAATTTAAATAGCTTACAATGTGAAAAAATCACAAGCAACTATGTCTCTTGTTGTGGGTAGTATTGATATTTGCAACGTTTTAAAACTAATTTGTTGATACTATAAGGCATATTATAACCTTAAACATATTTCCTGAGATAATTTTTTTTTGCTTCTGAATGTACGTGCACCTCCAAATGTGTAGTTTATTGTCCGTAAATCATCAAAATGATATCAAGGTGGAACTTAAAAAATCATTAATTGCATAAAAAGCTTAATATTAACGGCATTCAATATTTAAATTCTAAATTTAGGTTCGTTAGCGCCGCTTTGCTGGTGAACGTTGTGTTACAGCACGAGTTTACGGAAACGTGCTCTTAATCTAAATATTACACCGTGAATACTTTCTTCATGTTAACAGGCTAAACATAGAACCGTTTAAATAGAAACTCGATAAAACGTCTATAACAGACTTCCTACTTGGAGAGAAATATAACGTAGATTTCAATTTACCATTATACCGGAGTACACATTGCTACTTGGAGCTTGCAACAGGTGTACCTGACGAACGAAGAAACGAGATATTAGGGGGAATCCCTCGTGGATTAAGTTACCATCCACCACTCAGGTTAAACACTAAAGAAACACTTTAACTTATCTTTTATATGAAGAAGCATGCACTATAACATGGGAAGTTTGAAATTTCCTCCAAAAGGAGATACAAGAACGTTATATTTTACATTCAGTAAATATTATGCACTCCAACCGCGAAGCGTCTGGTTTTTATTAGAATGTTTTTGCAATTTGATGTCATGTAGTTTATTTTCAATTAATTCTGTCACTCTAAATCAATGTAATATAAACTGTTTACATTGAATTATTTTTAAATGAGTACATACTGAACTAATCCCATCAAACCCAAACAAACTGACTACCTACACAAGAAGCATAGTTAGTGTTCAATCAGTCCTTTGCACATTCATTTAATTTTATGTAGTCCATCGGAATATAATATACAAATTTACAATGAACTCCACACTTATATAAAAACTCCAAGTCATTTAAGTTTTAGCTAAAAGTGTATTTACCGTAAAAAAATATGTATTCTGAACTCCTCTAATTAGAGTTATTTACTCACAATATTAGTATGTATTAATTTTGTAATTCATATTTTTATTGTGTGTTTGTGTATTTGGTATAATATGTTTTGTGTAGGCCTCCAATATTTGCAATAGGTAATTTGTTGGTTTCATAACTAAAGTAAACACTTTCGGACATTCTATTATTTTAGTCCGCCTCGTAAACAGGAATTCGTTGAAACCAATTGTATTTATCTTTACTTATAGGCCTAAACCTCCGTCGATATGATCGTAGAATGGCACAATTAATAAAGAAGGACAATTTTGGCATTCGGCAGCTAGGGTTAACTCCATCCTTTCCCTTATACATAATTTTTTGTTCGTTCTCTTTTACTTTCAAATACTATTTTGATTGCAGGGCACGCACAAAACACGAATCAAAAGTAAACATGTGCTTGCGTCAAACTTCCCCTAACCGGATGAGTTATGTTTGACAGGCGAGACCAGTGGCGAGGCCCCGCATTGAGATCACCGACGCCCCCTCCTCGCTCCGGCGTCACAAGATATCGACGTCGTCCCTAGGCGCCTACCCCGAGGCACCCACCAACCGACGCCTCACACCCATGCTGACAATCACCCTACCATCGACCGAAGAGCTCAGGCAACTACATCCAATACCCGGCTTAGGTGAGAGGCTGATTCACGTGCGATAGTTGTTGTTTCACATTTTACGGGGAGACGCAGAATAGCGTCCACTGGAATAACGTCGACCACCTCGTTTGTACAGGCCTTGCACAATGAAAGGTTAGAAGGAAGGTTGTTAGGAGGAAAAAAGAAAGTAGCCTACTCTACACACGAGGTGGTCGGCGTTGTTCCAGTCGACGCTATTCAGACGACTCTTCGATGCAAGGAATAATTAAAAACGAAATCGGCACTTATTAAAATTGCATCAGAAAAAAGACAGTCTACATTTAATAATAATATAGTGGTTAACAGTTTATATTTGTTATTCTATATTTTACTTGTGATACAGAAAATAAATGATTATGTGAATGGTACCCTTGATGACCTTGCCCTGAAAATATCAAACTGAAAGAAACAACATTCTAATAATGTATCCAGCGAATGCAAAAGTTGTCAATTGTTGTCAAAATATGGAAATTTTACCGAAGTCAAAAGTTAAATGCATTAGGGCCCGTCTACATAAATTATCTGTAGAGTCTTTAGATCTCCATATATTTCGACGTAAAGACGATTTGAAAATATGCGTTATCGCCATACGAATTTTCAATTCCGTTTCGTCAAAAATGTGTATTTTACAAAGTTGTTTGTTTGTGTCTTCAGCTTCTCCAAAGCACCACACGTCGTCTCCACCCAAGTGTAGCAGCAAGCCGCCCCCCAGCCCCCAGACGGAAGAGAGGCAACCGAAGTCCCCCTCTTCCCCCCACCAGAACGACGAGGGCAAGGGGGACTACTTCAAACACCATCACCACGTAAGCTCTTGAAATCACGTGCCAACAATGTCGTTGTTTGAGTTAAACAAGGAACAATCTTTCGATAACAAATGATTTGGTGACTAAAGGTATACTGCATGCAGGTATACTCAGAAAATTGATCCCAAACAGGTCGTGATGGGAAACATGATCTTTTAAGTATACACTTAGCGGAAAAAGAAGAAGCATAAAATATAAATAAAATGATAAAGAAGAATAAATTAT
The DNA here is from genome assembly GCA_024449915.1 of Sweltsa coloradensis. Lineage (NCBI taxonomy): Eukaryota > Metazoa > Arthropoda > Insecta > Plecoptera > Chloroperlidae > Sweltsa > Sweltsa coloradensis. The sequence continues at coordinate 430,327 of JAMZAV010000103.1, forward strand.
GGTGGGGGAACAGTGGAACACAAAGAAATTGAGAACGCTAGTTACACTAAGTGAGAATGAGAACGGGATAGCAGAAGAACTTGAGGTACCGAGCTTGGCACGTAGGTATTGCTTCGGATTATGCTTCAATGGAACTGGTGAAAACACCCACATATACATTTTACTAAATATTGTTGAGATGACGTAGAATATTTATTTATATAAAGAAAATATTAATTTGTTTATGTAATGTTAAGCATTTTCGACGAAGGGAACAAATTATAGTAATATTGCATACGGGTATTAAAGGGGCTAAAAACCCAAAAATTATTTTTTACCACGTGATCTATAGCACAATACTACACTTAAATGACCGTTTAAAAAATTATATCTTGTAACTGTGATTTAACACGATTTTTTTAATTTTTTTGATCCAGAAATTGGCGAAAATTGGTGTTTTGGAAAATTTCCTAAATCGGCTTTAACCTGCTTCTTTTTTGGTCCACATAGATACTAGAGTATAGTACCAATCTAAAATGCCCCTTTATAACATCGTGTCTTGAAACTGTGTCCAAATATACCCTCAAACACGCAAAAATATGCATTCCAAAATCACACCCCATCTTGGTAATCAGCATATTTTGACCGAACTACTTGCCCAAATTACAAAACAAAATATAGAGAATTTACAGAAAAGGCTGTCGAGTACGTCGATAATGGCCAATATTTTTTGGATCAAAATCCTCCAAGGTCACGGGGCATAAAGATCGTCCCCATGTTATTTCTTATGGGAGATTTTTGCCGATGGGACCTAGCTCGAAAAATGTCATGTTTGACAATTTTTTGGGAGGTCATGGTGGCCCCAATAATTTTTCTGTTAATTGCTAAATTCATTACTAGTTAGCCTGGATGAAATATATTTTTTGAGTTTAGCGGTTAAATACCCCTTTAAGGCGCCACATGACATCCGTATACTTTCTTACCACGCAACGTCTAGCTATAGGTCTGCTTGGGATAAACAGGTCAATGAGCTTCAGTTTACCTTCACGTAAAACAAAGTGACGTGAAGCTATAAATAAACATTTGAATCTAATCTAATACGGTTGAATTATGTCAGTTTCTAAAAACAACCTCGGACAAGGAAGTAAATGCTAACAACGACATATTTCTAGTCAACGCTCTTCGGGCCGACGTCGGGAAGCGTCGGGACGTCTCCGCCGGTCCACCGACGCACCTCCAAGTGGACCAAGGTCAAGAAGGCGTTCCTCACCTCTCCAGGGCGTCGCGACGACGAAGCGTCGGGACGCCACACGACCTCGGGACCCAGCAGTCCGAACAGAATCTCCACATTCTTCTATGAAACTGGTAAGAGAAAACTCTTTTTTTCATTTTTTTAACTATATGAATGAGTTTTTATAACAAACTTCATTGAAATCGAATGTTTGTTGTGTAATTCTAGATATAAACACAATTACGACAACAGTATGTGCAATTATACAAAAATTTCAACTTTTTTCACCTACTAGTTGATTAAGCCGGGATTTTAAAGAGCAAAGCTACCCTATATGATTCTACTTTTCTCTTTGTTTGTCTGTCTGTCCGTCCGTCCGTCTGCCAGTGCGTGGGTCACATCTAAAGATTAAAACTTAGCGTGACCGACGATTGGCAAGCGGCTACTTTGCTTACATTGCCCTTCAACAACGCTTATTTAATACAGAAGGTTTTTTGACCCTGGTAGTTGGGGGAATTTCCATAACCCGGCACCTCCACCAACAACATAATTTTTTTATGTTAATTTTCAAATGTTGTAGTACAAATAAATGCAAATACTAACAAATTTGTTTTTAAAATAGACGTTTCATAAATAAATAAATACATACACACATAAATAAATAAATATTTAAATGAATAAATAAATAAATAAATAAATAAATAAATAAATAAATAAATAAATAAATATCATGTAGAATACCGGTTATCTTCGCTTCTTATGTTAGGTTCTCCGGCAATGCTTTTTTTAATGTATGCATACGTGAATTCATTTTTCTTTACGAATTTGCCAAGTTTGATCGAGAACGACAGCGCTAAATGTTGCCAACGCCGTCCTGCGAAGCTGTAAATCAGCGATATTGAGCGCGATGATTTAACGTGGCGGGTACATATTAATCCATGGCCGCGTTTCAGCTGCACCTGTGAAAACTTTGAACGAATAATCACGTGACAGTAAATTTCTTGGTGTTTGTAAAATTATAAACACATTTCGAAATCTGTGTCGGACGTGAATATTCCCAACCCTACAAACTAGTACTAGGGTAATACGTTAGATGTAACCAATATCGTGAAACGTGTTGCTTAACATTTTTAATTTCATGATGCCCTTCCAGGTTTACCACATTAGAGACTTCTTATTTAAGAAATCTAGAATAGAATCGAATGATAAAACTGATTATGTAGACAAACGTTTAGGAAAAAATCTATAATACGTTAGTTAAAAAGGCTGACGAAAATGTTATTTGTTCAAAGTCACGGTTATCATGTTCTTGTGTTGATTCGACTAAATCAGTATACTCACTAAACTAATAATATTGTTGATTGATTTATTGGCGATAATAAAAGTTGAAAAAGTAAAATAAAAGGGAAGTCACAGTTAAAGTAAAGTAATTAAATAATATGAAAGATTTGATGATATCGGGATCAAAATAATCTTATAAGTAATATAAGTGAATTGGTAAGTTCTTAACTTATGCTAAAGATAAGCAGTGCACATCAACTACTATGCAGAAGAGGCATGTTTCTTAAACGAAAAACAAAATCAAATACTGTAATTGTGTGCTGATGTAGGTACACACATTTCTCCATCTTTGTGAACAACTTATCGTTAGCTAGAGTTAACCAATCCACATCAATTATTCATAATATTTTGATCCCGCTTTCATCAAACGCTCTCCCATATTGTCACCTACACAGACGGTGATAAAATATATTTTTTGCATAGTAAACCCACTCATCGATCAGTCATGTATTAATCTATCAGCTTCTCCATTATGTATAGCCACTTTTAAACAGACATTTCAAATTAGTTATCCTCCAGTTCTTGTCTTACCGAACGCAAAAATACGTGACAGGCGACGCTAAGGAAACCTTGACGCTTAGCCAAGCGTACTTGTCAACGGTACAGACGTCATACGTGCACTATGCCACGCGCTTCTTGCCTACTTCGGAGGTCGAGATGTCTACAAGAGACGGAACTACATAAAACATTCACCTACACATGGTGTCACATGTACTAGATACATTAACACTATAAAGTATAAACATACACACATTAGCACGGGCAATGGTGTTCTACAACATTTTTGGTTTTTGTGTAATCAAATTTTTTGTTGTTTTTTTTTTTGTTTTTTTTTGTTTTTTTTGGGGGGGGGGGTAATATAAGACGCATTACTATATGTAATTCGGTTTAAATTATTTATCCATTCTATCGGAATTTATTACTTCAACTAACTATTCGATAGATGGAACTGCAATATTAATGAAACTTATGTAAAATGTTTTTCTCGTAATACCATGTCTATTCACGAATTGTTTTACTCCATTATTCGAATCAGCAAAACTCAATTTTAATTTTTTTGCATGATTGGAGAAGGTAATTTTGCCAGATGGGTGAGAGTATTTCGATGCTAGATCTTTCTCCCTTCGATGCAAAAATGTACATTTAACAGAGAACAAGTAAAAACATCCGTCACTTCGCTTGGTTTGGTGGGAGAAGATGCTAACGAGTTGTCCAGTTATACGTCATTTGGATTATGTTTATCGTTGAGCTGCCAGTCTATAGGAAATTCTTTAACACTTGACCTGCTTTTCTCGATCGATCGTATACGGCCACTTCATAGTCATTCATTCGTCTAATATTTAAAATATTACCTCGATAGAAATGGAACAGAAACTTTAACTAGATTGAGCAATATTTAAATTCATAATGACGTGCACTATGTCTTAAACACTTGTTCAAGTGCAACCAAGAATTACCGTATGTTTCTTTTAAAAAGTATATATATGTATATTCAAGAGGTGAGTGACAATAACTAATAATTCGTTTATTATATATTGTTATATAATGGTTTATATTATACAATAATTGTTTTACAGACAGACTATTTGTAATTGAGACGATAAAATGTTTATAATTAATTTTTGTTGTTACCGGCTGATACAGTGGTACTGTGGTAAGTAAATCAACTCGCAGATGTGTCTACGTATGTACCATTCAAGTTTTAGGAATAATAGTTTATTGTCAACATTTTCTTGGGCCAGATGTAATATGTCACCCACGGGTGGATTTAATTGTTCCCAACGAGTTGGGTCGGTGTTTCTCTTACTGATAATACCGACCTCTAATTGGTCATTGTTTGTGCGTCGTTAGCGTCGGACCAACAGTGTTGACTTGGTCCGCATTTTCGTTTAAGTATCCCATTGAAAATCGTTTTTTTGACAGAGTGGGTAGGGGTATTTAATGTCAATTATTTTGTTAAATATTGATTGAACAAATACGTTGAAGCACATATCATTATACTACGTAATATTAGTTATGAACTCAATATTTCGTCAGACCACGGGGAGTTATATTTTTCAACATATGGGCGTGTACACAAAACGTTGGTTGCATGCATCTGTTGTGTTTTCGGTTAGGGAAATACACTAATTAAAACCTATAGCTGAGAATGATAGTGCTAACATCTTGCACAAGATGTGTGCACTTCGATATGTTTTTTTATTACACAATAAAGTAACGGCTTCAGATGTTTGGAGCCCAGTCATATTTGCGTTTTACAATATTATTCTATGAATAGACCATCAAATTCTAGGAACTACTGCCGGTGTATATGCCAAAAACTTGGTATATTAATGAGTATAAAGTGATATTTCCCAATCTTATTCGAGGAAGGCGAGATCTAATAAATGCGCTCACACAACGTGTGTTCAAATGTGCACCTTGAAAACATAGATATTAACTACAGCAGCTTTACAATAAAGTTTTGGTTGCAACATGACAACATTTTGAGAAACTTCAACTTCAAGGTACGCGTAATATTACATTTTTGTAGACTTGATTACATTAGGCTAAATAAAAAATAGCTAACTTCCAACCCCAACTGGGGATTACACCCAAGTTTCGCTTTTCCAGGACTGGGGTTTTAATGTAACAGCAACACTCCATGGACCATAAGTTATTAAACTACCGACCTCAGTTAGATTGTATTATTAAATTTATGGATTCAAAATAATTCTGTAAAATATAAGAATCAAAATACATCGACAAGAACATTTGGGGACTTAAAAACTTTTTTATCTGACACATTTGCAGACCCCGACGAGCTGAGCAGCGGAGAACTCGGCGAGGTGTTGGGTGAGGACGATGACGCCCACCACCGGGAGTCGACCTCAGAACCCACCAGCCTCCAAGCCGAGATTCAGCGCAACTACGAGGAACTCCAAACAAAACTCAGTCAGGAGTTCCACAAGAAACTTCACGAGTGGGAGCGGATGAAGGCGTCCTCATCGACGACCTCGCCCGGCACTTGTCGAGCGTCCACTAGCGCCGCCACCGGGGGCGACGACAACTACCACCACGACAAGAGTTTCAGGAGGAAGATGGAGGAGTGGGATAAGATCAAGCAGAAGGAAGGAACAAGCAACGGGAAGCGAGAGTCCATGGCTTTACAACCCCTCGACGAGGACCAACTCTCCCCGCACTTCAGGAAGAAACTCCACGAGTGGCAGAGGATCAAGAAGACGAATCTACCGCGGGAAGACAACTCGCAGTCCAGGAAGAAGATTGTTGAGTGGCAGCTCTGGCGTACAGGAAGTGGGAAAGCACGTCAGCGAAGACCAAGACGACTTCCATAGGAAGTTGCAGGAATGGGAGAGGATTAAGTCGGCGTCCCCTTGTGATTCTCCGACGAGCAAGGACGCCGGGGTGGAGTGTGACAGGAACAGTACGGGAGCGAAGACGCCAAGCCCGGGCGTCGTGAGGAAGGACTCGACGGGTGAGAAGAAGAAGGCACTCGGGGGTGGCGGGGGTGGCGGTGGTGGTGCTGGTGGTAGTGGTGGTGGTACTGGTGGTGGTACTGGTGTTGGCGGTAGTGGCGGCGGCGGGGGAGCGGGCGCAGGGGGGAAGAGCGGTCACAAGGGGAAGAGCCAGAAAGAAAAGGAACTGCACTGGTTAGAGAAGGAGCTGCAGAAGATTGAGAGAGAGAAGCAGAGACTGGAGAGAGAAAGAGAGAAATATCTCGATAGGGAACAAAGGTAAGTAGGCACTTGGGTTATTAGTAATCAATCTACAAATTGTTTAGCAGTGATGGCTTAACTGAAAAAATTGCATTACTCTAATAATGGTTTCATGGCAGAAAAATCGAAAACAAGGCTAAGATATATGTCTGTTGCTGTTTTCATTAGGAATCTGGTTGAATCACTCCATTGATCTAATAGATGAAATTCTTATCATATCAACATTATAGATTAGTTGAAATCATTAATGTATTCCACAGGAATATAACTAGAAACAAACACAATGACAACGTTTACATTTTAAAAAATGACTTTGACGCGAGATATTCTTTTCATTTTGTGCACACTAGCCAACTTCGTTTCAACCCCCTAATGCAGATTATATATTGATCTATGCAGATTGGAGAAGATGCGTCGCGCGGTCGGTTCGGGCGCCGGCAAACAGGAAGTCCTGGTCCAGACCTCGACGGGCTTCTTCCGGTTCCAAGGCATCTCGGAGAAGTTCACCCGACGCCTCTACGAGTGGGAGAAGGCGAGAGGCATTGCGCCCGAGGCCTCCACCTTCGCCCTGCTCGACCCGGGATATCGCCCGTCTGGGGAGGAGAGACCCGGTACAGGATACGGTTTTACAACATCCTAGGAATACAATCCGGGTCTATGCATACTGATACATTAGATTGTGAAGGGGGTGACCATAAACCATCATTGAACTAAGTGGTGAAACAAACAATAGTAGGCCAAAAGTAAATTGGATAACTCATCTCGAGTCACATAAAAATAAAATTATAAATAAAATGAAGATTAAACGAATAATATTATAAAAATGAGTCTGTGACGAGAATGAGCAATAGATTCTAAGCCATTCCTTTTGTGGATTCTAATAACCCATGTCCCTCGGAAAGCTTGAAGCCCACGTCCAAATTGAATTAGCCATCGAGTACGGCAATACATTAACTAGGGAAACGCCAAAGTCGTTGTTAAACGAGTGAGTGAGCCATGTGTATAGTACCCGGTATCATTCCCACACTGAACTAGATCCAGCCTTGGGTATATATGGGAGGAAATGGGATGTTCCCGGGTACTCAACACTTGGCTCATTTACTCGTTTAAACGTATTAGCGTGAAACATAAACAAATTTTCAAGATTTAACAAAATCACCTCATTTTTATTTGCCATATAACACCCTTCAAAAATAATATGTGGGTGTAAAAATATAAAAAAAGTTCTAACCAACGGACATCGAACCCCAACCCTTCGTGCGGTAGGCCACTATAGGGGTTTAATATCAATGGGCTAAATGCTTACCACTGTGCCATGTCAGCCACGCAAACTTCGTCTCGCTAGCTGCTACTAAACAAATGCTATCGATATTTTTTAAAAAAAATCACGTTTTTATTTATTGTAGGCTTAAATCGCAATGGATCTAGCTGATTTTGTCTTAACAAAATCAGCTAGATCCTGAACTGTTAAGTTCTCAGTAAACTCGTACTGGATGTCTGTTTAAAATTTCGGCGCAATCTGTTCAGCGGTTCGGCTGATTTTCGACAGACAGACAGACAGAATCACAGAATAAGGGCTGTTTGAGTTGAATGGAGACACTCAGTCGCTCCGCTCCCTCGTTTTATAACATAATACCTATGTACGTAAAATTATATTTGATTAAACTATAAGAAGATTAGATTAGATTTTATTTTAATTATATATTTTTATAGAAATGTCAAATATTAATGTTGACGCAGGGGGCGGCGACGCCGCTGACAACGTGATGCTGATGAGGTCGAAGTCAGCTGGTAGTGTGACCAAGCTGAGTAGTCCCGGGCCAATCAGGAGCGACCATCAGCCACCAACCATCCAGCCTCAGCCTGAACGACGTGGATGCGCTGGAGCAGGCAGAACAGGACTTGGCAGGTGACTTAGACCCCGGGAATATTACTAGCGTTTGACATGGGCTAGAACATGGGTTGAAACTTAACCTACGTCCGTTTAACGACGAATTTCACCCGCGTAAACCACCAACCCGCGTAACGCTATATGTAAACGGGGTCTGAAGACTTTCAAAGGAAGCTACATTAATTGTGCATACACCGACAGTGTTGGCTCGAACGCTAAGCGCAAAAGGTTGCGGTCGGGTTCGAATCCCGTCGAGACCGGCAATCTTGACTAAAGGTTTTTTTGCTGAAGTTTTCCTCAGTAGTTAATGCAAATGCAAGGGATTGATTCATCACAATTGTCTTAACTGCAATATCCATATAGTTAATCTGAAGAGGGGCATAATATTGGACCCTAACATGTTTAATTACCACGGTAAAATATGCATACCAGGTTATTCCAATGGTATTGAGTACGATGTATTTCTCAGTCCGTTGTAATGCGCACTGACAACTCTTGCGTGTACGCCAATTCTGGATGCTAACAGATCGAACCATGCAACTGAAATCATCCCTGGAGCATTTTCCACAAATTTTTTAATGAAAAGGCAAATGCTGACGGTGTGTCTTTTACACCAGACCTTGTAAATGTTATCGCAACTATCCACACCATTTACCTAAATAGTTATACCACAGATAATAGAGTGGTTATACCTACCACTGTCCATACCCTGGCCGAGTTCTCTAAGAAAGATATGTTTGTGTCAACATGTTTGTGAAACCCCTCCCTCTCCCCTAGACTCGCGGGCAACCTCCGACCCCCAGCTGCAAGGCGATGAGGAGGACGACGAACCAGCTGCCGTGATCGTAGACGTCGAGGACGTCGTCGAGGAGACGGCGGCGCCTCTCCTTGCGACGCCGGTTGTCGAGGGGCAGACGCCCGTCTACTGCTACGCCCCCGAGGAGGTCACCAGACTCATAGACTCCAGCGGAAGGTAAGGGTTTCCACGCTTCACGCGTTTAACAATATTTCCAACTTTGAAGTCAGGTAGGGGATTATAGGGTCCCTCCCCCCCCACCCCCGGGTGTATCGAAGCCGGCTATCTATGCCTGTCGCTTCCCCCACATCGTCTTTTATTACGTTATATATTTTTTTATTCATCTGTCATTGTGCTGGAAAGTACTGCAAAAAACTCAATACCATTTGTAACAAAAAGGAGATGGTTACAACGAAACAAGAGAACGTTTTTTTTATTGCATGCTCAACTGACGGACCATTGAAGAGGTTTTAAATTGTTTGATTTGACATTGACAGTCTAAAAACATGCAGCTTAGGCTATATATTAAATTAATCTGCAACAACAAATTTGGATTGTACAGCAAACATTGCTCTAGGGTGTATGCACATAAAATTAGGGTGTAACATAATGCTATGATGGGCTTGGTATGTTTGGATCAACTGATTACAGCGAAAGTGACCGCGACGGTGCTGCCACAGTACGGAGGACGGACTCTCTACGAACTAACGTCAGCGAAAACGAACGGACTGGTGCAGTGTCGGTCCGACGAACGGACTCAGTGCGCACTGAGAGTAGCTTCAAACTGCTCGAGGAGAACATGACTCTGCTGACCAAGCTGAAGATAAAGGGAGACATCTGCAGGTACATCGAAGCCACTCTCACAGAAAATGTATTCCCAACAAGTGACTGCAATTTTTCTGAAACTATCATCTCCTTATCAATGTCATTACTTATTTAAAGCCAGAATCTGAACGTGACGAATCACAACAAATTTTACGACTTGCTCTTAGATCTGGGGGTAGCTTCTATAGAATAATATTATGATAATGTGTTTGACAAAGCCACAAAGTACAACCACTGAACCCAAGCAATAATTTAAAAGACTGTTTTAGACTGGATGGTGAAATATGAAAAGTAGAAGATATAGCTTACTTTTCTAACACACATATTTATGGCACACTTTGCCTGCAGAATTGTGATATCCTTAAATTCCAAAGAAAAATGTTATAACTGATAATTTCCTATTTGCATAGATACCTTACTTACAAATAAATTCAGGCTTACAATTTGGCTTTTGGCTTTTCAAATACAAAAGAAGGAAAATTTCAATGGATCTTCATGGAAATTACATTGCAAAACTAACAGTATATTGAATCACATAACATCGTCGTCTCTTGACAGAAAATTGGAGAACGAGCTAGAAGACTTGGAGGAGAAGATTGACCACGTTGCCAGGACGCACGAGGAGGAGTTGGAGAGGCTGCGTCAAGAAGAGACGGACCTTCAGGAGCTCAGCCCAGGTAGGGTCTAGATAAACACGAATACACGAGGAGGAGTTGGAGAGGCTGCGTCAAGAAGAGACGGACCATCAGACTCAGCCCAGGTAGGTCTAGATAAACGATACAAGGGGGTTGGAGAGCTGCGTCAGGAGCGACCAGGAGTCGCCGATAGGGTCTGATAAACACAAAACACGAGGATTACAGAAGTGCGTCATAGGACGCTCAGGAGTCCAGTGGTTAGATAAACACAAACCAGGAGGGTGGAGGGTCTAAAAGACGCTTCAGGAGCTCGAGGTGGTCTAGATAAACAGAACCAGGGTTAGAGGCTGCGTCAAGAGGACGCCTTCAGAGCTCACCAGGTGGTCTAGATCAGAATACCGAGGAGGAGGAGCTGAGAAGAGACGGACCTTGGAGCTCGCCCAGGTAGGGTCTAGATAACACGATACCGAGGAGGGTTGGAGAGGCTGCGTCAAAAAGACGGACCTTCAGGCTCAGCCCGGTAGGGTCTATAAACACGAATACACGGGAGGAGTTGGGAGCCGCAAAAGGACGGACTCAGGAGCTCAGAGGTGGGTCAGAAACATACACGAGGAGGGTGGAGGCTGCTCAGAGAACGGACTTCAGAGCTCCCAGGAGGTCTAGATAAAGAATACACGAGGAGGAGGGAGAGGCTGCGTCAAGAAGAGACGGACCTTCAGGCTCAGCCAGGTAGGTCTAGATAAAGAATCCAGAGATTGAGAGGCTGCTCAGCAGAGATAAACCTACAGGATGCAGGGTCTAGAAACGACTCGATCAGGAGAGTTGGAACGCCCAAGAAGGAGGCCTTCAGACAGCCAGTAGGAGTAACCAGGAGGAGTTAACGATCAGAGAGACTGAACCCGGGCAGAGCCTCAGGCGCCGTAGGGTCTAGATAAACACGAATACACGGGAGGAGTTGGAGAGGCTGCGCAAGAGAGGAACCTTCAGGAGCTCCAGCCCAGTACGATCAGAGATGAAGCGATCAAGAAGGAGGAGTGAGAGCTGCGTACAGAAACGACCTAGGAGCTCAGCCCAGGTAGGGTCTAGATAAACACGAATACACGAGGAGGAGTTGGAGAGGCTGCGTCAAGAAGAGACGGACCTTCAGGAGCTCAGCCCAGGTAGGGTCTAGATAAACACGAATACACGAGGAGGAGAGGACGAGGCTGCGCTACAGAAGAGACGGACCTTCAGGAGCTCAGCCCAGGTAGGGTCTAGATAAACACGAATACACGAGGAGGAGTTGGAGAGGCTGCGTCAAGAAGAGACGGACCTTCAGGAGCTCAGCCCAGGTAGGGTCTAGATAAACACGAAAACAAAACTTCGTATTTAGAGTCAATTACTCAGTCACAAAGCTGTTTTTCAGTGGGGGACATTAAATTTAAAGCACACCAAGCCAACCCTGTTGACACACCATCGACGAGTGAACAATGACCAACTATAGAGACCGCGGTATATTATTATACTAGGAAACGCTCAGTTGGACGCGTTAATAAGCGAGCACGTGCTATAGCTAGACCCACATTGCACATTTAAAAAAAATAAAAAATTTGGACGTTAGCTGTCCACGGGGCCATGTTTCCAGTATTATTTATTAAGTTATTGCCAAGATATTTGGGTAAATCCGTGTGTAAACCTTTACTTTGTGAATATAATCCACCGCCATCTAGAGGACCTTGACATCATTTCCTTGGGAAAACTATTTTAACTCCTTGGTAACAAATAATACACTGCTTCCTCGATAGTATTTTGATTACTTCTAGGTATAGTCTAGTCTAGGTATAGTCGCCAGAAACCTCGTGCGACTTTTCGTTGCCATGGTAACGTTACTTTTGTTAAAATGTAATTTCCATCTATACTACTTATCGGATCAAAATAAAATTAACATATTCGTGACCGGACGGACATTCTAAATGATTTGGCCACCTCAGATTTTGTCGCCGTTTAGTTTTAAAAAAAAAACTTTCGATTAACTTTATGTAACTTTGTAACTTTTTGAATGATTTTGCCACAAAACTAATGGCATTCAATCCAGAACGAAGCTTGCGGATGGTCCAAATTTCAACTCGATCCGAACCTCCGTTCGAACGTTATGGTGAGATACAAAAAAAAAAAAAAAAACAGTGACTATTTTTTCCGGCATAGTCAAATGGAAACGCTCTTTGCGGCAAACAAGCTGGACATAAAACATATTAAGCGTTATCAACATTTAAATACGTTCGTGACCTACAATTCGGTATGAAAATAAAGCAGATATTTTTATGAACCTGTTGTTATCACATGACCCGTATCACCTACTATAGTTATGTTATTGAGTTAGAAAATTACCACGACAACCATAATAACTGCTTTATTCATTGTATTTCAAAATAGCCACCACTATGTACAAGATTATATGTACACGATGTGATGTGTTGACAATGAATGCTGGTATTATACCAGCTATCAAATAAGTGATTTAAAGCTATTTTGCAAAAGTTAGTGCTGCAAAATCTGTGTTTGTGTCGTACAGAGGTTGAAGAAGATCGACTTCAAATGAGGACTAACTGGAGCCAAGGGGACCCAACTTCAGGGGACCAGGGGGCACTCGTGGAGCAGCTGAGGGCGAAGATTACTGAACTTGAACGGCGCCAGGCAAATCTTCGGCGAGAGGGAGTCACATTGCAGGTAATTTCCTAGCTCTGACAACGCTACTAAACTTATTGGATGAGCGTAGTGAGCGAAGCGAGTGAAGCGAAGACTTCAATTTCACTGACCCCCCAAAAAATTTAGCTCGGTGTTTTTTTTTTTGTTTTTTTTGTTTTTTTGTTTTTTTTTGTTTGTATTTTTGTCTGTTTGTTCGCTCTCTACCGGGAAAACGGCATATGCAATCTGATGAAATTGACAGGACCTTCGAAATCTCTGAACTTAGACTTGCTACGTTTTTGGGTACAATCGAAGAAATATTCTCATGAATATCGTACTTTTACGATTTTTTCGATTTTTAGTGCGATATTTTCGTCACATTTTGGCCGATTCTGACCAAACGGGTGGGGCTACAACGTTCATATTTCACATGGACATTAAGGTAATGGTGTGTATTGCTTTCTGAAAGAAAAAATTGAAAAAGTTAGCCAGAATATATAGAAATAAGCTTTTAATATAAGTTTTTTGATTTTTGTGCGATTTTTTCGTGCCATTTGGGCCAATTCTGACCAAACGGGTGGGGCTTTAACGTTCATATTATACACGGACATTAAGGTTATGGTGATGTAGTACCTTTTGAAAGAAAAAGTTGGAAAAGTTAGCCAGAATCCATAGAAATAAAGCTTTTAATATAAGTTTTTTACGGTAAATAATACCAATTGACAAGAAACAAAAGAAACTTGACAACATTCACCTACAATGCGTAGGCAGCAAAACAAAGCACTTGCAAAAGTAAAGATATCCAAAGCAAACTTAAAACTTTAAAAAGCTCATCCATCAACGCGGCGGGACTTTAGCGTTTTCCTAGTACCCTAGCTAGCTGAATACAGAATTCTGGTTGTATTCTAGCTATGCATAGCTAACGATAACAAATAGATAACGTTTTGAGACAAACCAACTCGTACGAATATAATAATAATCCAAGCCGTCTAAGATCAAATTTGTTTTACTAAAATGTTTTAGAGCACATTGGAAAGGTATTCACATTATTTTTAATTTGAAAAAAGATTAAAAAATAAAAAAAAGTTATGGAGTGAATTATGTTTCACATTGTAAGAAAGATCATTTGTGATAGATTAGCAAATAAACACAGGGCCGTTTACATTTCGTCTTGGAATGTAGATAAGCCGGTCAAACATACGCCAATAATCAAAGGTGTGTCAATTCTTCAACAAAACTAGGTCAAAAACACAATTGCATTGTATGTGACAGTAGTTTATTGCTGATTCTAGTTCTTAGGGCGCGAACCTCTTGTCCTCGAAGCAATGACGTCAACAACAGCTGATCTATTCCAGACTACAGATATTTACAAGTTGTTTTAAATTTAATTGGGGCCTCGAAGTTCGAACTATTTTCGTCGCCTTTGGTTTATTATTCTGTCAGGAGAAATGACTTGAGTAGTGTTTGCTTGTTCGGTTCGGATCGACACTCAAACACATCAGATGTTGTAAAAACTGCGCAGCCACCGGGAACGCTGTCAGATAATGCGGAAATTTAACTTTACGCCCGGTCGTATAAATGACGCAGATAATGTCAGCGCACAGGAATAATCCTATGTTTTCTTTCATGTAGTTTCAAGGGAAGTGTCCACAAGATGTAAATACTAAATACACGTGCATGCTTATGTGTGGGGGGGTCTATATTGCAACTGTATTGTAACGAAAATAGATTGCAGTTAAAATAATGGCTGCTTGAATGTTATTACTAAGAAACATCTGTTTGAATATATATTTGGCAGTGTAAGGCACTGCAGTGTATCACTAGCCTTGTCTGTACCACTAATTACCAACAGCTATGAATATTTAATAGCCTCCCATGCTATACCTGTTCAGTTAGTTTAGGTATAGAAAATATGCAGGCATGCACACACAAGATGTGAAACTATTACACAACAATCGTAGAATATTTCAATTAACTGAAACACTGGTTCATTTAAAACAAAACCACGTCTTTAATTGGATGAGCGAAGCGAAGACTTCAATTTCACTGACCCCCAAAAAATTTAGCTCGGGTGTTTTTTTTTTTTTTTTTTTTTCTGTCTGTTTGTTAACTCTCTACCAGGCAAACGGCATATCCGATCTTGATGAAAATTTGACAGGACCTTCGAAATCTCTGAACTTAGAGGTGTATTGTTTTTGGGTACAAACGAAGAAATATTTCTCATGAATATTGTACTTTTACGATTTTTTTTCGATTTTTAGTGCGATATTTTCGTGACATTTGGGCCAATTCTGACCAAACGGGTGGGGCTACAACGTTCATATTATACATGGACATTAAGGTTATGGTGATGTAGTACCTTTTGAAAGAAAAAGTTAAAAATTTTGCCAGAATCCATAGAAATAAAGCTTTAAATATAAGTTTTTTGATTTTTTGTGCGATATTTTCGTGCCATTTGAGCCAATTCTGACCAAACGGGTGGGGCTACAACGTTCATATTATACATGGACATTAAGGTTATGGTGATGTAGTACCTTTTGAAAGAAAAAGTTGAAAAAGTTAGCCAGAATCCATAGAAATAAAGCTTTCAATATAAGTTGTTTACGGTAAATAATACCAATTGACAGGTAACAAAAGAAACTTGACAACAATCACCTACAATGCGTAGGCAGCAAAACAAAGCACTTGCAAAAGTAAAGATATCCCATGCAAACTAAAAATTTTAAAAAGCTCATCCATCAACGCGGCGGGACTTTAGCGTTTTCCAAGTAATAATTTCACCATACGCATATTATATCAACTAATTGTAAATAATCACATTTTGTAAGGTCCGTCCACACCATAAACAAAAGTATCTAGGAAAATAACATGAATACGTTTTCATGTGCTACAATATGTAGTTGCAATTTTGCAGACAAAATGTGATTGCAAAATGACAGAAATGTTGTTGCATTGAATACAAATTATTGTAAACTGGAAAACCATTTCCGAGACGAGTGGAGCTACACGATTACGTTAGAGTCGTTTTTCGGTCAAGACAATTTCTACACACGTTTACAAATTACAAGTGT
Organism: Sweltsa coloradensis; assembly: GCA_024449915.1. Lineage (NCBI taxonomy): Eukaryota > Metazoa > Arthropoda > Insecta > Plecoptera > Chloroperlidae > Sweltsa > Sweltsa coloradensis. The sequence continues at coordinate 446,476 of JAMZAV010000103.1, forward strand.
GTTTTTCATGCAATAATATTTTCACGTACAATATGTGTGCGAAACAATTAGCTAATAAAAAACAAGAAGAAGCTAAAACGACGGATAGGAAGGAATTCGAAGATTGTGGTTTAATGTAAACCTAATTCAAAATCTCTTTCAAATATTATTCTGTTTGCTTTTTGTTAAACAAGACGTGTGAGACAAATGGTTTTTCAAATATTTTTCTTCAGTCAAACTCATCCTTCATTAGACGAAAGAAAAAGAAAAACCTTGTAAAAACTTTATCTATGCCTGTCCCGTAGCATTCAGTGACGTCGGGTTCTGCTCTGCAGACGACAACAAAACGCCTTTCAGAAGTTAGATATAGAAGCCAATTATAACTTCCACATTCGGAGCTAAAATAACGAAAATAGTATTGTAGCAGGAAGTTGGCGCTAAGAGTTTATGACAAAAGGGAAGAATGACCGAACGAATAATGCATAAATAATTGGATGAGCGAAGCGAAGACTTCAATTTCACTGACCCCCAAAAAATTTAGGTCGGGTGTTTTTTTTTTTGTTTTTTTGTTTTTTTGTTTGTTTGATTTTCTGTATGTGTTAACTCTCTACCTGGCAAACGGCATATCGATCTTGATGAAAATGGAGGGCTTTGAAATCTCTGAACTTAGAGGTGTAATAGTTTTTGGTACAATCGAAGAAATATTTCTCATGAATATGTATTTTACGATTTTTTCGATTTTAGTCGCATATTTTCGTGACAATTGGGCCAATTCTGTCCAAACGGGTGGGGTAGAACGTTCATATTTACATGAGATTAAGGTAATGGTGTGATTGCTTTCTGAAGAAAAAGTTTGAAAGTTGCCAGAATCATAGAAATTAGCTTTTCAACTAGTTTTTTACGGTTAGTGCGATATTTCGGACATTGGGCCGATTCTGACAAAACGGTGGGGCAACGTTTATATTATACATGGACATTAGGTTATGGTGATGTAGTACCTTTTGAAAGAAAAAGTTGCAAAAAGTTAGCCAGAATCCACAGAAATAAGCTTTTATATAAGTTTTCACGTAAATAATACCAATTGACAAGTACATAGAACTTGACAACAATCACCTACAATGCGTAGGCAGCAAAACAAAGCACTTGCAAAATTAAAGATATCCCACGCAAACTAAAAACTTTAAAAAGCTCATCCATCAACGCGGCGGGACTTTAGCGTTTTCCTAGTTGTAGTAAAATAGGAACGTCCAGGCCAGCCTATTCAGATAAAACAACTAAAGCGAGCTTGGCATCAGGCCTATGACACTGGCGGTTACGAACTAGAGCATAGTATGAGCACAGGAGCATTGAGAATAGAACTCAATGGTACGAGTGTTGAGGAATCAATCAATATACGGGATTGGAAACCCTGGGTGTGTCCAAAGGTCCTATTTCTTCTTTCAAAAAGAGATGTTTCTTGTGAAATCGAGACTAGTTTGACACAAGGATGATGGAAGTATATATTATTACACCCTCATACATCGCAATGGTAAGAAAAGTTAACTATTCTGATTCTGAAGTTGCAAGGGGTCGGGATGCATAATGGTCTAAGAAAGAGGATAGCTTGGCCAGACTACGTAACTGTCGTGTTTCAAAGTTTGAAATGCATCGGTCATATTTTCTTTCAGGACTCCTTCGCAGAGCACTCCGAACAGCAAGCCGCTCTGGCGCAGAACTTGGTGGGAAAGATGAAACAACTTCAGGAGGTGAATTCCAACATGGCGTCCTGCGACTTGGATGAACCGTGCGCCGATAGTTCCCTGACCAACCGCCAGGAAGACGCCATGGCAGCGGTCCAGAACCTATCCACGCAGTTACTCACCTTGGTAGTTACACTAAATATAACTATTTCCAGCTTATTTTACTTTTAAAACGATTTCTACAAGTCGGTATTTTATTAGAATTCATTGATTTAAAATCGAAACGAAAATTATACTAATTTTCTAAAAAAATTAATTAATTTGTAATTTTCGTATCGATTTTTGTTGTACGCGTCTAAGCGAAATCTTCCCTATAATAAAGACTATTAATCTGTCTATAACGCGAGATTATGCAATTGCAATTTGTTTGTTATGTCAGGCGGAGAAGCTTGAGGAGGCCCTAGGCGAGCGGAACCGCGAGATCCACAGTCTTCGCTCGGAGCTGGAGGAGCGAGACAGGGGAGCTAGGGGAGTCAGCGAGGGGGGCAGGGTGTCGCTGTCCATGGGCTCTCTCGCAGTAAGCCATTTGATTGCAAACATAATAATATACATGCAAATACTGTATTGTAACATATAATAATATATATTTTTAAATGTTGGGTAGTCGTGGTCATAGCAACAGTGTAAACTTATTTCGCTCGTTCCTTATTCGCAGGCTTCCGATGTGGTGGTCAACACCGGTCGCTCCGGTCCATACATTCCACGTCAGAGCTCAGTAGAGCTCACTCAACTCCCGTCCCTATTGACGCACAAAGTCCTGGAGCTAAAGGAAGGATTGAACTACTTGTGCGCCACGGCAGACCCCGGCCCCGACCCGGAGACGCGAGTCGCCACCGCCACCTTCGTTCTCAAGGCCAAGCCCAAGAGGGTCAAAGTCAAGACAAGCGAGGTGACGCCACAGGAGGACGGTGGAAGTTCGCCGGTTACCTCGGTGACCATCACGCCGGGGTTCTGGAAGAGACGGGGAACAGAAGAGGACGCGAGAAGATCCTCGCTGGACGACAAGTACGGGAAGACATTGGCGACGTCGTCGCACGAGAGTTTCTGCTCAGCCAGGTCGTCGTCGGAAACCTCTTCGGCCTTCGAAGACGATGTGAAAGGTGGAACCACTCTACAACTGGGCTGCAAAGACGTCGACAAAAACGGTGCGACGAGTGAGGGCACAAAGTCGGGGGCTAAAGTTATGCGAGACGGGGCATCGAAGAAAACCGTGGTTACGACAACAGATGTTTGCCCAAAAGATGGAGTGGAAAATGGAAACAGTAGGCTTGAAAGTGGAGGAACCGCAGATGGGCGACAAAAGCGTCCTTTTAAAATAAGACGCGCCTCGGATACTTACGACGCGTACAAGCGTAATGAAAACAGGAATGGTGTACTACAAAGTAAGGTTCGTCGAGATCCAAGTAGCGAAACAAACTCGGTTTGCTCTGAATCACGAGAAAATGAAAATGAGGTGGGTAATAGTTTTACATTTAAACTCTCAAAGGAATCGGTAGAGAGAAATGAAACCGAGGAGACGAGGAGCAATTCAATTGTGCGCACGGCTTCCCAAGTACTCAGACGAAACAACGTCGTGCCGTCAACCCCAGTCAACGTGTTCGTTCAAACGACGCGGAAGATATTCGCCCCCGTGCGTCGCGACAGCAAGGGGAAGGCGTCGTCTGTCATCAGCTACGTCGTCGAGGAGCCCGAGCCGCAAGAGAACACGCAGCGCGCTCCGCCGGCAGAGGCGAGTACTGCCAGGCCGGCCAGCCTGGTGCCGACGCCTCAGTGGATGATGATGAGAGGTCGGTCACAGTCGGCATCGCCGGCGCTACCAAGACGGAAAGTTCTCGGGGAAAACTCACCAGAATATAACCAACCCCGAGTTCAAAAGACAAGCCCGGAAAAGTTTCGCAAAGAAGAAACGACAACAAGCGAGGAAAGTTCCTCGTCGACTTCAAAGGAGACTGTTCAAGATGGAGAAGCCAAAGTGCAGGCCACAGAACCTCATGCACAAGTCCTTCCAAGAGCAAGAGCCATGTCCATCGATGATCAGAAGGAACCGTCAGTTGACCGAGACAAGAAAGAGGTAGTTATCAATGCGTCCCGGCCTACCACCCCTATGGGGTTTCCTCCACTTCCACCGTCGCCGAGCCCCAGTAGACGAGACTTGTTCAAACACGTTGCCAAAGACACTGCTCCGAGCATTCGCATGATGATAGCTAAATACAATCAAAAGCTTACGGAACAAGATGGCGCGAAGTCTCCGGAAATTGGACGAAGCGGATCTGGGTCTCCGGTGGCGTGGCGTTCTCCCGTAGCGGAGCGGAGAGTTCGAACGCAGATGGCGAAGTACCAGGAAGAAGTCCAGAGAGTCTTGATGCAAGGCAGCAGGAGGATCGGGAGGATGGGAGGAGGGGAAGTGCAGAAGTCAGCGAGTGCCGGGGTCATCAGGTCGCCCGATGCGACGACGAACCAGCCACGAACCAGCACGTCTCAGGGTGATTGCAGTGTTGCCGATAACACACCGCGAGTGCAACGCCGGGGGATTTTGAAGTCTTCTAGTGCCGGTTCTATAAAACCCGCCACAGCAGTACCTTTTGCCGCCACACCCCAAGAAGAACCAATCGCGATCAAACAAATAATTCCAGAAAACGAATCGATACCAGATATAATACCGAGTGCAGAATGTTACAAACCAGAAAACAAATATGCTTTTCATAAACCAGTCGGAGCCGTGTCTCCGATTCTCTCCCGATCTCAGACCCCGAATGTGACTACTCCTCTGTCCGAGGTGGGTAGTCCTCCCCTGTCGCGCCTCCGTGCCCTGAGACTACAACGAGCCAAGGAAGAGTTCTTAACCCGGGGTCCCGGAGGAAGAAGCTGGATGAGTGACGGGGGGACTCCCCTAGTCTCGACCCCGACCCCGTCGACCTCCACATCCCCCGAGCCCGTCTGGATCAGGGACATAGAACGGTTCCGAGGGGATGACTCTGGCAACCGTCTCAGTCAAATCAGCGTGGGTAGCGAATCCAGCTACGACGGTTCGATGGTTCTTCCGAGCACCCACGCTTGCGCCCCAGAAGAAGTGACAGAAGAAGACGGACTATTAGTGAAAAGTGCGAGCGCGGGAATGATCAACGTTGATCGTAACACTTACAAAAAGTTTTCTCTTGAACGGGTAAATGAAAGTGCAGCGCTAAAGAAAGACAAGACTAAAGACCAAACGAAATTTGGTATTTCCTCACTCACATCCAAATTTCGTAAAGTTAAAATGAGGAAAAGTAAAGAAAAGGGTGAAAACAGTAAAATGAATACAGTTTCGTTACTGTGTAGACAGAGTTTACTCGTCGACATTAACCGCAAGGAGAGCAACAAGAATGGAGAGGGTCCCTCGAGTAGCATGAGTTGCCCGTCGTCGCCCGTGTTGCAGAGAGGGCCCGCGGAGGGTAGAGAAGACGAGGACGCGGGCCAAGGGACCTCGAGCTGGATACGAAACCCAGCGAAACTAATATTCCGACCTAAATGATTCGACAGAAGTAACGAAACCATAAACCTTACCGGATGTTAGTGAGATTGCATACTCGAGCCGCCTCATACGAAGTTACGCCTCTACGCCAGCTTGATAGACGGCTTTGTTCGTGAACAATTAATCGTTATAGCATTTTCTACGAACTATATAACAAGGGGTAAGGGGATGTTGGATTTTTTATCGTCAATATATAAATAACGTACGTTGTACAGATTGTAAACTTCTTCGATATGTACATGTGCATTGTTTAATTCTGCAAAGAATATTCGTTTTGAAAACATTCGCCAATCACTGAGTAGAATAAGAGACAGACAGGCTAATATTGTGACTTGTCTTGTATGTAAAACGCATTTATCAGTTATTAGAAAATATTCACAATACCAATAAAAAAACATTAATAACTTTGTAATGTTAGTTGAATAAAACTAGTAAAGAAAGGATTTCCCATGTCATTCGGCTATAACCAAGCATGGAAGCCGTGAAGTGAGATGTTTGCTGTCTAGACCCGCTTATTAGGCCGCCTCTACGATGACGCTAATAGCTCCCTCTCTGACAGGTGGGGGTGGCAACCACCCCTTTGATCAACACCGACAACAACAACTACGCCAGATTCAAATCGCCAATTACGATCGTAATCGTTCATCTTAACATTTGATCTTCACTCGTAGAAGGAGAAGGTATTTTCCATCGAAGTGCCCGTGTTTTCAATGTGAGCTAGGTAGGTTTAACTCCAACGCGTTACTTATGACCTTTTCGTAGTGAATTAGACCTTGAGTCCGTGTGTTTGCACGCCCACTGATGCGAACAGAACACACGGAATTCAATAAGAGTGAGCTCAAGGGCTAGACGATAATATTATTTGAGATGGGAATGTTCAAACACGCATTTTCAATAGCGCGTATTCTCCTTTTTCATTCGCGCACGATTTCAACCAAGGACGACTTTGTTGGAACCTAAACTCAATTTCAGATTTAATTTCCACCTAATTGAACCATAATGTTTTACACTTGAAAATATATACTTTCATAATAGGTAACCCATTTTTTCGTGTACACTATACCAAAATGTGAAACTCGGTTAACTAGACACTACGTACATATACATATTTATTAGGATAACTGATAACGCTGTTATCACGTTCCCATTTCAAAATTATATTCACCTTTAATGTATACATTCTAATCGAAGTTGCAAATTTGCAGCAGAGAGGCAACCAGATTAACTTATTGCAGGTATAATAATAACGCGTCGCTTTGTAAATAAAAAGAGACACAAACTACGATTACATTTCCACCACACAACATAGTTTAAACTTTAAAGTCGTCGATTTTAGTTACTCATTGTCGACGTTTTTGCACCGCTCTGGGTGTCCTCAAGACGACTGAGTTATAATGACTGAATAATAATAATTTAAAGCATGACTATAGAACTCTTATTAGATCAAATAATTTATGTTTATATCAATAATTCGTCCCAGAAAACAATCTATCCTCAGAAGGATTATTATATAGTGCAAGCATAAAGTTATAATATTTTTTATTTTAAAATGGGAAATCAGTACAAAAAGTAGTTGCAAAATAAGTTCGAAGACATTTGCTGTATAATTAGGTGCCTATAAATCAATCAATCTACCGATATAATAGAATATATAATAATGATATATATGTTAAACTGGGCTTATAGTAGGGGATATGACGCTGTTATGTTAGTACTTAGACAGAAATTAAAAAAGTATAGTCAGTGGTAAGAGATAGCCGGTAAGCTAAGGTCCGGGTCAAACACCCGGTGTAGCACTTTGAATTGTCTAAAGTACTAACATATATAAATATAGAGAGAGAGAGAGAGAGAGAGAGAAGAGAGAAGAGAGAGAGAGAGAGAGAGAGAGGAGAGAGAGAGAGAATGAGTGAAACGGTTAGTACCGTATGGTGTCTGAGTGATTGTTCTAGTATGAAGAAATATAATTTGATTAGTTTGCTGTACCAGAATGATAGTTTCTGAAAAATCTCAATTAAAACATTGGTTTGGATGATTAATAGAAAAATGATGATTTAATGGAATAGGGCAGGGAAAGGATAATGTAGGGAGGGAGACGAGACGAGAAAACAATTGTGAACGGTTATACCGTTATTGTGTCTGCTAGTGATTGTTTCTATTACTTGCTAAGAATATATATTTTGAATAGTTTGCTTTGCTACCAGTAATGTAGTTTCTGAAAATCTTCAATTTATAACATTGGTTTTTGACTATTAATAAAAATGTATTGATTTTTATCTGCCCATGGGCAGGAAGGATAATGTAGGGCACTTGTGGCTCTCCGTATCCTGATTCAAGTTAGCACAGTTAAAAAGTAATCAAAACAACAAACAACAAACAACAAAAACACTCATCAAAACATATCAAGAAAACATGACATTTGTTGAGTTAGACGACGGGGAGGGTAACAGGGGATGGGTTGTTTTAGATACTCTAAAGGACACATAACAAATGGCCCAGTGCAAGTCGCACACTCTCATTTAATGTAATTTTTTATCCACGCGGATTTCGGGGATATAAATGGATAATTATTGTTGTGAATTCAGTGAATTAGGCATAATTTAATACGATTACCTTTATAAAAATGAGGGTATCATTCCATGTTAGTATTATAACAAAAATTACAAAACAATATACATTCATAAAAAAACAGGTCGTTCGACCTGAGCTTGGCCCAACTCAAATGCGGGCACTCAGGTGTTGATGATTTCTGAGGTTAGTATCATTGCCAAATTTGGCTTTGTTAGTGAAGTACTGTTCTATTAGAATCCAAACTTGGTTGCAAAAAATGAACCATAAAGATCCATTGCGAGACATAAGTCCAAAACGTGAAAAAAATATTTTTTAACTTATATTTATATACTAGGAAAACGCTTAAGTCCCGCCGCGTTGATGGATGAGCTTTTTTGTAAGTTTGTAGTTTGCGTAGGACTACTTTTCCTTTGCAAGTGCTTTTTGAATGCATTGTAGGTGATTGTTGTCAAGTTTCTATTGTAACTTGTTAATTGTTATTATAAACCTAAAAAAACTCTTATCAAAACCTTTATTCTATGGATTCTGGCTAACTTTTTCAACTTTTTCTTTCAGAAAGCAATACATCACCATTACCTTAATGTCCATGTAAAATATGAACGTTGTAGCCCCACCCGTTTCCGTTTGGTCAGAATCGGCCCAAATGTCACCAAAATATCGCACTAAAAATCGGAAAAAAAATCGTAAAAGTATGATATTCATGAGAAATATTTCTTCGATTGTACCCAAAAACGTGACAGGTCTAAGTTCAGAGATTTCGAAGGTCCCTCCAATTTTCATCAAGATCGCATATGCCGTTTGCCCGGTAGAGAGCGAACAAACAGACAAAAATACAAACAAACAAAAAACAAACAAACAACAAACAAAAAACATTGGAGCTAAATTTTTTGAGGGTTCAGTGAAATTGAAGTCTTCGCTTCGCTCATCCAAAAAGTCTCAATACAACTATAACAAACAGAGATAGGGTATAGTTTATTCTGTTTAGGAAAGAAATTGTGAAGGGTGGGTTGGAAGGAGGGGCTGCAGGCCGATCACATTAATTTTTATGCATAAATGTATTCCTAGATTAATAGCCCCTAATCTGCTTAGTACTGAACAATAAACATATAATATAAACTCAGAAAGAATAATTTGAACCGGTTCTGCTACTTGATCCTACTCCAAGTTGAAATGTCGATAAAAGCGCTATCTTTATTTAGCCGACGGGGTCCTCGTAGTTTCCACGGCCACCGGCAGGTCGCTCTGTGCTCGTCATTTCAATTAAGATGCTAGAAGTGGATTTCGTATTTACAATACCATCGAATTGAAACTTATTACGCACAGCAAAGGTTTCACTGTAATGTAAAATGATTTCCCTAAACTATTATAAAAAGAATACAAGTATTATGTACTTTGCAAAGATAATGTTTAATGTAAACAAAAATAATGGTGTAATGTTGGTTATGTTACGCCATAGTTGGTGTTGTAGGATACTATTCCAATGTCTTTGGTTGTAGGCCTACTCTCTGGAGTTTAACAAAAGCTTTTTTTTTAAAAAAAATAATACATAAACTACTAAAAATACAAAAAACCTTATAAGCTTTCATTTTGGGGTCAAAACTCCAAATAGTAGTGTGTTCTCTACCTTGTACCTAATGATAATATCATACAATACACTGAATTTTCTGTACTAGAAAATATAATGAAGAGTAACAAGTTGCAACTATCTAATAATTATTTGAGACAAGAAATAACAAATTACGTTTAGTTTGATAATTCCATATTTTGTTTCATGTTCCAATTTAATATTCCAACAATTTAGAATTATTTACATTTCTGGGCTGGTAGTCCACTGGGATAGGCGCCGGCATCGACGCGGCAGATTCGGGTAGAAGCCATAGTCGAGTTGGATTTTGTCATTTCTGGATGTATTAAAATTCGAATTTAATCATTTATTTACTCATATCAATAATATATATATATATATTATTATTTACTCATATCAAATATATATATATATTTATATATATATATATATATATATATATATATATTACAAACAGTGACTTATGCGTTAAACTTTAAAGCAACGAAAAGATTGATGTATTCACGATCAGCCTGGTTTGTTGCACATATTGCATTATAGACACTTTACTCAAATGTACGCAAAGTCCAAATACAGTGACGCCATAACATTTACCAGATGTTTGTATTCGGCCATTTGAAAAATAAATATTCTAGCGAGAGCGTCTTATCGAGGCGATGAGTGGAAATGTTCATACGCGATTATTGTCAAATATATTCGACATAATGAGTACCTATATAAATAAAGAAGCCATATAGTCTACTCATAACTTTAATGATGTTGTGTACTTGTTGATTGCACCAAACCTAAACTTACACTTCCGTTTACTTTGAGATACACAAGAGCTTACCTTATACTGTGTTTATGAAATAAGAATAGAACTTAGTCGTGACTCGTGAGTGAATGGGAAATTTTTACATTGATTAACTGCACCACTGATAAATTCTCACGTCGTCGTCGTCAAAGATCAATATTCGTTATTACAACTTTAATTTATATTTTTAGGTATGTATTACAAATTTATGAAAGTTTAGTATAATTCAATTTATTTTTGTAACTATAATTGTTTATTTGTTGACACATCAGACCTTCCATTCTATGTATGTGTATGTATGTAAGGCTCACGACTTGCTAACTATCGGTTGACTGTACACTATCTTTATAGATATTGGTAACTTTATCTAATTATGTGTCGCAAGTTAATGCATGGATATATAATTACATTGTAACCTTGATTGTCTTGAAAATATGAATTTTCGAGTCGCGTCATCATAATAATCATAATAATCAATGAACTTAAAAATAGTTCATCCTATAAGCTAATTTGGTTCAAATGTTATTGGTAGCCATTCACACTAAATGAGCCATAAATGGTTGGGTTTTGAGAAGACGCTAATAAGCTACAACATTTACTGAGAGGGAGTGGATTGATCGACAATCCAAATGATCATTTTATCAACCGTCACGGAGTAAAATGCCCGCGCTGAATAACACGAACTCTACATAATGATATCCATAAGAATGAGAAAACGACGTGATTTAACATAATTGTGTAATCTTTCCCTCAAAATCATCCCGTTAAAGCTGAATATGACGCTTCCAATTTCCATTACATAGTAATTTTTCTAAATTAACGTTTGAAAATTCTTTGAAAATGTTTTTTTTCGGGTAATTTAAGGGGCCATTGCTGTCTCTGTGGTGGTCGTTTTCGCCTGAGGTGATCGTTACTAATAACTTAAACAACCCCTAACATAAACCAAAACCAACCCCTAAGCTAACGTGGACCTCGGACACGTTATGATTTTAATGACAATAACGGTCCACGCGTCGAAAACAAAATTCACATGAAAGGATTAAAAATGTGTTGGTTTAGCAACTCATTACTCATTTTATACGAGGCCTTTGTTGGGATTAATCCGCCAATAGTGCGACACGAGTGTTCATTGTTTTCAATGTTTTGATTGGCTAATAAGTTTCTATTCAGTTGATAATTTCCATCCTCTGTTGTAACAATGAACGTGTGCCCGTATGAAATCAATGGACAAGCGAGCAGTGTTTGTTCAGAGTTTACATGGGCGATTGTTTGGATAAACTTGTATTGTATCAACTCGACGATGAAACACCCGCTTTCATAAAAGAGTTGCATATAACTTGAATAAAGAATGCCACTCGACAACCACACAATATACTGTAGCCTACATCAAACAGAATAGACAAGCATGCCTACATAGGAGGTGCACAACGAACCAGATGGCTATATTCAATATTCATATTGTTCACAAAAAAAATAATTCTAGAGATATAATACAGCATTTAATAAAAATCATGAAGATCTTGAAAGATAATATGGCAAGTATGTTAGTGGGCTATGATTTTACATAGCAAACCCAATTTGTAATTTGTCAATCATAGTTAAAATCAATATCCGTCGATCCTCAAATATAGTCTACATTTACTACTCACAAAGAAGTGCCATAATGAGCATTGTGGTGACTAGGATATAAATCCACTATTTACACCACAAAATTACCATTAATTTATAACTAATGCATATCAATCATTTACCTGCAATTTATGATTTACAAACTAGCACAAAAAGTACAACAGCGTACTTTAACAATACTTGTGGTTAATAAAGCCTTAGTTTCTCCATATTGATTTTACAAAGCAATCTTTTATATAATGGAATATTATACTGTTTAAAACATCGTAAGTATATATGTTACTATATTGTCAAGAAAGATGTATCGTTATAGATATTAGTTAAATATTCGAGGACGATCTAGCCCTATGTGAAAATAGTTTTCTTAGTTCAATACGCCTATCTAAAAAAAATCGCTATGAACTACAGGTACTGTGTCAGATAGCTTTATAAACACACATGAAGAAGTAATAAATACATGAAAACAAATGTTTTGAATTCCTAATCTAATCCAAACTTAAACGAGCCCCCTCACCTCCCCCTAAAATAATTTCGATGTAATATTTAGTATTATTTCTGCATCTCTATAGCTAAGAGCATTTCTTCACAATGTAAAGGTTATTTTCCTGGCTGACAATGCTCTGCACAAGTGAATGGAGCAAAGAAGAGTGACTGACATCATGAATCAGATGCAAGAGAGTGTTTGAATAGTAATGCGATGACGGGGAGCGAGAAGGGTTGAGAAACAGGTTACAATAACACCATGTCAAGAGACGGATAACGATAATGTTTTATATATATAGGATAATGACAAGACGAAATGAAAAGGTAATAATTAGAAAGAAGTTTGCATCCACCTGCATCTTGCTGCATGGGTAATAAAAAACAGTCTCTGCTGCACGTGTTTATACACTCATTTCGTTTCGATTGAAATTTGGGCTTCGAAATTAATACAAACTGGTAGAATTCGAGTATACTTTAAACTTATTCTCTGCTAATGAGCTTCTTTTTAAATCTTCAGTACATATTATTTAAATAGCGAAATTCAAAAATAATTATCGATTAGCTTAATATTTAAGTTACATTGCGTTACCTAATTTATTTAACATATGATTATCATAATAGGTATAATGAATTAGATTTAGTTTTCAATTGAAATTACTATAAGCATGAAATGATCAACATTAAATTTATTTTCGTGCACAGTTACGCATGCATATACTGATACTGATTGAACCGACAAAGTGGATCTACTTTATTATCTCAACTCTTTTGAGTAATTCACTTTGGCACTGCCGCGAGGTGTTTTAAAACCTTTATAGAAGCCAAGTTCCCATCAAGAATAGTCAAATCTTAGAATCGAACGCCCGTGGTGATCATAAATATCAGCTATCAATGTCCGGATACAAAGAAATAATTAAATGGTTGCAGTTTTTCAAATGATCCTTGATTATTGGCTGTAGGCAACGATGAGAGTGTCGTATTATTTTTAAAATCTCTAACCACCCCTTCTCTGCTGTGGTGTCTGACAACTCTAAAACATATCTTACACCGATTCTGAACCTTGTTCTCCAATTGTAACGAGTTATGACACTAATAAGTACGCCAGTCTTTGACTTGATTGATTCTGCCTTCAGAATACTGTTGGTAATACCCAATACTTACAATGTCTTGGACCTGTCAGACTTCTCAATCATAATTAAATAATTATGAAGCTTGGAGTATAAGACATCAAAATCTTTAACAAGAGTAAAAAACGTATTTAATATTTGTAGGATTTGATGTAAAAATGAAAAATACCATTTTCATGAACATTCAGAATGAAATTGGCCAATTTGTTAATCGTTTTCGGCCATTTTGCTCCCGACGTCTATCGAAGAGCGAAAGTATTTTTTGTTTGTGGTAATTTAAGGAACAGATGGTTGATTTTGTGTGGCGAGATCGAGAGTAAATCACAAGGCAGGCAGATTGTTGGGTTGGGATAGATCAGTTTAGAGGAGTCTGCTTACAATCCTATTTGTCTAGCTGATGAACCAGCAAAGGGTTTCACCGGTGCGCTCTAGGCTCGATGTTACAAATATGAACGAATTAATAATCAAAATTCAATTAAGGGATGAAGGGGTTGTTTTAGTTATAACTCTCCCTTTCCAACTGCCAAATACGCCCACTAGCGGTAGTATTACACTCGCAATTGATTTCTCACAATATATAACCACTGGCAAGGGTGTTGCGTCAAGTATAAAAACGTCAAATTAAAATATATACCCTTAATGGTTAGTGATGGTGCTGGAATTTTAACGTTATTAACACAAGAAAATGCAATCTACAAAAGAAGTGTTTTTAAATGGAATGTTACACACAAGTTTCGCGTTGAATTTATGATATTATTATGAATAATTGTATCATAAACCAATTATCATTTGTCGTGTTCGATAAGTTTTATTGGTCAGAACAGCGTTGTTTGCAATAATCAATAACTACTGCTTCAACGTACTTTGCCATCAAAAGAATATTATTATTATTTGTCGATAATCGTGTTTGCGATTGTCATAAAGTTTTACTCATGAATGTTCCCAAAGTCAACTGACATCAGTCTGTATATCAACTTAGTATAGAACTAGGAAAACGCTTAAGTCCCGCCGCGTTGTTGGATGAGCGTAATTGGTGCATTGAGCTGCCATGTGTTATGCGGATTTTCTGTTGTTCTGTGAAAAAATTAGTACTAAGTTGAAGATTTTTTTAAAACTAAATTAAATTAAATAAAAAATAAACTTTATATTTTAATTTTTTTAATTAATCGTATGAATTTTAAAAAATTGAAAAAACGAAAAATTGCGATTGTTTTAAGAAATAATTATTTGATTGCGCTCAAATTGCACACGAATATATAAATTCATAAAATTAAGGTTCTGTGAAAAAAGTATTACAATAAAATAAAGCATGTAGGTGTTATAAGTAAAAAAATTGTTTTAAAAAAGAAAAAAACCACAAAATTGATATTTTCATGAAAAATAATTTTTCGATTGTGCTCAAATTGTACACGGATATCTTAATTCATAAAATTAAGGTTCTGTGAAAAAATCATGAAAATCGGATTAAGCATGTAGGTGTTATAAGTAAAATAAATTTTCAAAAAATCGAAAAAAATCGTAAAATTGCGATTTTCATGAGAAATAATTTTTTGATTGCGCTCAAAAACGTGGCAGTTCTAAGTTCAGAGATTTCGAAAGCCTCTATAAAATTTCATCACAAACGGAGTATCGGTTTAGCCGGAATCGTGCTGACAAACACACAAAAATACAGAAAAAAAGAAAGAAGGAAAGAAAGAAAAAAAAAAAAACATTCCGGATTTTTTTCTCCAGTGTAGTGAAATGGAATCTTCGCTTCGCTCGCTACGCTCGCTACGCTCATCCAATTAGAATAGGATTAAACAAATATTTGCTGAGATAGAATAGTAAATTATTCAAACAACAATGAGGAACTCTTTCATGGATATAACGAGAAGAAACAAAATATACTTTTAAACTTGTATACTTATTTTAGTTTTTCATCGAAATTTTTTAATGATGTGGTTGCGAAATAAATTATCCCATCAAATACGTGAATATGTAAATATATTTTTTGGTTGTCTTGTAACTGTATCTGTATCTTCTAACTAAATCGATTTCTACATCTTCCCTGGTACCTATTTTATATTACGTCGAAATCTTTCATGGTCAAGATGTAACATTATTATGAGTGACGTTTCCTCTGATCTGTGTTACCCTCCATGCACCCACATCCATCCCCTCCCCTTTTTAAAACCATCCCCCAATATGATGAGCATCCAACCCTCCTTCCTTCCACTCTCTCTCTAGATAGATGTAGAAAAAACAAAACGTTCAACCCTTTTTCATTCACTGACTTTAAACGAAAATCCACACATCTTCAAGTTACAATTCAACGGACATATAAATGGGGATGATTATTATACTTCTCCGCGAAGTATGATGCACTGTTCAATAACAATACAAGAAAGGATTTTCTAGACTAAAGGGACATTTTTATGGCGCAATTTTGAAGATAATAATTCCACGTAGTCCAAACAAAATATATGACCTTCTAACCTAGATTATAAATACAAATTCACAATATTTCGATTGTTAATCAATTTGATAACATTGAATATTTCAAGTTGATTTAGTTTTCAAGTAGCCTATGTCATAAACCATAACATAGCCGTCCCACAGTGCCGCTTCCCGTAAGGCCATCAACCTTTTTTTTCCCCCTATGCCATCATTACTACCTGTCGATAAAGACCATGTTACACTTGTTGGCCTAAGGGGAATTGATTTATTCCCCTTAGGCCAACACCCTGCATTTCATTATCGAAAATACAAAGAAGGTTTGTTGGCCTTGGGGTAATTGATTTATTCCCGTTAGGCCAACAGCGTATATACATCGTTTACGGTAAGGAGCGGGGCGTTGTTGGCCTTGGGGTAATTGATTTATTCCCGTTAGGCCAACAGCGTATATGCACCCCGCTCCTTACCGTAAACGATGCATATACGCTGTTGGCCTAACGGGAATAAATCAATTACCCTAAGGCCAACAAACCTTCTTTGTATTTTCCATAATGAAATGCAGGGTGTTGGCCAAAGGGGAATAAATCAATTCCCCTTAGGCCATCAACGCTTCCTGTAACATGGTCTTTATCGACAGGTAGAAATGATGGCATAGGGGGAAAAAAAAGGTTGATGGCCTTACGGGAAGCGGCACTGTGGGAAGACACCACCATAACATATACATATATTGCAAGAACAATCGCACATATCTGATAAAGGTGAATAACAATGGAACGGGTTATAGAAATCCTAACATGACGATAAGATGATAGATATTAGCGAAAACCACAGACTTCGTACGGTAGACCTGATTGAAATAAAATAACAGTGTTTGGTGCAAATCCTTTGAGGGTCCTCTTATAAAAAACATAATTATGATCATTGTGAACATATGGCAATAAAAAACAAGCTTGCCGCTCAGGTTAGCTTTAAAAGACGATCGTAAACCCAAATCGTCACTTTTGGAGACAAAACCACTCTTTTTTAATAAACTAGAATTGACGCACGTGCAAAAAGTATGTTTTATATTATTTGTTTGTATATTATAGTCTTCCAAGAAATCGCGTGCAATATTAAATAAAGGTACTTATGCGTGACTGATGTTAATTTCTGGTGTAGGCTATATGGATATTTTAACTTTGAGGATTACTTAAATTATTTATTACGTATTTTTTGTAGACTACATTGTAATGCAGGCAAATCGATATTATCGCCGTTGTTGTAACTATTACGCCACAAAATTTCGTATACATCAGTGGTGTCGTAGCAGTATTGTTGTGGTTATAAATGTATTAACTAATATATTATACTTGATTATCGGGTTACTTGAAGCAATCAGGGGTGACTGGAGGCTGGTTATGAAGGTTATGGTGCGAAACCAACGGGGATGCGCGCTTATAGAACCTGCCGCAGACCACTCATAAGATCCGACAACTCATTTAAAATACAATCATCATTTTATTACACTGTTTACGTGTTCCACTCATATTTATTTATTTAACGTATATATCCTTTTCAGTTAAAAACTGATTTACAAAGGAACACAACAAAATAAATTAAATAAACTAAATTCAAATAAACTAGGAAAACGCTTAAGTCCCGCCGCGTTGTTGGATGAGCGAAATTGGTGCATTGAGCTGCCATGTGTTATGCGAATTTTCTGTTGTTCTGTGGAAAAATCATTTTTTAAATAAAATTGCGATTTTTTAAAGAAATAATTTCTCGATTGCGCTCAAATTTAACACTAATATATAAATTCATAAAATTAAGGTTCTTCGAAAAAATCATTACAATCGGATAAAGCATGTAGGTGTTATAAGTCAAAGAATTGTTTAAAAAAAGAAAAAACCCGTAAAATTTCGATTTTATGATAAATATTTTTTCAATTGCGCTCAAATTTCACAAGAATATCTATATTCATAAAATAAAGGTTCTGTGCAAAAATAATTAAAATCGGATAAAGCATGTAGGTGTTATAAGTCAAAGAAATTTTTAAAAAATCGAAAAAAATCGTAAAATTGCGATTTTCATGAGAAATAATTTTCCGATTGCGCTCAAAAACGTGGCAGCTCTAAGTTCAGAGATTTCGAAGGCCTCCATAAAATTTCATCTCAATCGGAGTCTCGGTTTAGCCGGAATCGTGCGGACAAACAGACAAAAATACAAAAAGAAAAAAAAAAAAAAAGAAAAAAAAAAAAAAAAAAAACATTCTGGATTTTTTTCTCCAGTGAAGTAGAATGGAATCTTCGCTTCGCTCGCTACGCTCGCTACGCTCATCCAATTAAATTTAAACTAAACTAAATAAATCTAATTACATAGATGCATGACACAACAATGGACCACAGTCAAGTAAATATTTGAAATACTAATATTACAACAACAATGTAACAAATTCAAAAAGAACATCTCATTTAAAATACCTCAACATTTTATTAAACTGTTTACGTGTTGACTAAGGGCCATTGATTTAACACTCTCCTTAAAAAATAATAATTTTTTTTTTAACTTTATGGAGAAACAAATGATTTGCATTCATCTACAAAGATTTTAACAAACAAAATATTAATATATGCTAAAGTGCATGCTAAATAATTAATTTTATTACGTGTTTCGATCGCCATAGGTATGCTCTGTACCCAACCGACTAAATCGGTTCTCATATTGGCTTCGAAGAGAATCTCCTCAAAACGGTCAGCTTCGGTAACCAAGAAGAAAGAGATGATGAAGTAGACTTTGATGTTATATAAATGAACATTATTGATGTGACTTGTGTGCCACTTCGTATTTCTGATATCACGCCCCGGGGGTGCAACCCCAAACTAAACCTTACCGACAAGACAAAGACATAAACTACCCGAATTAAGAATTTGAATTTTCATAACGGTCCGGACGAGAATCTCGGGTTACTGTGACGACGTGACTTGAGAAGGAAGGTAGGTCAGGGCTGGTGGGTCACTGACGGAGACACGTGCGCGTCTTGTGCTGGGTGGGCCCGCCCGCGAGGCCGGTGAGACGCCGGGAGTCACGGGACACGGAGTCGGAGACAGTGGGACACGGAGACAGTAGGTTACGGAGACAGTAGGACACGGAGACAGTGGGACATGGTGGTAGCTGCTTTGTCGTAAAGTGGTAACAAAATATAATAATCCTAATTCATAACAAAACGATATTGAAAAAAAATGTAAAGTTAAAAATGCAGTGACAAGTTTTAAGTGCACCTTCTATGTGCACCGTTTATTGGTGATTATAAAGATTTTATTTTGAGGAAAACATATTTTGGTTTTTACACTACTGATTGTCATTTGGACATTATGTATTGTGTTGTACCATTAGCTACCCCAAATTATTCATACCCCTCAAAATTCCCTGTAGATTAATGTATACTAGTTCGTGTTATTTATTGTATGTTAACTTTATACCAGTTTTACGAGTGAAGTTGTTGAAGTTGCAGAAGTTGGTATGACATTACCGTAAAATCGTTCCCCGACTTTGGATCAAACCCAACACTCTGGTTGTATGTGCAGCACTTTTTTAAATGTATATAACTTTATTTAGTTGTTATTTACTATATGTTTGTATTGTATTATTTGTGAGATAAAGTCTAAAGTGGGTTATTTACTATGACAGAATATTTTATATATCGTAGTATATTATTTCGTCCACCGCCATCATGTACTATATGGCAGGATCCATGGGTCTACCTTGAGGCATCCAACCCCATCCCCATGTCCTTGTTTATCTCACCCCGAGACGGACTCAGGGTTGATTAATCTCAGCACCCCGCGTAGGTAAGTGAATATGTAACAATTACTGTCAACTACAGGGTGAACTGAAAGTAGGTTAATGTCCGAGAACACAATCAGTCATCATTAATGCTGGCGGTCCCGTTGAAGTAGAAATATTTGTCGTGGAGCCTGCTGACGAATCGAGGCTTGAGAGCTGGGAACACGCACGAACTATGCTATGTATGTCTACAACAAAAATCAGGAGGGCGATTGTAATAATATGCATAATATCGCGCTTCAGTAATATTTCTTTATTTCGCAAGAAAACGCTTCAAGCAAATAATAAAATACAAAAAATATTTACTCAACGAATTGTAGACACTAGACATAATATGGTCTTAAAGCCAATATAGATAGCAAATTCGATGAAGCTTGAATAATATAATAATGTGGTTACTGATTACTTAATGTGAACAAAATATGATAATGATAATTTAATTGATCCTTAAGAAATTAATGAACGTAACAAAAACACGCAAGGCCAATTTAATAAGATTTAATTTAAAATTTAAATTTAAATTAAAACAACTTTTCACTGTATTCAATAAAGTAATATAAACGAAATTTATTCCAACATTGAATATTCTATCATTGAGTTCTATTACATGGTAAGCGGTAATTTGAGTATAATAGATAATAATATATTGAAATTAGAGTAAGTATTATAAACGCCAAACTTTCGCCTATCGACACACGTAGACCTTCGTATTTCTAAGTGGGGCATTTGACTCATGAAAAATCTACGTATACAAATGTGTAAAAAAAAAAAAAAGCACCACCAGAGACAGGTCTACATCTAAAAAGGAAAAAGAAAAAATGTAATTTATTTATTTATAACAAAGAGGAAGGACATAAAATAGAACGTACACATAATTGGCATACTAAGATTAATATAACAATAGGCCAATAACAAATAATATACCATACGATTTGAATGTGAAACTGGACATGCGGAGAAGGTGGATCGAGAAAAGCAAGACATATTCTCACCAAATATGACATAAAGGAATAAATTGAGGTGATATCGGGCTCTTAATAGGAGCAAGAGGAACGATACTAGATTTTTTTGTTAAATTTTGCAAACGTTTTAGACTAAATGCAAGTTCTATTTATGACTTTGTGATCCTTGCTTCAAAGGGATCTATTTTGATTTTTAAAAATCACCTATACGGCCAAAGCAAGAAGTGTGCAAGAAGTAACAAGTATAAATTTGTATTTGTTATTTTTATACATCACAAATTATACTTCACACTTCATTTTTCACTTAATTTCATTTTTTCATAATATGTAACTAATTTTACTTATTGTTATATGTAATTTGGATAAATGTAAATTAATTTTAATTTTTGTTATTCTGTGTCTTATGGCAACCCTTATGTAAAGGCAGAGCTTTATTGAAAAAATAAAGTTGTACTACTATTGCAATTTTTTATGTTAATAAGTAGTATCTGTATGTTTGATTGAAATTATTTACCAGTTCTTAAAATAAATATTTTAATCAAACAATCAATTTTGTTCTACTAGTTTAATTTATAATAGTATCTGTATATTTAGACAGTTTGTGAATCAAGTCAATGTAAATTAGACCAATTATTTTAAACAAGTGTGTAGATGAGAAGTTAAATTTAAAATGATAATCAAGAAACTCTCATAAGAAATACATGAGTCCCGTTATTGTAACAGTCTAGAGATAATAACGTTAGCATTCTTCAGGATCAATAATTAAGATGATTATTGTTGACATCTTGCAATAAAAAAATGCATGTCTGGCACGTATTATTGGAACCCACTACTCGTGATGGATTTGGCACCCCAACCGTCTGGTTTGAACAATCTTAGAGTGGGTTTCTTTGCAAGACATTATTGAGAGAAAATCCTATTATTATGTCAACATACATCACTAAGTACAAATTACATGCACCATTTAACTACCGTCAGAATAACATGCACACCAAAATACTCCCCACCCCCTATAAAAGTAATTACTTTTACAATAAAGATGATGAGCCTGCCATATTTAAGTTTTTGGTTTAGAACCGACTCTGACCATCACAACGCACCAATTATACCATATAGCACACATGACGTAATGCGTACATTAACAATTGGTGAATTAAAAATGAATTTTGAATGCGAATGCTGCGATATTATTATAGGCCCTTTATTACGTAATGCTGACACGTTCTTGACTGATCCCCGGTAATAATGTAGTCACGATTAAGCGAGTATCCATAAGCGATTATTCCAGTCTGTGATTTTAGGGGCGCTGAGCTGAGCGAGCCGTCTGGTTCTGACGACGGTCAAGTACACCTCTTCACAAACATCCGCGCTGAAGGCTCTGTTTTATTTGCCGACAGCGATTGTGATTTCGAGTGCCGGAATATTATTTTATATTGACACATCCAAACCTACTTCAAATGTTAGAATCTATTATTCGCTAAAAAGTGGGTGTAACTTTTATTTAAAATCACGGTCAAGGTTTTTAAAAAGTGAAACGGAACCAATTATTTGGTTTAAAAAAGAAAATTGCATTTGAAAGTCATTGCATACAAATATTTGTGTTGTGTGTGGCCAGCTTGGGTATTATTTCTGTGTTGGAAAAAAGACGACGATGAAAGGACCATGATCGGGGATTTTGTAGAGACCACGTGAAAAAGTTTTTTCGTGTGTGTGGTAGAGGGTATAAGCGTAAAATGTGTAAAGCGTCATTGTATGTCAGAGATGCCCACAGTTTGTAAAGGAAATACTGGGCGCAGAACACCCCTGTTGTAGAACTTGGGCCATATTAATCGCACCAATAGAAATAGCACTCGTGATTTGCAGGGTCATCAAACTAACAAACCGTACTCAGAACTTTGTACAAAATAAGTAGGCGAAATTTATACTTTAGAATCAAACATTGAACATTGAACGTGCTAACCAATTAAAATCAAAGAAGAACACTTTAAATTATTTAATTATTTAATACCATTGTATAAAATACTCACAATCACGGGAACAAGAGTGCTCAAAAAGGGAGCTAGGATACCGTTATAAAATGTTTGTTCCCAGGTTCAATTATTCTTGGTGGAGGTGCCAGATATAGAGAGATTCCAACTTACTGCCGCGCCCTGATACCGAGGGTAAAAAAAACAGAAATTAAAAACATAAAACATAAAATTATTGTATGATATTCAAAAAAATAGAGTTGTATTCGAGAAAACAAGGAACACTAGCGCAGCCAAGTGGTCGAACCGCGAACTATTATTTCGGGGGTACTGATCGCGGAACATCATGCAAGAGGTAGGGGTTTCTCACATATTATCCCGACCTAACACAAAGAAATAATGTTCGGTGCCACAGTGCTCATTAAAGAAAACATAATATATACTTTCATTTATTTCCGAATGATACTTGATGAGGAATGAGTGGAAAAGGGTGCTGTTAATTGCGAAACCAATCACTGTAAACACATGTGTGTCTGCAGTCTGCACTTTCGTGGTCTCGAACAGCATTGTTCTGCTGAGTAATAGGCTTATACAACCGGGGAGTTATTTTTCTGGCAATTTTATATTATGCACATTCCGTTTAAAGGTGGGGTAACATTAAAACGTTTACAATTTTTGTGGTAAAATAAACTTTTTGACTGACCTACTTGGTGTCCTGAGTCCTGACACTGTCAAACTAGGAATATCCTACATAAAATTCAAATACGCCAATATAAAATCATTATGACAGTTCTAAATATTTGGCCCAGTAGTCCTAATCGGTATCTACATCTATTTGTAATTAAGGCCTTCACTTGTTATAATAATTGGCCTGGGACGGACACTTTAATGGGCCTACGCCATGGCTACAAGTGTTAGTATTTAAATGTGAATTTAAATGGATTTGCGCGGAGCTTTTACAGGCTGTGATTTTTTATTACTGAGTATAAAATCAATCGTATGGTCAGCCTTACGAATAATTATGCATTATTCGTCGTACGGCCATCGACGATACCACCTAACATAATATAGGCTAATAGTTCTCAATATCACAGTGCATTGTGGCGAAGTGGTAGCGCGTTTGAGTTCTATGCGAAAGATTGTCAGTTCAAATCTACGTTCGGTCGTTTTTTTTTTACCATTCTATTTAGACAAATGTTTTTCAGCAAATGATTTCATTACATTCGGCCTCGTCGCGGACGTAATTCTACGTCAAAGATAATAAAAGTGTGGAAAGTGTTATGTGAAGTGAATCGCACTTCATGAACACAAACTGAGTGGGTAGACTCTAAATAGAATTTATTTATTTATTTATTTATTAGTTTTATTTATAACAAAAATGGCGTCTTAATTGTTACGATGTGAAATAGTTTGTCAATGCTTTTTTCGAAAGTGCAACTAATCGTATGGGGCATACGCATTCATAGAGGTGTGTATGTTTCTATCCCCTAAATTCGTTTTGGAAATTGTAAAAAGTGGTGTTATGTTTTTTATTGTATTTTCGCATTTCTCGTATTGCAATACAGTGATATTATCAATCGTATTACTTAAAAAAATAAAATCCATGGTAAATTGCAATAATACGTGCATAAGTCACCCCAGTTTTTATCTCGCATATACCACCTAGTGATTGCTCCTGCAGAAGTTAAAAAAAGTGGAAACACAATACTAGCACTATTTAATCAGAAGAAATCATTTTTTTTTTTAATTGCAAGTATTGTTTTCGTTTTAGCTTGATTTTATCGGCAAGTTTTTAGTGAAAAGTGACTAAGAGTAAGAATAGAATTAACTGTGTTATTTTTAGAGCAAATAGGAGAATATGGTTTTATTTAACCATTTGGCCGTGTTATTTTGGTTTTATTAAATAAAAACGAAACACACACCTCTACGCATTCATACAGCTGACCAACATGCCTGTCACATCACTTGTTAGCCACACATTCATAGTTTTGCCATCATTGCCTGTGCAACCACAAAGATGATGTGGTTTGCATTAAAAATTACTTCTCTCTCAATAAATGCCCGCGATCCTTCTCCAATCCATAATGTCTCGAATACTATCTCTGTGTATTTACTTCAATTTTAATCGTAAAACCACTTTTAATATGCGTTCAAACACAATGTTTTCAACGCTATTACATGTATTGCGCCTATGCTGTCTGCTAGACTACCCCCGAACGAGCGGCCATATTGACGAACGCGCGCGCTATCTACATTCTCTTGTTTCCTCGAATAACAGAAGTTACAGAACCAGTCACTGTTTGTTACATGTTTTGTACTCTTTCCTAAGCTAATATTATTTTTCATAATTATGATGATTTGCACTTATGTTCATGCAAATTGAATTGTTGTACATTCAAGAAAATATATATCCAATCGATGTATTAACTATTGATATTATTAGAAATTGTGTAAATGCAATTTTCTGAAATTTGGCTTTTCGAGATGATGAGTGGTTACAAAATGAACATGAAGGATTTTAAAACCCATGATTTTTTTACGGTATTCGAGTACAAATGAATTTAGACTTCAATAAAGTGCAAATAGCAGTATTGTTGATTGATTGATTTGTATTGCTTAACGTCTCATATTAATGCACTAAGACTATTCGAGACTATTGTTATTTTTGACCTTCTAACCAGACGCCTTTTCGTCGTTCACCCCTTTGGCTGTCCAAGATAATAATTGGCAGTATCGTCTGGCAATTCCCCGTAGGGGTGAGGAGTGGCACGAGCTAACTTCCGTCCGCTGTTTATACGAACAATTATTTTCAAAGAAACCATACACTCCCTTGAATCAGCACGCATCGCATTTCAGAGAAGGGTAAGTCCAAGGCCCTTAAACAAACATTATTAGTATCTAACAGCCTTGACAAGTAAATGGTTAGTTGTGTAAACAATATGATACGGTAATTGCAGCTATTGTGAAATTGCTACTATCTTCTCCAGATCAGCAAATATAAAATGCCACCCTGTTCGAATTTCCATCACGCTACCTCTTTTTTGTGATTAAGGGATGATTTTAACCGATTCAAACTTTAGTTTTGCAATTTTGTCTCGATCAACCCCGGCATTGTGCTAGGAATCAATTCGATTGCGGTGCAACACGCATTGGGAGGTCTAGAGATAATAACACGGGTAGCGCTATAGTCTTCGAGCCCAATCACCGCCGACTGTCATCGGACGCAGTCGTGAAAATTGCGGGGATGCGATGCGCGAACAGCGAGAGGTCCGCACGCTATCATTCACCTTCCGGGGGCCTAAGAGGGCCCACACTCCGTGCACGTTAACAACTTAAAACACTTACCGTTTCGTGTATCGTCCTTGTCTATTAGACTATAGGCTTACTAACTTTGCAATAAACATGGACAAATATCAAGGTTAATTAATCATCTAAATTTAAATTTTCTCGGTCCCAATGGAAATCAGTTGTCACAATAGAAGATAATAGCCTTCAAGAGCGATTGTGAGCTTTAATAATGAATATATTATAAGATATTAATTGAAAATTATAACCAATAAGTATGCTTTTATATAATAGGGAACTGTCCTTGGTTTCAAATATATCTTACACGTATTTAGTAATTTGTAATATTCAATTTAATAAACATCGCAATTAAAATAAACTATAAAAAATAAAATCTGTGGATTCTATGCATGTTCAAAGTTCCTGGGTTTTGATTTCCCGCACATTTGGTTGTGACGTCAACGTGAGGTGAGGAGGGGAAGCTGATTGGCAGAACTGTCAGCTCGCCGCCTCGGCGAACCTTACGATGACGTCACGCCCACCTGCAATGGCGCATGGCCGTTTTCCGGCGCGAAGCCCGGTTCAAATTTTTCCTCGCTCACAGTTAGCGCTAATAGAAAGCCGGACGCACAAAAAACTTTGCTGGTCGGTATTTGAGGTTGTTAGTAGGGACATATTCAAATTAGGTAATCAAGGACAGTTTCCCTATTGTAAAGGAAATGTCTAAAAATACATTTGTAGTCAAGTTTAATAGTTTATGGGTATAAATATGCACGCCGCAAAAGATAAAAACGCTTAGTCACTAACACCTAGGCCTACTCGTCGCATTTTGTCAACAAGATTATTATAATAAAAATCGTAGGCTAGACAAACAAGAGAAACACCATTGGACACACATTTAAGCACAATTATTCATACAAGAACATTCTATACAAACGAGGATTCAAATAAATATACGATATATGGATTTGTTTGTACTGATTCAGCATTTCCCACGAACTAACGGGTTGCATTTTGTTGTCCTTATTTTTGTATGACATTTCTTTTGAAGAAAAGCGTTATATAATAATAATAAATCGTTTTTTCAAGTCAGTTTGATGAAGCCTTTAATATTTTTGACATTTACCAGGGTCCGCCCACACATCTACTTTAGTTTGATCGCCAATGTCATTATAGATTACGAAACCATGAGCATGGGAACTACTTTGACCACCCGCATTAGACCGTTAATGCATTGACCAACTTAAAAAACATTGAAATCGGAACTTTTTTCAAGTTTACCGATTACACGCGGTATCGCAACTGAACCTCTATGTAGTCTTGGCTTGGATGGACAACTAGCCTAACGATGGTAAAGTGGGATGTCAAACTATCCATCAAATCGTAATTGTAGATTGTCAGCATGACGCTGATGACAACGGGCGGACACTAAGATTTACGAAAGTAACCGTTTTTGGCTCAATGGAACTTTGTAGAGATGAATAACTGTTATTCTACAAATAATCTCCGGGTTTCAAATAAAAATAAGTACTATAAATTTCAGTGATGAGCGAGAATTATTTGGAGCTTCATGGCCGTGAGATGAATAAGCAAACTTGTACTCTTTTTTGTTCATATAGGGTATCTTCACAAAAAAAAAAACACAACTAGATGTAAAACTTACAGACAAATATTGTTGAAAAAACCGCCGCTCAAAGTACTGATATCAAAATGTTGGTTAAGTTTAATAATTTGATTCAAATTAATTACTCACATAAATTAAATTAGTCCAAATTCAGCATTTCATTTTCACAGTCATGTTTCACTAAATGTGAGGCCTGCTCATCCGTTGCACCCACAGGGTCCCTTAAATCATCCAGATTATATTCAAAGATAAATAATCCTTATAAAACAATATGTCAAATCAATAATAAATTGATTGGTTTGTTTTCAAGTGTAGGTCTATTTTTTTGTTTCCTGAACAGGACAAAAAATTCGCAGATATAAGTGCGCGTCTCTCGTTCAATCTTTTATTGCGAAAATTCGATTAGTTGGCCAGTAAAAACCTACGGTTACTATACAAACTCAAATTCGGCATTTGCTTCAATACAACTTCAAAATCCCCGTGCATGATTGTGGGTTGCGGGAACCAAGCAAACTATCCAACGAATTAGTTTCTTCATAACATGGATTATTTAATTTAATTTGCAGCGAGTGCGAGAGTCGGCGTCGTTAGACCGAGCGCACTGTGGGACGCGCGCGCTACCTCTTCGAAATGGAAAGTGCCACCCCTCCACAGGGAAGTGCCACCCTCCACAGGTGGTGGCTTTCATAGATAATCACCGTGACAAAACGATCACGAGATTGTGGCAATGTCTTCTACGAAATACGATGCCAGGGACCGTCCTTGCTCGGAATTAGTACGAATGTGTTCGAGGCCATTCCTAATTGAATTTGATAATAAGATGTTCAATCATTTCCTTGTGGGGCGGTCAAGAGATGAAAATGTAATTTATTTTTCTGAACGTTTATGTTATGATTTTAAATGACCTAACATTCGTTGTTCAACTTTACATCAGTGTCATTTTTAATTTTACATTATAAAACTTGGTGAAGCAATACTTCTTAATTTTGTTATGAGAACCAAAACTAAAGGCGTGTTTGAACTTATGAATACGATCAAGAGTGGATATTTGCGTTTGTTTCGTGTGCATTATTACAAGTTTGAATAAAACTTTCTTGACAGTTTGGTTGACAGTCTAGACGTGCAATCACGTGGCACGAACCATGTCGTAACACGATCCAACCCTTTGACAACATTGCTAATGGTTTAATGCCCATCTAAACGATGCATTCAAGTCAGTACCGGTTTCTCGCCTGGCCAGAATACGATCACATAATCCAGACTGAGGGGGAGTAAAATGAGACGATTTTCGACAAGTTTTCAAGACGTGGACCGTACTGGTCCTTCTTGTTTTTGATTATAGTTCAGACAGAACTTTCAAACACTGAGCGAACAACATGCTATTAACCCTGCAATTTGCCACAGGAAACAAGCCATTATTGGCACTGAACCCTTTTATCTTCCTATCTCGTACTGCTTTCGACTTTATAAGGTCACGCAATAAACATAGGAAAATATAGACTTATTTTATTCAAGTACTTCGTGTGCAATTAGGTTTGTTGTAATGTTTTTATTCGATGGACTAACAGATTTTTGTGTAGAAAAGTGGGCTTACAATTAGACATTTACCATGTGGGAGAAACAAGTTCAATCACCCTCGAATTTATCTCACATCTGTGTAATGTACAGCGATTGCCAAAAATTAAACACAAAATAAATTTATTTTTGATCTCTAAAAACATCAAATGATTACAGATTTGAGAAGAAGAAACAGTATTGTGAATATTTTCAAATGTATGATTAATAAAAATTGCATATTATTTCTTTTATACAGTTATTCAACATTAATAATAAATAATGTGCAATTCTTGCAATTCATTGAAGTTAGGGTAAACCTTGGTAAACATGTCACGAATTTATAAAATGCTGTTTATCATGGAATTTTATATGTACGTACGTGTTAATTAAGATTTGAATTATTTAATTGACACGATAAAATTTTATACACAGCATATGCAAAAATTACGAGAACATTAAAAATAACGAAATTGGGTCGCATTCGAGACATCTGTTTACATTGTTTTGTTACTTCGCACAAAAATATCACACAATATTGGCAGCAATAAAATGAGACGCCATTTCCTTAGAAATTGAAATGTGAAGTATAAGTAGAGGAATCTTTTTGTACGACCGGATTCTAGCCAATATTGAACCCGAGTGAAAATCCCTCTCAACTTATTCGCCAAAGTTAGATCAGGTTTTTGTGCTACGAGCGAGGTTGCTGCTTTCAGAAGCTGTTAGCATCATCTCCGCGGACCACCTTGGGATGCTGTCAGTGGCTCCCTCTCGCCCCAGTCCGCCCGCATTAGACCCAACAGCCGAGCAGACAGACGCACACAAACACATTTACATAATCGAAACTCGACTCAATTGATTACACTAATGTTAAAGGTTTTAATAACCGCAGTGAAGGCAATTATCAGACTCTAAAGTTGAGCGAGGCACCCCAATCACACCATAACATGTTGGCAAACACGCACACATAAGCTATGATATGTGACAACCTTGTATAATTTCATTTGATACAAAACATCGAATACACTTTGAACGAAAATACAAAATTACTTATGTGTTCAACATGAAATAACAGAATTCAATTAAATTACGCCTCAATGAAAGGAATAGTTATTTTATAGTGAGAAAATAATAATATAATGAAATAAATATAATTTGTATGTTGTGGATTTTGGGTTAATTTCTTTGGTTTCTTACTTTTTTGCTCCGAGTTACAAGATTTTAAGTTGAACTGCGGCAGTACATTATGTGACATAATATTCATATTAAGCATATCATATTTGTGTGTTTAGATACATAAATGCAAACATAAACGTTAATATGCATGCTTTGGAAAATGAAATTTATCTGGATACATGATACTATGACCACTCAACGCAATGACGTTTGGGTGGACGTGGAGCCATGTGGCTGAGCTTTCTATAGGACAGCGTGGTGCATACTGCATAATGCAGCGGCGTAAAACCTTGCAGAAATTCAATGTAGAGTTGGCTGACGTGAGTGGCGTGGATACCGTCCATCAATCAAAACTACAATTTACTTTTAACTAGAAGTGAAAATAAATAAACGTTCATTTGAATAGAATTAATTTTTTTACCTGTACCAAATTATATGCCAATGAATTTGATACATCTCGGAACATGACATAGTGAATTGATTAAATCGTTACAACAGGCTCCGTCTATTTGTTTCTTTAAGAACATGCTACAGTCGACGGCTTCGACAAATTAAACGGGCCGCACTCATTAAACCGAGATTCACTTGTAATTATACTCGTTAAAGTCGCATTACGACTCGGCAGACGTCAGGCTAGACCACTGGTTTTGCAAGGACGTCTCCAGATAGATTTTCTTTTTGACGTTAATCTAGGTCAACCATAACATTATTACGTTTTAGTTATTATTGAATTTGTTGATATTTTTAAAGATAAATCAGTAATCCTTGGTTGAATGACCGTAGAACTGCAGAGACAAAGTGAATAATAGTGCGCAAAATTAATTTGTATAAAAGTAGGTTGCTTTTTAAAATTAGTTTAAATTATATGGACGTGGATGTGAATATACAATGTAATAAGAGTATTCTTGTGAAATGTGAAAGTGGATCTGGATGTAAATGAAGTGCGAGTAAAAACAAAATATGTTAATATTATAATATATATTATATATAAAACCTCGTTTATTAAAAAAAACAAAAAACAATACTGCGGTCTATGGAAGTATATTATACATTTCGTTTCATTTAATGTACAATAATATTATGGGTGAAACATTCATGAAAACAATTTAGCGGTGAATTTGTCTACGGGACAATTAAGAGCACAAATTGAGAGGGTGATCCGGATTCGAGAGCAGCTTTGGGCAATCGTGAACTGTAATAATTGGTATTAAATGAAGCCAAAAAATAATCAAATCAAAGCTAGGAACCAGCAACAAATACAAAACAATCCACCCCTGACGGGCGCCGTGTGTCCTATAGAAGCAGCTCAATTTTGACTGACTTGTTTGATGACGGCCTTGGGCATGTCGTTACATTATCCTTACAAAGTGATGTCTTCATTTTTATTAAATTAAGGTAAACATTTTCAAATATTTATTTAATGTCTTTCCGGTGTAATTATATC
This sequence comes from Sweltsa coloradensis, assembly GCA_024449915.1. NCBI lineage: Eukaryota > Metazoa > Arthropoda > Insecta > Plecoptera > Chloroperlidae > Sweltsa > Sweltsa coloradensis. The sequence continues at coordinate 478,157 of JAMZAV010000103.1, forward strand.
GTTAAAACAAAACTATTCCCATTGCCCCTCATGAATTTTTCAGACCACACACAAAAACTTGTTCGTTATTAAATGGTCTGGTTTCAGCGGTTATACAATTTGCTTGAATTTTTTGGAACGAATCTTTTTCACACTTTTTCGATGGAGACATCAAGTTTTAGGAATTTATGGCAGGATTTTTTTCGTTAGTGAAATATGTTACAAACGGCAAACCCTTTCATTTTTTTAAGTTGAAAGTAACAACATAAATCTTCTCAGGGGTTGCCAATTAGCAATTCTACACAGAGAAAATGAAGATAGCAAATATCAAAAGGATTTTACCAAGTAGGGATTTTTTCAAAATGGGTATTTGTGTCTTGTCTCTTTGCCTGAAACCAATCAGTAATTGGTTGTTAGAGCCTAGAGGGTTCGGCTCAATTTCACACGAGCGAGCGAACACTGTCTTTTGGGACCGCGCGAACATGGACGGCGGAGGCATCTTACTCCGGGTCTGCGACCAGTGCTTTGATTTCATCCCATCATCGTCATACTTCATCATCATTATTATTATAGTGATTCATCTTTATAATTTTTCATTCTACCCTCGTTTTAAAACTACTCATCACGAACAAATGATATTTCTCTTCTTGTTAGTTATTCGACTGAAAAACTTGGCTCGTACCATTCGAGTCTGACCATCCTAACGACTCCTCGAAGAACCCGCAGAAGTGGGACAACGTTCACAAAAAGGTGACCAGCTATTTTCTTAAAAACATTTTATACTAAGTTATAGCTATATATCTTTAGCTGTGACTCGGACTTAATAATCCAATCTCATGAAGAGAATAACAATAATTTTTTTAGGAAGCATTTCCATTTCGCACTCAATGCGTTAGAGGGTCGACCCATTTTCACATTCTCTGAAATTAGTGACGAATTCGTTATTCGAAAGTCCTGAAATCTAAAAAAAACCTAACACTAAAGATTCAAACAATAATATCTCAAAGTATATTTGGAATGTCGTAGATTTCACTCGATGCGTTTACATTATCAAACATAGATTGCTAGAGGGTCGACCCATTTTCACATTCTCTGAAATAGTGGCGAATTCGTTATTCGACGAGTAGCTGAAATCTTAAAAACCCGACACTAAAGATTCAAAGAATAATATCTTAAAGTATATTTTGTAATGTCGTACATTTCGCACTCGATGAGTTTACATTATTAAACATAGATTGCTAGAGGGTCGTCTTATTTTCACATTCTCTGAAATTAGTGGCGAATTTGTTATTCGAAGAGTAGCTGAAATCTTATAAACCCGACACGAAAGATTCAAACAATAATATCTTAAAATATATTTTGCAATGTCATACATTTCGCACTCGATGAGTTTACATTATCAAACATAGAGGGTCGTCTTATTTTCACATTCTCTGAAATAGTGGCGAATTCGTTATTCGAAGAGTAGCTGAAATCTTATAAACCCGACACTAAAGATTCAAACAATAATATCTTAAAGTATGTTTTGCAATGTCGTTCAAATGAGATCTTGACGATAATTGTCCGACCTCATCAGTATTTACACAAATACAAAACCATGGTATGCAATATGTATCTACATTAACAACCGTGGTTTATGTTGTTTCACTATCTTCAAATTGTTACATTATCGCTGAACTTAGATGCTAACGTTACGTTTCAGATAATAATTTGAACATTCAGTTTCTTCCGAGATTAGTTTTACTAATTGATTTGCAAACCAGCCTAATCACAAAATAATTATTGTTAGTTCTACGTATTAAAATGGTAAACGAAAATTTGAGTTTCATAATAATATATAATAATGAATTCGTGATTCTTCATACATATAATTTATAATTACCATCAGTAGCTATTAATTTAATGAGGCATGAAGGGATAGAACCCATAATTCAAATTAAAAAGTATTTATGTGTCATAAGTTAAACTTGTTCGTAACGTCTTTATTATGAGTCCATGCCAGTCTTTTACAGGCAATCATATAAAATTGCTAAAAGACCTGTAATTTTTTCCAGGTTAGCACAGTAAACCAAAATGAAACAATAAAATATGGAGGTCAGTAGGTATGAGCATAAATGCGGTATACGTACGCGTAAATAAACGAATTATGATTTCAGTTAAATTTTATGATTTTTTTTCTTCTTCTTCTGTAGTATGAGTTTAGATCCCCCACGTTGGTAGCATGTGAGGTACTTATCGGTAGTAAAGAGTAAACGCAAGCGTCAAAATAGTGGCGTGACCAAGGAAAAAAAAATACCAGGGTAGACAAGAATTATTTTTCGACATTATTTTGTTTTACTGTGTAGTAAACTATTTTAATAAGTCATCTCCGAACAAAACCCTTAAAAATGTTTTAGTAAATTACTGGTATATGACTGTACGACAAGGAATATTATTGTGCAAAGAGTGCTTTTGTTGTGGAAAATGGTCAGGTGCAGGGACAGAAATCCGCTTCAATTCTACTTTCACTGCTATGCAAATATTAAATGGTAGACTATTAATATATATCACACTGAAAATTTGTTGAAGTTACTGACTTGAGTAGGAATAGCTTATATGATGCATTTTTATTAATTTATTCAAATTTGTAATGATTTGGATTCTCGACCTTCTATTCAGGGTTCTGGCCCTATTCAAAATTCACAATTATTTCAATTATTATGTTACGTGTTTTTTGCGTCTAACCATGAATTTTGAGTTATACCTCGATGGTCAAACGAAATCTCCGATAAAACATAGTCGACTCCTCACACCCCTGCAGAAGCTAGGATTGCCTTGTGGTATTGGCGCTGAGTACAGCGTAACTAACAGCCATGCAATTTACGACGTTGACATTCAAATTATTGGGTGAGCGAAGCGAAGACTTCAATTTCACCGACCCCCCAAAAAAATTTAGCTCGGTGTTTTTTTGTTTTTTTTTTTGTTTTTTTTTCGTTTTTCTGTCTGTTTGTTCGCTCTCTACCGGGCAAACGGCATATGCGATCTTGATGAAAATTTGACACGACCTTCGTTTTCTCTGAACTTAGACTTGCCACGTTTTTGGGTACAATCGAAGAAATATTTCTCATGAATATCGTACTTTTACGTTTTTTTTTCGATTTTTAGTGCGATATTTTCGTGCCATTTGGGCCAATTCTGACCAAACGGGTGGGGCTACAACGTTCATATTTCACATGGACATTAAGGTAATGGTGATGTATTACTTTCTGAAAGAAAAAGTTGAAAAAGTTAGCCAGAATCGAGAGAAATAAAGCTTTTAATATACGTTTTTTTGACTTTTTGTGCGATATTTTCGTGCCATTTGGGCCAATTCTGACCAAACGGGTGGGGCTACAACGTTCATATTATACATGGACATTAAGGTTATGGTTATGTAGTACCTTTTGAAAGAAAAAGTGGAAAAATTTAGCCAGAATCCATAGAAATAAAGCTTTTAATACAAGTTTTTTACGGTAATAATACCAATTGACAAGAAACAAAAGAAACTTGACAACATTCACCTACAATGCGTTGGCAGCAAAACAAAGCACTTTTAAAAGTAAAGATATCCCACGCAAACTAAAGCCTTTAAAAAGCTCATCCATCACGCGGCGGGACTTTAGCGTTTTCCTAGTAAACAAATTACACAATTCTTTCTACTCTCAGAGACCAATTGTGTTTAAATCCAAATCAATTTTAAAAAAATATTGGAGGCGCCGGGTATCGATCCCGGTACCTCTCGCATGCTAAGCGAGCGCTCTACCATCTGAGCTACGCCCCCCGATATAGTGAATGAATGTCCACTTGACTCAAATGCCCTAAGTGACCTAGTTGAAAAAGCCTTTGGGTAGGTCACTCGCGAGAGTCGAGTAGAAGTCTAGGCCCGACCCGGCCGCAAACCTGTTCCTCGCGACCGTACGTATCAATGAGAGTACAATCGTACAGGACAAGCCAACGCCCTGGCTAGAGAAAGTGTTGGAAGTCAACATTTTAGAGCAGTTCTAAACAAAGTTTCACATAAGACCTAACGTATGTCTGCACATTATCATCGGGGGGCGTAGCTCAGATGGTAGAGCGCTCGCTTAGCATGCGAGAGGTACCGGGATCGATACCCGGCGCCTCCAATACTTTTTTACTTTCAATTATGGGTCACAGTTGGAAAATATGAAATATAAAATTATGAAATAATATGATAAATAGCCTAGTGCAATGCTTTGGCGCTATACATGGCACATAGTAGGTCCAGACGTACGGAGATCGTCGAGGTCTTCAGCTGTAATCTGGGTTTATCAACTGAGCGGAAGGGAATATAACATTGCAAAATGCAATGCGTTGAAAATCTTTATTCAAAAAGCGCCCCTTAGGTCGTCTAAGTTAAAGTGTGAAAATATTAACTAGATCGGCATATTAAATATTGGTTTATGGTTTACCATAGTGTTATGTTTTCTGCAGTTTATAACTAAAGCTGTGATTTAGTGGTAGTAGGGGGATCCAAGGTTCAATTTGTTACGATTCAGTGTTGAAATTTAAATCACCAAAATGTTATACTTGACACAAAAATCGTCTATTTACTTTGTCAAAATTTAAACCGTATAAAATAGAAGGATAGGTACATGAATGTATGAATGACTACAGTCCTATTGTATTTAAGTGAATTTTACATGTAAAATATTAATTTGTATTTTAATTAGCGTGTAATAATCTGTCATATTATTTTTTGTATAAATTTGTAATACACATTTTAAAGGTTGGATATAAGAAAATGCCTAACTGGCCTTAATCCTGCCTCAATGTTCGTTCGGTAGTTTAGCAAACATAGGAAATTCTCAAGCTCATGGAAAAAAACTTGTGATTTTATCCCAGACACATCATGTTTCAAAATCATTGGGCCAAAACAACAATGTAAACAAAAATAAAATGTTGAATAGTGTATGTTGGTTATTTGGAAGCACCGTTTGCCAATGACAACACTCATTCTAATTGGCAAGCATTGCGTGAATGACCAAAACCCTGTATTTATAATGCACGAATGTTAGTGATAGTTATGTAAGAGAGTATGTATAGTTGTTTCACGAGATAATACTGGACTCATTCAACCGGGGGCGTAGCTCAGATGGTAGAGCGCTCGCTTAGCATGCGGAGGTACCGGGATCGATACCCGGCGCCTCCAAAACTTTTTCTTTACAAATTCTTCAAAAGTAATAATGTAAAAGTTCAAAAACGAAATAAACATCTTCCTTTTTGGAGATCACGTGTTCTGTTAGTAGCTTTGGAGGTAAATAATGTGGGGGAGAGGGGAGGGGGAGGGGAGAGGGGAGAGGGGAGAGGGGGGGAGAGATTTTTAAAAATCACGCGGGGAGTATAGGGGGTGGAAATTGTCGGTGAACAAAATTTGTACAAACCATTGGTCAATCATAATGTATGTAACTATAATTTATCACTAACATAGTGTTGTGTTTAATAAGAGAAATATATAGGAATCGATCAAGCTGAGTACCTATAACCTATGAATGATTATGAGATAAATTATTTTGGTAAGCCAATACAATTTGTAGACTTTTTCGAAAAAGAGAATTGAATTAAGTAGGTATAGTTACAAAAAAAGGTCCTGATCACAATACTGTAACAAATTCCCCACGAATCACTGTTTCGGCGTTTTGCACTACTGTTGAGACGACTATAAAAGACGGTAATTTTGCACTTTTTATATTAATATCAGCAAGCCGCTGAATATTGGCTATACTATACGACATCCCATTACCGTTAGGTAGCATTATAAAAGCTTCTCTTAGCAATAAGTCATGATTGGAAAAGATTGCAAGAGGCTATTTGTGATGTTATGACCAGGAAACGTAAGAATGACAAACCTCAGATGGATAGATGCATTGATGTTATATCCATGCTAAATATCAATATACCAAGCCATAAACTACACATTGGGAATATGTCACATGAATAGATTTTGTCATTTGTGTTATAGCTTTGCATTTACATAAAATTGGCGATTGCGATATTTCAATACTGATTTGTCAAAATCTTAATTAAGAACGTTCACATGACTTTAAAGTTTAAATGGGCTATTACCCCCCAAAAAAATTTGACACTTAATCTGTAGACGAATACTACACTAAAATGATGGTTTAAAAAATTATATCTTGTAACTGTAATTTTACACGAATTTTTAATTTTGTGTATCGTGAAATTTGCGAAAATTGGCGGTTTGGGGAATTTCTTAAATCGACTTTAACTTGCTTATTTTTTGCTCCACATATATACTAGAGCATCGTACCAATCTAAAATGGACCTTTTCTCTCCGTGTCTTGAAACTGTGCACAAAATATACACTCAAATACGCAAATATATGCATCCCAAAATCACTCCCCTTCTTAGTAATCAGCATATCTTGACCGAACCACGTGCCAAAATTACAAAACAAAATATAGAGGATATACAGAAAAGCCCGTCGAGTAGGCCTACGTAAAAAATTAACAATATTTTTTGTGAACAAAATCCTCCAATGTCAAGGGGCATAAAGTTCGTTCCCATGCTATTTTCTATTTTTGCCGAAAATTACCAAGTTTGACCAAAAAAAATCGGGTAATGCTGGACCCAATAATTTTTCTGATAATATCCAAATTCATAACTAGTTAGCCTGAATGAAATATGTGTTTTAAGTTTAGCGGGTGAATACTCATTTAAACATTGTACATAACATAATACATAATCATGTTATAATATTGGTTTCAATTTTCACCAGACAAGCACTCGGAGACAAAAGTAAAATCCACGATTTTTTGTTCTTGATTTTAAAATAGTGTATGTATATAATGTTTTGTACTAAGGTATTTTATTGTTATGTGATGTTTGTTGTGGGGGTAGATTTTCTGTTATACAATTCCATAACACGTATACACACTACTTTGATACACCTCTTCCTTATTGTTTAACTACTTTATGTCAATAATACACTGAGTGTTGCCACTACCTCAAGAAAGACAAGGGATATCGCATCCGAGTCCCCAGCCAAACCTCCAGTGAAGCAAACCTCCAGTGAGCCACACCACCAGAGCGCGTCTCTCGAGTGGCGGAGATACAAGTTGAACAGAGGCTTGACGTAATACGGTGATTTCAATGCGCGGAAGGTAGAGAAAGTGATCGAGTGGAAATGATCTAATTTAGACCTAAAGAATATATTTATTTTGTTGTTCAGTACACTACAACCGGGGGCGTAGCTCAGATGGTAGAGCGCTCGCTTAGCATGCGAGAGGTACCGGGATCGATACCCGGCGCCTCCAAACTTTTTTTAAAACTCGAAAATTACACAAAGTAATCATAAATCTCTTAGCTAAGTCTTAACATAAAATGCTTTTTTGCAGCTGCCATTCATTATTTATTAAATCACCACAATATTTAGGCTAACCTGCAAAAAGAAAAAGAAACTATGGGCAAAGTATACCTACCATTATCAGGTGGAGGAAATTGTAATCGTTTTTTAGTTGCATTCAATATTTAAAAAGTGGTGTTATTAGTTAAATTGTTTTTTCATATTCCTATAATTTGTTTAATTGATTTCAACATACGAAAAACACTACACGATATTACATTTACATTGGATTTTATTTTTTTAAATAAAAAAAATCGTATTTAGTGTCTACCCACTCAGTCATATAACCATTGATACTGATAAAAGATACTAAACTTGTATACAAAATCTTTTGATAGAAAAATGAAGATCACCAATCACATTCACGCTCATAATGTATAATTTGTTGTCTTTGATGTGCTTTGTATATGCAGTTATTGTGTATATTGCCCAGGTCCAGGTGTGCAATGGTACACTGTATGTGCTATATTGTGGTTCAGCTCTAATTCTTACCATCAGTAATGTGGTTGTCACGAAATGTCATGGACAAATAAAAATAAATAATTTTTGATCGCGATTTTTATGACAATTTTTTACCAAAAAGGGTCAATAGCAATAAGGATTCAATTGAAAACTGTAGTAACATTATACTTCCGATCTGGTTTTATAAGGAAGGAAATGGGAGTAACTTCCGAAGATACAATATGAACAAGATACAGGAAACAATCAGAGAAAAATATGGCGGCCTGAACTGAGGCTGGAAGAGGTTATTACGTTGGAATGTGAAAAGAAGAAAGTAGAACACAGCTTGGGAAAAGGTATATCAGGAAAATTAAAGAAAAGACTGAATAAAAAATATTTTCAGTGATCAAAGACTACACAAACTTGACTACAAATTTAAGAGGAAAATAAAAACTTGTTATATAAAAAGAATTTGAATGAAATATGTTAAAAAAATTGTTTTTATTTTGTAAGGTATGATAGGGCCTATAACGTTTCATTGAAATGTATAACATAAAAATGTATTCGTAATTACTAGTGTTCAATTCGTATGCATGTAAGTACTAACTTTATCTATAATAGGAAGCTTCGCAAACGCTTTTACAGGCTCGTTGTTGGATGAGCGTAAATATTTAAAAACGCAAAAAGCGTAAAATTGCGATTTTCATAAGAAATATTTATTCGATTACGCTCAAATTTCACACGAACATACTCATTTATAAAATTAAGGTTCTGTAAATAAATTGTCACGATCGGATAAAGAATTTAGGTGTTAGTTAGTCGAAGAAATTTTTTAAAAAAATCGTAAAATTGCAATTATCATGAGAAATAATTTTTTGATTGCGCTCAAATTTCACACGAATATATTAATTATAAAATTAAGGTTCTGTGAAAAAATCATTACAATCAGATAAAGCATGTAGGTGTTATAAGTCAAAGAAAGTTTTAAAAAATCGAAAAATTCGTAAAATTGCGATTTTTATGAGAAATAATTTTTCGATTGCGATCAAAAACGTGGCAGTTCTAAGTTCAGAGATTTTGAAGGCCTCCACAAAATTTCATTGCAATTGGAGTATCGGTTTAGCCGGAAGCGTGTAAACATACAGCCAAAATACAGAAAAAAATCCGGATTTTTTTTCTCCAGTGTAGTGAAATGGAATCTTCGCTTCGCTCATCCAATAAATTATTAATAACAGCGTGGATTAAAGGCGAATTCCTACTGGTAAACTAACTTCACAAATGACTTCACTAGAGCAGACTGCAAGCATGTGCATACCGGCAGAGCTAGTCGTCGGTCGTAGGAGAGAAACGCATACGTGACTGAAGTAGACTAGCGAGCTTATATCATTGCCGGACCAACACCCCCCACCAGATTCACGCAGACACTCTTGCGAGAAAGTGACCAAGCTTGAAAGTGATCTAATTTAAATTATTACATGATTGAAAACAGGTGAGTATTCATCGGGGGGCGTAGCTCAGATGGTAGAGCGCTCGCTTAGCATGCGAGAGGTACCGGGATCGATACCCGGCGCCTCCAATATTTTTTATCTTTGATATCTTGAACGAATTCTTCCACTATGACGTGTTCTTTTCAATTTATTAACATTATGCATCCGGACTCTGTGGTTGTTTTACTTACATGTATTATTTCTTTCTCTCATTCTTTTAACTAGTTCATTTTAATTGTATTTCTTTATTTTACTATACGTATCAGACTAGCAATTAAATTATTTTGCTTTAAAAATACCAAACTAAGTTATAATACAATTGAAAAGTTCCACATAGTTTCCAAGACGAAATATGCGTTGTATAATGTCGCAATGGAATAACTACGCGGTAAACACTAATATTATTTTACAATACTTTGATTCTGGAAGAGACGTGTTACTAATATGGTTAGCAATAGGAAAAGCTAATAGTTACTCTGGAAAGCCTTGAAGCTATATAGATTGTCCAATGGGGTTATGTGTTTTACACCAGTGGTACATTTATGTATTGTATCTTGGTTGTGTATCAGAGCACATTTTCAGAAGTTGGTAAGGTTTTTATTAGCTGGCCGTATATAGGCCTATAGGCCTCCAAAGAGTTTTTTGTAGTTATTTTAAAATCTTGGTAAGGAAGGCAATTATTTAAAATTTTGAAATGTTATCTGATCGCGGCATGCACATCCTTAACAAATTGCAAACAACCTCGTAAAAATTAAATTCTTTAGTTTGAAAATTGGAGGTCGAAAAGTGGTCCGAATGTATGTGCAATTCTGAATTCTGGATTTTGTGATCGAGCAATTGATTATAAATAAGTTGGCCAGGCTCATCCAATCGTCTTAAGTAATGAAAACAAAGCTAATGGACAAATAATTGGTTGATAAAAAAAGAATATGCATTACTATATTGTATAGATAATTCATCACTGTAAACCGTAACAGGTGTATCCTCCTGTATTTTGAGTGATATAACATTTCACAGAAAAGTAACTGCGTGTGAAGAAATCTTATGATAAACTAAATACCCCATAAATTGTCTCGAAAAAAACTTGTAGTTAAATGTAAAACATGCCCGTGCATTTATTTCAGAATTATGTATTTTTTCCATACAATTTTTAGCCATAAGTCAAATATAATAGAAATTGCGTGGGGCCAAACTTTTTTGCCTTCATCGAAGGCCACATAATTTTATGAGCCACGTGTATGCGATTAATTCGCCAAATCTCCGTCCGTGCATGGGGCCTAGACGATGTGGACCGCACACATTGAAAGCTAACCTCCCACAAGAAGAGTGCCGGCCAGGCCGCCGTCAGAGTATCGGATGGTCCCTTCTAATCGTGTCGCCTTGCATTTCACGAAATTAACTTACGAGCAAAAATTACAAATAGAAACCTGATTGAGGTGTTGTAAATTTAGAAACAAGTTATTTTTTAAAAGAAAATAATAAAACAATAAGAGCCCGTTTAAAATTAACATGAATTAACTTGGATCTCAACAAAAAACGAATCAGAAAATAATGTGTTTACAAAATTAATTATTACCTCACATGGGCTGATTAATTAGACGAACAATTAGGAACATAAACAAGATTCGCCTTTTCGCCCAAGGCTCGGTCTAGCAAAAATTAGATTTTACGGGAACAATGGTCGAGTATTCTCATGCACGATTTGTATTTGGAATTCAAATGCAATTATCGCACAGCTAACACGATCTATAAAAATAATGTAAACTAAACTTGACGGACGCGTTTCAGCTATTGTATACTGATACTTTGACATACATACATTTTAATTAATATTGGCAAAATATATGCAAGTTATAGTTTTGTATATATTCTTATATTTGAATAGAAAATGATATTTAACCAAAAGTAAAATTATATTTCTGCTTTTATTTAAATTGGCTCCAAGTGTTTTGGTTTAAATGCGTTAAAATCACTTGGAGCTTGAACGAGAAAAGCACATCAGTTGAGCTTTGGATGACTTTGGTTATATGGATCACATGTGATAGCATATTTCATTGCAAAGTAGTGACATAACATATTCCAGCCTTAAATAAGGGGAGTGGAGTTGGTAGTAAAACTACGATTGTTTAATTTGGTTATAGACACAATTTGTATCAACTCACAAATAAGATACACTGCAAATTATGAGTAACAATTTAACAAATTATGGACGAGCCACTACAACACAGGGACATTGTGAAATAAATACATATCGTATATTATCTCAGTAGCTTTGCAAACGGTGATGAATATCGTGTACCTGTAAATTGATTTAGTTAAAAAGAGTATTAAGTCAAGACCTAATATTGCACTATGGACCTTTTGCATTGGAAGCAGGAACAAACTCGCAGCAATAACTTAGGCCTACTAATCGTTTTTACAAAGAAAATCCATAAATAACACGAATAAAACTATATTTAATTAATTCACAGTTATCACAAGATTCTAGTACTAAACGAATTACTATAGGCAATAACATTGCATGCAATAGACGATTATCTCGATGTAAAAATAAATCCACTTAGTGGTGTGAGGATTTAAAAAAAATACAGAGTACAGAGTCATTGGCCATCGATTCTGCAAAGTGCAGGCTTCTTCTTCAGCGTTGCCCGCGGCTGTTGTAGTCGATGGTGGAACGTCAATAACCAATACTTTCCGAACGCGTTCCCTGTATTTATCTGATAGGTTGCTGCTGAAATGGACACCCTAAGCGGCCCGTTGAGCACACAGAGCATGCACTCTATCATTACAAACACCCTTCCCTACCGATGTGTATACTATATAAATAAACTCATTAGTTTTCGGCATCGTTTTTATTTTTTTTAGAAGCTGATCGAATTTTGGCTACCTTGGAAGTTCTCTAGTGAAAGCGATTTTAAGCAGTCTTCATAAAAAGTACCCATGAAGGCTAAGATAAAAAATTATAAATAATATTTATATTATTACAAAAGCAAACTGGATCATATTTGCAGCGTTAAAGGTCTTATGTATTATCTCTGGTCAGGAGTCACTATAGTGTTACTTTTGAGTTGATTATCGATGGTTTACAGACAAATTTGTCCGATTTCCCAAGGAAACGATAGACGGTTTATTAAGGAATGTGTGGGAACAAAACAATAACAACAGCATCCAAACAAGTATCACATTTGTTAACATATTTTGTGTTCGATGTATCACAAAACGGAGATCATGGACACTACCTATTGCAGAAGTAAACAGTATTTACTTATTTTCACCATGGCTACTGTTATAGGAATCAATCTAGGATAGCCCGCAGGTAAATCGTGCCCAACAATGTGATCGATGTTTCCTATATTTCAAACACCGATCTCTGGTTGGCCATTGTTGGCTCGACGATGGTGTCTGTGATCACAGGGTTGGTTAGGTACGCTCTAATATTTTGAAGTCCCAACTGGAAATCAGTTAGTCCTATGTAACTGAGTGGATCTAAATTCTAAACTTTAAATAAGAATGTGTTTGCATTTTATAAATTCCAGGCGTCATTGCATAAACCTTACGACTATTGAACTCAAGTCGGACAAACGGTATCCATGTACAATACAAAACAACGCATTTTATTGTCAGTTATTAAAGTTAGGAAATACAAGTTATTTTCTCTTAATGAAGCAATAAATCGTGTTTGCGAAGAGGCTCATAAACCGAGGTACGTGACGACGATTAACAGTGTTCTTCAGGAATTTCATAAAATACGGTGTAAAATGAAGTGCATGAAAACACATAATACTTTGTTTATTTGTAATTTGATTTCATATCTGTATGTACATGGTTTTACTCGGTCCGAGACTAATGACGGGATACTTCTAGTCATTTTCTTAGGCATACTGCTGAGAACTACGATTTCTACCTTCTGCTAAAATAAATATTTGCTTGTGCAAGCTGTGTAATAAATACTTGGCTGTCATACAAAAAATAGTGTGAGTAGGAACATAAAATTAAAAGTTTTGAATTATGGATGATAAATCGGAAAAAATATTACAAAATTGACAATTTACTAAAAACAAGATTTTCCCATGTTTATTGAAACATATTTTAGTATTACACATTTGTACATTGTTGGAAACAATGAGATGTTTATGTTCAAGTCTGAAAATATTATTGTCTTTATAACATTGACAATTGCAAAAAAAACACATACACAACTAGAGGTTTGATGGGAAGAAAAAAAGTAGATGCCACAACACTCAAAATTTGCTCAGAATTGAAAATATAAATGGGAAAAAACTAACTTTTCGCTCCTAGTAAGAATAAATTAAAAAATCGTAATAATAAACCTTTATTGGTCGCAGCTATTGCTGTTGCCCCAAGACATAGATAGCGCTGAATTAAATAAAAAGTAAATAAAAATAAAATATCAATAAAAATAAAAATAGAATAGAAAGTGTGTGAATTTGTCATGAGATTGAAGAAACGATGCATTGCTTTACTCGCGTTACCAGCACAGCACACCTGACAACGAGGATCTCTTTGATGGGTGTCTTCCCACAGTGCCGCTTCCCGTAAGGCCATCAACCTTTTTTTTCCCCCTATGCCATCATTTCTACCTGTCGATAAAGACCATGTTACAGGAAGCGTTGATGGCCTAAGGGGAATTGATTTATTCCCCTTTGGCCAACACCCTGCATTTCATTATGGAAAATACAAAGAAGGTTTGTTGGCCTTAGGGTAATTGATTTATTCCCGTTAGGCCAACAGCGTATATGCATCGTTTACGGTAAGGAGCGGGGTGCATACGCTGTTGGCCTAACGGGAATAAATCAATTACCCCAAGGCCAACAAACCTTCTTTGTTATTTTCGATAATGAAATGCAGGGTGTTGGCCTAAGGGGAATAAATCAATTCCCCTTAGGCCAACAAGTGTAACATGGTCTTTATCGACAGGTAGTAATGATGGCATAGGGGGAAAAAAAGGGTTGATGGCCTTACGGGAAGCGGCACTGTGGGACGGCTCCCTTTGATGTGTTACTTGTGAACGGCGATCTGATCGACAGCTAGGCTACTTGATCGACTTCACGCGTACCGGCCGGATGTTTACTTGGCAAAGCGGGACGGGGGCGGGACGGGACGGGACCCGTGAAAACAAACTCGTTACCGCGGTCGTGACGTCGCCAGGAAGTCTCGACTCGATGGGCAACGCACTTGTAATTAGTGATCCGCACTTAGCTACAGCCATGCGCAACGACACTGCAGCATTTTATTTTATTGCGTTGATCGCTTGGCCATTTTACCTTTAATTGATTATTAATGTAGATTGAATTTACTGTTATCATAATCGTAATTAACACGAACATATTTTTGATTTTTGAATATATTTTTAGCCAGTAGATAACAAACGCGGTTAAAGTTATTCACAAAAATCTGTAAAGGATGTAATAGTACGTCTAATGAATCGCAATGCAACAGCCATGTACTTTCTTATGAATGTTTAATTATGATTGGTGTTGACGTTTTCAAGAAAGTATATTTCCTAAGAACAATGACTTAAAGAGTATCTAGTTGTTTTAATTTGAACACGTGAAATTGTTGATGTAATAGTTTAAATTAACTTATTAAACAAAGCAATACACATGAACACTGCATCGTAGTAATGACTCAATCTAAAAGTGTTGCAGGTATTATGTCGGCACCTGTAAGATTAACTAATTTCCCATGTAAGCCGTATGGTATTATTAAGTGGTATATGGTCCGCACAAGATATCTTACTCAAGAGGCTGCTTCAATCAGATAGGGCATTAATACGTGGATAAACACGCTTTGATATCAGCTTACATCGAAGGGGGTACCTATTACCCGTCGCTGCCAAACAAACGCGTCAAACCACAAAACTTCACATAATAGCCTCTACAGAGCAAGAAATTGCCATCCGAATTTTTTCCAAAAACTATTCTCATAACTACCATATGGTAACAAATGTATATTGCCTAAAATAGACGCCAAGGTTTCCATTACGTTCGTGATCTATATAAAAGTTAATCTTAAATGACTGTACTTGGAACCCAATCAGCTCTATTACATCAGTGTTTGCTATAAAAATTATTAAATTGGGGTTCGGAAACTAATTTACTAGAAAATTTCGTTGGTGTGTTTGGTTTGGTAAAATGCGTTATGGCTCGATTATTTTTTCTCCGGTGTAATAAAGTTATTATCGGTGATCGTAGCATTAAGGGCAGGCGCCTTCGTGGTGTGGACTACATCACTTTCGATCTACCTGACGTTATTTATTAGTTATTACCCACAAGAACCGCAACAGTTACATATACTTACACCCTTCACTCTATCCTTCACAAAACCAACAACGAGCTAAATATCATCAATCAATGAAATCTGTCGACGCCGATAGACGCAGATCTTCTGGTATTTGTAAAGGAACACATTGGAAATAATCTAACAGTTGCAAATCATTTGTGTCCCTCAACACAACACAGAAAGGGAATTGTAACTGAGCATACACAGAATTAATTTAATAATTAATATATTAATTATAACCCGAATGAAACAGGTTTAAAATGAGACTGGCGCTTGGTAATAAAAAGTGACCTATCTAATAATTCTTGACTGTGGCTTGATTGTTAATAATTCGTCCACACAAAGTTGATTAGGTTCTTATTTATAATAAATCAACGAACTCTTTACTTCAGTCGCATCCACCCGTGTTTTCTGATTTCCGTGTACATTATATTCGCTGTTCATTGTATTTTGTACTGTCAATTATTTGTATAAATCAGTTTCTATAAGACAGGATATACAGACAAAGTTTGTAACCTGGCAATCCGAAGCGAGCGAGGAAAAAGTACATTTTAAAGTGTATTTACACAATAGAAAATAAAAAAGTTCTGATAAACATGATTTCATTGCATGATTTACGCTTGTGTTGTGATAAACCAATAATTTTCGTAATTTTGACCAGGGTCCATTTAAACTTATCAGCTAATAAGATAACCTATTATCCTAATTGGAAAATAACTATATTTGAGTGAAACGATGTGTGCCAATTTGTCGGCAGTTGGTTAGAGCTCCATACGTTCCGTCCTACTTTACGAAGGGCTTGGGTGATAAACGAAGGGTTTGAACATTAAACCTTGGCCTAGTTAGCTTTGGGTTGATAAAAAAACCAATTCAGAAACGATTGTGCCTACATCTTGAATAAGTTAATAGTAAACTAGGAATCAATTAATGGATTTAATTAACTTCGAAATGTAATCGATTGTTGCCTATTCATCATAATCATAGACTCTAGGTAAATTTGATTTTCTGGACGACCCAAAACCAAAACCGTAATTATATTAATACTCTCAGCGCAAAAGGGTTAATCCATCTAAACGCAGTGTTAATGGAATAGTTGCTAGGTACTTAACACAATTTAACTAATTAAATAACTGTGTTGAAGTTGAATGCAATCACTGTAATACATCCCCACAGCCGAATGCCCACTATGCACTGTATGTCTTATCAAAACAAAAGAATATTAAAGAGGGGAAAAGCTGCAACAGAAAAGTGGTGTTTGCTAATTAGTTAGGTTCAAATGGTTCTAACTAAATGTTGGTCGGTCAAGAACAAAGTCGGTCAGTTATCAAAAATATATTATAATAATTGGATGAGCGTAGCGAGCGAAGCGAAGATTCCATTTCACTACACTGGAGAAAAAATCCGGAATGTTTTTTTTTTCTTTCCTTTTTTTCCTTTTGTATTTTTGTGTGTCTGTTAGCACGATTCCGGCTAAACCGATACTTCAATTGCGATGAAATTTTGTGGAGGCCTTCTTAATCTCTGAACTTAGAACTGCCACGTTTTTGAGTGCTATCAAAAATTATTTCTCATAAAAATCGCAATTTTACGATTTTTTCGATTTCTAAAAAATTTCTTCGACTTATAACACCTACATGCTTTATCCGATTGTAATTATTTTTTCACAGAACCTTAATTTTATAAACTTATATATTCGTGTGAAATTTGAGCGTAATCGAAAAATTATTTCTCGTGAAAATCGCAATTTTACGCTTTTTTCATATTTAAAAAATTACGCTCATCCAACAACGCGTCTGAAAAAGCTTTTGAGAAGATTCCTAGTAAATACATCAAATTCGCTAGATATTTCAATTTCCTGCGCAACATTGAACACAGAAAATAGTTAGAACCTTTCAGTCATACGCGATACAATTTCACCGATCTTAATTATAAATATATAATACTAGTCGATAACCATTCTCTTTTTTATCTGGGTGAAAGAAAACACTGTTTCAATCGCAGTATACAGTACACCCAATATAAGTATCCACCTTCATTCGAAAAAGGCAATTAAAGTCAGATTGGACACACAGTCCAACCATTTAATTAAATATCAAATTCAGAAAATCATGCATGCATTTTTATTTTTCTCGCGTCTTCCATTATATCATACATATCATACATTTTTCTGAAACCTATAAGAATTGTCTTTCAGATTAATACTTTCTTAGGTCTAGTATCAACATGTAATTCATAGAAACATGTACAACCCTTTGAGACTAAGAATGTTTGATCAAGCCATCATTTATGCGATTCTCTCATCTGTTAATCACCTAAAACCTCTACCAAATAAGCAATGTAAAGTAGCCTAAGAGACCTGCCACCACTAATAATTTATCTACCCTCATCGGGATTATAGTCCGAAGTGGTCTGCAATCCCTTAACAAAAGCCACCCCTCGTGTGGGTAAACACTGTGCTATTGATACGCTCTTCTGCATTGTCCAATTAGGCTATTGTTCCGTACACGCGATCACTTTTCAATTATGCTGCAAGCTGCGAGTACGAGTACTGCCGATTGTTAACGAGTATGATCGAGTGTAAACACGTCTCCATCGCATTCCCCCCTTTGAGCACGACATTCATCCCCTCTGACCGTATGTCTCCGCAGTCTGCACATAGGACCGACTACACGAATGAATCCGCCAGACTCCCATGTACTTATAGCGAAGTTCGTGATGGGAGAGTTCCATTAATACTAATGTAAATTTATTTTTTAATTAATCTATAATGTTGTGTTGTTACTTTGTTTAGTAGGTTGCTATAGACACTAATTGTGAATGGAGCTATCAGCTATGCCCTTTCCTAGCAACTTAAGAACGCATTTTGTATGCGTTAAATATAGCCGTGTATATTAGTCGACGAGTGTTTTAAACAACTCCGAGGTCTATATTTTTAGCACTTGTGTAAATTTTCTCCACCATCATACACTGACACAAATAAATTTAATAAATAAAATATTCGGGAATTATGTATTACTTTCTCATAGGCTTTTATTACTCCGATAAAAATTGTGGAATGCTTTTTGCAACACCCCCACCGATATCACTCGTACACGCGCACTACCACTGAAGAAATCATAGATTTATTTCCGGAAATTTACTGCTTAATTTTATTTTGTTTTTTGTTTTTCAAAACAAGTTTAGCGTTTAGCTATGACTTAAATACATTAATTGAAATACTAAATAGAGAATTAAGACTAGTAACTGAATGGATGTCTGGCGATAATCTCAAATTAAATATTGATAAATGTAAATACATGATCATATCTACCAATGCTAAGTTAAAAAGACTGGGTGTAAATACTAATAAGATAGAATTATATGGTGAAGTGATCGAACAGGTCACTGAAATGAAATATTTAGGATTTGTTATTGATAATGAACTTAAGTTTGATAAACATATAAAATATATGGGTAAAAAAATTAGTAAAAAGATAGGATTTTTGGACGCATAGGTAAGTCCTTGTCTATGTGGTCTAAACAACTAGTTTATAACACTATTATTCAGCCTCAATTTGACTACTGTGCCACACTGTTATTGTTAGCTAATAAATCAGACCTGTCTCTTTTACAAAAACTTCAGAATAGAGGAATGCGTATTATAATAGGATGTTACAAATATACACCAATATGTGCAATGCTCACTTACTTGGATTTTATGAATGTTGAAGAAAGGGTGCACTATTTGTCCTTAATCTTTATTTACAAAATGTTAAACAATATGCTGCCTGAATATTTAAAATGTAAAGTTGTTATGGTAAAAGATATACATTCACACAACACCAGGGCATGTTTTAATAATAATGTGTATATTGAATTTAGGGGCAAAAGCGCATCAATGAAGTCGTTATTTGTGAAGGGTATTAAACTTTATAATAAACTACCAAATAACATTAGGGAATCTGACAATGTTGGATCTTTTAAAAGAAAATGTAAATATTATATTATGAAAGGTAAATACATCTGATTGTTATTATTTTGTGAAGGGTCAGGGCTATACATTTGATAGTGTTGATTATGTCTGATTGTTCTATTATTAAGAATGTATAAAGCATATTATGTTCTGTATCGATAATAATAGCTGAACTCAGCTAATAATAAACGATTATTATTAGTAAGCACTACACGATCCTACGGCATTTAAGTTGAAAATCATAGTTTTATTTATAAATTACTCGAAAAATTGTCATGCTTCAATTACAAAATTGCATACAATCTTAGATCAATATTTGCTAAATATTTGCTTAATTTTTAGTAATATTTTATTTTTGAAAATTGTTTGCGTCTTAGGTCAACAGAATCTCAAGCTCTTTGATGACAACCCTCTCTTAACCCCCACCCCGCCCCTTAGAATCAATTTGTATGCGTGGTGTTCTGATTCAACCCTCTAAAGCAGATGCACAGGTGCCTGTTGTCGCTGTGTTGCCACCACGTGACCTATATTCACTCGTGTCTTCGGATTTGTAATTAGATGAATACGACTTCGAAGACGTAACACTAGCGGTGGGCGCGGATAATGCCCGAGCCTTCTGTTTCTTGTCTGGGGCCCATATGTCGTCTGCCGACCGCCCGGCCGCCTTCAAACTAGCCCGCACCCTCTCATCTCATTTGATATGCTTCCAGTCAGATTCCCTCATTGTTATTAGGAAATTAATGTTATATGTTTTTGGAAGGTAGAGTTTTTAAGTAATTTGTACCAAATCAAGGTCATCTCATAATGACACAGGCTAGATATAAATATGTGAGGCAGCAATAAAACACGTGTGGTGATTGTAATAATTAGTTTTGTTTTACGAATTGATGTCGAAATACAAAAAATCTCTGGATACATTCACAAACTGCTTGCCAAGAGTATAGCCAAACAAAGGTAATATAAAAGTAAGTTAAGATGTAACGACACGTTAAGATTAGTTTGTTATAATGCACAGTAAGTAGTTTGTTGTAATATTAATGTAATTTCCGCCCTCAAAGGGAGAAATTTTGGTTGTTAAAATTAACAAATGGTCAGTTGTTATATCTTTGGCATAGATGAATCTGTGAAATGAAGGTTAAACAAACAATCGTTTCCAAGAATAGAATGTACTCAAATTTATTTTTATCACCATATTACTCAAGACATAAATTATTTAAATAATTTGTGTTCCCTTAATAGATGTATTATCATATCAGAGTCGAATACGCTGTGGTTTAAAGTAAGCTACGGAAGTATAATATAGTATATAGGTTTGAATAAGCTATCTTATTCGATGATTTCAGATACTAATTAAGCCGCATCGATCTCAATACAAACATTCTTAAAACTATAAACGCGCATTAAAATTAGTTACTTCAGTACAAAGTGAAGAGCAGTTATATCAAGGTAACTACAACTATAAACCTTGACAATTACTGTTTGAACTTAAATGAGTTGTAATAATATAACTAAATAATGTACTTGTCATATGTAATTATTTGTTCCGAGACGTTTTACGACCGCATAGCACTTGATCTCATTGCCGCCCCCACCCACCTCTTCTGAAGGTAGCGCACTTACTACGACGGTATGTGCAGACCACTTGTGCTCAGACTATTTCTGCTATTACTAAACGCGTGTATAAAAATCATCTAACACGTTTAGCCGACACGACCATCGGTTCTAATTTGTCGTGGTTTGTGGTGGACTAACGTTTACGATCCATTAGGCTGATAAACATTGTTTTAAGCTACTGACTCAAGAGCTAGCTGGTAAAGATACAAGTGCCAACCATAGCTCATATTAGAGATTCTATAATGAAGCTTGTAACATAAAATTAGAATTCGATTTGCAACAAGGCAATCTTTCGACAAAGAGAGCAAATACAAATTAAAAATTATGCAATATAACTTAAGTTTGACGAAGAGTAAAAACTGCTTTTAGTGCTCGAACCCAGGTATTCTACTTGCGTGGTGGGCTCTATCTTGAATATTAGACCACCCGGGATAGCACCGATGCTAGGAGATCAGGGTTCGAGAGCAGTTAGGAACAGCAAGGTAACTTGTTGCCATAACATTACAGCAATCCGATCAGAACAGAAGTGTGGCTCGTTGGTCTTGTTGTTAGCGTATCTGCTTCCAATGCAGAAGGTCCAGGGGTCCATTCACCGCCAAAGTCAAAAGGTTTTTAGCTTCTAATTTGGACTTAAGTCCATCAGTTCTTGTCTTAGGAAGTTTCCGTATAGCAACGAAGCACATAATAAATTCAGAGTTGTTCTGAATCGGCCTGTTGATCTGGCGTTAAGTCCGCGGTTCGCACTGTCCATATCACCGATTGCTATATTTCCTATTTTAAAAAAATCGATCTTTGGTTGGTTATCGCTCACTCGTCGATTGCGTCGGGGCCTACAGGGTTGGCTTGGTCGCTTTGATTTAAAGTCCCCCACTGAAAATCAGTTATATAACTGAGTGGGTAGACTCTAAATAAAATTTATTTATTTATTTATTTATAACATTTGGACATTATAGTTGTAAAAATATGACAACTCATTAACCCGGAAACTATTATTACAAAATTACTCACTGAACAATAACCTGGGCTACTTACTTTAAAATGTTTTGATATTTCGCAGACTGGCATGGAGGTTACCTGAAGAAGGAGACGGAGCCCAGGTTATAGTTCAGTGAGTGATTTCGTAATATTATAGTTGTACTTTCAATTTGAAACAAATGGTTAGTGTGTCCATGGCAGTTCTGCCTGTAGTATGAGACGACTCAAAATTAATGACCGCCGCCGCATGATATGTGTAGTCAAGTGTATCGCTAAACAAAACATAATATGACAGATTTTACATGAATTAAAAGTTTATGAGAAATGTACTTAGACGAATTCATAATATTGATAAGCATAACCGACAGTTTGTTTTCATGAGTAAGAAAATGATGTATTGCGTTAGCAATAATAAGTTCCATTCTATGAACTTGTGATAAAATGTTACCATTCTCATACTTTAACTAATTCATAGTTTAGAAAAATTGTGTCTGTGCACTTCAATTTTAATTTTTCAAGTATTTATTCACTCACATAATATTTCAGCGCCTATCTTGTAAAAACGTTGCAAAACACATACACATCCAAGCTAAGGGCCATTATTTATTAAAAATGTATTTGTTAAAAAAACAACCATTACTCTATACCAGGATGTTATTACTTGTGGTATTATTATTTATTCAGCTAGTCGCAGGCAGGCACTTGATCTTCAGAGCTGAGCACGCGTGTTTGGCCCTCCAGTGGCCATCTGTTGTGCGAAGGAGCGGGTAACTGATCTCCCCCCCCCCAACACTCCCGTCACAACCCCGACCTGCTAAAAACCTAATATCAGGTCTACAGGTCTAAGGTTACTACTTCTTTTTTAACAAGGGCAAAGTTTTACAATCTTAATTATTGTAGTTGCATAAACAACCAATATTTTTTAAAAGTGAAATTTGAATGCAGTTTTGCAGTTATTATATACCGATCATTAAACGGCAGAACAAACGTTTTTAAAATTATAGTTTGTCATTTAAATACAAGAGAGAGATTTTTTACAAGTATGTAATTTTACATTTTAAAACATCATATTAAAGGGGTATTTAACCGCTAAACTCAAAAAATATATTTCATTCAGGCTAATTAGTAATGAATTTAGCAATTAACAGAAAAATTATTGGGGCCACCATGACCTCCCAAAAAATTGTCAAACATAATATTTTTAGAGCTAAGTCCCATCGACAAAAATCTCCCATAAGAAATAACATGGGGACGATCTTTATGCTCCGTGACCTTGGAGGATTTTGATCCAAAAATATATTGGCCATTATTGACGTACTCTACAGCCTTTTCTGTAAATTCTCTATATTTTGTTTTGTAATTTGGGCAAATAGTTCGGTCAAAATATGCTGATTACCAAGATGGGGTGTGATTTTGGAATGCATATTTTTGCGTGTTTGAGGGTATATTTGGGCACAGTTTCAAGACACGATGTTATAAAGGGGCATTTTAGATTGGTACTATGCTCTTGAATCTACGTGGACCAAAAAAGAAGCAGGTTAAAGCCGATTTAAGAAATTTCCCAAAACACCAATTTTCGCAAATTTCTGGATCAAAAAAATTAAAAAAATTCGTGTTAAATCACAGTTACAAGATATGATTTTTTAAACGGTCATTAAAGTGTAGTATTGCGCTATAGATCACGTGGTAAAAAATAATTTTTGGGGTTTTTAGCCCCTTTAACGTATTATCCAAGATGCGGCACAAGTTTAATGCAAGAGGGTATCGCAGTATTCTTCGAAACTATATATTTAACTTTATTTTTTTTAATTGTTGATCAATTTTATTTTAGCAATAATTGTAAAGTTAATATATCGCATGTGTATTCTATTAATTTAGCATTTTAAATTTGAACATTTATTCCGAGTCGTGAGACAATAGCTTTGGCTGCAAGTATACCAAAAGAACAGTGTTTTATTTTTTTTTAATCATTGACGAATTCATACATCGTAAAATAAAATCTACTCCATTACTATATGAGTTGTGTCACAGAAAGAGATTATAATTGAAATATAAGGAAATTCGGACCACTAACAATGACAGCATATGGGTCCCACACCACACCTTAAACCATGGTTAAACCATCAAGGGAATATTTATAATCGTACGAATCAAGTGTGTACTCAGAAAAAATGTAGGTATAATACGGTACGCATAAAAGTGGAGAAGTTCAATTTGATAATTCCAAGAATGTGGGACACGTTTCACAACTGAAATTATGAACACGTCGCATGAAGAAGCGACCGAAATATCCAATTCTTAGTAAACACATTCCTGGACCCAGAAAATGTTTGGCTCTGGGTGGTATATAAGGTCGCCATGAATGAATAGTGTTCACAGCCCTTATGAAATGTGATTGAGCTATCAAAGGAAGCCGTGGCTTACACTGATTGTCTATCAGAGGTAATCATAAGCTAGGAGATCCGCGTTCACCCCTACAGTTAGTGTAAATTACACGCTTAGAAGAATCTATTTCTAAATATTATCTACCGCAGATCACACACACAAAACTGAGATTACAACCCTTACAGGTTACTGCAGCCTCTGGGTTTTGGAACTCGCGACATTTTGGTTCGTTTATTTGGAATTAGAGAACGCCTTGGTAGGTCTCTATGCGCTTTCGTTCCCATATTACACGTTGATGGCGTATTAATGGTGCTAAAATACGAACAAGTGCTTCCGGTATACGACCGCGAATTGTTGGATAGAAGGTGTAAGGTTAGGCGGTGGAAAAATACACCAAAATTATAGAGAGAGTTTCAATTTTGGACAACGTCTACGATTTCCTGTGCTATTAGGTTCGCGGCTGTCAACTGATCGCCACTATGTTTTCAACCCTTTTCAATTTATAAAGGTCGATTTTGGAAACTTCTTCTTGGGAATTCATAGATTTACCCGTGATTTAGAAATCTGTTTTTAGTGCTAATTAGTTAAAATAAACTTACATTTGTTGAGCCCGTCTAGACGATGAGAGTCCACGATCCAGACGTGAATAATTAGGGTTTCTGTAGTGACCTCACAGCCAGCACGAGACCGTCTAGAAAACCATAGAGGCAATTTATATTTAAAACAGACAGTCTTGTGGGTGAAAGTATGGGAAACATGGAGAGTCGTAACTTGCTAAAATTGCTTTAATATATGTAAAAGGCAGCGTTTAAGTTCAGTCTTAAAATTGAATAGCATAAATATTATCCAGGACCTACATCATAGATGCTGCAGAACTAAGATAACTAATTTACTTGTATACACGCCTTGAAAACCCTCATCAACTCTCATTTACCATAAACTTAAAAATAAATATTTTTTGCATAAAATAACCGTTAAGAACGAACAAACGTTTCTCCTCGGGCAGAAATGTACCTTTAAAAACTATGCACGGATGAAACTCAACACCCTTTGTCTGTTACGTAGTACTTCCCTATGCAGTAGTCACAAATTATCCACTATTCATTTAGCGAAAATTTAAATTTTGATGAAATAATATTGTTAAACGTGCGCGCCTCGGGGTTTTTGTCTACATCTCTATTGAATAACCAGCGAGATTGTCTTGGTAATGTCAATAAGTAGTCTTGTTTGTCGTTATATGTTGCATTAACTAGATAATGATTGTAATACTATTCAAGACGAATGTGTTTTTATCCAGAACACAATGGGTGGGCTGGCATTAAAGTGTCGTTATAGTTCAACTAGGCAACAGCTACTGTGCATTCGCATACAAGAAATAAACCAAACAGATAATTTAATAAGCGAATTGTGGATAAGTATAAGGACTCCTTCAATATAAGAAAACACCCGTCTTTCAACAACCTAATACTTAGTTCAGTAATGAGATGAGCACGATATTGTATTTCATTAGGACGTTTGAAGTATCATATTTAAAACGCATTGTACATAATTTCTGAAAACTTATTTTAAGTGAGGTTCTATTGCGTGACTTAAACCTACTTTGCTCTATAACTAACTTTACGCTGTGGTATATTTTCAAGGACCAAAGTTTGTTTTGTTCAAATCGTGCATTTGATATATTAATACAATTTGCATCAAGTAGACGGATGTAATGATATGTCATGTGTTCCATTGTGTTTATGTATAATTACAATATTTTACAAACGCCAAAAAATTTAAGGCCTCGTACGCCCAAGAATTGAAGAAAAATGGGTGAAAAGTTGATTTAAATGAAAGAGGGGTTTTACTATATACAGTAAACAGACGAACTTTTTAAACGTAGTTTTAAAATGGACGGAGCACAACTTCACAATTGAAACAATGAAACTATAAAACAAAACTAGCCAAGTGTAACAGTTAGAATTATGTGCTACGCTTTATTTTTATAATTTTTGTATTGTCATTCGTATCACGATTTTCTCTTCTGCTGGTACAAAACTCGTACTAGTACCGTCTAACCAAAAAAAATGATTGATATATACTTCGGTGCTTTGCTGTCATATTAGAGCCTCCATTTCATTAAGTCAAAATTTCAGCCATCATTCTTGCTTGGACTTTAAAGATATCGATCAAAGTATAGGCGCTCCAGCTAAGAAGGAGTTGCGCGCGCTTTAACGGGTGAATTGTAGCCATTCAGCAGGCTCCAATTTAAAATAACGTCGCTGATTGCCGTCGAAAGCGCGCGCATCTCCTTCTTAGCGTGGAGCGCCTTATGATTCAACAACCTCAATTTTGCAATGTTGTACACCATTTTTGTTAAGCTAAATAAACAACAAAAACCTTCGACCAAAAACACAAGTTATACAACATACTCAATGTAGTTTGTTCGCCTAGTTTTTCGCTCAATTGAGTCACAAACTCCACCTGAATCATGAACAGCACTTCCGGCCAACATACACTTGCAGATTGTTCCTATCGTCATAAAGTGCAGGTGCGTCAAGCCTGAAGGCATCTCGTACTCATAAGTTCTAGACATAATATCAAGTAAATTAAGTCAAAACACGAATACGAAATAACGTGCAACTATTTTATAGCTTTGCACCTATAGTAATACGTACAATATATTTGGTTTTGCATTATATTGTTTATGAATAAAAGGGTAAGAAATAAAATGCACTCGTGGTGCACGATCGGTGTTTAAACGAATTACCATGCACCTTAGGGCTTCAAAATACGAGACTTCATAAAAGGCGAATATAATACACGTGTATTAGTCATGTATTACACGCAAACCTACGATTGACAGCTGAGCGTAAAGAAGCGAAAAAATAACATTGCTAAATTGATAATTGAAAAGTTGTACCTCTTGAAATGTCATTGGCGAAGCCGAGATAAAAAAAAATAGCTAGACAGTATAAGCCTCATTTAACGCGTGCTTATGTAAGGTGTCTATTTGTATTCAGTCTCAAATGATGTATGCTTCTGTCAAGGTCAAGAGATCCAACTGGGTGCCATTCATCTTCGAGGCACCACACTCGTGTAGGTGTGTGAGTGTGTGAAGCTGCCATACAGTTCCGTCTAGAGAGGACGCCAGTAGCTTTACATCATAATAGTTCCATAGTGATACACACAAAAACCGGAAGTTCGTATTGTCTAATCAACTGTAAATCCTGTTTTCATGTTCATAATTTTGTCTTCTCGAACTTTTATGGTTGTCATTTCATAGGCGAACCCATTAAGGCTGGTGGTGACGTCAAGTATATTAGGGTTAAACGGTGTGACACTGACACGGCGGAATACAGTCTCCGAGCGGATATTGGCAAGACGAGACACTCTCGGGCATCGAGTGGGCTTCTCGCAGCTACTTCCGGTGTAACCGAAGACGCGGTCACGTGACTCTCGCGTGGACGGCGGTCGGAGAGTTTTAGGGAGTTTAGTCTTGTTTTCCACATCATCAACAATATTCACAGCATCCTTCCGGTACGAGTAGTCAAGTCACTACGAACCACTGCTATCCGGACCACTTTTTGCGATTTAAAAGCTGATGCAATGGTAAAAAACAAAGCTTATGCTGGTATTCATTCTTTGAATGATGCTATCACAGATATTTAACAAGTAATACATATTATCTTTCAAAAAAATTATAATAAGACAATTTTAAAAATGTATTCTTTAATAATTTAATGAAATTTAATTAAACTTTTAATTTTAATTTAATAATGCCCGTCGTGCATGTGTCACGTCTCACTAAACATTACCTCGGTTACACAAGTGTTTAATAACATCGTAATTTAAACAATGATTACATAGAATGGTTTTGGTGACCGTTGGAGCGAGTGGTGCAGAGTTCTATCACCATTAAAAGAGGACTTCTTCCAACCCGGCACCTCCACCAAAAGACTGTTTAATTCCGGGGGATTTTATATTTGTATGATAATTCGTCAATCTGTTGATTGGTATTCATTCTTTGCATGATGCTATCACAGATATTTAACAAGTTATACATATTATCTTTCAAAAAAGTAATGTAAAAACAAATTATGATAAAGCAAACTTTAAAAAAATCTATTTTTTTAAATTCAATCTAATTTAATTTAACTTTTAATTTAAATTTAATAATGTCCGTCGTGCATGTGTCATGTCTCACCAAACATGACTTCAGTTACACGCGTGTTTATTAACATTTTCATTCCAACAATGATAATATAGAATGGTTTTGGTGACCGTTGGAGTGAGAGGTGCAGAAGTTCTATCACCATTCAAAGAAGACTTCTTCCAACCCGGCACCTCCACCAAAAGACTTTTTAATTCCGGAGAATTTTATATTCGTTTGATTCTTCGTCAATCTATTGATTAAATAGCTGCATCGCTCCATGTTGTTTATTTTATTTCACACATTCACATTGTTCGTACAATTAGTGAGTTCTCACTTTGTACGGGTAATTTTACGCACATGTTATCTATATGCAGGACTCTGTAATAGCATCCGACATGAACGCATAACATGAACGCCAAACTCAAAATAACCGGATAGCTGAGCACGTAGTCAATCATTTATGTGACTGAGACCCAAAATACAAAATTTGTAATTACTTACTTTATTCCAAATATCAATAGATTTAATTAAATTTATATGTCAGTCCTGCGATGTGTATATATTTTGATTGCAAAACAGATGTTTAGCACAACCTGGTGAACATTGACTGTGAAGCCAAAAGAAAAAACAGCAACAACTTGGCTTTAATGGTAAATAGTTAAATAATAGATATATCATTGCAGCTGCTTCCAAGATGACAGAATGACTGTAGGAAATATCATACATACGCACACATTACGATTAAGATTATGTGTGGTGTGGTGTTGAGTATGATATACCATTAACGGGACAGGCTCGTAAAGGTGTAATAGATAGTATTGTTTTAGTATCGTATGTTTATAGTACATTTGCATTTCACACAATATAGGGTCAGATTTTGAACTTTGTAACTTATCCAAATTTTATTTTTGCATCATTGCGTAAATTCAAATCACAAAAATGGCCAATCTCTGTTTATAACCATGGCCAATAAATTACTATCCTCGTCACTAGCAAAGCGAAAAGCGATCAAATAATAAAGAAGACATCTTGATCGCGGAAGTGTTACGGATCTTTTACACGTTATCCATAAAATAAATCACAATCAACCCTAGTTGTAATAATAATAATAATAATATCTCCATTCAAAGAAATAGTAACGAGCCTATAAAATACGATGTGGACAAGGGCATACATTACCATCTAGAGATGATTTAAGATATGTTTTGAACACAGATGTCTCGATACGTGTACCAATCATAGCAACGTTTAGGAGATATTCACAAATGTGACTTATCAATCAAATCGGAGGCGGATAACATAAACAAAGACGTACTTTTGATCCGAATGGAAACTAACGTTATAACATATAAGATAGAAAAATTATCTTAATTTTAATCCAAAACATGAGACAGGGTATAGTTACTTGTTTTGGGTCTGCTCTCCGATTGGTTAATGCATTTATGCGGACAGATAATTGGAGGGTCGAATCAACTCGTGACACGCGCAACGGACCAATGGTCGGGCTAGAACTAAATCGATTTGATAGCTACAGGTGGTGGCATACGTCTTGGCAATATGCTTCGTGAGCAGGGCTTGCCAAAATATTTATTAAGAGCAACAAATGTTTTAACATTTGAGTAACAAAATTATAAACTAAACAATTAAGGATAATGTAAATAATGCCCAGTAAAATATTTGAGTTTAAATTATTTTATCAATCACATTTTTAATTGCACATTTTGTTTTGTTGGCAATCAGGTGAAAAAGTGATTTTAACAATTTTTATTAACATTGTTGAACAATGGCAGCATATTTAGGCTCACTAAAACGTAAATTTTGCAATATTGAAATATTATGCATGATCGTTTTACATAATTTACCAGTCTTAGAAAAATACGTAGTATATTACTAATCTAAAACTGGACAAGGCATAAGCATGTGGAATATTTTTGCTTTTTATCAGAGAAAAGATTGATAAATATCCAGTATTTGATTTTTACAATTTTAAATCCAAAATCCAGGTAGTTTGTTTGTCTTTTCAGTATCATAAACTACCACTGGTTTGTTTTGTTCTATCCTTGGTCAGCCCCCAAGAAGATGTATCACGTTCAGAGGAGCAAGATGTTCGAATAACAAAGATCGATCACTCGGATTGGTTTGTCCGTCCCTGAGACGCACGGCAGCTTGAGCTTGAGTCAGGACTTCCGGTACAGTTGGCACTCCTGATTAGTGGGTGGTGCTCTTAGGTGGGCGCAGGTGGGGATGATGGACTTGCGCCGTCCTGTCCACCTCTCCACATGAGTCTGCAGCCCTTATCAACGTTGCCTTAATAATAGGTGTGCAAAAACAAGATGTAGGATTCAAACGGTAGAAATTATATAGATTAAAATAACTATTATTGATATCGACGCACAAAGACAGTTTTTTGATAAATTAACCTGCGGTTTTGCAATTAAAAGTAGCACTTATTCACTGAGGAAGAAATGCAGATGATATAAAATCACGGACCAAACTGTGAGCATAAGACGTAGCGTAGACGAACAAAAATGAGGATACAGTATTATTAATAAATTAATTAATAATTGCAGGCAATTTTTTTTATGTTTTTCTGGTAAATTTATATTTGGAGGAACTTTATTCAAGTGTGCAACCAAACTTATGTAAAGTTAAAATCCACATTAAAATATTATATAAGATATATGTATTGCTGGTTGGTTGTAAATTCTAAACATTATTTCCATAATTTTGTAATGTTGTGAATTTATTTTCGATGTTTTTTATTATTCAAACAAAACACTGTATTTAAACAACAAGAACAACGCCTTTGACTTATTCTACTACACACACATAACAAAAACTTGTAGAAATACAGCCAAACCTTACACACTCAAAAGGAATGAGATCTAAAAAAAGGGCCAAGCTCATCTACCCTTCCACATAAACGTACAGTGTCCCATAACAGCATCCTCGAAAAGCTTGGCAAAATAGAATTTGCGATTATTAATTTAACGTAATAGTTTATCCAAGTTCTTTTTTTCTAATTAATTTAAACGTAATAACATGCAAATTCTATTTTGCCAAGCTTTTCGAGGATGCTGTTATGGGACACTGTACGTTTATGTGGAAGGGTAGATGAGCTTGGCCCTTTTTTTAGATCTCATTCCTTTTGAGTGTGTAAGGTTTGGCTGTATTTCTACAAGTTTTTGTTATGTGTGTGATCTCATTACTTTTTCAAGTTCCATTACAAAATTATTTGCTAAAATATAATATTTTTATCAAAGTTGATTTAAATTCTATGGTATTAGCAGTAACAATATAGGATGTAAAATATCTAGACCCGGATTCATGTACATCCTGGGTATAGGTGGTATAACCATGGTATAACGACGGTATAAGGACTGGACCCCAATTCTTGAGTTCGTGGGAGATGAGTTGAAAACGCAATTTGAAAACGAAGTCGTTTTCGTTTTCGAAGGAATTGGTATTCTTGAACGGTATCGTGGAAAACGTCATGGGTTGTGAGTTGAAAGCATTGATATTAAACCCCTAATTATATAGGATGTCTATGGTTGAAAGAGTATCACGAAATCCAAACACTTTAAAAAGATTTGCGTATAGCAAAGAGCTCGAAAAAGTTCTATATTTATTCTAGATGGCAGTGCCTTCATAAACGCGGGCCAATCGAAAGACGAGTTGTATGAAATGATTTGATTGTTGCAATTATGTAAACAAACAGATGAGCAAGCTCATATCAGAACAGTTGTGTGGCATAGGGTTGGCTAGGCTTGTCAAACATGTAATGTAAGTATGAATTTTACTAGTCCTATAGCCAAATGGAACTGTAGACCTACACTTTTGCATTATAAATAATTTTCCACATATGGGCCTAGGCCAGGGACGGTTTCTGATTTGTTTTATGAGAGTATAATGACACCTTTCCTCGTTCCACACAAAGAAGAAAAATTTTAAATGTCCGCTATTTGTTTACGTATCGCACTTCCGCCTAACTCTGCTTATACCGTCAACAAGTGTCAAGTAACTATGGTTACTTGTTGATTGTATGCCAAGTGTTTAAGGCTTATTTTAAAACCTTTATTTGGAAGCCTTCCAACAAACTTTTTCAACTTTTTTTTTCAAAAGAGACTATATTTCTATAACCTTAATGTCCATGTAAAATATGAACATTGTAGTCCCACCCGTCTGGTCAGAATCGCGGGCCGACGTATTAGATGTTAGCAGTAGCAGTAGTAGGCAGTAGTAGGCAGTAGTAGGCAGTAGCAGTAGCTAACATCCTTAAAGTGATTTTGAGCATGTTTCAAGCCATTTTTTTCACCAAGAAGGAATAATCGTACCCCAATAAAATTTGGCATGTGTTGTCAGGTACCTAAATCCCCTCGATTGTGATAGTTTTCAAGTTCACATCACGTTACATGACGGCTGGGTAACACCTCGAAATCACCCCAACTCTGCTTGGTGTATAAGGTGCTTGAGTGTGTAGCGCACCGCGGCTTGGCTGCGGCGCCCTAACGGGCACCTAGATTGACAAGTTAATTTATCATCAAACAAACCCTCCTCCGGTCCTTTACCTTCCACTTTCTACCCTAACCCTAGAGGTTACCCCAAAATCTATCCTCGATTGGACAGATTTACGATTTGTAACATACCGCTCCGAAGAATCCTACATCTGTGGATGGATAACCAATTAGTATCGACTTATTATTCATAAAACACCGGCAGTTCTTTTGGGAGAATGAATTGTAAAATGCAATCCACAAAACTTCCAAACACTCAACAAAATTAATTGTGTATGACATTGATTTTTTTCAATCGATTTTTTTCCAATCGTCGGCTCCAAATTAATAATGTAAAACATATTTTAGAATTTGTTCTTAATGGTTAAAATGTGTACTAAAACTTTCTTAATGTACTTATCGACTCAGATACAGCTTCACATGTGACATACGCGGAATATAGAACAGCAGAATAATTTGAGTCTGACACCTTTGCGTTCAGAATAATATAAACTTAATCATTCGTTCGGTTGACCCGGGATATTAAATATACGTTTTATTTCTAGATTATAGAATGGCTTAGTACTTAATGAACTTGTACGTTGTTTTGTTGTCTAGACTAAAATCAAAATTACCCCTATCCTTCCGGTACATCCATACTAATATTGCAAATCTTGTTTCAAAACAAAAGAACGCCCATGGTTCATGTAAGTGCACAAAAGTATAGAAAAGTAATGTATAAATTAAAAATATATAAACTACATAGCCTATAATAATCTTTATATTTCTTCTGATAAGAGATTAGCCGAATGATCGCTTAGCTCCCATAATGTCGTGTCGACGCTTGCCGACCTTTCTTGCCCCCCCCCCCCCCCAACCCCCTTGCTGCCTGCGCAACAATTAAGGTAGTCGGTCTTCTATCTCTACCTATGCAGTTCCGGCCCAAAGCCTGCCCGCTCGCCAACTGTCTCCAGGTGGCTGGAAGAAGTGTGTTTGGCGCGTGGGGCCTTACAAACTGTAGACCCCATACAGAGGACACGCTCCTCTCTCAACAATTCTAGAACCATTGTCTTAAGATGATCCACAACTATAAACGATACCGTACGAGGACTAACTGCGTTGCAGTTTCATTGCGAAACTGCTTAAATTCATGTAACATATTTGTATACATAAATTATAGCCAATACCCTGTCAGGTCGCCGTTCGTTTTTTGTGAACCTAAAGAATAATCCGCCATTATGAAAATATATAATGTTGACGAAGTGATGTTCAATAATACGTACTTTCTGGGCAAGAAGGCTAACTTTAAACAACTAGAAGGCATGAAAGAAAAATGTTACATTTCATGGGATTTATCATACAGTAAGGTTTGTCTTAGTGACAATCTTATTCAACCAATTACTTTCATCATTTTCACCAGGCTTTGTAACTATTGTTTTTTCGGCGTTTCATATTTGAAATACGCTTTAAATTGAAACTAAATAAAATAAGTTAGTTAAATTAATTATCTGAAAATTAGTTGTGACTAATGAAAGACTCCAAATTAGATTTTTCTAAAGTTTGGCGTGTTATTTATTTATAGTCCACATCTGTGTATTATTAAATTTATAACGGTTTTAAGGTGCAAATTTATATTTACATATTTTTCTTATACATTGTGCAATTTTGTAATGTGTTCGTATTTTATGTATATCGTCGTTTTGGTGTTGTTTTATTATAGAGTATTGTTTAAAAGTTGGCAGTGCATGCTGAGTAATTACTTGGCACTTTGTCAAAGGGAAAATAAATAACTTTTTGATTCTAGTTTGCGCTCACGCAAAAGAGTTTAGAAAAGATCTTTTCAACCACATTACTTCAAGGCTGACATCTCTCTGCAGGGCATGACTTTCCAACGACAACCGCCATGCCTTCGAAATTATTTCGTAACTCACTCATCTCTTGCATGCTCTAAATAAATAAAAAATATTTGTTTCACGCTTGAATTGTGAAGATCTAAATTAGACAAAATTTCTCTCTTCAATACTTTTGTACGAAATATTTAATAACCGCTTCACTTATGTGCATGATTATCTATCCATCCGAAACCCTTCCTTACCACCACAATCATTCTCTAACACGCTCTATGCCTGAGGCAAGGATATAATTGTGGGGATAATTATAACAATAATACAATAACAATAGTAACAAAAGAAGACACTACGAAACACGATCTATAGGTCTTTTATTCTCACTTGTCGAATCAATTTTCATTCCATTTGTGGTGCCAATGCCACTGGCACCGGGAAAACTGAAATTCGTCGCCGCAACTCTGCTATTGTTTTGCCTCGTGCCTCGATTGCATGGCAAAAGTCAATCAATTCGTACTATTTTTAAAAAAATGAAAGAAACACGCAGAAGTTCTGAATGGGATAACTTCGTTAATATTAAAATATAACGGTACTGTAATAGCTATCTATGTAACCATATTCTATTCACAGCCAATGGCGCAAACAATAAAATTCGAATTACGATAGTTATAGTCTAATATAAGAAAATTCTGAGGAAATATTTTCTCAACACTGCGAGTCTTGTATTTATTTACAAAGATATAGTAAGTACAACAAACTATACGAACAAATATGTTGATTAACAGTGGCAATTGGCAATGGCGGTTCATGCGTAACGTGTCAGACCTTGATTCGGGAGGTCACGGATTCGAATCCTGCCAAAAGATTTTTCCTAGGTTTTCTTCAGTCGTTAATGCGAATGAAAAGGTTTGAGCTCTTGTACTTTCCCTTCAATTTTTCTATCTCCAAAATATCATGTTATAGGCCGGGTGCATTGCATTCTGGACTGGGTTCCCACTAGAAATGAAAAAATGGGGGAAAAAAACAAATTTGATAAGAGCGAACTAACTTGTGAATTATTTGTTTAAACTTTAATTAATGTGTATAACTAAATAGTTTAAGTGACCATTCAATAATGCAGTCATCATTTTAAGTTTATGAATTACAAGTTTCAATTACTTTAAGCATCACTTAATTTATACTAGAATACTTCAAATGAATAATGATGGTTATATCTTCCCTCACTGGGGCTGCTATAAGGAAGTCGTCGGTAGGCCTACCATGCGAAAACAGAAGTTGCAGCTGTCTTTTGTAATTACTACAAAATGAAGAAAATTCCATTAGAGTATAGGTAAAGTTAATGGATTAATTTATCCGGTGTTCCCGTTTGTAGTTTATATACTTCACCTAGCTTGCCTTTCACTCTTGGCGAAGCTTTACGAGTAGGCTAATAAATAGAATTTATATAATCCTATTTATCTCGTGTATACATACTTTACATATGTTCATGGCTATATTAATACAGAAACAGAAAGAAGTGACGTAAATATTCAAACACTATATTTACGATTCTTGGCGTTAATTTGGTTAATTAATGGAGCAACTTTCGTATGAATTAATGAAAGATGATGTGGTTGATGTTATTCTAAGAAATTAATTAAATTAAATCAAAATTGACGAATGTTTAGGTGTAAAACAGCTTGATTTGTTATTCCTTCCCTTGTCGTAATTTTTTTTTAAATGAACTTAGTTTTTACAGCTTTCACGATATTACAGCTATTCCCATTGATACATGCCAACCACAGAACCAGTCTTGGCTAGACCACACGCGTGATACGTTTTATGTGAAATTATATTATGGTCATAAATTAATTCGCGGTTCTCCTTCATAAACTGAACTGGTTAATTTTATACACTATATCAGAATCGAGATAATTTGTCATTTAACTAAATGTCTTTATTAAGTTTGACATGTTATTACATAATGAAATAGAACGTATCTAAACACAACACATAGTGATGACATTTCACTCACAATATAACAATATTTGAAAGATAATATTTAATACAATAAAGCTAAAATATATTGTACTAATTATAATACATTCCATGTGTCTATAAGCTAGGTGAATACTGTGCCAACTGCCATAGCCTTTTTAAAATATTATGTGTCATTTTAGATGCACAATTTAGAACAAAATTCGTAGTGACCAAAAATACATATAGGAAAGTTTAGTTGGAAAATAGAGAAAGATTGTGTACTTAAAAATAGTAGATTTTCGCTTGTAATAACATTGATTGCACACACGTATAATGGTGGCCCTTTTCTAACTTTCTATGAAGTTGTGCACCTTAATGTTCGATTTAATGTACAATTTCTAAAATAAATAATAAAATAAAAAAATATAAATGTGTTAGATATTTTTATTTCAATGTTAAATAAAAGGTGTTTCAATCTTCAATTTTCCTTCCGGTTACAAATGGGTCCGTCCGCCTATAATTTCTTGGGTTCAACATGTACATGTTTAATTAATTTTTCTATAAACTCAGCTAAACTACATTTTGTGACTTGTAAGCGAATTGATTTTGATTGATTTTACATGAACTCAATTAGATACTTTATTCCAATAAGTGTTGTTTCATGTAGGTATCTGACCTTCACAAGCTACGCGCAATAAACAACAGTAATACCCATGTTCTCATACATACCGTTAACTATTCCTGAAACTATCAGACAAAAGTAACGAGGATGCATTTTATGTTTCGTTCAATTATTTATCGCGTATTTTATCGTTTTAGTATTTAGTAATTTTTCATTGAACATTTTTATTGCTTTTACATAAGCTGCTGCCTGGCAAAGTATTACCAAAGCTATGATGGGTGTACAATCTAATATAATATTATGTTGCATGTTTGAAAAACAAAATTAAATAGAAAAAAATCATTAGTTGAAGTAAACAAACCGTTCCGTACAACATAACATGGATAAATTGAGTAATGGTTGGCAAGTGCCTGATGTTGCGTGAATAATAATTACTTATATTCTAATACTCTGATGCCAGTCAACCAGTGCATATATGTAATATTTATTAAGTTAATTTAAATTATTTACATTTTAAAATATAAACTAATAACTCTTCTTTCCATAACACAAGAATAAGTATGCATTGCATACATACATATGCTTATCAGTTAAAGGGGCTAAAAACCCCAAAAATTATTTTTTACCACGTGATCTATAGCACAATACTACACTTAAATGACCGTTTAAAAAATTATATCTTGTAACTGTGATTTAACACGAATTTTTTAATTTTTTTGATCCAGAAATTGGCAAAAATTGGTGTTTTGGAAAATTTCCTAAATCGGCTTTAACCTGCTTCTTTTTTGGTCCACATAGATACTAGAGCATAGTACCAATCTAAAATGCCCCTTTATAACATCGTGTCTTGAAACTGTGCCCAAATATACCCTCAAACACGCAAAAATATGCATTCCAAATCACACCCCATCTTGGTAATCAGCATATTTTTGACCGAACTACTTGCCCAAATTACAAAACAAAATAAAGAGAATTTACAGAAAATGCTGCCGAGTACGTCAATAATGGCCAATATTTTTTGGATCAAAATCCTCCAAGGTCACGGGGCATAAAGATCGTCCCCATGTTATTTCTTATGGGAGATTTTTGCCGATGGGACCTAGCTCGAAAAATGTCATGTTTGACAATTTTTTGGGAGGTCATGGTGGCCCCAATAATTTTTCTGTTAGTTGCTAAATTCATTACTAGTTAGCCTGAATGAAATATATTTTTTGAGTTTAGCGGTTAAAAACCCATTTAATGTGAGTTATTGTATATTTTAATGCATGTAAGTATGTGGTCAGTCCATTATGCTACGATTTGCACTTGTGGAGTATTTGTACTCTGTTGTAATATGTATTATAATAAATAAATAAATATTGAGTACTGGCACAACTGTACTAGATTATTATTGATGGATAGTGACTGAGATTATTTTGTGTATATTGAGAAATCTCGGCAGAAAAAAACTCGTAGTTTATTTCCTTAATATTCGTTGTATTTTTGTGTACTAGACCTTATATTTTAGCATGTTTTTGTTAAAATTTCTAGAACAACATAATTCATCTTGTTTCGTCACCAGAATACCACTACTTGTTCATTTTATTAGCAGTGATTATAATATTGTATTTCAGTTGTTTTAACGTAGAGCTTACATTAATGTACAAAGATAATGAATTGAAGACATAACCAACACATTACATTTTCACACCGGAGTATTAATTGTATTTCACAGTACAGTAAGTCATAAATATGGTGTTGCTCCATGCTTCCCAGCAGGGGGTAAACACTACAACTTGCAATGACATCGTATGAACATAAGTTAGACCTTAGTTCGGAAGACAACATACACTTGTAGCAAGACAGTTTAGTGTGTTTGACAGATTGAAGCTCTTACATAATCGGATCAATATTAATTCACGTGAAACAGACCAGATTAATTACGATTGATATACAGAGAATCGCGCGTGGCCTTCAGATATGTCTAACTTCACGTCTTTCTTGAGGGATACCATCATATTAAATTAACGAGCTTGTTCATCAAAACGTCAGCATATGTTTGAAACACCTCCACTCAAAGGAAGGTACATAATTATTTTCATAACCTAATTTCTGTGTGACTTTACGGGGGGCAATTGTTTTTGCCTGGACCTCCCAAATATGCCCAGAGGTATAGGACGTGATATGAAACTCTCTTAGAGGCCAATTCATCTTCCTCTCTATGCTAGTGTCAGCATGGATGCTACTAAGTTACATGTGATGTATTCATATTCTAGTTTGATTATCCTCCTAGGCCGCCTGTGGCGACTTGCGAGACTCAGAACCGAATAATATTCAGTTCCGAATGAAGCTCGGCTCGCGTATCAAACTAAGAAGCGACGAGAAACGCGCAAAGGCACCACCGCTCCCAGCGAACATTTCTAGGAAAATCAAGTGCCGAAGATGCTGTGATCCGCGTTTAAGGCCAGTGATTAATTTTCAGTTTCTCATAGGGTACTAAGATATCTCCACGGTTTTGGTTTTTGGATAATTACCTTAAAATTCCTGACCGACATTTGCGTGCAACCACGTATAAAACTAAGCTAATCACAGGTTATCGAGCTAAACGTTGGCTCTCGGTTCTACAATCACGTTCACGTGTTCTGTGTTCGTTTTTATTTAGCTAAGCCAATGGGTTGGCTGATTGAAAGATTATGCAATTGCAAGCAAGGCGTATCGCCATCGTTCACTTCAGACTTCACCAATTAGCACATCTCTTTATAACTGTTTCCAGGCAAATGTCTAGACTTTTATAAACTGAAATTAGTAAATACTAGAACCAAAATGGTTTCTCCAAAAGCAAGAACTAAGAATTTCTTCTTTCATTCACTAAGTGAGACGTTTTGATTTAGTTTATTTAGAAGAGGAAATGTAAATGTTTAGGCCTAATAATCTTCATCTTATTTCAATATAAAAAGCTCTTTATAACGATACATAATGACCGATGTCGAATAAATTCTAGCTATGCTATTAAAATAATATCAACATCATTTCTTACAAAATATCCTTACACATAGAGTTGGAATGTTTTGTTCAAATGTGTTGTACATTTTTTTAAACACGGAACGCTCTATCTGGAACGTTTTGTGAAAGACAGCAATTTCATACAAACTAAATAAATATGTGGCATGATTTTCATCATTAATTAAACTGATTTCAATAAGAAAGACGGAAAGTGGCAGTATAGTAAAAGTTTTTAGGGAGCAAAGGGCCCTTATATATGCATCACTTTTCCTGTCCGTATGTCCGTCTGTGCGTGTTTCGCGTCTCACAATAAAATCCGAACAAAACTCCGTTTCGATGCGTATTTTTGGCACAACAAAGAAGGTATATAGAATGTTCTTGGGCACGCTGGGGGTTAGGGGAGGGGAGGGCTAGCCCCTCAGAATTTATTTTAGTCTCGTACTCTGCTGGAACAAGCGAGAAACAATTATTTACAATTGTATCCTTCTTTATACTCGATACCTCCGTCAACAACTAAATTTGAAAGCAGGAAATAAACGTATTATGTACTTAATGTTTGTATTCTTTTTCGAAGATCCGTTGATTAATAATTAAAATGTTTAGGTAGGCTAATATATTTGGAACCGGTATTGCTTCTGCAAAACATACAACAACAATTCCAGGCGTTTCTAGGACGCAGTAAAAATATTCTGGTAACATTTTCAAGGGGAAGTTTCTCAAGTATAAATAACCTTGTCCCGTTGCATGTTATGATTTCATATCATCAGTTTAAACAGCAGTTAACATGATATTTGGAAGGCCAACGGGTTGAATTAATATTATAGTTGTGAATTATCATATATCACGCATAAAGCCGGCAGCCTTTAACACCTCTGCCTGTCAAAGATGATTTATCCGACCACCCGATCTCGATGTCCCGCGCCCCGGCTAGCTCGCGCCTCTCAGGGGCTGGGGCCCACATTAGAATATGCATCAGCACTAACTGAGCAGTCACCCGGGGCGCAGCATGGTCAGCAGTTGCTCAGATCTGTGGTTGGCGTTAAGTGAGCGATTAACATATTCGGATTTCAGTGGTGCATGCTACGAAAACAAGCCGATACACACAGAAGGTAGCGTAGCCAGCCACCAAAAGACTAAACGATTAATTTTTCGCTAGATTATAGTTTTTTTAGTACGTGCCGCCATCGTAAAATGTTATTCTGGAATCACGATATAGTTTGAACAGCTGTCAAATGGAAATAAATTCGCAATATTAGAGATTCAATCTACCCCAATAAATCGCATGCTCCGATGAACTTCGATTAGTATGTAATTTATATTGAGGGAAGCATGGAGGGGCGTTTTCTTTTTCAAGACCAACGTTCACTAATTAATAAACAATAGGCCTCGACGTTCTAGAATAGAATTAATATAATAATTTGGCAAATTGTAATCATGGTTCTAATTTTTAAAAATTACCAGGAGTCAATCTCGACCAAGACTAGAAGAAAGGAGCAAGTGTTCAATTTCGGAAATGACATAGCCACACACGTTTTAGTATCTTTCGAAAAAGAAACATAAAAACTTATTTTTACATAATTATTAATTAACTATGTGCAAGTGCTACAGCATTTGACCTTGATACACAAAAGACGCCCATCTGAAACCAAAAAGCCTAATGCTCGAAAGCATTCTCGATTTTGCCACGCTTACTAACTAAGAATGCATTCTCCGGTTCCTGTAAGATAGTTTTCCCAGGGCGCCTGTGATGCTCGCGCTTTATGGTTAAGCCAAGCAACCAATCAGGATCAATTACGCAATTAGTCGTGATGTGTTGCGTGTTCCCTGCCCACCCCCCTCTTGACACCTCGCTCACGACTCAAACCCTCGCCAAGGCAAACATTTCGCTGCCCACTAGCTTTGCTGACCGCTACGGACTTTGTCTGGACCTCGTGGTTTATGCTATAGTGCATTCACGAGGTAATGGATTTCACTCCACCTCCTAGCAAGATTGTTTTTTTAATTTGTAATAAACGCATGGTGTGTATTGTTACTTTAATGTTCCCCACTATTTTGTTTAATTATTATTTGGCAAGTTAATTTGTTAATTTATTTTTATTTATAAATAAATAAATAATTAATTAATTCGTATTAGAGTACCCACTAAGTCACTGATTTTCAGTGGGGAGACTTAAATTTAAAGCCGACCAAGCCAACCCTGTTGACTCCGATATCATCAACGAGCAAACAAAATGGACACGATTACACCCGCAGACAGCGCCAGAATCGTTAGGCTAATTCGGAACAAGTGCCTTATTGCTAGGACGGCTCCTAAGTCACCGTTTACACAACCAAGAACTGATGGTCTTGTTGTCTAACGCTGGAATCGAACCCTGGATCTTCTGCATTGGAAGCACATAATTTAGCCACAAGACCAACGAACCACACATTATTTATTTATTTACCCTATTTGTTATATTTATCCAAATATTGATTAATTTTATTGTAATAGGATGTACACTGCATAATATCGTTAGCTATGATTAAAATTGAAGATATTATGTTGACTTGCCTCAAGCAGAGATAAATTTGTGATGATACATTGTCGACGCCGTATCACCACCTTTTTATAAGAGGGCGCATGGTGTACCTTTGCCGGGTTTAAATTCAATAGGACAAGAAGATTCTCTTTTTATTACTAATCTAAAAATGTTTTATTCTAATTTGCATAACTTCATTTTATCTTCCCAGATACATTTTTATTTACAGATGACCAGTTTAGAATGTTTATTTAAAAACCCGCATTGCATTTCTTTATGTGGGAGCGTGCAGGATATTCAAATGCATACGTCGGAGATATGAAGTCTTATCAGTTAACTTTTGTGCATCATAACCTATTTCCAATTGTTGTAATTTAATTTGTTACAAATTACAATATCAAGTATTGACTCCATATTTAGGTTGATGTAGCGTGAATAATTGTTAATTGTTATATCAATTAATTTGTTCAAGGTGCGTCTTATTGTATACCACTCTAATTTATTTGAGGAACCAAATAAGATAATGTCAAAACACTTCGCATATTTTAATATTGACGTAAGAGGTAGCTACCGTTACGTGCTGATGTAAAATGTTAATGCCGTAATTAAAACCATATTAATTTTGTAAATAAAACTGACCATCAGCAAAGCAATTAAAAGTGAATTAATTATCATGAAAGTTAAATAAAGATTATATACTTTGACATCAAGCCAGTACACCTGTATGTATATTAAATCTTCTTGATTTGAAAGAAGATATACTATTCAGAAGTACCGTGAAATGCACATTTCTTTTTTTCTAGCTTTTAGCTTTATCGCTGTATTGCGGCACAACGTAAATTCACGGTAGCTTTGGTATAATAAATACAGTACGTATAATACGAAGAACATTAATAAACCGTCTAATAAAATACATCAATAACACCGGTATGTAAATATTTTTAAATGCTTTAGCATTTTTTAATTGTAATTTCCTTTCGTGTAAAACTACCAATAGAATTTACACCAAGCTCAATATGTTTACTTGAGTACTGAAAAGGAAGCTTTGCTAAGATAATAACGCTTTTAACCAGAGAACTAAACGCGCTGGTGTCATTCTAATTTTATAAATTCCTTCTCACTCAGAATTAAAAAACCTGTTAGGTGCATTTCAATTAATGTTTAATTCATGCGTTATGTATACACGAATAATGATAATATGTGACGATTGACATATCATAACGATCAAACGCACATATGATCACAGATCAAACCAGTGACATTTCAAGGT
Organism: Sweltsa coloradensis; assembly: GCA_024449915.1. Classification (NCBI taxonomy): domain Eukaryota; kingdom Metazoa; phylum Arthropoda; class Insecta; order Plecoptera; family Chloroperlidae; genus Sweltsa; species Sweltsa coloradensis. Next base: position 522,522 of record JAMZAV010000103.1, read on the forward strand.
GGTTAGGATTAAAACCTATACCATATTCCCGAAAGAAAAGCGGGAGAGTAAGGAAGATTGAGTATATGCAATTCTTATCACATCAGATAATTGACGATGCAGGAAATAATATCGTAGTTCGATTATGTTTTGTATTCCACAAATATCTTGCCAAATTATGTATGATGAAAACAATAATTGAAAGTTATATTATTGTATTGTACTTTCCTACACACCAAGTGCACTTAAGAGCTTTAGTTGAGTAGTATGCAATACATAGAAAAAGGTACACTTAATTATATTGTTGTGTGTTTTTCGTAAAACAGTTACATCTTCTCATGAAAAATTGTAGGCTTTCACGACCCGCAGATGGGTGACAAAACTTCGGGCAGTGCTCATCATCGACACGATGCAACAGGCTTTCACGACCCGCAGATGGGTGACAAAACTTCGGGCAGTGCCTCATCATCGACACGATGCAACAGCCCAACGATCATTCAAAACTCAGTTAAATCTTGTTTTCGGTGTATGCCTTGTTGATATGGTGCTTAATTAAAGTAAATATATTAGTAATACCATAACTAGAAAAATGCACATGGTTGTGTGATTTAAAAAGTTCCTTCAACTTCCTTAAATCGTATGGTAGGTATTCACTTTGGAAATAAATAACATATCCAACTTCTGAATCAACGCGAAGTTATTTGCACAGGAAATTACCAATTAGCTGTGGGCTATCGTGCGCCAGATTTTGTTGTCTTGTCACCGTTAAAATTTAATGAATTTAAAAAGATATATATTATGTACGAGTATCATGATTACAAACACGTCAATTACACACCGTAATTTTTAAATGATTAAATTAACAAACCGCGTTCGAATCAGTTTCCTATACAATGAGCGCACAGCGAAACATATTCTTTTAGGATCTGACCCATTGGGTCACATAGGTCAGCATCTAGCATACACCCTACAATTTCTCGGATAATTTGGAAGGTTAGTTGTTTTTTTCTAACTGGTGTTTCGAACTCAGTGAAGGTATAGTTCTGTGACAGCCACCGTCATTAATTAACCTGTCTATTCTCCCTAGACGTAGTGTGAGCGCGAGAAGGGGCCAGGACTGCTCGTTGATTTGCATGGCAAGGAGGGAAATGTTCTACCTGCCTCACACGCACTCACATTCGATCTATGCCACAAATAACACGGTCCAAGTAAAGATCCGACATGAAGAAAAAACAAAACAAAACACGATCCAACTCAATTCTGGAGGTTCTCGCGATGCACTCGAAATTTCTAGATAATTGTTTTAGAAAGAAGAAATTGACCGGTTAAGATTCCATTTAAATTACAATGTAGGAGATTATTTGAAAAAACGTCTAACACGATTTCACCTAGATTGTTGTAATTTTCTCACCTTCTGAAGCTCTTAAACCAATGTCTGCAATTGACTAGCGAGTGTTTGGCCAATTAAGTATGGGGTGAATTATAATCGAGAAGTGTTACATACCCCTCTACTAAGGTAAACACCTCGGCAACAAAAAATTGTGTGAAGTGGTATTGGTTTTAATGATAGTGAAATTCCGAGAAAAAATCGTGTTCGCATCCAGAAAAGAGAGATTATATCAAATAGCTTGGCTCAATAAATGAGCAAGTATACGTCGTATACATAATGAATACATTAGTGCTATCCGTGTATCGGGATGTTAAAGTTGAGTTTTAATTATATTGGCTTTAATCTATAATCTTCATACACTAAATGATCACTTACCGTTAAGACCTAGAAATACAATATGTATCATGCATTGTGTTTGGTTCTTGCAAATTAAATTGAATATGGCACTTTGTACATTTATAATATATATTATCATATAATAATTTGATATAATATACCTGTAAACGGTTAAATTTATAACAATTACTTAGCAATCTCTATTAAACTCCACTTAGTTAAAAATGAGAGTCTTTTAGGAAACACATTCAATTAAGTCTCCTTACCTATCGTAATTTTCTTATTGAGTCGTCTGTTTCACGATGATCTGCATTTAAATGCGTTTTACGTCCACCTTTCGTTTTTCCTAGACGCAACTGTGCATTCAAAACATTATTAATCGCAAAACAACCACTTTTGTTGGGACGCCGTCTTTCTTTATCCCTACATTCGTTCGCAAGATGTACCCACACTTTATTGCGTGCATACGGTATCCGATGTGTGTTATTCCTTATTCGCAAATCAACAACTAGCTTCTCAAACTGTGTTCGTATTTTACTCATCAACAGCAGAACTACAGGCAGAACGATATTCTCAAAACAAGCCGACTTTACGAGTATGAATAGTGACTTTAGCTAAGAATGTGAAAACATGAATTAACTATTTTTCATTAGCAAAGGGTTATTAACTATCAAGTGCCATGAAAGCAATTACACAAACAAGTCCCTGCTTCCAGTGGAGAAGGTACGTGGTTCGATTCCCACTTTAGAAAAAGTTTTTCATTTCCTGGTAGAACTTCAATACATCCATATATAATCTAAGGATATCTTTATGAAAACGGCGACTTTAGAGCAGTCTTGGCAACGATCGAGACACACAAATTGTGTTGATTGTTCCGAACTTGTTGATGCTTGTGTCTCAGCGCGGGTGCATAACAGTCAACCAGCCAACATTCGTTTTAAATTATCGGTCGCTGGTTGTATATTATTAGTTAGCGCGTCAATGACTTCAGCACCTACAGGGTACTAAACACACACTTATTCAATGTTTTTTTTATTTACAATGCACATCAATCAATTAATAACCATAATAATGCATTTATACTACCAATAAACTGCACTTTGAGTACATTTATGCTATAAACTTCAACATGTGCATGTAAAAGAGATAGAATAATTTGAAGAGAGTGTCGATTGTATCCTACTATAAAATCTAAATTATTAGTATGTGTTTCAGGTTATGTTGTTTATATAAATTTATTACCATATAGTAATGTACGAAGGAAAAACAGATTTTATATTGATATTAAATAGCCAATAATACAAAATATATTAGTATAACCGTAAAATGTCTTATCGATAATTCATTAAACACAATCAGTTAGAATTGGCAAAGAAAATGTCTATCGATGAATCTATAAAATTACTACAGCTTCAGAAAAATCTCTGACACTCATAATATTATGTGCTATGGTTGTGTGACTACTTTTTTGTTTAAAGTGCGCAGAGTATATTCAAGATGATGAGTGGATGAACATCAGGATTACAAGCAACTACAAAAATCGCACATTCCTTAGATTTCTATTTATTGCTGTTAGATGGTAAAAACTGAATGACAATCAACATTAGGTGGAATCCAAAACAACAATATAATTTGGTACTTTGAGAGGCGTTCGTTCTCATCATAAGCGATTTAAAAAATTATTGTTTGTTGTACAAATGAAAATTAAATAAATTGTGATTATAGGCAGCTATAGCATAATGGCATAGTGTTTTTAGAACCACACTGGTAAGGGAATAAAAGAGTGTAGCTGTAGGGGGACGCGCAACCATAAGGTTCATCAAGTGTAAACTTGTCAAATATACTAATAACGATGAACTTTCTTCCGTATATGCATATTATTTTAACAGAATATTATTATTTATTAAAGTCAAATCCCCGGATAGGATAGTGCGCAGTTTTCTTAAATGTGCGTGTTATTTTCATGGGTATTCGTATTGTATATTGTTCCCTTATAGATAGTTAGGCTATTATGCACTGTATTGCAATATTTTAACCTTGTTTCAGAAGCGTGATTTTTCTTTTCCGTTCAAGGACCATTGAAATAATTCTGGAAGTAAGGGTTGGGTAGAAATTGCTAGTTGTCAAGGTGATTACTGGCTGCATCACAACTAATCAATGCTAACCTTACAATCAGTCAACTAAGCAATCTAAAAGGTTTTAAAAGCTTTAGCTTAGATTGTGATTATCTACATTAGGTTTAGCCGATCACATCGCATCAAATCTACACCAACTTGCAGTTGAAGGTAAGATTTTCAGAAAAGGTTTCGATAAGATGATGTGAGACGGAAGGCTTTCAGGTTTCAGCCAATACCATCTCTAATGAGACACATTTCCCATCATACGTTTCAAATCTTTACACAAATCGGTTATTAAAAGAACATAGTTGAAATTAGCGAGAGTTTTTTTGTGTGTAAAGCACAAGAGTTGTGATGAGACTGGTATTTTAACCCTTAAATCCAGCTCAAGATCGCCCCGCCAATTATTAGAATTAGAAGTTAATGTTAAGTGTAGATCGCGATAATGAAACGGTGATAGTATCTGCGGGCGACTCGTCAAGACTCTTACCGCAAGGCTGGCCTCGTCAACTCCTTGAGCCGCCTCGGATGAAACCCCTCAATCAATAGGCTTCAACGTGGCCTTGGGCTAGGCTTCTTGACGAACTAGATAACAGTTTCCTTGGGGGGCGGGAAGAAGCGGCAGAGTGGTAATTAATGGTACAAACGTAATTTTCTCGATTTAAACGGCTGTATAGAACGCAAAGTCATTTTAGGATCCTTTCTCTTCTTATGTGTTTGGCTCAAGTTTAATTTTACCTAATACTAATTTTACCTAGAAGTTGTATTACCATTAACTGTTCACTGGACATGTTTGATACCAGAAGTACTTAACACAAGAGTGTGTATGATTTGATCTAATTTATTTCATATGATTTTATATGTGTAATTTTACAACAAAGCATATGGAGACAAATATACGAATAATATACTAGTAATACCATGTATATTGTATATATAGTCATTACTCTAATAACCAATATTATATATTTTTTAAATACATCGGAAAATGCAAAAAAAATGAGTAAAAATGATAGATTTAAACAATTGTCGAACACTGGAGATGTGAAATTGAAAATTCAACAATATTAGTAGTATTTTGTGTTAAAAAGAATAGCCATTAATTGACCTTGTGCATTATGTACGATGGTGACAAAATTAAAGGTAGTCTAAGTCATTTCAAATACAGAAACTTAAACAATAATTGGGATTAAAATTTCGTTATAAAGCGTTTTGCTCTTTTGACATATTCACTAAAAAGTGACACGGATTACTATAGAAACTAAAATTTATAACGTTCGAAGAACTCACAATAAAGTACATTGATTTTCCATTACGTGTAGCACAATAAATAATAATTTGTTATTATAATAATTTCTAGAAGCAATGACGAAATAGACAAATTAGAAAAATGTAAATTACTGCGAATTGACTGTATTATTATATTAATTAATGTAATGTGTACCCAATTCACATTTTAAAATTATTAACATAGGAGAGAAGTTAATGGATGTACACATTATTATTAAAGATTATAAAATACATTTAAATAAATTTTAAAATAATTGCACAAACCAGCTGTAAATAGGAACGCTACTTTGATGACTCCCGGCTTTATTGCCCGAACTTGTAAGCACATGCTCTCATTGCATAAGTGAGTAATGAGTAAAACAAAAGTGATAAGTTCCAGGCTTCTAGCAACAACCTGATTGTTATCCACATAAATATCCCGATAATATCTTTATGAATTACTTTGCCTATCAATTGAATTCAACGCAAGTTTGAAATATAGGTTTTATTTATCGAAAGATTCGATCACAGTGTTTTTGTATTCGCCGGAAACCGTAGAAAACAGGGGTCGGACGACAATCGAACAATAAACAAGTGAACTGCACTTGTCTCGGGGACAACTGTTGATTTGTGTTTGTAAATATGGTAATGGGTGTGTGAAGGAAGGCAGTGTCACCTGGCGGAACAGGACGGACGTACAGATTCGAGTTGAGATTGTCGACGCGTGGATAGCGGTATGTCGATAAACAAACAGCTAATACGGTATGACCGTCCAGTCTTCACTTGTCGCCATGCTAATTACCAGTTCAAAGTTAAATGAACTTACACGATGTATTTCTCCATAGGCGTATGGACAGTTCATTGGTGTAACTGACCTTTAATAAGGACATTGATTATTTAATTATTAACCATTTTATTCACGTCAACATTTTTCTTTACAAAATATTAAATTAAATTAATGTTTTGTATTAAAATTGATAAAATAACTCAAAGATACATACCGTGGTAAGCGTCTATCCTTCCAAAGAGTTCCAGGTTCGAATCCCGCTTTAGGTATAAGTTTTTTAAATCATATTTTATATCGGCTTATGGATGTGATGTAACAGGTGACTTTAGAACCGTCCTAGCTACGAAGCTCATAATACATTCTAAGGTTGTTCAGATTTAATCTTGTTGATTCTGGCGCCTCTTGCGAGGAGTCCTGTTCAGCTGGATTGATCAGTGCTTGCTGCTTAAATATGGTGGTTGCCGGTCTCTAGTTGGTCATTGTTCGCTCGTCGATGGAGCTTTAAATTTAATGTCCCCACTGAAAATCAGCTGTGTACCATAAGTGGGTAGACTCTAAATACAAATTTATTTACTTTGTTATACATTTATTTATAATGAAAATTTTAAAACAATCAAAAAGGATACATTTCGAAAGGAAACATCTGAAAACGAGTTATCCTATCTTGATTAAAAACACATCCTGGTATCATAGGAAATAATTGAGATTTTAAGAATCCTGATAAATCCGGTAACTTTGAGTCTAGTCTAATGTAGGCATTAACTGCTAATAATTTTCAGTACCTATTATTATTATTATTATTTATTCAACAAATTCCAAACTTTACAATGACACATACATATATGTAACACACCATATACAGCACAGGTAACCAAGAGCACATAACGTGGTAGATGACATATACACACCTATATTAGCAGAGTACAGTATTTATTAAGCAAGCTAAAAAGAGCTAGTTAGCTCCATGCAGAATGGCTTAGCTTGCTTTCTATACAATAAAACTACAATACACTAGGTTTAAATCTAAATGAATGAGTAGAAAATTTGAGATACAATAATAACAAAATTACATTTAATTTTAGATAATGAGATGAGAACTTGTGAGAGACCAATCATGTCCAGTCAGAGCCAAGAGAATGCTTAGGTCTAAGCCAAGTTGTAAGATAGTTGCAAATACTCAAGAGTTGAAAGAAAAACTAAATTGATTGAGACAGTCAGAGTATATACATTGACAGAATGAGAATGTGAAACAGAGTATATTAATTATTGTGCGCAATTATTGTGAGTGAATGTCTTGAAAATGAAGCTAAGGTATTAAAAGATTTGATTTACGTAGATGCAACAATTCAACAGTAATCACCATGTTAGGAGAGCATCGGTTATTTAAAACGTGCTTTGACTAAAGTTTTGAATTTTGGGACTGATGAGGCTCTTACAGGCGCTGGTAATGTGTTCCAGAGACTAACAACTCTGTAAAAGAAACCACATTGGTAAGCAAACTTTAATGTTAGTATGAACTAAGTGAAGTCTTCACGTGGCACTTTAATTACTGATCAATGTTATAATTACTATATCTGTCTCTCGCTAATAGCCCACTTTTAAGTCCTTATATTATCCTTAAAAACTTATATTTATACGAGTAGTGATTTGTAGATTCAATTCTATAAACTGGCGAATCTCCGCCCAAATTACAAGTCTTGTAATTTGTGCAATTAATCTAACAATAATCCGTTGTTTAACGAACTGTGGTTCTTCAGATAATCTAGGTTAGTAGGAGGAGTGTTCTGTTGTTTTCTAAATAAACCATTTCCATAAGGATACCGTAAGTGGGCGTCTTCTTTGGATTAAGGGTTTGGAAGCCACCCCCTTTTGGATTCAATTGTACGGTTATTGTAAACCGGTGCCAAATTATAGGTTGCGAAATCTAGCTGTGATAAATTTGCTCATTTTTACCGTTTTAATGGTAACATTGATTAATATTGCGGTTGTTTCTTGTATTTTGAAAGCAAATAAAGCTATCATCACAACCAATGGTTTGTGAAATGTGTTCCATATGAATAAATAACCAACGCACAGAAGGCAAGCTATTTAGACGTTTCAATCATTTTCGAGAATTTGTTGTGATAAATGATGTTTGATCCTCCCTCGGGGACTCAGGAACTAACAATTAGTTGCATTATTAAAACAAGAACTTCTCAATCAGTGGAGAATTACGTCTCTATTCTGGGTTAATAAACAATGTTCTTGACTGGTGGCCAAGTAACATCACCGAACACCATTCATCATACAAAATAACATACGTTTACCTTAGTCATAAATTAAAAGTTCAATGGGGCAGATAGTTTTTAAAAATGTAGTAGGTATAGATCTGAACAAGAGGCTAATTAGACCATTTGCGGCACTATAGCATATACATATCCCACCCCATGTACCAGAGGTTAACTGTGATATAATTACATGTATAACAGTTAACCCACCTTGGATAGAAATGTATACAAGCTGACCACGTTTAAGATTATAAATAACACTGGAATTAATTAGTAGATCGAGAGTAAATATTTTTACAACATCAATTATTATTAACAACAAAACTTCTGATAGCTACTGACTTTTAGTAGGGTATTTATATGTTTTCATGTTAATAACTAGGCCGCTTCGCGAACGCCTTTTCCAGACGCGTTGATGGATGAGATTTTTTTCTTGGAATATTTCTGTCCAATGATTACGTTTTTAAGTGAGATCTTATTACTTTTTCTATCTACTTGATATTACTTATTATTTACCCGACTAACCAAATCGAGAAATTGATATTACTTGTTAATTATACACCTTCTAAGGCTTATATTAAAACCTTTATTTCTATGAATTTTGAACAACTTTTTTTAAACTTTTTCTTTCAAAAGGCACCACATCACCATAATCTTTATGTCAATGTAAAATATGATCGTTGTAGCCCCACCTGTTTGGTCACAATCGGCCCAAATATCACGAAAATATTGTATTAAAAACCGGGAAAAAATCGTAAAAGTACGATAATCATAAGACATATTTGATCGATTGTACCGAAAAACGTGGCAAGTCTAAGTTCAGAGATTTCGAAGGTCCCCTCAAATTTTCGTCAAGATCGCATATGCCGTTTGCTTGGTAGAGCGCGAACAAACAGACAAAAATACAAACAAAAAAAAACACCCGAGCTAATTTTTTTGGGGGGGGTCAGTGAAATTGAAGTCTTCGCTTTGCTCATCCAATTTATTTGAGACAAAGATGGCAGATATGTGTTTTGAACTCGTTAGTCGCTAAGAAAATCTCCGTTTACACTCAAGTATAATATTTATCAAGTTCAAAAAAGTTATTCCGGAAATAGCGAATACAAATAAGATCTCGCGATACATTGTGGCGGTCGTGATGTATCTCGATGCCAAGTCTGTAGATTTCCGCACACTGAACTACCTCTATGTTTCAACTAATGTTCTCGATGTGACCGCCTTGTTATACAAGACGATGGCTCGTTTGTCATAATCTTGTCACTGAGTCATTGTTTCTCACTAATGGCACCACACAGTCATCGCTCATCGTCCACTATAACTAGGCGTACTGCCTCGTTTCGGAAATCCCGCCTTGATACGCTTTTTATCATTGGTTTTGTTTATAGAAAAAGAGAAATAAATGAATGGCACTTTTTCATTATTTTAACTCAAATTTGTTAACACGTTATTTGTAACCTTGATTCTGTACAGTAGAGTTTGTAAGTTTATATTTCCATCGTCATTCCAATCAAACTATTCCAGGAAGAAGCCAGCGTCTGCACCTGTGTACCGTGTACCTTTCTTACAGAAAAAAAATCATTGTTCTCTTTGTCTGTATGTATTACTGTTATAATAAAACAATATAGAGTGCTCCTTCAATAGTTTTATTATCATTGCAGGGTACAACAATGTACAAATTTTCAACATTAATAATTGAGTTATAGTATTCTACATGAAATGAAGAAAAAGTTGTAAGAACAGAATTTCTTATTATAAAAACAATATTACGTATTGTGTATTGCCAAATGTGGAGTGAATCATTGGCACTCATGCTGTCATACACCCTCAAACTGTTTTCTAAGTCTAGAATCGCATTTTTTGTTTTTTTAAAATTATTTCATTATTAATAATTTACCGCCTTCAATTATTTGAAGGCTTCAACGTATGTATTTAAAATTACCTAAATACCATATTAACATTTTTAATGATTGCAGCCCTGCAGCTCTACATTTCGATCTGCCCTAAAATTCCCCTATCTATCGGCTAGGTTGAAATGAGCAATCTAATGCTCACTCCTGGTATGTGCGCTAGCCCCGGCGATGATTTAGGTGCCACTAATTAATTTAGCGCCCCCGGTTCAAGGGCAACGTCGAGGGAGGTTTCTGCGGGATCTCTCTCTGTAGGGGTGCGCAACGGCGGGCACGTATACCTTGCACCTTGCCGCGAGAAACATTCGTTATATTTATCCTTGGTTATATCGCGAAGTATGCCACCGCAGCGAGGCGGATCATTTTCAGGACGATTTCAAAATTAAACTTATCGATACAGAGACAATTTTGCGTTTAATGCACAGATCCTGACACTCACGAAATGTAATTTATTGAATACATCAATGAATTCAGATCACACACCAATTCACCTAATTTGAAAGTATATCGTCCCCTGCTGAAAATGAATCAATAAATTTAACATTTCGTCTGTTTTTTTTTTATTTTTTTTACGAAATTACGCAAAAGATTATATCTTCTTAATTCTTTAATAATAAGCCTTTTATGGATATTGGTATGGAATAAATGAGTCTGCTTAAAAACAAGTTTTTTCATTAAACACAACGTTAATATGTAAGATCAAACCAATTAACTAACAATATAACCTGTCGATACAACGAACTATTGGAAGACCGTGGTGATATTAAACTAATGATTAATTAAATAAAACTAGTTGGTTTCTGCGCGTAAAACCATTAATGTAATTTATCCATAAATCCCATTCCCCGTCTAAATATACTTCCAATAGTTGTTTAATTGATTAACAGTGAGCGTGGGGTGTGTGCACCGCACGAGGTCAGGACGCCACGCACCGTCACGCACTACGCGTACACGCACCTGCGACCGACGTCACCTACCTCTATAATCCTCTAATCGCCGTTCATGATCGGTAATTAGAAGCGAGTCGTGGCTGCCTCCCGATTGTCGCTCACTGAAGGTATTTTAATATATAAATATTCCATCAGGATAATTACACCCATTAGCTGGGTAGTGCGTGTCAACTCGCATGCCTAGCTCCCTCTTTCTCCCCCTCGTGCAACAGCTTTGTTAATAAACGCGACACTTGTTGCACTTATAAGCGAACTGTGTGGCAGATACACGGACACATTTGGTGTGAACTGTGAACCCAACAAAGTTGAAGATAATGTAAATTAAAAGAACCTCATCCATATTAGAATTATTTAATAATCTATATACGACGTATTATAAGCTGAAAAAAACATTGTATTAAACAAAATTATTATTTACGATGGACGAGAAATAAATCAAATAAATGAGTACACATTGTATAATGTTTGGTTTCCTGATGAAAAGATACTAAACAATATTTCAGTTAGTAGAAAACGACGGAGTTGGCCAAAGTTCAATTTTTCGGTTGATACGTAACGCCTCAGGTACGCAATTTTGTACGGGGCCCTTTTTTAAATTGGTTGCATAATATAGCCTATTGTACTCCTCTAGCTTGTCTCCGCGAGACCTCAATCCGATCCCTGTTAGTCAGTTATCATAATAATTAGACAACCAACCGTTTAAATATTATATTTATTAGTATATTCATTCAATCATTATTAATTTCAGTAATTGTTTCGAATACAATTTGTATGAAAGGTTTAATATATATGTGTACATTGTGTAAGGTGTTGTATTTGTATTCCTTCATTAAACAATATAAAAAAGAATTTAAATAACCAAGCAAAGCCAACTAAAATTAAAACCATTTAAATTACTGTTGTTTATTTGCATTCGTATGAATATAAATTAGAACAACGCGCGTGGTATAGAGACAATGAGTATATGCAAATAAGGATTTAGCTTAACAACATTTGTAACTATATTATACTGACTATATGTACGAGATACCACATGGAGCTACTTATTTATACACGACGAATTTTCTCAAAGAGTGGTCGAAATTTTCTTTATATCAACGGTAATTATTATAAAAAGTAAATTATTCTGTAGCTTGTCTTTGAGCTAAATCTTCAAGATAAGGTAACGTGGCAAGATAAATTTGGAATTCTATTTAAATACAGAGTACTTACAACTCGTGTAAATAATTGAGGATTCCACCTGCAGACCACGTGGTTGATCATGTGGTGATATGGCCACGTGCTGCTTTGTCAGACGAGTAAACTTATTAATTTGAAAACTTTGTATTCACAATAGGAAATGTAACCTTACTTAATCTAATGATTGTTTTTGGTGGCTTTATTTATCGTAATATTATTATGTGTAAGAACAGATAAATAAGGACAGTTGATGAAAACAATCAGGGAAAGATGGACTTTATAATAAAAAATGAAACTAAAAAAACAAACAACAATGTATATATAAAAATAAATGTATATAATAAATGTTTTGTTAATAATTTGGTACTAATGCACAGCCATATTTATAATAATTTGTGAAATGTTTTTTGTCCTGTCTGTTGTGGTTTTTTAATTGTTAATTTTGTTTGATAAAGATTTCTGTAAAGAAATCGAAATATCACATTTAAATAAATATTTTGTTAACTAACAGTGAAAAAGTCCAATGATTTATATTTATAATGGACTTTATAGTTTGATATGATTTGTGGCAACGACCACCGACAAAGATAGCGGCCATGCGCAACGTGTGAGACTCTGAATCGGGAGGTCACGGGTTCGAATCCCATCACCGGCAATCATGACAAAGTTTGTGCAAGGTTATATCAATCGTTCGGCGAATGCTTGGAATGAGTCATCAAACTTTGATAACGGACGATCAGAATTTTTGAAAAGTTGGATATTTATTATTTAGTATCACTTGCATATTATGTTTTTTCCCATAGTCACATAAACAGCTCAGCTCGTTAACTATGTTTGTCTAACACTAGTGTTATTTCTATCTAATGTAAATACTTAGGTAGGTACTTATAGGGTAAAGTCATATTAGAGCTCCATTATATAGATTTTTTGTTTAAATTCCGATTCCATAAGTTTTCATCTAAATTCACATATCACTGTAAAAAAGTATATATATAAAACAAAACACAAAAAACACTGAAAACCACTTATGCAAATTAGTGGATGGACTCTAAACGTGAAATGTGGTTATGTTTTGACAAATAAAACTGAACAGATTTGATGTGCATAAGATATTATATTATATATCAGGCAGGGGCGGCTCGTGGGCCCAGATTGTGGAGGTGCACAGATGCAATATTATTCCGCGTAACGAGGTGGCGTGGAATAGCTGGGGTCTGGGGCGAAGCCCCAGCCGCCGGAGGGAAATTTTTTGGGACCTGCATTAAGTTTGATGGCCTGAAACGTGATTTCAGGGAGTATCTTGCCCTCAAAATGGTAAACCAGAACGCAATTGTTACAATGAAAACTCCTTATGAGACGCGAGTTCGATCCCCTGTCCGTGTGTTCTGCCGGCTTTAGACTTCGCCAAATTCCTTTTATGTTTACCGACATGCTGTTTTATAGTAATATACTACAATATTCAGGTGGTCACAGATAAAATTCCCTCTACCGATAAAACAAGTTTTTAAAGTAAAATAATACTATGTAAAATTGTAAAATTTCATACCCAAAGATTTTCTCTCCCATCTCCACTCCGTCGACCCGCGCCCTGCTCACCACTCAATGTTCATTGTTTTAAAACAAAATCCATACACCTACACGGCACTGATGAACACAACACACGACAACACACAACACACGACATTACAAGAAAACACAGGTTACCGTTCTGGCGACTGACAGACCTCCACCCCACCCCCTCCCTTCGATGGCTGGCCGGCCGGCCTGCCGCAGGCGGAGGCCTCTACGCTCGTGAGAACATTTGCTGCACAAACCACGTTGAAAAAACCAGGTAGTTTTCAAAACTAAAGCATGGCTCTTATGGGAGTATGGTAAGAATGTCTCCGCACAAGGAAAGTGTTGAGATTCGAGCCGAGTTCCGAGTATGAATGGATTGCTAGCGACGGTCGGTGAAAAGCGGACTGCAGAATTACTACTGCCGAATATGCATGTTCTGGCCCAGCCATGAAAAAATATTAATTGAAAATTGAAATTGAAAAATTGGAATTGGAATTGAAAATTGAGATTGGATTTGAAATTTATTTATTTTGTCGCAAATATTTGGGGGTGCGCGTGCGTATGTGCGCATATGCACGAGCCGCCCCTGAATCAGGTAACATTTTCTAACACAGTGCAAAAAGTACGATATAAATAATAACACAGAACGAATTCAGCTTCACAGAAAAACATTTCGAGATTTATTTCGCTCTCATGAAGATCACAGAATCATTAGGTAGTGGAGACATTAGTCTATCTCTTTATAGCAAGTCTAGAGTCTAGACCACAGGTTTTTGCAGTAAATTGACATAAATCGGCGTGTGGTCTGATCTTTTGGTCAGGCTAAGCTCATCTCTCTTTGTTGGTGTTTGTGCCGCTAGTTTTATCATGAATGCCCTGGTGGATTTTCAAGGAACAACTGAGCTGCATGGTCTATTCAAAATAGCAAACCTACTGATATAATTCACAAAGGAATGGACAAATACGTTTTACGGTGATATAAACAGGAAAGAAACAGTTTAATGACACAACAGTAACATGATGATTTCTTAAGTCTAGCTAGAGGCTAGACCACCTACGCCTGCTAGACAGGAAAAATGTGGCAAATATAACGACATTTTATTTACTGGCATAAAATACATACTCCATCTTTTTTACAATCAAATTCATGTTGCAGTTTTGAAGCACATTAATTTTTGTAACCGATATTGATTTGTCGATGAAACTTAAAGGGGCTAAAAACCCCAAAAATTATTTTTTACCACGTGATCTATAGAACAATACTACACTTAAATGACCGTTGAAAAATTATATCTTGGAACTGTGATTTAACACGAATTTTTTTAATTTTTTTGATCCAGAAATTAGCGAAAATCGGTGTTTTGAAAAATTTCCTAAATCGGCTTTAACCTGCTTCTTTTTTGGTCCACATAGATACTAGAGCATAGTGCCAATCTAAAATGCCCCTTTATAACATCGTGTCTTGAAACTGTGCCCTAATATACCCTCAAACACGCTAAAATATGCATTCCAAAATCACACCCCATTTTGGTAATCAGCATATTTTGACCGAACTACTGGCCCAAATTACAAAACAAAATATAGAGAATTTACAGAAAGGGCTGTCGAGTACGTCAATAATGGCCAATATATTTTGGATCAAAATCCTCCAAGGTCACGGGGCATAAAGATCGTCCCCATGTTATTTTTTATGGGAGATTTTTGCCGATGGGACCTAGCTCGAAAAATGTCATGTTTGACAATTTTTTGGGAGGTCATGGTGGCCCCAATAATTTTTCTGTTAATTGCTAAATTCATTACTAGTTAGCCCGAATGAAATATATTTTTTGAGTTTAGCGGTTAAATACCCCTTTAAGCATTTACATGAAAAAGTTCTAAAAATATTTCAGATTCTGTTAAAAAATATATATAGAGTAGAGTAGAGTAATTTATTCGCTTGACCAATACATAGTATAAGTATACACACATTATCCTCTTGTGAGAGAGATAGTAGAGTGAAGTGAATAATTCTTAATAATAACATAGGTTATAAAATGTACATTAACATGTAGGCTTAGTGAAAATTATCAAACTAGGCCTAAATCTAATGTATAAAAATTAATAGGCTAATAAATATATATACAATATAAAAAGTATGCGACACATATCATGGAAGAGATAGATTAGAAGTACAAGAACTATGGAATATTAAACATGTGGATATAGGCCTATCTTACTAACAGGTAATAAGTTATGACTTGGATTGATATGAGAATAGCAGCCTAAATGTAGATAAATGGATTTGGAGAAACAAACAAACCAACATAGTGGATTATTACAAAAGTAAATTAAATTAATGTTTACAGTAGCCAACATTAGGAATGGAATATGGAAAATACTATGGGTACAGTATAGAGTACCATATGTATAAAATTATAAAATACCATTGGTACAAGTTGCTGGTTACGGGTTTATAAATTCATTTAAGGTATAAAAACAGGTTTCTTTCAGCCACGCATTAAGTTTTGTTTTATAAATACTCGATGTCTGGGCATTTTTTATATCCGATGGTAGTTTATTATAGATAGTGAGACAAAGATAGGAGGGACTAGTGGAGAAGCGTGATGTTTTGTGAGTAGGGAGATGTATATCAGAGTGTGAACGAGTAGGATATGAGTGTGTTGCAGAGTTTCGTGGAAAAAGATTTGGGTTGTTGCGTACAAATAGTGCACATGATTGTATAAGACAGTTAGTAAGAGTGAGTATTTTAATGCTAGGAAAAATATCTCTGCAAGATGTTTGCCAGGAGGCACCCGCCATAACCCGGATGGCTCGTTTTTGAAGGCGGAATACTCTACTGGCATGTGGTGATGCACCCCAAAAGATCAATGCATATGAGATGTGTGAATGGATGTGAGCAAAATAAATTAAACGGAGTGTTTGTGGGCTTATGATTGGTTTCATTCTACGTAAAAGGTAACAGCCGCTTCTTATTTTACCACAGACGTTATCAATGTGGATACCCCAGTCTAGAGATTCAGTCATTGTCAATCCTAAAAATTGTACATAACATGAGCGGGCAATGGTTTTTGAATTAAGACGAATGAGTGGACTAGAGGAGGGGATTGAAAGGCAACTGTGGAAATTTAAATATACAGTTTTCCGCTGTTGAACATTTAGAAGATTTTGTTCACAAAATGTTGACATATTGGCTACTTGTTTGTTTGATTGTTGAGTTATCACTGATGACGAGTGTGACGGAGTTGTTAATAGCTGACTCGAGTCATCAACAAACTGAGTCAGTAACCCAAAATCAAAAGCCTCAGGCATGTCGTTTACGTATAAAAGAAAAAATGGAGGACCGAGTATTGTGCCTTGAGGTACCCCACAGGGCAATGGGCGTGGGTGAGAAGTTAGTGAAGTATGCATATTGTTAGAAAAGTGGCGGATTGTAACTACTTGTGTTCTGTTGGAAAGGAAAGAGGCTGCCCATCTATTAGCATTGCCTCTTATCCCCACTTTGTTAAGTTTATGAAGAAGTATTTCATGATCGATGGTATCGAACGCCTTGCTTAGGTCATAAAAAATACCTATTGCTGTGTCGCCTTGATCAAGTGCGGTGTGAAGTGAGGAGAGAAATGAGAAGATAGCTGAAGTAGTAGATTTACCTATTTGGTAACCATGCTGATTAGGGGATATGATTTCATGTTTTGAGAGGAAGGCAGAAAGTCTAATGTAGAAGGCTTTTTCAAATATCTTTGAGAAGGAGGATACTAGTGATATAGGACGGAAGTTGTTGGGGTCATTTCGACTGCCTTTATTTTTATAAAGTGGGATGACAATAATTGCCTCTTTTAGTTGAGAGGGAAATATACCATGCGAGAAGGATGAGTTTATAATTCGAGATAGTGGTTCTGATATAGATTGGTAGCACTTCAAAATAAGAGAGGTATATAACAAGGATCTTGGGTAAAACCGCGTCGAAAAAAAAAAATATATATATATATAAAGATAATGAAATATAAATTGAAGTTATAAATTATTATCGTTACTTGAAAAAATTAGTTGAGAAGCACACTTAAGCCAAGCGTAATGCTCCTCGTGTGTGCAAACGCATGCCAAGTTACATAAATTGTTATTAATAAGATGTTGGCTAAAATTAGTTAATTATTAGTAGAACTAGTAAAAGTAATGTGGTCAATAATAAAATATTACTAATATATTATATTATAATATTATTAATAAATTACTAGACTATCAGAAGGCCAGCAAATTTGAAGCTCCGTTACTCCAACTTTATTGAAAACGAGAAAAATCGACTTTATTAAATGGCAAGCTAACCCGGCGCCGCCACCAGAAAGATCAAGGCAATATGTTTGTGTTTCTTCGACTATCTCTTGATTATGAGTAGCTTCGCTCCCTCTTTTGGATACTCCCGTTCCCATGCTTGTTTTATAATCGTATAATATAACATAAAATTACAATGAAAAGAAAGTTCGTAAATTCTTTCGTCTATGAACCTAAAATAAATTTTCTAGTCTTGTTTGTGACTGAAAATTACTAACGTTAAAATTTAAATTTTTATCGTGGGAAACCTGTTATAGGGTGCAATTAGCCCCTCTTCAGGTGAACTAGGTATGTGCGGATAGGAAATTGTGAAGGGATGTCCGAGGGCTAGATTGAATAGAAGGAAAATTATTTCCCTAAATAATGTTCGATGAGCGATTATTTGTCACATAATACAAATAAGATTTTACCGAAAAAAATCGTAAACAACAAACGTGATTTGAGAAAATTATTTTCCCTTATACTCATTCCGGAGGCAAAGGTGTGTTTAAACAATTAAAAAAAATCATAGCCTAAAGTTTTATAGCTTAGTAGCATAGTTTTATAGTTTCGTAGCATCTGGAACTTTCATATCCTTATTGACCCAAAATTTACATATAATGGCCAAAAAATTGTCCCGTAATTTTTTTAAATTCTAGATCTTCTTTTATTCAACCAACTTTCAGCCATTTTTCTTTGACTTTTAAAATATCGGTAAGAGTGCTATGGAATATTGTGTATAGTAAATGAAGACAAACTTAACAGTACGTTTAAGGGTACAACAGCAACCCTGGTGCGTTTTTATAGGATGAGCGTAGCAAAGCAAGCGAAGCGAAGATTCCATTTCACTACACTGGAGAAAAAAATCCGGGATGTTTCTTTCTTTCTCTTTTTTTTCTGATTGTATTATTGTGTGTTTGTTACTCCAATTGCGATGAAATTTTATGGAGACCTTCGAAATCTCTGAACTTAGAACTGCCACGTTTTTGAGCGCAATCGGAAAATTATTTCTCATGAAAATCGCCATTTTAACGAATTTTTTCAATTTTTAAAATATTTCTTCGACTTATAACACCTACATGCTTAATTTGATTTTAATGATTTTTTCACAAAACCTTAATTTTATGAATTAAGATATTCGTGTGAAATTTGAGCGCAATCGAAAAATTATTTCTCATGAAAATCGAAATTTTACACGTTTTTTCTTTTTTTAAACAAGTCTTTGACTTATAACACCTACATGCTTTATCCTATTGTAATGAATTTTTCACAGAACCTTAATTTTATGAATTAATATATTCTTGTAAAATTTGAGCGCAATCGAATAATTATTTCTTATGAAAATCGCAATTTTACGATTTTTTCCTTTTTTTAAAATTACGATTCATAAAAAAAAATAAAAAATAAAGTCAATTTTTTTATTTAATTTAATTTAATTTAAAAAAATTATTCGACTTTGTAATAATTTTGTCACAGAACAACAGAAAATCCTCATAACACATGGCAGCTCAATGCACCAATTACGCTCATCCAACAACGCGGCGGGACTTACGCGTTTTCCTAGTAAGTAAATTCTACTACCTACAAATTAATATGTTTCGTTCCATTACACTATTTGTTCATTAAACGGTCAAACAATTTTTGTATTTGTGCAGAGAGTTTAAAGTATTGTACGCTTGCTATTCCATACATCAAACAATAAATTTAATGCAAACGTCATCGTTTTTAATAACAACAACCAGATTTTTTTTAATTTACCAAAATTTTAAAACCTGAAAATAGCCGACAACGCACTCGTTTTCTACTTTTGGACCGAAAGACACGAGATTTGCAGGAAGTTGTAGTTTTATGATCAATTAGGCACTTATTATAGTTTCTCTAGAATGTTATGAGGGACATAAAATGTGCATCGGTCCGGTCCTTCCGTCACCGCATTTCGCCCTAGGCGCTGCACTGGGACGGTATAGTGCCGCTAACCCGGCTGTCAGTTCGGCCCTGGTCAGCTCAATAGAGTAAATCCTAATTGTCTAACAAGGCGGCGAATGTCTCTATCTCTCGCCGGACCGCGGGTGGTCAACTAAACACCGGTCATTATAGCGCTATAACCAGTCCTGATTTACCAACAGAGACGGACGGAGTCTGTTATTACTCAGGACCGCTGGCGAATCACTGTCATGAGACACACAGAGCGTCGCCAAGATTTACGACTTTTTTACGACTGTGACCGATGGCTGTTTGTTTAAAAACAAATTACTACTTTGCCCTATGGTCCTACTTGGAGTCTCCTTTATATCTAATATGGTCCTTTATGGATGTATTTGACTCCGATTTATAAAAATTGCAGACATGCACAATTAAGTACATATTTTTATTATAATGAAGGTTTGGGGTGAGCCACAAAGCTCAAGTAAATCAATCAATTAATCTAAAACAAAATATATATATACGCCAAAATATAGGACAAGTCAATATCGATGAACAAATGGAGAAAACGCTGAAAATATAGTAATGTTTTTTGTATGCAAAACAAAAACCACCAAATTAAAAAAATACATTAAAAAATAAATAAAATAATGAGACTCGTAACAGAGATTAATGTACTTTCTATCCACACTTTCTTAGCCTGCAGGAATGAATACATCCTCCTTAAATATATTCATAAAATATTCATACTATGGTGCATACAAAAAATGTATAATTAATGCAAACTAGGAAAACGCTTAAGTCCCGCCGCGTTGATGGATGAGCGTTTTTTTTGTAAATTTTTTGTTTGCGTTTTTTTGCGTTTGTTTACACTTTTCCTTTGCAAGTGCTTTTTGAATGCATTGTAGGTGATTGTTGTCAAGTTTCTATTGTTACTTGTTAATTGGTATTATAAACCTAAAAAAACTCATATTAAAACCTTTATTTCTGTGGATTCTGACTAACTCTTTCTACTTTTTCTTTCAAAAGGTACCACATTACCATAACCTTAATGTCCATGTGAAATCTGAACGTTGTAGCCCCACCCGTTTGGATCAGAATCGGCCCAAATGTGACGAAAATATCGCACTAAAAATTGAAAAACTAATATTAAAACCATTATTTCTATAGATTCTAGTTAACTTTTTCAACTTTTTCTTTCAAAAGGTACTACATCACCATAATCTTAATGTCCATGTGAAATATGAACGTTGTAGCCCCACCCGTTTGGTCAGAATCGGCCCAAATGTGACGAAAATATCGCACTAAAAATCGAAAAAAATCGTAAAAGTACGATATTCATGAGAAATATTTCTTCGATTGTACCCAAAAGCAATACACCTCTAAGTTCAGAGAAAACGAAGGTCCCCTCAAAATTTCATCAAGATCGCTTATGCCGTTTGCCCGGAATCCTGCTAACAAACAGACAAAAATACAAACAAACAAAAAAACAAAAAACAAAAAAACATTGGAGCTAAATTTTTTGGGGGTCAGTAAAATTGAAGTTTTCGCTTCGCTCGCTACGCTCATCCAATAAGATATCCGAATGACCGTATTCGACAACGCATGAGTCTCAGTCTTATATTTATAATTTTATTGAAGTCGACTTATTATAGTCGTGAAATGACCAGAACTCAAACTCGTTCCTTCTGCATTGAAACTAGAGTAGGCTTTACCCATGGGCTTTATGGCCATTGGGATTCAAATAAACATGTTTATGAATATAGTGATCCATCAAAGCATAAGAAATACAGCGTTTTATTATTAGATTGGGTGGCACTGGTGGTAGGCTAGGCTTATTAAGTCTATACTTAATTGGATGAGCGTAGCGAGCGAAGCGAAGATTCCATTCTACTACACTGGAGAAAAAAATCCGGACTGTTTTTTTTCTTTTCCTTTTTCTTTTTCTTTTTTGTATTTTTGTGTGTTTTTAACACGATTCCGGCTAAACCGATACTCCAATGCGATGAAATTTTCTGGAGACCTTTGAAATCTCTGAACTTAGAACTACACGGTTCGAAAAATCGATCGAAAAATTATTTTTCATGAAAATCGCAACCTAACGATTTTTTTCGCTTTTCTTTTTTGTTTCTGATTGTATTTTTGTGTGTTTGTTAACACGATTCCGGCTAAACTGATACTCCAATTGAGATGAATTTTACTGGAGGCCTCCGAAATTTCTAAACTAAAACTGCCACGTTTTTTAGTGCAATTAAAAAATTGTTTTTCATAAAAATCGCAATTTTACGATTTTTTCTTTTTTAAAATTACGATTTTTTCATTTAAAAAAATTCTTGACTAAGTGATGATTTTTCACAGAACAACAGAAAATCTGCATAACACATGACAGCTCAATGCCCCAATTACGCTCATCCAACAACGCGCCTGAAAAAGCGTTTGCGAAGCTTCCTAGTTTAATTTAAATTTCATTGGAAATAAATTGTAATCAAATCACTTATCGGAAACTCCATTAAACACAAATAATGCGTTTTATTTGTCACGCAGTAAGTACTCCTCTCGTAAAACATAAGTGTAGTTAGTTCCCACACTAATTTCCCCTAAATCTCTCTAAATTGAGTCACACCAGCTCTACATGAGCAATCTGAAGAGGGCTTGGAAACTGTTCAACGGATCAACGATTTAAATTTAAAACATGTATTACCAAACGTCTGCATCGAGTTCTAATCCAATCAGAAATTCTCAAGTGATCACGTGACCCATCAGCGTCCCCTCCACTCACAATTTGCCCCGCACTTGAGAGCCACTTGAATTCAAATGTTTTACCTCCGTTTGTCAATTGAATCGCTTATTTATTTATACTCGGATTGTTTGGGCCGCTTGGCCTCTCAACCAGCGATGCATGGATAATGAGGGGTGGCTATTGACGGGTATATGCACCCCTCGAAAAAGTCGCGGTGCAATGTTTGGCGAAGGCTTCTATTTCAAAGTGTGTCTTGGGAAGAAAAAAATCAAATGTGCCAAGAGTGAAGATCGCAAATTGTGTAAACTGTAAACGTGCGAGTTTTGCTGAAATGCGGGATCTAGTGAATAAGGCCTCCGCCTATATCTCAATGGCATCAGTGGCCAAATCCATTTTACTAATGTTGTGCAGACGTTACATAGCTAATAAATCGATAACCAAATTAGCTAATTGAAATTAGAGGCCATACAATAATAGTATGCCTATAATTTACATTCTGCTAACTTTAAACGATAAATTGTTTTATTTTTATTACAATGGACACCTTAAAAAATAACTTTAGTGCTGTCCTCTCCGCGTAGGATTGACTGAGACCGAGTTGAAGATTGACGTCAGACTAAAAGAGCTCTTTTGGGCTTAGAATGTTTTCATTGCTTTTAATCAGGATCATTTTAAGAGTAAACACCAACCATCCAGTTAGCTTTGAAGATATGCAAAAATGTATCGAAACGGTAGCAAATGATTTTTGCAAAAATTGCACGACTGTTTATTTACGGCTTAAATGTATCAAAACATTGACACTGAAGCATCATCCACGTGTAGGGTGCTCTCATGTAATCTCCCCCTTTTATAAAGAATGCGTTTAAGTATTACACTTATGCGTAATGTTCCTGCTGTTTCCCCTTTGCCTTGAGTTAATCTGATACGTTTGTTACGCGAACCCCTGTACTTTCTAAACAATGTCCCTCATTGGTAGCTCCTTCACCAGCACGTATCAACACACATGAAGAATAAAGTGTTAAAACCAGATAGCCATCAGTCCGTTCTGTTGAGAAGGTGATGAGCGGATGACGATTGTCTGATTACATTTCCCTACGTTACCACTTGATCATCGGCTCATCGCTATTTTCTGTTAAAATTTTTATGACGGTAATAACAGATACCACGTGTCATCTGTCACTCTTGCGGTATCAATCCACCGCGATATAAATGTCACGTGGTAACACTTGTCACGTGCAATGATACGGTTGAGTGTAACAACAACTCTTTGACCTTTCAGTTGGTTCGCGCACGTGTCAAGGAAGTTTGCACCTGAGGCTAGGTTAGGTCTAGGGGGGAAGAAAGGAACCGAAGGGCCTCGCTCGCCAACTGTGGCCAAGCTGTCGCGTGCCCCGTACACGAGGGCAGGTGGAGGGTCTAATAGGCCACGCTTATATTACTCAGCTCCTTACTCATACCCCCCCCCCCCCCCCCCCACCTTCCTCCACCGTAACGACAGAGCATAACGAGGAACACTTGTATGTTATTAATTTCTAATTGCGTGTATGCGTGGGAGGGGGAACAGTGTTTTGGAAGGAAACTACAGTTAAACTGAAAGCAAAATTAGTCAACGGGCTGACGTCAGGTAGACACCAGGAGCACTTGGCGGAAGTGTAGAAATATGTGTTTTTATTTTTTAGTGTTGCCCTATTGTTTTGATATCTTTATATTTTGTTAATACTGTAAGTGTAAATTCGAATGCAATTATCTTTACGTTTATCATTAATCAATGTACTGAATTAAATTATTACGTAGAAGACCTACAGATAGTTCACAGGTGGAACTTGCATGTTTATTTGCTGTACGCAAAATATGCAAGCTGTTTACATTATGAGAATAATCACATTACATTATTGCATGAACGTTCTTCGACAGAGAATATCTATCAGTCACTCATACATTAAATTAACCTGTTGATTTCTCACTATATAATTTTCTCTGAATCACAAAAACGTTGCAGGTGCTAAGGAATGGAATTTCATTTTCCATGACAGAAATAAACAAACACGTAATTTTAATACTTGCAACACCAAGACATTAAAATAACATCTCAATGTAATTGCTTTTGTATACAGTTTGAATCATTTAAAAACACCCAATCCCCCTCTCCCACCCCCAACACCGCCCCTGTCCCCGTCCCCGCCACCCACCACCCATTCATTACACATGACAAAATGTAACAATGTGCCATTCCATGGACAAAATTGGATAACCTATTTGCGCAAAAAAAGTAAAATGTTGCATTCCTCAAAATAATATGTGTAAGTGTGTAATGTATTAGAAAATGTATATGGCACTATATCTAATAATAATAATAATAATAATGAATTGACATCAGTATAACTAGGAAAACGCCAAAGTCGTCGTTAGACGAGTGAGTGAGCCATCTGTTTAGTACCTGGTAACATTCCCTTTCTTCCCCCTATACCTAAGGCCTCTCTATATAGCCTATCATAGGCTAGAGTGTCGAATTATGGCCTTACAGTTGACGCGCCCAAATACCAACTAAACTCAAAACCCTATTATTTATACCTATATAATTATTATCAAACTTAAATGCAAATGTTCCCGGGTACTAAACACATGAGTCGCTCACTCGTCTAACAACGACTTTGGCGTTTTCCTACTCTAGTTGGCCAAAGCGCCCTTATAGCTGTAATCTGGAAGACCTAGGTTAAAACCCCCGGTCGGGAAAGATTTTTTAAATTTCTGGATTGTATTTAAAAAATTATAAAACATGCATTGAAATGCATACAATACTATGGAAAACGTAGCCAGTACGAAATACAGGTAAAGATTGCAAGGTTTATTCAATCTTCCAGCAGGAATTTATGGGAACCTTGAGCGTGCAAGATTCGATACACTTTGGTCACTGCATGTAGTCACAGCCTGGCAAAAATGATTCGATAAAAATGACTTCTTCAAAAAGAAAACCATTGTCGTTAAAATAATTCCTACACATTTTAAGCTATTTTTAATTTTTTTTATTTCTTGTAGGTTTAAATCGCAACGGATTTTGTTAGCAGTTCTAAGTACACTGGTCACGGATGTCTGTTGAAAATTTCAGCTCAATCTATTTGGCAGCTTTGCCGTTTGGCATCGAACTAATATTTTACAGGCAGACATTGTCATCAACGAAGGCCCGATCGATTTGCTGTAGACTACGTTCGCTGCGCTCACTCGTCTAATAATTGTTCCCAATTTTGCCAAAAATTAAATTTATTGCTCTTTATATCCTATATTTCAGATTTTGAAATAATCGTGTTCCGAATCCCTAAAACCCTTGCCATGTGTGCGCATCTTGTATTGACCACTCTCCTCTATACAGTAGTGTCGAATATGTCAGAGTTGGCGCTTCTTGCGTTCACAAGCCTGCTCGCCACGTCGAAGGGTTGTATGTGGTGTAATTTGGCTTGTATATGTGTCGCTCGGAGGTACGAATCTGGTAGTGCGTGTGCGCGGTACAGCGCCGCCACGCACATCGCCGCCCCAAGCCACCTACTTAGGCAGTGGCGGGATGTTGTACTACTGTTCCCGACTCTTTTGTTTTAAGGAAACATGCGCCGGTAACGTTCATTGAGGTTGTTAGCAAGGACCCCAGGGGTAAACCGTGCCTACCATCAACAGATTACCATACTCTCAGATCCGTTTCAACTCAAAGCATCAAGTCTTCTAAGTGGGCCAAATTACATGAAAAAGTCAGAACTACCATATACTGTATTAAAGATTCCCATTAATTATTCTATAACAGAATAATATAGTCATAAATGAGGTGCTATATATTATAAATTATGTTTAAGCATATCGCAGGCGAATGCGATGCACCGTATCATTGTGTCTCAGGGCACATGTAACGATAACGCAAAGTAATGTTAATATTTGATAAAGGTGAAATTTGTTACCTTTACGACACCACAGGTATTGAAGTAATTATTTTGATGTCAATCTCACTCTATGGGGCTGTGATTTTGTTAATCTCAGTTTATGGACAACACTGCCACCAAACTAGAATCTTATATTTTCCCGCGTATTTTCCCAAAATGCACAAAAATATGTTGCATACAATCAGGTTGTTAATGTACAATTTAAATTATAAATATTTCGTTTTGAATGATTAGTAAAAAGAGAAGCTTCGTATTCTGTCCGACTGTGCGGCTGTCACATCTCACGTCTTGACTTTGCACGATACAGAAAGTTTTGTGTGATTTTAAAATGAGCGATTATACGTAGGGTACCTTACCTGATACGCACGACAAAACTATATTTGTGTGTTCCTCTTCGACAGACAGTTGACTAAGAAGCTTCGCTCCCTATTTTGGAAACTCCAGTTCCGGTGCTTGTATATTAAATCCTTTTGATTCTACATTAGCATTTTATTCTGTGTAAATCAGTTTTTGCAACTAAATTAGCAGAAGTTATAAATAAATTGCATAGCTCATGCAATTCATGTTTCATTGTTCGCGTGAAGGAAAAAGCGCCAGTATGCACCACAGATTTTTTTTTACAAATTTCAAAAAGTTATTTTCTTGTCCATTGAAACGTGATTAGGGGCCGAGAGACCCTCGGGCGGGCGCGGTGGTTTGTGGGCGCATGCACGGGATTACGTAGCACGCGATTGAGCCCCGGGCTGTCGCTGTGGGAGGGAGAACACATCAAATGCTTATGATTTCCAGTAATCAAATTCTGCCTCATCGTTTTCATCCAATTACTCCACGCCGATAATACTTACCTCGTTCAGCCTATCATGACACCACCATGTTGTCCATTGCATAAATCATCGAGCACAGGGTAACTAATATGCCTTTTGGCTAAAGGATTCTGACAACAGATAATACGAAATAACTAATTTCATCAATATTCATCAATTTAGTAGCATTTTTTGACTTCTCTTTGTCTATACGTCCACAGAAAGATAACTTGTTTTAGAATGCTGTGCTGAATATCAATAACACTTAAAAAGGCAAAATGATTCAACGAAATATTTTGGGGTAAAACTGCATCTCAAATTGGGATGTCTTGTTAAAAGTGAAAACCAATGACTTCAATGTATGAAATTTCTACAAATTAAGGAACGGAATGCTTAACACTCGCCCTCTTACCCCACCTAATAAAATATTATTGAGTACTAGATCCTCCAAAGATTAAAAAAACAGTTGGGCGGGAGTACTACCCGAACTTGTCAGAAAAAATCAGACGTTTACTTTCTCCATTTGGAATACGAACAGTTTTTCAATCTTCCAGAACTTTAAGAAGTATATTACAAAAACCAAGCCCTTGAACGTATCACAATCGTCGAAAAATGCAGTTTACTCAATCCCATGTCAGTGTGGTGCTATCTACATTGGAGAAACCAAGAGGCCTCTGGAAGTCAGGTTAAAGGAACATAAAAACAACGTTGCACACACAAGGTATACTCCTCAAAACTAGCGGAGCACGTCTATGAATGTCACCATTATGTGAACTGGCATGACGCTTCAATCATTCTACACGAAGTAAATTCGCATAGACGGAGTCTGAAGGAGGCTGCTTTGATGTCTGTGGCTGCTGATGTTATCAGTGCTCCCAGCATTGATTTCCCGGCGATTTGGAAAGAGTTTGTCCCCAAGCCATAGAACTATTGTGGGCATGATTGTGGTATAATTTTTATTTTTTATTTGAATATGTATTTTTTATTGAGATCAAGATGGCCGTGTTTGTTAGATGTGTCGACCTTGGCTGGTGGCTGGGAGACAGAGTTTTATGTTTGTTTGGTTTGTTGCCTTTTGAAGGGTACTGAAAGTACCCGAAATATTGCTTTGCCTTTAATTTAATATATTAATTTAATAAAAGAACATGATGAGTCCAATTATTGTTTATACTAATTAAACCTAACTGTTCTAAGATTCTCAGTAGTTATAAAATTATTGAGTACGCGTTACACTCATAAACGAACAACATAATATACTTCCTGATGACACAGTCGTAACTACATACACCACATACATTTCTGGTCACCACTTTCAAACTTAAGTTTTTGAAATTCGTCAGTAAAAATTTGATTTAAAACTATTTTTGGGTCCGAATAACGTTTCCTGCAAACTTTAGTCCCCGTGTTAATTGCTTATTGCTCAAGACAAGCAACGTTTCATCTTCTCACTGCATCAATCTTCATTCTTTGCCTGGTGGCAACAACCGAAGCGATATCATCTCGTGACCAGATTACGGTATCGATAATTATCGACGCACTCCTAATTATCACCTTCTTTATCGGTAGGACAAAAGAACTAGCGACATACATGGCGGAAGTCGGTTAAAAGGGATGAAGGCCTATTGCGTGCAGATATTATACACCAAATAACGGTACCTGCAATTCACTCTGCTTTGCCACGTCTAATAAATCACTTCGTCAACCTAAGATCGCGTGACGAAGGCTTGATAAAACCCGCCGAAAATCACTTTGTCGATGCCAAATTGCAGCTTTGACATTGAAAAAGGTTCAATGATCGGTCTACTTTTGGTATTCATTAGCAAATTTAGGGTGCATCGTCCTCTGCTCTCTTCCCTCGTTTTGTTAGGTTGTAGGATTATTTTGTGTGATCATTAACAGCTCTTAGCATCAGTGTGAGACGAAAGATCGCAACAATGGTTTCAGTTCACAATAGTACTGAAACCCAATGAAGCTGCAGCCAACTGCGTAGATAATCGCTCGACCTTAGTTTTAGGGTGAGAAGGAAACTACGAGCGACAACCAACATTTTCGTTCCTGGACTGACGTCAAAATTCGTCAAAGTATTTCAGTGTTCACAAATTCTAATCAAGGGTTTATGCGAACACAACAAATTATATTTTCTTCTAAATATATACGCTAAAGCAAAAATTATGGAGTGAAGCTTACTTAAAGTCCATCCGTCTGTGCGTGTGTGATCACGAACCCCCCCCCCCGCCCCCCACTAAAAAAGCTGAAAATTATTTTGCCTGGAACCCCTATTATTAATGAATGCATGAACAAGCGAGGAATATTTTTTCATGGTAAGCTTGGTCTAAACCCGGTGCTGCCACCAAAACGATCGACGCACGGCGAATTAATATGTCGTGGTTGGTGCTGTTGTTCAAAAAATTTAAGACCATTTTCCAATTTACGAAAGAATCTTTTCATTGTAGTTGATATTGTATCTGCCTTTGATCACAGTGCTTTGATCATATTATCATATTATTTGTAACAATAAGAATAATCAAAAGAATGCAGAAAGGCTTATCGAGATGAATAATGTAATGCCTCTTGCAATGTCCTCCATTCTGTTTCACTTGTGGAACGCTAGATTACCGACTATTTATTATAGAAGGAACTGCAAGAGCACTCCACAGGCCATGCACGTTGAAGTATGATTTAATGCCAGGGATCAGTGACAAGCAACCAAGAGTAATTGATGACTCCGTCACTGTCATCAACCAATACATCACATCGCATATGTATTGAAAATAACTTCCATTTACAAGTAACAATAAAACAGAAAAGCAACGTTGTATCGTCGTAATAACGATGCGCTCAATGAAGTTGCATTTAAAATTTTATTATATTTCTATTGTTAACCTGTAACATTGCATTCAATACTCGCAGAAAGGTTTTATTTACCTTATACCAAATGAGAAGAATCCAATCACATACTCATCGCTGTCCGTGACCGTCGAAATAATTTATTGTAATTACTTTCCTCTCTATAAGGTACAACTCACAAGGGTTCACAGTTACGTCGTTGCAATCGGTTCCGCGGCGAGTTAGCGTGCTATAAAATCAAATAAGTACATAATTGTCTCGTTCAAAGTTACTTTGGTAAAATGTTTAGTCTTGGCATTAATCACAAGCCGCTAACAGTTGTGCGTGTACAATAGGGAGATAGATATACTCGACCATTGCACGTGTACACAGAACAGTTTCGCGTGTGTGGCAGGTTGGAGTGCGGTAGAATACCACAGATGAATTGCTGCCAATAATAAGTAAAAGATTTCGATATTTGCAGAAAGAAGCATCGAAATTTAAAAACGCACTTACTTCATTCTGTCAATCACATTATATTTCTTTATACTATTTATAAAGACATGTTATTGACACAGGGTTCTCAGATGATGGGATGGTCTCTACAAGGAAAATGCACATAAATATCTTGACTTTACGTTCGAATTGCAAGAAAGTTACTAGTGGCATAATATTGAAGCTAATAATTATGTGTTTATTTACTAAAAATGAAGATATACAAACAAAGACAATAAATGTTGGCCAGGTTTGGAATCTGTAAGGTGTGTATACAACACCCACACGAAAATCTTTAGCATGGGATAAATAAATATCTAGAGCTCTTCAGTGCGCTAAAATCACGGCAAAATGTGTAGGCCTACATCCCTGCGACACAATTTAGAATGTATGGGTGTTTGAGATTCAGTATAAAACAAATATTGATCTATCAACTTTGTTTTATTGATTAATTATTATTGATTTTTATTAATTTGTTTTATTGAACAAATATTGATCTAACTTATCAACTTTGTTTATAAATTTTACTTTCGATCTAGTGGGGAGAATTAGCAAAGCTCCACTCATCATGTATGTAGGAGGTCGACTCAACAATGCACATTTCTCTAATCACTGGGAAACATCGCTACCCCATCATGCTTTACCCTGACCTCCCCTGCCATCATGAGTTATAACCTAAGATTCAGTATTTTGTTGTATTGTGTATTTGTGTGTATTGTGCTGTAGTTCATTGTTGTGGCTGCATCTATGTAATTAGATTTATTTAGTTGTCCTCCTTTGTATATCAGTTATTTAACTGAATAGGATAGACGTTAAATAAAAAAAAGAGCATGAACTAACTGTGGTGCAATATAACAAAAATTGCATCATATATTATCACAAATAAACACATGGTAATTATTTTGTTTTAACGGACTAACCCTTTTATAACGATAAATTACTATTGCACTCATTCGCATACTGGTCAATTAAATTCGAACTTCATTTGCAGTGCACGATATATTAACATAACCCTCGCCTTGAGGGGATGATTAAGTCTTTTGAATCTACCTGCATTACATCCCCTCATCCAAGACACAAGACTCACCGCTGGAACTGGGGTTAGAGAAACACATAAATTAACACAATACAATACAAATTGAAATATTTCCCGTTTTACGACGTGCGGCTGAATCGTCGGGGGTCCCTAATTTGCAGTTTTGGCCGGGTGGTCATTGGGGCCTAAAGGTCGTAAATTAAATAGCAATCCTTTAAAGCTAGCGAACCTTACACGTTCCACTTCTTATGTGTTTTAGATAAATTACCCCTTGAATTTATATTTGGCAGAATTCAAGAGAGGGTGGAACTATAAATTTGTGTGTTGAATTTACCAATGACAGGAGATGCACCCTTTGAAACACTGACAGGGGTGGCCAAACTAGTGTGTTTGTGTGTAATAGTTATATATTCATATCCAATTTTTAAATGATAATGTATAAATACGCGTACATTGTACCATTTAAAGATCCATTCTCGCCGAGTTGGCGAGAAAAATAGAATACAATAAATAAATATTAAATCTATACTAATAGCACGAGCCTACATCAGTTTTATTTCAAAAGCGGTTTTTCAGATAGCAGCAGATTCCAAAAACACGTTGTTTACACTCAGAAAATCAAACAATTTTGTTTGACCTTTAAAACATTTTATTTGGAAGATTTTTTTAAAATGAATGGTTTCGGGGACGAACTTGTTGTTTTGGTCAAAATATTATACACTTTTAATAATTTTAAAAAGTAATATCAATATTATTCATCACTTAAGCTGCGAGTATGGGAAGAAAATAAATAATTTTTAAAAATTTTTTTTTACTAAAACCATGGCTTTGAAACCGTGTTATGTTCACTGATCAAAACTGCAAATAAAATTGTAATAAAGTTTGTAATACTACGTACCGTAAGTTACAAATCTCTAAGTAGAGAAATGTAAACTGGTTCCAAAGACAACATTAATGACAATAAAAAAACGTAGCTAATGATTGAAAACTTTGAAGACAAATTGTTAGGCTCTCCATGACCATTGCTAAACGTTTGTGGCATTTCAATGATCAACACAACAGGTTAATGGTTTTTATTTCAATGAGCATGAAAGTAGAAAATCCGATGTGTACGCAATCAATAAAATCTTTAAGAACGTACCTCATTAGCGGTCCTCCATCTTCACATGGGGCCCTGGCTGGCCGTCACACAAGAAGATGCACCGTCAAGATAGACAACAGACAACACTACAATGTTTATACTTTGGTAAGTACCGTTTCGAAGAATTAGGATAATTCACAAGTTATTTCAATCATTTATATGTAAAAGAAAATAAATATTTTTCAATGGGAACGTTGTCAATAAACGTAATAAACACAGATTAAACCAATTCAACAATGAACCGAACTGAACCGTATTCGACCGTAAAATTGTAAACTTGGATTTATAGTTCGATGTCCCACCACTTGATAGCGTGAAGGTCGGTTTCCCACTTCCTGATCCGATACTGAGTTTTGAGTTTTATATTTGAGATACATTGTGGTACATCATGATGAATAAGATTATCTTAACAGAGTAACTAGTGTGTGTCCATTGTGCGAGCTTCTGCGTTATCAATGTTGGTACTTTAGAAGACCCAACCAAACCTGACCGGTCAACCTGATCAAAATAATCAAAACGTTTTTAAAATTACTTTTTATAATATGATTTAAGTATTATTTATGAACATCAATGGCCGATCAATCTGTGTATGTTTTAAATTTATCTGTGCTATGTTATATATCATTCAATTATTGATATCACACGAAAATTTCAATACTGAAATCGATAAATCGAAATTTTATTATGTTGTGCAAATGGAAATTTTAAGAAAATTGTATCAAATAGAAGGCATCTATTAATAATGTATGGTAAAAAAGGGTTGATGTAAAGAATATCGCTACAAATAAACAGCAATCTTTACGTTCTACGTACTCTAGTGTTGAATGACCCGGCACCTCCACCATTTAGCATGCGATCCGAAATTTGAAGAAATACATACATTTTTCTTAAATATTAACATATTCCCAAAAATTCCTATCCTCGTCCGAGTTTTTGATTCATATTTAATGTATTTTTTAATTTACAGATTTTCAATATATCAATACGGAGAAAAAAATATCAACATCTAAAATATTCCCACATATCGCTTTATTTACCCAGACCTAAAAGCAGGGATTTCTTCCATGTATGGATAGTCTTCCTTGGCGACGCTAAGTGTCGAAGAACACAAAAGAACACAAGTCTTGTGTTCTTTTGTTTAAGTTCCGGAAATGTTGAAAAAATAAAATAGATTTGTGTGATTCTAGGATTTGGTAAAATCGTCAAAATTCGACAATTCTGGAAAATTGATTTTGATTTATACGCACTAACTTTAAATCATCTATTTCCATTCAAAAGTGCAAATATCCTTGCTTGACACCCACATAAAGTTTCATATGAATCATACATTAAATAGGTATAGATAACTGCAAACAAATGTGATATATCACCAAATATAAAAATTATTTTCCACTATTTTCTGTCACTGTCTCATATCAAAAATAACTAAAGCGTGTGTGTTTTGTTCAACCCTGAATCTAGTTAGAGCTGACCCTAATCAGCAGGTAATAATCAAGCCATCTTACTTGGAGGTATGGTATAACGGGGTTGGTTATGGGGTTTATTATGTTCAGTTTAACACTAATGATTACAACATAACTTATGTTTTATGGTAGAACCAACATCCAAGGTGCCTCATAAACGTAGATCGCCCGTTCAAATGTTACATTGCCATCCCCCAACAATCAGGCACTTTCTGAAATTTCGTTCAGGAAACCAGCATGCTCAATGCAACGATTGTCATTAATACAATTCTAGCGGAAACACATAATTTTTAAATGTTATATGAACAAATTAGCCTTGAAGTTGTATAATTGAATAGAGTAGACGGTAGACGATTTTTAAATATAATAATTTAAATGTAATCAATTATTTACATAGAGATGCATAATATTATTTAGGACTAACTTGTGGTAACAAGTAGGGCTGGTCAAATATATCGATGTGGGAATATTTTCGATGTCAATATTTGGATTCGATCCATATCGAAATATCGGAAAAAATCAAAAGTTTGTTTAAAACGAGAAATCTTAAACAAGGGTAATAGTATTTGGGGAAGTAAATATGTAATCCCTTCATGCTGTAAATACCTCATAATTTGGATTTATTTCTTCAAATTTCAGTTCGGTTTGTTGGGTGTGCAGGGGAGAATTTTAGTTATGGTGGAGGTGCCGGGTCATTGAACTAGAGTGTATACGAAAAGGTAAAACTCGTAAATATTTTGACGATGCCTATGCATATTATGCCTACTCTTTTGATACAAATTTTTGTGCTTCCATTTTGTTATTTATAATTTTTGCACCAATAATAATATAATGTATAATATATAATAATATAACATATAACATATAATATAAATATTATTATTAATTTTTGTCATATTTAAAATAAAGGCAGATATACAAAATATCACAGAGAAGAATGTTTAAAAAAATGATTAAATTGAATGAATGAAAATGATTAAATGATTGAATAACGCTTTAACAGTTGATCTTTTCTACATAGATGATTCTGCATCCAATGTTTGATAAAACCCAGCTCGTTTAAACTATATACACGGACCCTCTAGAGTCTAGATCCAGCCTCTGTGAAGTGACTTGACGTACATTCATAATATGCTCCACTTACTATTAGTATTTTTTTTTATTATTAGTATTTGTGTTTAAATTTTGCACCATATTATTATTTTGAAGGCTTGACACTGATAAAAATTAACCAATTTAAGTGCCATATTACTTCACAGAATTTGTCCACGGAATGTCACACGTTGCTTAATCACTTTAATATAAATTTTATTATATTTACTATTTAGGGATATCACACACAATTCTGTGTTTAAGGGCTATGCTCATTGTGATATTCCTAATGATTATGTACATAATGTGATGATCATTGAATAATAATAAATAAATTAATTAATAAATAAATAAATAAATAAATAAAATGAACAAATTTAACATTTACGTAAAGAAGAGAATTATTGGTCAGTTGTAGTTAAAGTGCGATAGAAACTCAATCGCTCTCGAGTTCCACAGCTCAACAGACATCGATCAGCTTCTCACCTATTCCAAGTAGCTATACTCGGTATTAACTCTAGTGACCACCGATGGCCAAGACGTAAGAGTAACCAACACCAATGCACCCCGAGACCTAGAGGCCAGCCCAAAGCGATGTTTAATATTCTGATCCCCCTGAAATAACCTGGAATCTGATCGGATCGAGTGACGCCATTCGAGCAAGGTGATCGGGTAACCTAGCACGAAAACTAGCTGGAAGTTACAAAACTGCCAAAAGTGGTCTTGACTATCACCGTTAGGAATTGTCCGCCATATTGCAAGACACAATTTTTTACCATCGACTAATAAAGTATTAAAGTGTTAAAGTGTTGATATAAGTGTTAACAATAAAACTAACAGTATTATCGAGTGTTCATAATTTTCTTAATGTTTGTTATATTATCCCATAGTTGTATTATTATTATTTATTTATCCAAGAACGGTTTTACAACCAGTAGGATAGCATATAATAAAACCATAAATAATTTATTTATACACTTACTTAACGTATTATGAGTGATGTAGGTTATTCACAACAAGTATAAGTTTGTTTAGGAAAAAATTAAACGTTTTGTTTTTAATAGATACAAAGTCGATGTAGGCCTACATATTTGAAATATTTCCAATCCAGTTATAGAAAAGTGAATATATTATATAAAGTGTAAATAGTTGTAAAATCAATAATAATTATATTATTAATTATGTAAAAGCAAGAACTGAACTGAGAAGAATTGTGGCCTGCAGGGTTGGCTTGGTCGCTTTGATTTAAAGTCCCCCACTGAAAATCAGTTATATAACTGAGTGGGTAGACTCTAAATAAAAATTTATTTATTTATTTTTATTTACACTCATACAAGTACAATCATAATCATCAATTTGAAACTGAATATAACTTAATTGAATCATGACTTTGGTCCCTTTACAAAAATACCACATTTGTTGCAATATATTTTAAGAGTTGGAGTAAATTAAATGTTATCAGACAACACAAGATGGTAATAGAATTATTATGTACAAGGTGTGACATATTGAAATATCAAACTTATTTATTTATTGTTAAAAGTCTTATACAGCACGTTAGTACCATTTTACAAAGATCCTAACTACATGTAAATAAATGTCAAGGTGATTATGACATAGCGAATGATACACTAAAAAAAATAAGGAGACAGTAATGAACATAAAACAAATAAAAAATATAAATACTAAGAAAAAAAGATAACATTGATAATGCATGTCAAATATCAAAATATATAAAACCATTACAAAATTGGTAAACTTCATATATCATAATAAAAATATCAACACTTGATTGTCTTGTATGGGACGTACACACTACACAGCCAGCGTTCATAGCCATCATGTGCATAGATGGACGTCACTTCTTCCTTGCAACTTTTTTTATATGAGCATGGAGTTTAAATAGTCCCCTCAAACTCCATGATATGAGCTTCATTGTTCTAAAACATTTTGCTCTTTTTTTGTTTTCTATAGCTTTTTAAAATGTTGAAAATATCAAAAGTCAAAACGAAGCATTCAAAATATTACTATAAAACTTGAATAAAAACAGTAAATAAAATTACCAGTAACTGTAGCTCACATCAACATTATGTACACGTTGGAGAAAATAATCACGATAAATTTGCTACACAAAATGATAAATTCACATGTTATGAAGGAACTCTTAAATGTTGAGTGTGCAAAATAATATTCCCATCGCTTCTAGCTTTACAATAACGACCCCCATATTGAACAACTAGAAATAAATCCATGATGAGCCACGTGTTTTCTATTAAATTTGTAAAACATCCAATCATTACAAATAATCGACCATCATTAAAATAATAAAGTGTAGATCTTTACTAAACGGCACGCATACTAAACATGCACAGTTGAAGAGAATTATTAATAAGTTGCCTATGTTGAAGCGAGTAGATTGATGGCATGGTTTGTATTTGTTGGCCGTGCATTATTTCACTAACGAGGAAAACAAATAGTAAATCACCTCTCAATCTGTCACAGAACACAGAATCTAATGGATGCAAGTCAACGCTGCATAACAATAATGCATCTTCAGCTAGGGTCTTGGGTCTCAGGCTATAAATGTACAGGTGCTACTTCCTTCATCATCATAGGCACGCCTGAACTACATAAATAAAATAGTCTTAGATGTCAAGTACGAGCATGTATACTGTATTAACTTTGTTACAATGGCGGCTAAGAGTATCGAAACTCGAAAGTGGTTTATGCAAGCCACAAATACATACGGTAATCGGAACAAAATGTGTCTTTTAAAAGATTTTGTACCAGAATACGACAACTGAAAGGTACTAAAGAATTGCAATTGATGGTATAATGCTGTCTTATACGTGTCTCCGCCACCAAGTGGCTCAGGGTTCAAACACATAATATATATTGACGTACAAATTTATCTCTTAACATAGACGTTTACTTTGGTTCCGCCACCATCATCATAATTAACGACGCACATTACAAATTACAGTAAACTTACAATCAATGCGATGTTAAAATAACTGCGAGTATGAAATTATTATACTGGAAATGTGTTATTGTATTTCCAGGATTTAAAATCTAAACTAACGTACCAAGTAAGTGGGCGGAAAATGTTTACCTTTAAATTTGTTTCTCGATTTGTTTAGTCGGGAAACACTCCCGTCAGAAATTAAAAAAGTCCGCCCCAACCGGGAATCGAACCACGGACCATCAGGACGGGGGGTACATTTTTAAGCTCTGAATTGTAGTTGAATTGTAATTTGATTGTGACATATTTTAGATAATAATAAACAAAAAAACGATTTATTTGGAACATAATATAACTAACAACAGCAGTAACTTTATTTTGGTACTCATTATCAGAGAATATAGTTTGTCAAATATTTGTTGATTTCGTACTACCATTTTATTAGATCGCCAAAGGTGCTGGCAAAGGTGATGGTCGCTGGGCATAATCGATACCAGTATGGACCGCTTGATTTACTTTTGGTCGAGGATGCACAAGCGCGTAGTTTCTAAGTTATTTGCATAAGGAAAACTTATTATAGGCCTACCAATGAGAAGAAGAGTCCCACCATATTGAAAAAAATACGATGTGAACAATCCTTCAGCCAAGGATTTTAATACAATAAGTCTTATACATTTATTTTACAGAGAAAGGGGATTTAAAATCGTGCATTTAGGGCCTATCATATTTTTCAGAACATGTGTAAGGCCCACTGTTCTTTCCATGAAAACGTAGACCACTATCCATGTTATCCATATTATGTGGAGGAGGTGTGTGTTACATAAATAGACAAAATAGTTAATTATACTTATCGAAAATCACCGTTATGATTTTTTTTGTGCATTCGTGGTTGAATGCTGATAACACTTTACGTCACTCTTTTGCCATAGTAAAGGTATAGCAAAATTAAAACCCCTTTCTAGATATATAATTGACTATTTTGAAATCGCATCATAATTCGCTTTGAGTTGTTTTATGTTGACAAAACATATTTCTTTATAGCCTATTTTAAATGTTCTTTAATATTTGAATTCGATTGAACGAAGTTTATTTTTTTGGATTTCAAATTTCTTCAGTTTCAGTTCAATTTCAATCCTTGATTCAAAATCATATTTTTATTTAGCTTTCTCATTTTCCATAAGTTTACAACTTACTATACCCACCATATTATCTTGAGTTTTCGACCGACAGAGTGGTAGTTCAGCCAGCTGACGCACAGGACGAAGCCTCGGGGTACACAAGACGATCACAAGTATAGGATGGGGTATAAGAGACATAATCTAGGTTCAAGGGGTATTATATGGACTTAAGTCGTGGAAATTGTAAAGAACTCTCTAAAGTTTTCTTTGCATATATAAATTTCGGAAATGGGAGAATGTGTATTTATCAGTATTCGTTAATTTTTGTAGTCTATCAACTTTGTAAAGTAATTAAACAATACGAACAAATTAGGCATAGATTGTTTCCCTGCTTGCATCGATGAATTTGTCTATAGCATTTCAATAGCCATGTTTAATGTTTGACTATCGTTTTCGTTGAAGATTTAGATGCAGTTGATATGTAAATTTACGTTTTGAAAATGGACCATTTATATATAGTTACAATTTTAGGATATTAAAAATATTAATAAAGCAAAGATGATAAAGGTAAGTAAATCTGCAACCAACATCATCACCACCACCACCAAAAACAACAACAACAACAACACAACACTACAACAACACAACTAGAAACAACAAAACAACAACAACACAACAACTACTAAGTACTACTATACTACTACTACTAACTACTACTATCACTACTACTACTACTACAACTACTACTACTACTACTACTTCTACTACTACTACAACAAGAAGGAAAACAACAATATCTGTATGGTCCGCCAATCATTGGTTATACCTATTATAATTTGTGAAATTTGATTTCAAAAAATATATATTTATAGGCTAAGGCAATTTCTCATTTTCAAGTAATCTTCAAATTGATGTAAAGTAAGTGTTTCATTGGGTTAAAATTAATTGTTCACATGTTTTACTTATAATATTATAAAACATGTTTCGTATTCAGATTTGTCAGATTCTGGTTGGAATTATTAGACTGTGGAAATCAGGATTTAGGAAACACCATCATCAAAACAAAGTTCATCTAAAAATAAACTTTTACTTTATTTTCAGTTTTGATCTAAATTTTCAGTTCTTCATACTATGTATCGGCAACATTAAATATCAATGTACTGAATGTTCGTATTAGAAATAGGTATATAGAGTTCTTTGTCTTCAATTCAACAGTCTAAAGGTAACAGAAATACATCATTATAATTATATAATATTATATTACAAACATTTTAGTATTAATACTGTACAGACTACAGGCTCTCACTTAAATTTGTAGAAAATATTTCTACAAACGCAAATAGCAAATATTTTTAAAATATCGAAGATAACTATTGTCATGTTTGTAATTGAGGAAAATCACTGGGAATCTTTCACACATTTTAAATCTTTAACGTCTAAGATCATAAGATGCCAATGTCACACGTAGAGTTAAAATTGTTTGATTGATCAGTCTTAATCAATTATATTGGTGTAATTACTATCATTACAAACCATAAATTATTATGAGAAAGTCAAGGAACAAGACGAGCCTGTGTTTTTGCACTGAAACAGTAAATGACGGGTAGAAGAATTACTGACCTTGGCCGCAGCATCCCGAGGCCTAATCTGTTTTCTTGGGAACCATTTCAGGTGAGTATCGTTTTAAATCATCTACCTGTTCCATTCGAAACAATAACTAAACAGGTAGTAAATAGGAAAACTAAAATACCTAAAATACCCTCTCAATAAACGTCACAAATCAGAAATAGTCTTGAAGGTGTTTATTCGTGGGATATAATAAGCAACTTCCTATACGATAGTCTATCTCTCGTCTCGATAATCGATGGGCTAATAAAATTGACACCTGAGGGGAACGAAATTCTTCGCAATTTGCATAACAATGTTTATAGGTTAACCTGTCCAATCGATCACTGAAGCAGGTCGTACAGTGCGTTGATATAAGTCTGTGCCATCTGCAATGTCTCGTACTTGGACAATTGCCTGTCATTGCCGAGAGACGGGAGGTGTTTTCTCAGATGATCGAACGCTTTATTCAAATTCTGCATTCTTCTCCTCTCCCGCGCATTCGCAGCTAACCTCCTCTTCTTCATCACCACCGGACTCACTAGTTTCATACTCGTTCTCCTCTTACCTTTCAGTTTATCCTCACTTCCGTCCTCGTCCTCAAAGTCCAAACTGTCGATACTTTCATCGTCGAATTCGTCACAATGAAAATCGTCCACTTGTTTTGGTTTTAAAGTCCTGGTGTTTGACACTAGCACGGATTTCCTCGGCGGCTTGACGTCTTCCATGGGGGCGTCGTCGTGGTGTTTGGAGTACTCGAAGGGAGCGTCGTCGCGATGCTTGGAGTACTCGCCCTGCAGTGGCGGCAGCAGTGGCGTGTAGTGCTTCGGTCCCTCCAGGCGGTGTTTCACGGGGTCCATGATGTCGGAGGTGGGGCTCGCCGATCTCAGACTGTCGGGGGAGGGGGTGTGACAACCATCAGACAGGTTGTCGAAGTTGCGATGGTGGAATTGAGTTTTTGTGAAGTTTGACTGGGTTTTTAACGGGGGCGAATGGGGTGGTTGATAGGAGTAGGCGAGCGGTGTCGCGGAGGTGTACGGGGTGGCGTACTGGTTGAGGCTCGAGGGGTGGAGGTACGACTGCGACGGTGACGACGGGAAGATGACAGATTCTGGTGATGATAACTCCGTATCCTTATTACCACACAAGTACACATACCTGTACAAATTGTCCGTGGCGGCCGCCATACTATGAACTTGCTACTCTCGGTACACTGACAACGTAATTAAAAATAATTAAGTCACTTATTTGCAAATAAACATAAAACTAAAACCCATTTTAATTTTAACGTTCACTCGCAATTAAAAATAATATCAGTAACGCTAAAAATATTAATGAGTTTTTGAAAATTATATGCGAAATGTTTCTTTGAAATAATCGTCTTCTCCGTGCGCACGTGGCTCACAAACACTTCCTGCAACTCACGACGTTCACGTACCGGCGTTCAACACGGGTCTGGCTCTCCAGCAACCTGTTAGTTCGTTTTATATCACGTTGGGGATCTTCCCTCTACTAACCCATATGGCAGGAGTTTTTTGTCCGTGGCGGGCTGGGCGCCCAAGCTCAGACCGCGCGTGCCTCCCGCCCAATTAGATCGAGCCGCCGCGGTCACGTGCTAGCCGGATCCCACGGCTCATTGGCTCCACGGACACCGGAAGGAGGGGTGCTCTTCCGACCCCCCGGAACTATTGTTATTACGCACTATTGTTCTAGTGCGGACAAAATATTATTGAATATTTCAGGGGTGTAATTAAAATATTGTAAGCCGCAAACAATTCTGCGCGATTGATTTGGCATGTTTCTGTTGCAAACTTGCTTTGATAGACGTACATGTCAGCTTGCCAGAGGACTTACGCATGCCTAGACCAAAGCTTTTCCGTGTGCTAAAAGTGGAGGTTGTCGCATCTATGGTTATATCGTCTGACCCTTGAAGGACATGGAGGGTGATTGTTAAAATCATTGGAAAATATTTTTCGTTTCGTAGAAACAAAAATTGAATATTTTCTACATACCGTAGATTAAATACAAAACAATTAAATGTTTGAGAATAAAGTAATCAGGGACAAATTGGAAATGAACAATGTCAAATGGTTAGAGAAAATGATATAAAATCTGGAATGGTTATCACACTTATACTATATGCTAATACAATTAATGGTCGAACCGTGAATGTGAAAATGTATTTTATTGAGTATATTATTAATAATATTGTTTATCAACCTTCCAGCAAAAACAAATCTGCTTATCGAATAATCAAGTTAAAAAACAATTGGCATAAAATTGTTACAGGTTTCCACTTGATCCAAATAGTCCACCAGTTGGTCTCCCTGAGCACTTCACTGCACCCTCCCCCCTAACCCCCGCACCCACAACAAGGCACTCATTACAACAGGCTGCCAATGACCCTTCCGGCAAACCCCTTGAGCTATAATTTGCACAAAAACCATCATCGAGCTTGTTGCCGATACAAAATCCCCTTGGACACTCTCTGTGGTGGTTTCAAAACAAAGAGTTGTTACTTGTATCACTTTCGTGCCAGACAATCAAACAAAACAATAATTACACTTTCGATTAAATAAAAAATATGATCTAGGAGAATTATAAATCAATTTGTTAA
This sequence comes from Sweltsa coloradensis, assembly GCA_024449915.1. Taxonomy (NCBI): domain Eukaryota; kingdom Metazoa; phylum Arthropoda; class Insecta; order Plecoptera; family Chloroperlidae; genus Sweltsa; species Sweltsa coloradensis. The sequence goes on from JAMZAV010000103.1 coordinate 566,309, forward strand.
CTATTTCTTCGCGTAGGCTATCTACATTCAACGCCTGAGGCCAACTGTTAATATAGTTTAAACTTTAAAAGATTAGTAGTTTGTATATAAATGTAAAGCTTCCATGGTGTTTGGACACGCAACACAATTTAATTCAATTAAAGCTACAAATCCTTTGAAGGCATCCCACCGCAAGAACTAATTCTGAACAACGTAGTGACCATTATACGAATTGACATCAGTTCGACTCGCTTTGGAAGCCGTTGGCGTCTAGTTTCGTAGAATGGGGATAAAGCGCTAATTTGGCACGCGAGGTACAAATGGGTTTGAAATATTTAACGAGAATGCATGAAGCAAAAACATTTTATTCATTCTTGAATCAAAAGGAAATTAAAATACTTCGGGGCATGATTAATGATGCCATGTTTCAAGACGTAAGTTTAATGTATTTCAATGTAACAATGTGGTTAGAAGTTTTCAAATTTTCGAATGTAAACTTTCTGAAAATTAGTTTTGAATTAATTTTGAATATGTGCAAATTCAAAGGTCGAGACAACACGCATATGCAACGGAACGTGTACTTTCGAATTGTTTACTATGCATATTTTGTTTTGGAAAAAAATGTGCGACGTGATTTGTATACAACCACAGTTGGCCCTAGATATTATAAAATAAATTAAATGTGTTTTAGATTTAAAAAAAAATATCGTACTCTTGACACACTTATTTTAAATTCATGAATTGGAGACCATACGTCCATTGTGTTGAAATGACAAAGAAGCAATGAAGAAGTAATTTGAAAGATAAAGGCTTCATTAACATGTTTTACAGAATTGTACCCCAAGATTTGCATTTAATCCACTCACGCGCGAATAAGTAACATGCAACTATGTAATAAATAATTTAAACCAAATCAAGTTAATTAAATCGCCGAGTGTCAAATGAAGCTTCAATCTACTATTCAATCAACGGTGCTATGAGAAATATATAATTATAAGTGACAATTTTTATGTGTTTACTTATATATTATCAATACTGTTTTTTTAATACAAACAATTCTAAAAAGCAACGTGACTTTCTCAAGTTTGTTAGTCAAGGAATAATCCCGTAGTTTGAATTGACAATAGTGAATACATTTCTCGATTTGGATAGTCGGGAAACACTTCCGTAGGTGGAATAATAATTATTTAATACAATCCAGAAATTAAAAAATCCATCCCGACCGGGGTTCGAACCCGAATCTCCCACTTTCCGGGTGTACGCCTTAGCCAACTAGACCACCGAGACGGTAACTATTTAACTTCTGTATTGTCGTCACATTATAGAACTTGAATGGATGAAACAATAAAGCATCGAAAAACTGTTGCTGTTGAACTTAAAAAGTGGGAGACTCGGGTTCGAACCCCGATCGGGATGGATTTTTTAATTTCTGGATTGTATTACAAATAGTGAATACACTTAGAAGTTAACAAATAATATAACAAATCCAATTCACTTTCCGGGTGGACACTTTAGCCAAATTCTGAATTATTGGATCTGAATGGTTGTAGCTTTATTGATAATTTACTTTACCATGTGACAAAATGTGAAATGGAATGCCCTCAGACCTTATATACTACTAGGAAAACGCTTAAAGTCCCGCCGCGTTGTTGGATGAGCGTAATTGGTGCATTGAGCTGCCATATGGTTTTTATGCAATTTTTCTGTTGTTCTGTGGCAAAATCATACTTAGTTGAAATTTTTTTAAATAAATTAAATTAAATTAAAAATTAACTTAATTTTTTAATTTTTTTAAATTAATCTTAATTGTTAAAAAATCGTAAAATTGCGATTTTCATAAGAATAATTTCTCGATTGCGCTCAAATTTTACACTAAAATATTAATTCATTAAAATAAAGGTTCTGCGAAAAATGATTACGATCGGATAAAGCATGTAGTGTTATAAGTCAAAGAGTTGTTTAAAAAAAGAAAAACCTGTAAATTTAGATTTTTATGATAAATATTTTTTCAATGCGCTCAAATTCACAAAATATCTAAATTCATAAAATAAGGTTCTGTGCAAAATCATTAAAATCGATAAAGCATGTAGGTGTTAAGTCGAAGAACGTTTTTAAAAATTGAAAAAAATCGTAAAATTGCGATTTTCATAAGAAAAAATTTTCCGATTGCGCTCAAAAACGTGGCAGTTCTAAGTTCAGAGATTTCGAAGGCCTCCATAAAATTTCATCGCAATCGGAATATCAGTTTAGCCGGAATCGTGTGGACAAACAGACAAAAATACAAAAAAAAAAACATTCCGGATTTTTTTCTCCAGTGTAGTGAAATGGAATCTTCGCTTCGCTCGCTACGCTCGCTACGCTCATCCAATAATGATCATTCCTCTATCTTATTGCTAAACTTGGTAATGGTATTATGGAGGAAATAAGAAATATAAATAAATTATGACTAAATAATATGAATAAATAAATAAAATAGACCCCAATAATGTAACAGTTCCATTAGTAAAATGATTTATTTTAGTCATTCTTTAGGTGGGTTTGAAAATGTTTTGACATTTTGTTTATAATTTTTTAATTTTTTTCGTTTAATTACTTGGGCTGGTATTAATTCAGATTAGTAAGAACATACGAAAAATGAAACTGTCTTACAGGAAAATATTCATACGTATGAAGAATTAGACATTCACTTTATTTATTACACCTATAATAGACAACACATTTTTTACAATGTTCTTTGCAATATTATTATACCTTATGGTACTAGTCGCCGTGTCTTCTGCTTGTAATGTTTGTATCACTGTGTGAGTAAAGCCTCACTCAACGTCAATTGCTTCTTTGGTCTTACTTAGAGAAACCTGTATTTTACAACACGCGAACACACTGTATAAACGTGTACAATCAAGTTTACTATTGAAACTACTATTAGCGTAAGATATTTTCGCAATGCAAGCTGTCTTTTACAACTAAAATGGCACGAAGCTAGCACGAGGAACTCGAGCTTGGAGGATCTGGGTTCGATTCTCGCCACCACAATTTCTCAATAAGAGGTCCAGTCGTAAGTCATAATATAACTCACTACATTGGATGAAGTCTTTAAGCGCACTTGGACATTTATTTGTTACACTGTCGCTTTCAGATACCATATTGTAATCAAACTTGTTGTCGTTTTTTATATTATTGACAAATATGTAAATTATGATGGCATAGAACTACATTGAACATATGAAATATCTCTTAAATATGAAACTAAGATAAAGTGGGCAAAGCAATTACAATTATAACGTTATTGTAGTGATGCACACGATAATAAACCAAAGTAAACCAAAGTGGAAATGCTATCGAATTGCATAAGGAATCCCGAAAACTTGCACAAAAATCGTCATATCACTCGGACCGCCATGCATTGATCCTACACTGGCCACACCATCAAATCCAGCTTTGTGAATGATAATAATTTGACATTTCGCAATTAAGGCTCAAGATCAGTGGCAAAGGAACCGGCGGGGAGGCGGGGAGGCGACAGCCATCGCAGATAGTTGCTGTAAAACATCGTTTACAGAGACCCGACAGCCATCGCAGATAGTTGCTGTAAAACATCGTTTACAGAGACCGAGTGCGGCTGGGGGTCACCCCAGACCCCATCTACCCCCCACAGAATCGGCAAATAAATTCCCCCCCCCCCCCCCCCCCCCAACTTTCAAAACGTTCCTCGAGCCTGCTCAAGATTGCACAATTTTCTAACTGAACATTTTGGTGTCTACTTTTTTTGGGGGGTCTCCATTTTACGGGTGTTATCAATTGATAATATAGTTACCTTGCCGATTTTCTTTTTTGTATCGTTGTGCATCAATTATAAGTAATCATTAATTTTTAAATCGCAGTACAGACAGTTTTGTTCTCTGACCTGCTGATATAGCATCAAAAACAATCAAATGACAATTTTTGGTTTAGATTTGCTAAGCTGTCATGTTTTGTTTCTGTACGTATAGGACTACATCCAACCAGTTTTGTATTGTATTTGTATATGTCACCTACATATAAAAACGGTATAATGCGGATTTTCTTTTATATCCCTGAACCTCGGAGGCTTAATCCACTACCTGCAGTGCTATTGACTTTAACTCCGGACCGCGGAGGTCGCAAGTTCGATGTCGTTAGTGGAAATGTTGAAGGAACGTTTTTACTACGAAATGTTAAAAGGTTATCTAGAAGCAATTTTTGTTCAATGCTATGATTGAGTCGATAAAAACAGAAAGGAGTAACATTGACAGTCACTAAAGTAGTTCCAATTATATATAGTGTAGAGACTGATTATCAATGTGTTTAGGGTGTGTTTTTAAATTAATTTAATTTAAATAATTTCAAAATTAATAGTGAAATGATACAAACTAGTCATGCAGATTATTCCATCCTATCTTAATGCAATAAATAAAGAGAAAAAAATATAATTATATCAACACTTAACAAGAAATCCGTTTAGAAGATTTAAAGATTTGATAAATACAGTCATACACTAAAATACATTTTGAATTTTAGATGGTAAACATGCTAAGAAAAAGTGAAAATGTTTTATTATCGAATTAATACATAACTTATTTAATTTTAATTGAGAACTGATTGAAGGTAATTATTCTATTAAATACTACGTGCAGTTTAATGTTTAGACCAACAAACAATACTTGCAGCTCTACTTTAAGGTACTTCCAAATCGTACAATACAAACTACTTTTTTATTGCATTCTTCCGTCTACTTCACAAGAATGTTTTTTTTATATATATAAATGTACTTGATATGATTCAAACCCTAATTGACTCGTTTACTTACACGCGTCTTCAGCTTACGACAAGGTTTTCTCCTCAATCATCACAAATATAGTGTCTGTAAAGCTAGTTTTGCATTTACTTGTTCAACTATATTTTTCAAATATGACGTATACACCCGCCCTAATTCGAATCCATCATTCGGTTATGGGGCTACCTTGAGTCAGAATATCTTTGTCTAGCCCGTTCCTTCTGTAGCCTAGTATCTCCAAAAGGTATAGGTATTTTTTCAGTAAACCGCGATACCATCTGGCACACGCCTCTTCTTCTATCAGCTCCTGAACAGCTCGACAGACGGACGGACGGACGGACGCAACAGAAGGCAGCAACAAGATGCGGCAAATGACCAAGGCAAGGTGCAATAATAATTAGATAGGTTAGGAGCTCGAACGACAGCGAGCGCCACTGTGGCGAAATAACACGTAACATTTGTCCGAGTTATTTCGAGACCACGCCCGCCCAAGTCTCCATACTAACGACTTGTTTGGGCCATTTTTGACAGCAAAAGATTGAGTTGCGCTTTTCTGGGTGAGGAATGTATCTTTTAAACCAATATTTTATCATTGCTGATGAGAACGAACCATCGCATTGGAAACCTTATAATTGGAAGGTAAACTTCAAAATTACGATACTTCAACAAAGTTTTTATGTTTATCATGATTCAGCACTGTTTCTATAATATTTTGTGGGGAATTTAGTAGGGCCTATGTGGTGATTATAAAAAAAATAAGCACACTTATTATAGCTTATTGAATTTGTGATTAGTATAGGACATTAAAAAATGCCTTGATTAGGCCTATATGAGTTATGTCGGAAAAGTTCAAGATCAAAAATAAATTAAATACTGATTAAATGGCACATGTTCTCCACTGGAAATCACAAAACTTTATTTTACTACCAATTGCGTAAAACCGATATCACGCAATTACACACAATATAATGGTTTTTAACATTTATTTAAACGCATGTTGGTCCGGAAAATAAAATTAAAAGAATATTCAATGAAAAATAAAAGAAGAATAAATTAAACTCGTATCGCACTAATTGAGTTAGTAAGTGGGCGATCGATGACATACGTATCTAGTAAAAGAAAAGATATTGTGAACAAAGCTGTTTGGGTGTACAGTGTACATGTCATGTACATCGGGTGACTCTCTTTAGGTGACGACGATAGATATATGGAAATTGGATGGTTGGGAAGGAATGTTTACTTGCTACTAGTCGAAGGATTCGAACCATGGAAAACCCCTAGATTGCCGGTGGCTGGGAAATGGAATGCCGATGATCTGCCGAATGGTAGATACTATAACGAATATCAAGTACGTTGTTGTCTATATACCCCTGACTCGTTACCATGCACGAGCTAGTTGTACTATTACCGTCTTGTTTTACAAGTTAATTAGTAATAAAACACTTAATTAAATAACTTACTTGGGTTGAGCGATTCAGGTCGTAAAACGAACATTTCCTTCCGGGTGTGAAAAGGTGAGAGAAAAGCTACACGAGAGAACGGAGGGTGGCTTTTGGTGATGCAGCATGAAATTCGAAGCAGTCGAACACGACAGAAGCTTGAAGGCCCCCGTGACAAATACAAGGCCTAACAATACTTAATGCTTGCACACCCATAACCAGTGGAACGATTGAAAAGTCATCCATTAATTATGAAATCTTTGTAAACCGTTGGACAGTGTTTTGTTTGAGAGTGTACCCACACTGCGGTTTGCGGTCTTTGAGTCGTAACCAACAAAACATCGTTTACTCCCCATGCAATGTTGCCTTTTCTTTGTCGATAAAACAATTCGTTTCCCTTTTTGGGTAAATCTATTTTTTTGTAATACACTTAAAATAATAAAAACCATAATCAGCCCATCTTTCGTATTGTTGTCGATTGCCAATTGGACTCTATTGTAAAGGGGATCCGTACCTAAGGGCAAGCAGAAGCTAACGACGCGGAACCAAACCACAAATAAATATACAAAACGCAAATTACGTCGACAGCTTGGTCTTCAGCCTACAGGGAGATGAATTAAATAATCATTATGCACGCGTGCTTACGCTCGTGGTCATAAATTATTTCTTTCCAACACCACACGTCGATGTGTGTCAGTGTTCGCAACGAAACTCCAGGTGTTAGGATTGTAAGAATATTATCCATTTGGGGTGTGTCAGATTTAGCTTTCAGTGCAGTCTCCCCCGCAATCACCGGCAAGAATCTTGCTTGATACGCGAGTTTATAAAGAATGTAAACAAAATACCCATAGCATCGCGCGCAGTTTAGTTTTGTGACAGCAGATCAAGGTAGATTTCTGATTTAGGAGAAAGTGTACAATCCCAAAACAAAATATGACGATGCGTAACTTTGTTGTTTCCTATTAATTTATGCTTTGTAATTTATAAGTATAGCAATGACTTGGAAGAATTTCCACCATGTTTCTCAAAAGTGATACTAATATATAAAGCAGATTCTTCGGAACGTTGAATTTCAGCTCAACAGGTCTGTTTTGCGATTCTTCAGAAAATCTCACACCATTGCTATATAAATGAACAAATATTGACAGCTTTTGTTTTCCAATGAGCGTTTTATTACTTAGTGTAAATTAGATCAGATTAGGCTTACTATACTTACTCCTTCCTTAGGAGTAACACACCTTTGACTTTACATTTTAACGTCAGTGAGACACAAATCAGGCCAAATGAATTATCATGTTAACTGCCCATAGAAGTGGCATAACAGATTAAACACACTTTTACAAAATACATGCATTGCTTTCTGCCCTAAATCCAAAATAATCATTTCGACCCATGTGTGTTATAATTTGGTTCAAAACTCTGGCGAAGTCATACCCTCAAAAGTCCCACTAGTTTGAATCTATGACCTTCACCTTTGATATTGCTTGGGTTTCATGGTATTTCTAAAAAGCACGATCATTTTTTTAATTTGTGATTTTATTTTATTCTTACTATGAGATGGCTAAATGAATAATTCATTTTTATTGGCTTTTTTTGAAATATAAAAATTAACTTAAGAACAAGAGTTTCTTTTTATCTGTAATATTCACTGTATTTTAATGTATTATTATGTTTTTATGGCGTGCTTTCCACCGACAAATAATCAAACTAAACATTAAGGAAACGGTGAGTTGAATGCACGAGCATGGTTGTAGGCTATACGCGCACATACATGCAATACTATGTCCAGTATAATGAAGATAAAATATTGGTTTTATTCGTACACTTTACATGCACATGTCTATTGTGTCCACATAAACAATTAACATTATGTGTCTAATGTTCTTTTATCATCACAACCTTCGTGTGAAAAATGCAGTTCACCGCCACAATAAAAGTGGTCATACAAGTACGAAAACTGCTCACATCCTAATCTGGCAAAAACTTAGTATAGAGTTTCAATTGCAAACTGGTTGTGCACGTATACATCAGGTACCAGAAGCATCCCATTTATTAATTTGAAGTCATTAAAGAATCGTGTTACTCAATAAAAAAACTTGCTATGCAAGGGCAACTTGATCTAATAGAGCTGGCGTGTCAACTAGATTGCAATCTTAATTTTGTCTGCGGGCGTCTTTACATTGTTCACTGAATTGTTGCAATCAGTTGCACACAAGAGAAAACGAGTATGCAACTAGGTTTAATACCCATGGGAAAATGACTTGTAACTTTTTACCGACCAAATGGGCGTAACAGGTTAGACGTACTCTTAGCCACCCGATTATCACCCCGCGTGTGATACATGTCAAATGTGAGCCGACATGGGTAATGACTGGATAGTTACATTTTTTCTTTATAAATTGAACACCGGATAGTCATGTAAGTTGTGAATTATATGCTTTGTAGTAAAACGACATGGTGGTCTTTTAGTGCACCGGATAATCCCTTTCATGATGGAAGTGGTGCACAATGCACACGCATGCATCCGATATTTGAGCCTACATTTAAGAAGATTCTTGGTACCAACTTAATTTATGAACCATCAGCCATATGTCCGGCTCGGCTGGACTCGAGAAAGGACGTATGCACGCAATAGTGCAATGGCCAAGGGAACATTACAATTTGGGAATACAAACTCCCTTACTTCTATTTTGAAATGGTTTTGTAAAAATATTTGACTGAAATAATTAGTAAAGCAAATAATGTAAACATAGGGAAAAAAGAAAGACGAGTCAAAATAAATTTAACGGAGGAGAAGAAATTGTTCAAAGAAAGTTTTATTTTAGAGGACTCTAGATGGAGGGGTGGATGAACAGAAGAAGATTGATACACGTTTAAACCAAGTAGTATAGAATGATTTTGAAATAAAAGAGCGGGAATGCTGAGATAAAGTGCTAGGCCCATTCTAATTTTGTCGCGAGATGGCCACATACTGAATGTACTAAAAGTGATTACGTTGAATGCATTTACAAGTTAAGTACCCTATCATGGCAGCTGACTGAGCGAAATATACTGTCATTGCGCATACTAATATTAAAGTGAAACTCTAAGAGCTTTGAAGAACCCACATCAAACGAGTGAAAATACCTTCCCAAATGCTTGGGCAAAACGCGGAACAGAACTCTGAAACCGACATCAACACAACCTGCAAGCAGCAAACTGGACCGCGACGACCCCCGCTGAGTAGAAGAGACCCATAAAGGAGCCGCCGTCATCAATGATGCCAATAACCACGTGATTATAGTCTAGCCAATATATTATTTACGCCAGTTCAGGTAAATTACAAGATCACACTATAATTATCGTGTTTCAAATTATATATAATACAAGAAAGCAATGCGTTGTTCTGATTGTAGAATCACGTCAGTCGTCAATAAGATATTTTGAACTACGTATGCTTAAAAAAACCGTGAGGTTATTTGTGTACGTCATCTGTGGTTAATTTGTGGATAGACGGTGTGCACTAACATATTTATCAATACGATGTTAAACGATGTTACAAAAGAAATGTCACACCACAAATAAGTTTTTACTTTATACCGTGTGTTTTGCTAGAGTACGGTATACTAATAATAATGAATAGATAATTGATAGATTTGCTGATTGAATCGTATTATCTTGTATGTAAAAGTGTGTCATTCAATTCGTGTTGGACAAAAGATCAAATTGTATTATTATTTGTTAGTTTAAGAATGTATTTTATTTCTGTATTGTGTTGTAGAAATGGAAGACACGACGTCTGAAAATACCGACTATTGTGATATTATGGTTCGCAGTGGGTTAATCCATTTATATTTTACAAAACCACTGCACCTTCTATCACTTTGAACCTATGGTCAATAAGTCATTTAACCATCCGACTGATATGTAAATATGAATTATTAACTGTGGTTTTAATGATAAAGGAAATGTAGGTAGTCAAGTAAAGTCTATAAATCAAACATAGGATTGACAACAATTAATTAAATATTATAGAAATGTCAGCTACGTTAAGTCCTCTCACCACCATTACCATTAGTAAAATCGTCATCAGCTCAGCACTCGTATCCTGGTTGGCTATACTACACAAGTATGTGGATGAAATACTTAGATCAATGTTAAATGTACATTATTACATCTCTGTATGTGACTATTGCAGAGATGAAATTATAAAATTAATATTATTATTGGTATCAGTGTAAAATCCTATTTGTGGAATGGCAATAACTATTATTATTATCATTATGACTTGAGAAAATTATCGTATGGATAATTTTCTAGGGAGATAACCATAATCAATGATAAGGTGAGGGTAATTCTCTCTGATGTATAAATATAATAAATATTAGAGTTTTTACTACTCGCATTTGTATATTCTATTGCCACCTGTATTCAGGAGTTTGTTTGGAAGTAATAAATAAACCATTACTGTCGGCCACTACGTTCAATACAGACTTTATGACGCAACTCAATTACCTTTACTTAGCACGTCAGGACAACTGCATAAACTCATTAACTTAGTTAGCATAATATGATTAATTGCGAGACTAGACTAGATAAGTAATTATGTGATTAGGCGAATAGATTCAATTCAACTCATAGGCTATACTTAAATAAGAATCACTTTCATGTCCGTCCGCCTGTGCATGTGTCACGTCTCACAATAAAACCCGATCACGACTTCTGCTTGATATGCGGAGTTTCTTGTTAACATTCTCCAGAAACAGGGATGATACAGAATCATTTTGGTGACACTGTGGGTCAGGGGGCGGGACTAACGTTACATAAAGTTGACATGTAAATACCCGGCACCTCTACCATGAGAGAGATTTGAATGTATGACAGGAACGTATTTTTATTATTGTATCTCTCTTCATACTTGGCAACGCCACCAACAACTACATTAATTGGAACAGTGGAATGGAACGTATAATGGCATTCGTTTTTATTTTTAAATAATTCGTGAGCTTTCAAACCAGCGTAAGAAGGAATTGCTTATGTGTTGCAACATGTTGAGCCATAAACTTACTCATACGTACACACACACATCATTATCATAATACGCTTAGGTTAGGTCGGTACAGGCTATATTTATTATTTAGTAATATATAAGAAAATCCATGTGATAAAATACTTTTTATTTGCACTTGTTCTTGAATTTGAATTTTAAACAATGTATCAAATAAGATTGGTCAATTATCAAAAATTAATTTAAACAAAATGTATTCCAAGGGGTGTGTTTGTGAGTTTAGTAGGAGTAGGATTTCCCTTATCATTTCACTCTACTCATCCTCAATAATAGTTTCAATGCTCAAATAAACGTAATTGGCATACCTACTGTTTGGCAAACACAAATATTTACTCGTATTACTCGTTACACAGCAGCAACATTTCTTATGTCATTGAATTACGCAATGCACTTCTGAAAGAAAGGTGGTTAAGTTAATCCGTGCGGCTCAAATGATTAGGCAGACGCCTCTACTCGACTCTAACAAGTCTTGAACGTGCTCGTTGCCACGTGGCTAGTCGTGATTGTTGGTCGGAAACATCTTCGTGACTAGTCGTGATTGTTCGTCGGAAACATCTTCGTGGCTAGTCGTGATTGTTCGTCGGAAACATCTTCGTGACTATAGGAAGATTGATTGGCGAATACAAAGTAATTGCAACAACGTTTACCCGACCCTAAATGCACACGGCACGGCAATAATGAAATGCATTTATTCGAGTATCATGTGGCAACGCCGAAAACGTTATTTGCACACGTTGGATTTCAATTGATTAATTTTTTATTTTTTTGTGTTGGTGGACTGTTTTGATACCGCAATAATAAAAAAGGCAAATTTAGTTTTAATTACTTCAATGACAAGCACCACGTATTTTGATAGAACTATATTCAAGTATACAGCCACACATTTTATCACAAAATAATTTTTTAAGAAAACGCTGTTTTGTTTCTGTAAAAGAGATTCCAAAGATCATGCATGCTTAACCTTGATAACCATATCATATACCGAGTATAACCATAATACACTGCATGTAAATATTAACTTGGTATGCTTATTCATGATGATGTCTGCATAGATATTACAGCTGATATATTTTTATATACTAGGAAAACGCTTAAGTCCCGCCGCGTTGTTGGATGAGCGTAATTGGTGCATTGAGTTGTTTAAGTGTTATGCGGATTTTTGTTGTACTGTGAAAAAATCATTACTTAGTTGATTTTTTTGAAATTAATTTAAATTAAATAAAAAAAAACTTTAATTTTAATTTTTTTAATTATTATATATATATGTATATATTATATATATGAAGAGGATGGATATGGATAGGATCCCAAGACGAGACTTCGAAGCAGGAGAGGAAGTAAAAGAAAAGTAGGAAGACCGAGAGAAAGATGGGGAAGATTGATTGAAGGAGACGTTGAAGAGAGAGGTGAATCGTGGAACCAGGTGACGGAATTGAAGCTGTGGGAGGACAGGAAGGAGTGGAGAAAATTGGTGGAGAAGCAGATGATGCAGGATGAAGATGACGATGATGATGATGATGATGATGATGATGATGATGTTGATTATGATGAAGAAACGCTGAGCCTGGCAAGCTCGGCAAAAAATAGTTTCGTGCCCTAGATATCGGTGTGAAGAACACCACTCAACCCGACATTGTTGGAAATGAGTTTTGATTATTATTATTATTCTTAATTTAAAAAAAGAAAAAAATCGTAAAATTTTGATTTTCATAACAAATAATTTTTTGATTGCGCTCAGATTTCACACGAATATATAAATTCATGAAATTAAGGTTCTGTGAAAAAATTATTACAATCGGACAAAGCATGCAGGTGTTATAAATCGAAGAATTTTGTTAAAAATCGAAAAAAAATCGTAAAATTGCGATTTTCATGAGAAATAATTTTTCGATCGATTTTTCCCCCCGTGCAGTTCTTCGTTCAGAGATTTCATAGACCTCCATAAAATTTCATCGCAATTGGAGTATTGGTTTAGCCGGAATCGTGTTCACAGACACACAAAAATACAAAAAAAAACATTCCGGATTTTTTTCTCCAGTGTAGTGAAATGGAATCTTCGCTTCGCTCGCTACGCTCATCAATAATATTTTTTAGTAAAGTTTTTTCTATGGTTACTTACGTAATTACTTGGTATTGTTTTAGCTGTTATCGCATACATGCATCTTAGTGTCATCTCAAATAACAAACGCACAGACGAAACATATTTCTATGGCATACGGTATATAAACACGTAAGCATACATGCATTACATGTGACAACACCTAAATTGATTTAATATTATATAAAAGTGATCGTGGTTGCCTTTTAAGACCTCACGTTGATGAGGGATAGAAAAACTCCTAAATATCAATTTTCAATTCTCATGGTCCTCATAGTATCACTTTGCCTGCCCCCATTGAGTTGATCAAGTTGGTTTACCTGCATCTGGCCGCCCGAGACGCCCCACTCTTTCACCACAAATTAAACCACAACAAATGAATGATCAAATCCTTTAACACGAGACCATTCGGTTTTCTTCCCTTTTCATCGAAAATGACAAATTAAGGTATTTCTTTAGACAAGCTAGAGCTTCTTCTGTGTGGGGTCTCTTCAGCACAAGATAATCAATTAAAAATATGACGTGTCAATTAAAGCAAAGAAATACCACTGACAGGTGTGTAAGCATCAAGCTCAACTCTTCACGCAGTCCTGATAGATGAAATGTTTTTAATTAACAAAACAGTTGAAACTATTGAATAACAACAATGTATTTTTTTGCGATTCATTGGTGTACGCAAAAAAATATCCTGAATTGAAAGGAACTCAATATATAATATAAACTTGATTTATCAATATGATATTTGGCCTTCATATTATTGATTAATTTTTTAAATATATTTTACACGGTGACGTTCATTTTTCAAGGAATTTTGTTATGTCAAAAGATGTATTTTTTTTTAAGTTTTACAAACCTTGAAAACAAATCGAAAGTAATATGCCTACTTTTAAATACATCAAATCTACATTATATTAATTAATGACACCTATACAAATCAAATAAGTTCGCTATTGTTTAGCACTTTTCCACCACATTTCTGCCCTATGCTATACTAACTGATGTCGATATAGCTTCCTAAGAAATACAATCAGGTGATGGTTGGAGACCAATACTTTACAAAAAGATTATTGTTTTTTAATGGGACACAACTTTTCAATTACTAAAACATAGTTAAAAGTCACAACAGTCAAGATTGTCGTCAAGCTGGTCCATACTATCAATAACCCACATAAGCATACTCAATATATTATTTTTTATTTTTTTTTTTTATTTTTATTTCCCACTATTAGGCTTAGTAGGAAGGTTGGCAGAAAAGGGCAGTATGCCGCAAGCACAAGGTGTCTGTCTTAAAATGTGAATTCTATTGATCTTATCTGATATTATGAGTTTTATATTCGTAAGGATAACTTCGATTTGTCTAGTATTTACTGATATAAAGTTAGTAAACAAACATGTCAACTTCACAACTTATTATTAATTATATTTGTATTTTATTTATTTTTAATTCCAAAGTAAACTTCAACATAGGCCTATTCATTGGAAAAATCTTGCAAACAATGGAAACAAATTGTTAGTATTATGCTAATAAATAAAAAAAATGTCGACGAGCTTTATAAAGTACACTAACCTGGTGGAAAGGTCATGTTGAATGTTCACATTCATAACATGGCATGCTGAAAACGAGACTAGTAAACGTTATGATGCTACAATGCACTAAATACGATATCATTCGCCAGAAGCAAAGTCAGAAATGGATATAATGAACGATTCATGTGAACAACAAGACGATGATAACATGAAGATGAGATGGACTTTCCGAGTCGAGGCATACCATGGGGTTACATGCGCATTAATAACAATATAAGACTTCAATAACAAAACGAAAAGAAGATAATACAACTGAATCATCTTTGAAAATGAAAGGGTTGTAATTATATCTCGACATTAATGACCTTAAGTGAAAGCTTTTGATTCCACCCCCTCGTGCATCAGTCGAGTGACTTCAGAGGGTATTATATTCACATTAAGATCACCCCGTAAGGAGGGTCCTACCCTCCCCTAGCTAGACAAGCTCTTGAATATTAGTGCACCCTGCCCATCGTAAGAACTGGGTCAGGCCCTCATGCAGGTATTCAAGAAATAAGCCGCGTCGAATGAAAGCGAGAGAAAAAAACTAGTTTCGTATTTTTTTTCTAACAACATAAGGTAACATCATGTTATTTTGGTAATAAAATTTAAGACCTATAAAATTCATATCATTAAGTAAACGAAATGATATTTTGTTAATGTAAAGGGGTGGATTTTTTGCCATTATCACGTTACCTTGAACTAACAGTGACAGTTATTACAAACATGCGATGATAGTGTACTAGTTGTCCATGCTGATTAGAGGTCGTTTAATTAATGGATATTGCCATAAAAACAATGACAGTTATTAGACACTAACATATTTTATAGTTTGGGGGATAATTATAGGGATTTGCGCGGATCAAGTAGCAATGGAAAGATGCTTTAACATATGATGTTGTAGAATGTGTTATTATGGTTTCACGCGGTTGTTTCTTAAAATCTGAGCACGCTATTCATTAAGTTTCATACGTTACCGACACTTTTATACTTGTGCTGCGTCAACTCATATTTTATTCTGTGCTTTTCTGCAAGTAAGCTGACACACATACATTCATTCAAATCATTCTTGAAAATGAGTGTAAATTCCTTTACCAAGATTGTTAATTTACCACTTCGAGCGTTCAACTTGAAAAAGTACAATGCAAGACAAAGGGACAAGTTGAGATGGTGGTCAGAAATTTGTTTAGTTTATTAATTATGGTTTATAAACATTTATCTTAATTCCATTGCCTCCGGTAAAAAAGGGTGTTTACTACACTAAACTAAACCCATATTTTAACACAATTTTTTTTTAAATGGGCTCTAGTAATACTATTCATATTATAAGTTAGTATCATTAGATAAGGAGTCACAACACATTCACTAGAACGGTTGACATGCCAACTAATGATGCATTCGAAAAGGAGTGGCATCAACCCCAGGGTTTTCACCTACTGGAAGAGTTTTTGCTCCAGAATATTAGACTACTATAATAAATTCGGGTTTCCGTTTGAAAGGATTTATTTTGACATTCTCGAGGTGAACCAATTAAAGACAATCACATCACGTTGATTGAAAGCAATAAAAAGCACGGTTCGTGACGCATTTAAAGTGACTAGAAACACGCTATTCACGAGCCACGTTGATGGATGAGTTTCCGATTTAACATAGTCATAATGCGAAACTTTGAAATTATATGCCCTACACTAAGTGAACATTAGTTGACCATCTATCATACAGAATTATAATTAAATTCTTGGTATGTTTAATGTCCACGATTATTTCAGTTTTTTTAGTGCCAGGCTCTGTGTGGTTCGTTGGTCTTGTGGTTAGCGTCACTGCTTCTAAGGCAGATATACCAGAGTTCGATTCCCGCTATAGGCACAAGTTTTTTAACTTCTGATTTAGACTTAAGTTCATCAGTTCTTGGCTCTTGGCTTAGAAATTTGTAAACGATGACTTTGGAGCCGTCCTAGCAACGAGGCACATAATAAAGTCTAGTTGTTCCGAATCAGCCATGTTGATTTCGGTCTTGATTGATCGATATTGACAACTTAAATATACCGGTCTCCAGTTGGTCATTGTTCGCTCGTCGATGGTGTCGGCTAGACTCTAAATACTAATTGATTTATTTATTTAATATCATAAGTGATTTAATTTAACAGTGTATGGTAGCATCGTTTTTTATACGCGACTTAATCGCGGTGAAGATCAAACTAACATCTTTTTGATAATAACTGAACTAATGATTCTGTCATCTCTACTGGGTGGTGAAATGATATAACAAAGAGACTCAGTCTAATGCATCTAACAAGGGTCACGTATAGGCATATTAAGTACTAGTTAACTTAACTTCTGTCTTTCAGAACATAATCACACGCCTTTATAAAATATCAGTTTACAAAAGTAATCTTCCCCTAGTCGGGCAATATTAGCATAATTTGTTTAAGCTGGCTTACTGCGATAAGGTGAGACCCGTGTTATAGTAGTAGCTATTGAATAACACGACTGTCGTGGTGAGTGGTGACTGCGATGCACGAAGGGGCCTACACTAGCTGCATGGGCGATGCATAAGATTAACCCTCTACTCGGGGAACTTTATTACATAAGGATTATTATTTAAGAGGGGACGCTGAGCTTGGCCCAACTAAAATGCGCGCACTCATAGGTGTTGATGATTTCTGCTGAACGGTTGGTAATATCATTACCAAATTTTACATGCATATTAATGAAGTACGTTTTTATTGATATTCACACTTAGTTGCAAAAAATTAGAGATAAAGGTCCATTGCGAAACATAAGTCCAAAACAAAAAATAGGATAGATTTCAATTATGTAAATTCCCATCAAACAGTTTATCTTACGATAAAACCAAATTAACCTACGCGTTCAAAATTATTTAATCTTTGATATCCAGTATGCAAATTTGCGTTAAAAATCTATACACTATTCCCCATGTTCACCAAAATTGAGTAAATTACGGAGATTGCACGACTATTTTATTCAAAGTCAATGGTATTATTTAAGATTACGCGTACTGGATACCATAGATAGATTCTTTATGAAAGTTCGTGTGAAATATGATACCGGTGCTATTAACCGTTTACCCGGAATAATCTGAAAGCTTCAGCGACTCGGTAGCAACTATAACTACCTCGATTCTGCATATAGTGCGGTTCCAAAGCCAACAATATTGCAAATAGTGATACTAGCATGAAAATTTGCATACTTACTAGGAAAACGCTTAAGTCCCGCCGCGTTGTTGGATGAGCGTAATTGGTGCATTGAGCTGCCATGTGTTATGCGAATTTTCTGTTGTTTTGTGGAAAAATCATTATTAAATTGAAATTTTTTTAAAATTAAATTAAATAAAATAAAGAATTAACTTTATTTTTCTAATTTTTTTTAATAAATCGTAATTGTTAAAAAAAAAATCGTAAAATTGAAATTTTTATAAGAAATAATTTCTCGATTGCGCTCAAATTTAACAATAATATATTAATTCATAAAATTAAGGTTCTGCGAAAAAATCATTTCAATCGGATAAAGCATGTAGGTGTTATAAGTCAAAGAATTGTTTAAAAAAAAGAAAAAAAACCGTAAAATTTCGATTTTGATGATAGACATTTTTTCGATTGCGCTCAAATTTCACAAGAATATCTTAATTCATAAAATAAAGATTCTGTGCAAAAATCATTAAAATCGGATAAAGCATGTAGGTGTTATAAGTCGAAGAAATTTTTTAAAAATCGAAAAAAAATCGTAAAATTGCGATTTTCATGAGAAATAATTTTTCGATTGCGCTCAAAAACGTGGCAGTTCTAAGTTTAGAGATTTCGAAGGCCTCCATAAAATTTCATCGCAATCGAAGTATCGGTTTAGCCGGAATCGTGTGGACAAACAGACAAAAATACAGAAAAAAAAAACATTCCGGATTTTTTTCTCCAGTGTAGTAGAATGGAATCTTCGCTTCGCTCGCTACGCTCGCTACGCTCATCCAACTAATTTGACTATAGGGAATTAAAAAATTGATGGCTCCACGATGGAGTCTTATTATTTAACTATTAATTAATTAATTAATTAAAATTAATTAGTTAATTTTATGATACGAATTTCAAAGTGTCAATAAATAAGTCATGTTTGGTATTAATCAAAAGCATTTTTCACCTATATAAAGAAAAAAAAATCATTGAAAAAATATATTTTAAGCGAGCGAAGCGAGCGTTTCCATTTGACTCTGCCGGAAAAATTAGTCACTGGTTTTGTTTTTTTTTTTGTTTTTTTGTTTGTTTTTTTGTTTGTATGTCTCGCCATAACGTTCGAACGGAGGCTCGGATCGAGTTGAAATTTTGACCATCCGCAAGCTTCGTTCTCGATTGAATGCCATTAGTTTTGTGGCAAAATCGTTCAAAAAGTTAAAAAGTTACATTAAAGTTAATCGAAAGTTTTTTTTCAAACTAAACGGACACAAAATCTGAGGTGGTCAAATCATTTAGAATGTCTGTCCGGTCACGAATATGTTAATTTTATTTTGTTCTGATAAGTAGTGTAGATGGAAATTACATTATAACAAACTACCGTTACCATGGCAACGGAAAGTCGCGCAGCTTTTTCGGCTCATGATAGCGGTCGAACGGAGGTTCGGATCGAGTTGAAATTTGGACCATCCGCAAGCTTCGATCTGGATTGAATGCCATTAGTTTTGTGGCAAAATCGTTTAAAAAGTTAAAAAGTTACATTAAAGTTAATCGAAAGTTTTTTTTTAAAACTAAACGGCGACAAAATCTGAGGTGGCCAAATCATTTAGAATGTCCGTCCGGTCACGAATATGTTAATTTTATCTTGATCCGATAAGTAGTGTAGATGGAAATTACATTATAACAAAAGTAACGTTACCATGGCAACGAAAACTCGCACGAGGTTCGCACTATGCACTGCCACCTAGAAGTAATCAAAAAACTATCGAGGAAGCAGTGTATTATTTGTTACGTTTTCCCAAAGAAATGATGTCAAGGTCCTCTAGATGGCGGTGGATTTTATCCACAAATTAAAGGTTTACCCAAATAGGCCTACCTTGGCAATAATAAATAATATTGGAAACATGGCCCCGTGGACAGCGAACGTCGCAAATTTTACAATTTTAATAAACTGCAATGTGGGTCTAGCTATAGCACGTGCTCGCTTATCAACGCGTCCAACTGAGCGTTTCCTAGTAATATACATATGATTAAGCGATCGAAGCGAGCGTTTCCAGTTGACTGTGCCGGAAAAAATAGTCACTAGCTTTGTTTTTTTTTTGTTTTTTTTTTTTTTTTTGTATGTCTCGCCATAACGTTCGAACGGAGGCTCGGATCGAGTTGAAATTTGGACCATCCGCAAGCTTCGTTCTCGATTGAATGCCATTAGTTTTGTGGCAAAATCGTTCAAAAAGTTAAAAAGTTACATTTAAGTTAATCGAAAGTTTTTTTTTTCAAACTAAACGGCGACAAAATCTGAGGTGGCCAAATCATTTAGAATGTCCGTCCGGTCACGAATATGTTAATTTTATTTTGATCCGATAAGTAGTGTAAATGGAAATTACATTATAACAAAAGTAACGTTGCCATGGCAACGAAAAGACGCGCGAAGTTTATAATGCACTGCCACCTAGAAGTAATCAAAATACTATCGAGGAAGCGATGTATTATTTGTCACCAAAGAATTTAAATAGTTTTCCCAAGGAGTCAAGGTCCTCTAGATGGCAGTGGATTTTATCCACAGAGTAAAGGTTTACACACGGGTTTACCCAAATACCTTGGCAATAATAAATAATATTGGAAACATGGCCCTGTGGACAGCGAACGTCACAAATTTTAAAATTTAAAAAATGTGCAATGTGGGTCTAGCTATAGCACGTGCTCGCTTATCAACGCGTCCAACTGAGCGGTTCCTAGTTAAATATGTTGATTTTGCTGATTTTTTAGTTTTTGAACCAAGAGAAAACATAGAAGAAAATTTCTTCCAACCAATGATATCACAGTGTTCACAAAAGAGCTGGTTACTATAACTACGTAGGCCTAATATATCATTTTTCAATAAAAGTAATTACAATATATTTAACACAAATTACAATATAGCGTAAAAATGTCTAACTATGGTACAAAATATGATACCAACTTAAAAATTTAGCAATCTTAAAGCTTTTGTTATGAGAAATTCGAAAATAATTGGCTCCACGCCTAATGTTCAGTTTTTAATTATTAATTGATTAATCAACACTAATTAGTTAATTAAGACCAAAAATTTCAAAGTAAAGATAAATTTGTAGTGTTTGGCATCAATTGAAAGCATTTTTCACCAATATTAAGGAAAAAAAATACGTTGGAAAAATATATTGAAATATATGTATGTTATAGTTAAATATGTTGATTTTGTAATTTTTTACTTTTTGAACCAAAAGATCAAATTTTAAGTAAAATTTCTTCTTACCAGTGATAACACAGTGGTCACAAAATAACTGGTAACTATAATTTATATATCTTGTTTAATTTTTGATAATAGTAATTACAGTATAAATATTACACAAATTCACAAATTTTCTTGAATTGAAAAGTTACAGAAACATGTTGTATGACGTATCAAAATGCATAATTTGGCTTGTTTATATCAAGCTCAAAGATTTTGTAATAAGTATTCGAAAATCAATGGGTCCAAAAGCTGAGTTTTGAGTATTTACCTATGAATTGATTAAATTACATTAATTATTACTTAATTGTGTCCGAAACATTCAAAGTGAAGATAAATTTGTCATGCATGGTATCAAATGAAAGCATTTGTCACCAAAACTAAGAAAAAAAATACATTAAAAAAATATATTGAAACTAAATATGTTATAGTTTAAATATTTTGATTTTGCGGATTTTTAAGTTTTGGAACCAAAAGATCAACGTTAAAGTAAAATGTATTTCTTATTATTTTTATTAATGCTAGTGACAAATGCTTTTATTTGATACTAAACATGACAAATTTATCTTCACTTTAAAATTTTTGGACACAATATGTCATATTAAATAATTAATTTAAAATTCTAAGTTAAATACTCAACACTCAGCCTGGAGCCAGTGATTTTCGAAATTCTTATTACAAAATATTTAAGATTGATAAAGATTTTGTAATAAGTAAAATGATGCATTTTGATACGTCACACAACATGTTTCTGTAACTTTTCAATTTAATTTGTTAATTTGTGTTAATTTATATTGTAATTACTTTTATTGAAAATTAAGAAGAAATTTTACTTAAAATTTGATCTTTTGGTTCAAAAACTAAAAAATCACAAAATCAACATATTTAACTATAACATACATATATTTCAATATATTTTTTCAACGTATTTTTTTTCTAAATATTGGTGAAAAAATGCTTTCAATTGATACCAAACACTACAAATTTATCTTCACTTTGAAATTTTTGGACTAAATTAACTAATTAATGTTGATTAATCAATTAATATTTAAATACTAAACACTCGGCGTGGAGCCAATTATTTTCGAATTTCTCATAACAAAAGCTTTAAGATTGCTAAATTTTTAAGTTGGTATCATATTTTGTACCATAGTTAGACATCTTTACGCCATATTGTAATTTGTATTAAATATATTGTAATTACTATTATTGAAAATTGAAAAATGATATATTAATTATAGTTACCAGCTCTTTTGTGAACACTGTGATATCATTGGTTAGAAGAAATTTTACTTTAACGTTGATCTTTTGGTTCAAAAACTAAAAAACAACAAAATCAACATAACTATATCATATGTATATTACAATATATTTTTTCAATGTATTTTTTTTCTTTATATAGGTGAAAAATGCTTTTGATTAATACCAAACATGACTAATTTATTGACACTGAAATTCGTATCATAAAATTAACTAATTAATTTTAATTAATTAATTAATAGTTAAATAATAAGACTCCATCGTGGAGCCATCAATTTTTGAATTCCCTATAGTCAAATTAGTAAGTATGCAAATTTTCATGCTAGTATCACTATTTGCAATATTGTTGGCTTAGGAACTGCACTAATTGGCAATAACTAAAATTACTAAACCAACAATCACGAAGTTATATTACAGGTTCATATATTCATAATGAATATTTTTTTATGAAGCTTTTTTTCCAGAGTTTTGAGATTATCGATTTTAAACAACTGGGTCACACCTCTAGACAGTCAGTAGTATGATACGCCATCATCCCATGCACCAACGTCTAGCACATACGAACCGATAGAGGTAGGTAGCAAGTCACTGAAACGCGAGACTCTAATCCGGGAGGTCGGTGGTTCGATACCAGTCACTTTTTGTTGACGGAAGGTTTCTTCAAGGTTTGTCTGATGAATGCTGGGATTAAAGCCGACTGATAGAGCATGGGCATTCCTTCCATACATATCCAAACACTCTAATTAGTAAAACGTAGTCACTTTAAGAGAATCATACCGAGTAAAAATCTTATGCATACCCCAAAGAAGACATTCCTGTACAAATATATTTTCAAAATAAACTCCTGTTACTTTTACTGAGGTACGCCATCGCATCCACACAATTAGGCTCTAATTCCTAAGGTCACTGGACATTGGTTTGACCCCAGCCTCGGGTAATCCTAAGTCCTGATGAAAAATGCATTCAAGGTTTTCCTCAATCATAAATGAACGATGGGATTGAATCCTACCAACAGTCACTACGTAACCTTTAAAAGTCACCTGAAGAGGATAACGGAGTCTATCCAGTCTATTGGAAAGTCCTACAAAAAATAGTAATTTTGTATAAGCATTACATTTCAGTAAGCAGTCACATTTTGATGTCGAGGTTATGAAGATGAGTAATGAAACGCCACCATGTCCACTCAACTAACATCATATGACTGGATTTGAACCCAGAACACCAATGATGTTTAACATTTATAGTAGGCTAGATAGCCAGTCATTGGTCCACTTCCGTGACAATTTGAAACCATCTTGAATGGGGCAGTTTGCATGTTAAAGTAGATGGGAGCGATTTGAACCCCAAATATTTTTGAAGATGGCTGACAGGTTGACAGGTGAGCATATTACCCATTAAACACCAAATGATTACTAAATTCCCTTGTGCAATAACTTCTTATTGTTTCTGTTTGTGTATTCCCATGCTGCACAAGCTAAAACCATATCAAAACAATCCAGAAAAATACTTAATCGCATCTAAAACATAATGTAAAGCATAAATTGAAACGCCAAATCACCATCTTGAATAGGTCAGATTGGCGCTTCAATTTGCTACGCTCGCGCCTGTGCGGACGTATTGGAGACTGGGGATCTAGCCTCCTATAGATGTTAAAAAATATCATTGCAGAACACGGTGGCCACTATATATAGCCAGTCTTTAACAGGCAAGTGCCTAATTGACTGCGGCAAACGCTATAGCAAAAGAGCCGCACAAAACGAAAAACGAGCTGCATTTTAGGATGTAGTTAACAGCTTTGTAAAAGTGCATTGTAGGAGGCTGGGTAATTGTAGTTCTAAAATCTAAACTATTATTAAGAAGAGTTATTATAAAACATGATGCGTTACTCTTAAAAACTCTGGTTTAAACGTATCATTTTACCGTATTCAAGGGCGAATACGAGACAGGAGAGGCTGCTTCTTTGCACTGGTTCTCGGCACATCACCGCCACAGACAAACTTTACAGAGGGATTTTAAACGTTTCTAACCTAAGAAATACATAAACTAATTGTGTACACCGCAGTGGGGGGGGGGGGGAGGGGTCGATCGGGATCGTATGTATCCTTACGAATTCGATACACACGCCAATGCTAGCAACATAATAACTCAACTAAATACAGATTGGTGATTACCCATATTTACCCAACCAATATAATATACTGTACCGAGTGTTAATTCCGTTTTAAATCCTATGATCCAAGTATGGGCAACAAGAGGCCAGTCAATCTACGAGGCAACTATATCAGAAGACCACAGACGAAATAAATCAATAAAATAATATACAAAGTTACACACTCACAGAACTTTAACCTGGGCTACTTACTTAAAATTATTTCGATATTTCGGAGACTCCGTCTCCTTCTTCAGGCAACATCCATGCCCGTGAACCCATAATGAGTGTTTTTTGCAATAGATGTTTCCGGGTTAATGAGCTGTCATATCTTTAAATATGCTAAGTATTTACTAGAGTCGTAATAATTGTTTTTGGTTGGTGTAACTATATGTATAATTCAAACGTTTTACTTGACATGAAGCTGAGGGTCGCTGCATAATAATATATGAGCAAGACGCTAAACTGGTTCGCAATATTATAAAGATCCTCCAGTCGAAACATAGGCATAGCTTCGAATGCTTACATAGGTCACGTGTTCAAATCCGGGTTTGGGCAGGGATGTCGTCGTCGTCGTTTACTTGTATCTCCCCACTACACCCACGCAAGTATCGATACCGATACAAACCCCAAGAACAGTTCTTACGTCATCAAGAATGAATGAACCTTATCCTTGACCTTATCTCCAGCACCTTGGTCAGGGATATCTGTACTGTACTCTGTCTGTAACGATGATGATCCTGCAGTGTGGCGCTAAGAGGACTAGACATCTTTGTTTCTGAAAGTAGGTGACATCTATGTGGCGCCCATATGGTGCCAAGCAGCCACGCAATGAATACATATGACAACTGCTTACAAGCAATCAAGGAAGTAGTTATACACTGTTTCACTAGCATCCCATTGCAGCTGTGAGGTGATGTACAATGTACGTATGTGAAACTCATTGGTAGTGGCATAAATAGCCCATGTTTTTTTTTTTTTTTTTTTTTTTTTTTTTATAGGGGGCCAAATTTCCTTGTATGAGGTGCTAGTAAGAGGCGCATATATCCCCAGATTGTATTTTATTGTTAACATTGCAAATGGTGTGTTTTACTAGGTTTTAGCTTGGTTTCGTCGATAATTTATATATATAAAATAGTGAAGATTGTCAATTTTATTGTCAGTTTACAAAGTCTTGCCACAAAATTGTGCACCCCTCACCCCCCTCTGACCAATTGTTTCGGGGGAGGGCGGTAGCCCCTCTCGCCCCCCCCCCCCCCCCCCCCCACCCCGTAGTAAGTTAGCTCTTTGGCCCTAAGACGTTATTTCTTTCCAGTCCATTAGTGTAGTGGCAAGCCCCCCCCCCCCTAAAAGTTTTAAAAATTCATGACCCGGAAACCTCCCCCTAAAACTGACAAATATTTGAAGGTATGCGAACCGGCCCCCACCAAAAATATCAACACGCAAGTTTTTTTATGCTTCTTCTTTTTCAATCATCATTATTTTATACACTTGAGAGAAGAGTGGCCATACACGGGGTCTCGAACCCGGATGTAATTGCTGGGAAGTAAAACTTCTTCCTGGAAATGTTCTACACTCTAGGATGGGTTAACTATACATGCATACGCAATTACTATATAATTGAGAAGTTTGAGTCACCAATGTACATACTTAAGGGGATGTTTTACTGAAAATCGAGCAAAAAGTCTCCAAACGGATAATTTTCAATTTTTGTAAATTATTCCAAAGGCTATGCGGTGAAAAAAGTACAACAGTAAAAAACAAAAAATTTTTTAAATTTTTTAAAAAAAATCCACCCCTTTTTTTTTTTTTTTTTTTTTGTACAATACAAACTAACGTATTTTGTTGATTTTGTTTACAATAAAGTATTTTTTAAAATATGTTAAGTAGTTTTTACTGCCATTTTTAAAAATCAAATCATTTTCCCTTTTATTAAAATTTTGGTAAGCCTATTATATTTATGGGGCTTCCAAAAAATTGTTTAAAATATACTCTATATTTTTTCCCAAATTTGAATGGAAATAACTCGTAACAATTTTTTTACCACTTTCCCCTTTGGGGGTTTTCCCTATTCTTCCCCAAAAAAGAAAATAAAAAACCCCGTTTTTTTTGGGGGGTAAAGAAAAGCCATCCTAACACAAATTTGGGGGAAATGTGTTTTGCTTTTTACTTTTTTACAAAAAATTTTAAACTTTGAATTTTATGAAAATTTCAAAAAATAATTATTTCTATTTTAAACAATGATACCATTAATGAATAGCTTCAAGCTTTAAAACCCACAACGATTTTTTATCGATGTCTTGAGGAAATATTTTCAATTTTTTTTGAAATCCACATAAACTGCAAAAGCCCTTTGCTTTTCAATATTAAGGTGAAATTAACACTATTTTTAATAGTATTGTTGCCAAAAAAAATATAAATATAAAAATATATATGTTTTTCTTATATTCATGTTACCAGTCAACATTGCACAAAATTTTAAAACTTTACCTGCAGTGGTTTAAAAGTTTTTGATTTCAGTAAAACATCCCCTTATCCATGCCAGAGAAGGCCAGCAAATATAATAAGTTATGCCCCTGTGATGTGGTTGGACATTATTCGCGCGTGTTGGTTATTGTAGCCAGAGTAGTGACGGCATTATTATATAATCTACAAGGGGATAGTTAACCCCCTTACATGACATGAAAACAACATCTATTAACATTGTATTGAGTTGAGAGACTAGTGAGAAAGACCTTTAAATGGACGGCGTATACAAACAAATTTTGGGAAATTATGAATATTGACTTATTTAAGTTCAGTAAAGCTCAAAATGTACAATATATTTTGTGGATAACAAGAAATGTATAGTTGTAATGATCGCTTAACCGTAAGCTTTGTTCAGAAGGACAGATGTGGGTTGTAGTCGGATTAGATGGTGTCGGGGAAAGGGGAGGGCTCAGTATTGGCAAGTGCAAGTGGTAGATTTGGTTACAAGGTGTAGAAATAAATTATTGCGTAAAGTCCTTTAGTCCCTTACTGTGAAGCGTAACGTGGAATGTCAACATTTATTCCATTACTCATAATAACCACGATGTACGATCGTCCGTGATCACCGCCTCAACAACAGCTCCAAACAACTTCTTTATCGACGCTCGTCCAAAGATGACTAGTGGCACTACCTTCCGTGTGTGACTGGAACTCGGTGCAGAGGGTGGCGCAACGAGGTTTGAGTTTGAGGACACGAGAGATGGGATATCTCGATTCTCGACCAATACATTACTTCGACAAGCTGACAACACAGATTCTGCTATCGTGTTGACAACATTAATATTTATAGCGGTTCCATATTCAAATATTTGTAGCCCGTATTTCAAAACACGCGCCCAAGGGTCTTAGGAGACGGTCTTGTGCGTTGATAAGACAACGGCGGCGTGAATTGAAGGCATTTAGAAGATTGATATAAGTATACCGATACTAAAGTTATTAAATGTTTTCATGGTGCTTAATTTTATCCTGAATTTGTTTTCAATACATTGTAATTTAACATTTTTCCAAGTACGGTATACAGTCGATAATAATACTCAATTGAAATTGTTTATCTTATTATGTTAAGGAAGCTAAAAACCCCAAAAATTATTTTTACCACGTGATCTATAGCACAATACTACACTGAAATGACCGTTTAAAAAATTATATCTTGTAACTGTGATTTAACACGAATTTTTTAATTTTTTTGATCCAGAAATTGGCGAAAATTGGTGTTTTGGAAAATTTCCTAAATCGGCTTTAACCTGCTTCTTTTTGGTCCATATAGATACTAGAGCATAGTACCAATCTGAAATGCTCCTTTATAACATCGTGTCTTGAAACTGTGCCCAAATATACCCTCAAACACGCAAAAATATGCATTCCAAAATCACATCCCATCTTGGTAATCAGCATATTTTGACCGAACTACTTGCCCAAATTACAAAACAAAATATAGAGAATTTACAGAAAAGGCTGTCGAGTACGTCAATAATGGCCAATATTTTTTTGGATCAAAATCCTCCAAGGTCACGGGCATAAAGATCGTCCCCATGTTATTTCTTATGGGAGTTTTGCGATGGGACCTAGCTCGAAAAATGTCATGTTTGACAATTTTTTGGGAGGTCATGGTGGCCCCAATAATTTTTCTGTTAGTTGCTAAATTCATTACTAGTTAGCCTGAATGAAATATATTTTTTGAGTTTAGCGGTTAAATACCCCTTTAAGGATGTGGTAAGTGTTAGTAATTTATTTGGTTTATTAGTTATTACTTGTTTTTACAAGTTTTGTGATGTTTGTATTTTATCCCAATCTCAACTTAACCAAAATTAAGAAGCTCCTGAAAACTATAAAATTTAAATCTCGGGCATATATCAAAAGTTATCGAATCTTGTCTAAGGGCAATATGGTCGCAAGGATCATGGTTTGCAAAGGCTGTAGCTCCGCCCAAGACACAAATCATAATCATTTCGCTAATACTACAAACAGTAACAGTTAATTTTATGATGGTGATGGTGATTAATAACAAAATGAATTCTTAATGTTGAACTCATATCAATGACACGCCTGTGCGATGAATTCCAGTATCAGCTGGGAGTGGAGGGTGGGAGGGGCATTTTTGGCGTTCAATCATCTTCAGGAACCACTTGTATAGTTATAAATTATTGCATACAATTTAATCGGAAATTGTAAGGACCATAATAAAAGGGATTATAAACGATTAATTTTCGTATATACGTAAACGTCTCATGGTAACTAGGCCTAACCGTACACTAAATAATTGATTTTAAGTACCCCGTGAATGAAAAGTAAATACAAAATGCTCTACAAAACACTATCTGTCTTTTATGAGCCATGAGCTTATACGAAAACAATGACATATCATCATGACAAAATATTCTAGGCTAGGCATATATACATGCGGCTGTAACTAAAAGTTCTCCAATGCGATTTGTTTCAAAATCGTTTGAATTTGAATGAATGTAGGAATACACATAGAAACTACCTATACTAAACGTAATCATATCGAATTTAAAACACTGAAAGAATCCTAGAATGATATGATATCGCAAACATACTGCACAGGCTACATCGTGCAATCAAATCATCAATCATCTATCTTGTTAGTCCCCTCCCCAAGATGAAATAAGTTAATAAAAAAATTAGATTGTAAGTGCGGCTTTGATTCTAAAGGTATAATTTCATTGTTGTCTTGGCTAGTTGACAGGGAATGTGAACGGAGGCGAATGTGATTCTAGTATTCAGTGGCGTAACTAGCCCTTGAGTTTTTTTGGGGGGCTAACATTTATGTAGCACCACTAGTGAAGGGGTATGTGGGTACAAGTTAGTCATTGGTGTCATCTAAAAATAATTAATAAGTATTACGCTTTGTCCTGGATAAGGTACATAAGTGTGAACAATGGGGGGTCTGGGGAGGCAGTTCATTCGGGTCTCCGGGGCGCATAGCGCAGAATTTGTTTTCTATTGTAGGCCTAAGAATGTGATTAAAGTATTTTGTTTGATGATTTTATTTTTACAGAAGCCTTATAAAAGAGTATGAAATAATTGCAAAGTTAGAAAAATATCTCAATAACTACGGTAAACAATATCTCAATTAATTTCTCACTTAAAATAAAAGTTTATCCCCGACCCCTCCCCCCCCCCCCCTCTGACCATTTTTGGGGGGCAGTTTCCCCCGTAGTTACGCCACTGGGTAAAAGGCGAGAGGTTAGGAGTTAAAATGTACGCAGGTGCCAAATTTTGGCCGTCTCCTTCTGGTGACCTTGGTGCTGAAGAGGTGTAACGCGGGTTGCCTATTTGCTCGGAGGCAGGTGTACCGGACAGTGGCGCTTGCTCGCGGAAGGAATACATAGGAACTACCCCCGAGCACGTGCTATGTGTACAGCGGGCTGCCAAGGCTCTCCCCTGCAGGCGTACCGTGTTGGAACCACAGGACGAAACATTCGTGCCGCCGTACGCAAGATTTCTCGACTCACTCATGATGACACACTTATAAACACTGAAATAGTGGCTTAAACAAGCCATTGTTTTTCAGTGGGGCGGACATTTTTGTAACCTCCTAAGATCAATGGTCAGCACAACTAGTGAAAGGGGTATGTGTGTACAGTCAGTGACGTCATTAAAAAATAATTTGAGAGTACTATACGCTCTTTCCTGGATAAAGTACACTGCGCCCCGGAAATATTTTTGATTCTAAGAGTGTGACGAGTTTTTTTTTTTACAAAAACCTTATAAACGATGTATTTTAAAAATTGCATAATAAGAAAAAATTAAAATAAATTAATATTTATAAGTAATATCGCAATAAATACCTTATGTCAAATAAAAATTGTGCCCCCCTCTGACCAAATTTAAGGGGAGCGACCCCCCTCGCCCCCGTAGTAACGCCATCTGCGAGTATTGAAACCGAATGAATTTTGTAGTTGATGCACATATTTTGAATGTCACTTCCTTTGGTTTGTTTTTACATTATTTTACTGTCCAAATGTCTGTATCGTCGGCAATCGTTGCAAATGCACAGAATTCATACGAAGAGATAAACACCGTTTTCAGCGAATACCCTAAATATTTTTTGTAGGTATACTGAAGGGTATTTATTCTTTTATAAGGACCGTTTACACTCGTATACTCCCCGAGACACCACGGACTGCAGCCAGGCCAGTACAATCATTGACTTGAGTCACCTTCTGAATTCTGATGCTACTTGCTACGCGGAGCCGGCGACGGCGAGGTACACGGCCGAGTAGTTTACTCACAGATAACAGATTGGAGTGGAGTGGTTTAGTTTCCAATGGCAAGTTTGCGTGCTACCATTGCATTATCAAAATGCCATTACAATTAAATAAGAACATAACTATATTCT
The DNA here is from genome assembly GCA_024449915.1 of Sweltsa coloradensis. Classification (NCBI taxonomy): domain Eukaryota; kingdom Metazoa; phylum Arthropoda; class Insecta; order Plecoptera; family Chloroperlidae; genus Sweltsa; species Sweltsa coloradensis. The sequence goes on from JAMZAV010000103.1 coordinate 597,957, forward strand.
GTTTAAATGTTGTGTTAGCAAGCAAATGGCATAGGCTAGCCATTGCCCTGAGACTGGAACAAAACAGAAATAGTTCTTAAAATTACGAATGCCCGTTGTAACTTGTGAGACTAATGGTAAATACCAATTTAATAGATAGTTGAATGTGGTTTTTGGTTGCAAAAGTAACTGATATAACAAAAATCGTAAAAGTACGATAACTTATTCATGAGAAATAAAACTTTGTTTGTACCAAAAAACTTGTCAGATCTAAGTTCAGAGATTTTAAGGTTCCCTCCAATTTTCATGAAGATCGCATTCATGCCGTTTAGCCGGTAGAGAGCAAACAAACAGAAAAAAATAAGAAAATAAAAAAACACCCGAGCTATTTTTTTCACGGGAAATGAAATTGAAGTCTTCGCCTCGCTCATCCAACAACAATTCCACGATCACCATTATAAATATACCACATTAATGGGACCCACGTATGTATTGGGTAGTTATTTCATACAAATCCAATCCAAGTAATGATTACGAAATAAACTAGGCCTACACTTTAACATTCACCGACAGTGTTGGTTCGAGCGCTAAGCGTGCAACTCCGATTCGGGAGGTCCCGGGTTCAAATAGCGTTGAGACCGGCAATTATGACTGAAGGTTTATTTCGAGGTTCTCCTCAATCGTTAATGCGATTGTAAGGAATTGAGTCCTCTTAAACAGCCCTCGGACATCACTTCACAATAGTCCCAATCCAATATACCTAGTTAGACACCTAAAGAAAGGGGCACTTCTTCGGCTAGGGGGTGCCAACTTTTATACACCTTGTTAACACTGCTATATTGCCTTGTTACTACTTATGTTAAAAAGGTGTACTTTCGTTAGGTTAGCCGAATTTCCGCTGGCTACAGTGTGCCGCCCTAGTTCTAGGATATAAGCGATAAGAGCGCACCCAAAACCCTTTCCAGTTACAGTGTATATAAAAGTAGGACCACCCTAGCCGAAGAAGTACCAAGAAAGGCATACAAAGCACCACGTAACAGGTTCTCCACAAAAATTGTTATTATTAATATTATATTAGCATTCAATTTCAATCATACAGTACTAAATACCTGATGAATGAGTGTTCGTTTGATTGAACTTGTTGCGTCTGTCTCGGCTGAACAAAAATCAACGATGATTAACTGTGTCCATATTGTTGTCACTATGATTAGTTCTCATATTTATTGACACAAAAAACCGGAACACGTTTAGAAGGCACGGGTAGAAACACACAACAAACACGGTTAGACACAATGCTGGCACACATTGTATTGCAATTACGTGGCGAAGATCACACGACCGGCCGATCCGATGATGACTGAACAACTGACTGACTGTTCACTGGTCGTGCCCGTACTGCCATAGTGCCAACGTGACAGAATCAAATACAACCGGGACAAGAAGTTGGGGAAGGCACAAGAAATCGCCCGAGGGCAAACATTATTCAAGGCTGGATGGAAATTATTGAAATATTCTTTACTCTTACTCTTCTCTTCTGCATTATTATGTTATATTGTTGTTCAATATTGCTAAGTGTAGTTACTCATCTACGATATACACCTAATGAGTTATGAATGATTCCATTGAATTTGATAACAGAAAATAGCAAGTGCACATTAAATGTTGTAAGCGTAATGAGTTCTGACGTTTTCAGTCCCACCCTTGGTTCATCTCTGGTGTGAAGAAATACATGTCATGTTTAAAGAAAAACCGCAAATCTGTAAAACCTAGGATTGGAAACAAAATTGGACAATCTGGACACCCCTTTCAATAATTCCTTCGAGATTATTTATAAATATTATTTATACACTCTAAAAATGTTATCAGATATGTACATTTGTTGAGACATTATATTAATAACGATGATGATATGAAACGTGCTAAATTGTGAGAGTAGAAGAGCGACTAAAGAACATAACATATAACGCCAACTTGGCCAACCAATACAAACCATGAGGAGGTTTTCTTTTCCATTTTTAAGACTTTTCTTTCACAGATGTCTAGTCATAGTGTCAACCAAGTATAGTGCAGCACTATGACAGGTGCACTAAAGCCACTGAAGTATAGGTTTAGTGAAAACGTCGAATGAAATGCAATTAGAATGCAATGATACATACAACACAAGCATTAATGTTTGGTATTCTTTGAGTAAACTGGGACGAGTCCAATATAAATAAAAAGATACAATTATATCAGGGGGGGGGGGTGTAGGCCTTTATGACTATTTAATGGATAATTTTAATTAATATGTGAAGTGAAAGTTTTGAGTGAAAATAGGCACTCTTCAACGGTTAATTTATTTATGTATATTTAGTTGTTTATTTAACGTCCATCATGTTCAGTTATATAACATGGCCCTCCAACACAAGGCTCCATAAACCAACCTGCCCACTAGTGGGCACGTAAAGTAAAATAATAAATAATAATAATTTGGTAAATCATATACTTATCTTAGTCATTTCGCTGTGTTGTTTTTGATGATACTATATTTATTGATGATGATATGCGCAGTCGAAATGAAACGTCAGGAGTATAAAATAATGAACACCGCGAAATGACTCGAAAAGTATAAGATTTTTCAAATATTTCTGGCTGTGAAGCATCAAGTTTCAAATCATAATAACTTAAAATCTCGAATTGCATGGAAGCGATTGAAATATATAAATACAATGTCCAGTTAGGTTGTGGTCACGTGAAAACATTCATGACTTCACCTTCCTGTTAGGATGGATGGAGTTTGTGAGGTTGGCGCTCTGGATGCGTCCCACACGGTGACATAAGCCCTGGCTGAGAAGGGTGAAGTCTGAAACAAGTCATCACATAGGTCGATTTTGCATTAATTTTGTACTTGGAGGGCATATTTATTAAAAGGGGTATTACACGGGGACTGCAGGAATTGTCACTGATCGGAGCCAATTCCAATCTTAAGTTGCAGCACCTGACAACAATTGTCTGGATAGAGAATTTCTTTAAGCTGCTGACTGCAATCACGGGCTGGATTTGTATGGAACTGCGCATGCGCACATTTGTTCTTTATTTTTATTTTTTTATTTTTTTATTATTTATTTATTTATTTAACGTATATCCTATTCAGTTATAAAAACTGATTTACAAAGGAGGACAACTAAATAAATCTAATTACATAGATGCAGAAACAACAATAAACTACATTTTCGTAAATATTTGAAATAGTAGCATTACAACAACAATGCATTTAAACACAACAATTTTGGTAACAAATAAAAAAAATATATTATATGCATTTAATGAATGAATCAAATATAAAAAAGGGTGCTCACTTGTCATTGTTATTAAAAACTGAAGCCAGTTGGCGGAATTCCCCTGGCTATTCCAGAGCACTTTCACCGATATTTTGAAAGTCAAAGGAAAATAGCTGAAATTTGGTTGGATGAAAGATGAACTTGAATAAAAAAGAAGAAAAAATAACTATTTTTTGGACGGGACAAAAGCTCTATTTTGACCATTATATGCAAATTTTGAGTCAATACGAAAATGAATGTTCTAGATGCAATATTTAATTTTTAGCTATGATTTTTTTTATTGATTCAACACACCTAATTGTCTCTGGACTGAGTATAAGGGAAAATAATTTTCTGAAATAATAATTCGGTGTGTATGTGTGTTTTGTCACATGGTACAAAAAAGAGTTTTGAACCGGAACACGAAAAAAATCGTTCATCAAAAGTTATTTCATAAAATTATTTTCCCTTGTACTCAGTCTAGAGACAAAGGTGTGTTGAAACATTAAAAAAAATCAAAGTAAAAAATTAGGTATTGCACCTAGAACATTCATTTTCGTATTGACCCAAAATTTGCATATAATGGCCAAAATAGAGCTTTTGTCCCGTCCAAAAAAAAGTTATTTTTTCCTTTTTTATTCAAGTTCATCTTTCATCCAACCAACTTTTAGCCATTTTCCGTTGACTTTCAAAATATCGGTAAGAGTGCTCTGGAATAGCCTTAACACAAACGACAACTTGTCGATTGACAGTGACAACCTAGTAATTGGCTTCATCAGTGGCACGCAAAGATGTTGAACTACCGCGCTGTGCATGAGTTTTTGTTGTATATATGCAAAATATTATTTACTCGCGGGGATTCACGAAAATAAGTTTCTCTGTATGAGTTATTGGAAGGAAAAGAAGGTATCTACTTACGTTTAGCCTCGGGTAGAGCGCAGTTAGTGTGGGCAATGACGCACTCTGTGTCGAACGATCTCTTGTGGCCTTCTTTGTTGACACCGCATACTGGCCTCCACTCAGAGGTGCAGGCTACCGGACAGTTCGGAGGAACAACTGAGGCTGCTAACATCCCGAGCAAACCTGAAATTCATTGGGTTATAGTTAGTGTTTCCATTCCTAATCCTAGTCAGTGATGCATAGTACTAAAATGTTTAGTGGGTGCACACAAGAAAATCGACTGCCGCCACGCCAAAAAAAAACAGAATAGTTATATTATACACTTTTGATTTTTTTTAAAGTAGAAATTACTTCAGGAAAACAATTTTTATATGCTGTTGTATTGGGGCCGAGACGGTTTTCTTTAAATTGAAAGGAAAGTCAGTAATCTTATAACGTACTTGGAAAGCAATTTTTAAGATTACAAGTTTTCAACAATGTTTTGTTCTTACGAGTTGTAATTATGAATTGAAATGAAGGAAAAATTATTTAAGAACAAAACAATGCGCCTATCATTGTATTGTAAACACAAACGTTGGTGCACAATCTAAGTTGAAGACTAGATCACAACAATGTGGGTTCTTGTCACACATAATAATTATAATTTAAATTATATTTTTAAGGTGCACTGTGTCTATCGCGATGATGTTTGTTGCTGACATAACATATTCCGTTACAATATGACCTACTACTACTACCCCGGTTAAGCAGCAAATACTAGCATGTAACCACTTGAAAATAATTATGCACTGGGAAAATAACAGCAGAAGCCTGATGGGGAAGGAATTAATTGTGTGTAAAAGGTGTGCCAAACCATATCATATTCAGTATGTATCTTATTTGAAAAGTAGATAACGGCAGAATATTGGCACAATAATATAATCACCAAACCTATTCAATTTTTTTTTAATCACCTTTCCATTCAGGTTTAGCTCTAGCGATACCGTATCAAGCTGATGTCAGTTATGTGTCATTTTGTGTAATGATGTTGAGCGTTCATGAGTTTAGAGTTAGATATACCTAAATAAATATCAATTTTCTGTGTTCATTTTGTATATTCATTTGATCACATACTTGCTGCCAAACTTTCTGTGATGATTAATTTTAATATGCTACAGAGGGCCGGACGTGCCCTGCATTGGCCTTTCTGTCCTAATGGCAACTTTTTCAATAAATAATAATAAACAACCTTAAAACTTACCTAGAACAAGAAGGGCAGTGATTGCTTTCATCATTTCAGTAACTTTCTTCCGCCTAAACCTGGACAAGACGAGCCGGCGTGTGTCTTCTTGCGACTGACTTGATAGGAAGCTAACATTTCAACACTTGTTCATTAAAATCAATGACGATTCTTGTGTGAGAAGGAAAATATAATGAAGCGTTAAGGTCATGTCATTTAAGATAACACTTTTTATAATATTATTGCTTTGAACTTCGCATGGGCTAATCGAAGCCAGTAAAACATAGGCTGATGCGAACGAAGCAACCAAGAGAATACTTTCGGTCCGACTACGCACACAGTATGTCACACTCATAGCAAGGGGTATGAATCCCACCGGTAGACCCACTTTTAACACTGTTCGACGCTCGCTGGGTTTCCGCTCCTACGACAGCTTTTAAAATTAATACTAAATTATATTTGTTATACTTCACAATTTAAAAGTGGTATTACTATCAAAACCTACAAATTTACAGCTATATAAGGGTGTGAAACAAACGACAAACCGCATTGGTCAATAAAGTAAGAATAAACCCGAGAGTAAAAATAATGTTGTGTCTTTTTCACGCGAGACGCGATCGCGCGGTTTGCAAAATATGACCGTACTCATAGGCAGCCAAAAATCTGTTTACAACTTGGAGAAGACTTACACCGTAGCGAGCGTATATTTCCCGAAAATAAGAAAGCTGGCTTTCATAACTAAGATGGGATTATATCAGTGACAGTTACTTTAATTTGTTGCGCAGAGGTGAAATCAGCCACCTGTTTTTTTTTTCTATAAAACTAACATACTTGAGTAACTAGCTCCACAAAATGCAATTTCGAGACTTCTTTTCTTCATACTCTTTCAGATGACATATTTACAATTGAACTTTGTTTAATCAATGTTTGATTTTTTGATACCATTTTTATTTTTGTGCTTTAGTTTTTAATTAATTTTATGTAAAAACCTATATCGCACTTGTGGCAGTAACTCTGTTGTTGTGTGGAAATAAATAAATAAATAAATGAACATCATTATTATTATTAGACATTAAGAGGAATTTATATAATACCATGAAAATAGTACCCAACCATGCATGCCTTTAAAAAATAGTGGCGGCCAACATGTAATGCCACCGAAATATAGTTGTATACTCGACACGCTAGTCGAGGACAAATATGTTTTGGGAAAACATACAAAACAGAACTGAGTGATGCCACACAGACAAATCTGGGTTGTAATTTCATTTTTGTATATTTCTCTCCAACCTGTTCAATCTTTATAATTGAATTTACCTAACTGTATACCAAATATAAGGCTATTCAAAACTAAGCATTTAACAAAGCATTGTAGAAAGATATTGTCAATAATGGGATCTCCCAACGTTGATAAATTCAAAGATATTGTCAATTTCATTGATGCCATAGGCTAACTATTAATAATTCGACAGTCTGCACTGGGACATTTCACAACATCATAGGTTCAATATAAGTCAACTGACAATTGATTCTTAGCTAGATAACAAATAACATACGAATATACGAAAAACACGAAGATTTAAGCAGTTTATGGATGCTGATTGCTGATATAATTAAGTTGTATGTTAACATTAACAGAAAAATTATTGGGGCCACCATGACCTTCCAAAAAATTGTCAAACATGACATTTTTCGAGCTAGGTCCCATCGGCAAAAATATCCCATAAGAAATAGCATTAAGACGAACTTTATTCCCCGTGACCTTGGAGGATTTAGAACCAAAAAATATTGCCATTATTGACGTACTCTACAGCATTTTCTGTAAATTCTTTACATTTTGTTTTGTAATTTGGGCAAGTATAGTTCGGTCAAAATATGCTCATTACCAAGATGGGATGTGATTTTGGAATGCATATTTTTACGTGTTTGAGGGTATATTTAGGCACAGTTTCAAGACACGATGTTACAAAGGGGCATTTGAGATTGGTACTATGCCCTAGTATCTATGTGGACCAAAAACGAAGCAAGTTAAAGCCGATTTAAGAAATTTCCCAAAACAACAGTTTACGCAAATTTCGATAAAATAATTGAAAAATTCGAGTTAAATCACAGTTACAAGATATAATATTTTGAACTGTCATTTTAGTGAAGTATTGTGCATGCAACATGTGGTAAAAAAAAAATTGATTTCATAGCCCCTTTGAGAGAGACCTTCAGTCGTATTGTAGAGAAAAACTATTTATAATTCCATAAACATATTAAAAATACATAATCTTGTGGAAAAAACAGAATCACTAATGAGTCACTGATTTAAAAGTGAAATAGTAGAATTGTTTTATATGATTGGATATTATTTGGTTGGAATTCAGAGTGAAATTCGGAGAAGATGGAGAAAACAGTTTTCAAGTAAATTAATGTATAACAAGACGTGAAATCAAATTCAAGCTTTATCTTGTATATTGTTTCAACAATGTTATAACCAGATAACCTGTGATGCCTATTGCATGCAAATATTTTCATAGCGGTATTGTATTCTTTATCAAGTTCAAGGTCACTTGTTTTCTATCCCACATTCTTTCCATCTGGGCATGCACCTTGGCTCAGCAGCGTGTACTCTGAAATATTAAAATAATACTGTATTAGATCAAATAATGCACAATTAACTAAATATAACTAAATGCACTTTAAATAAGTAGTAGGTACACACAATGGGGTGGGCGACTACTTAACGTAATTTATGGAGATAACTTATACTAGTACGATGTACGCTATGCATTAGAAACTCCTATCGCCTGAGAAACTTCTATCCTGGCATTAACTTACAAATTACCAGCATAAAATATGACAGTGGGTTGATGAGAATTTTGTTAATTTCAGAGTAATTCAAGGAAACTCAAACTGAATTGAATGTTTCTTGCCAAAATGATGAATTATTAAAGCTAATTGTACATTATATTTGCATTATAGCTGGTTTGTGTATTTATGCTTTTTTTTCTCAAATGTTATACAACGATGCCGAAGCAGATGACGTCATCACTTACGCTTTCCGCCCGGTCGGCAGCGCTCGTAGTCCATGCTACACTGGTTGCTGAATGTCTTCTTGTTGGCGTTGTTATCAACCCCACACACAGGGCTGAAGTTGGCGGGGCAGGCGAACCTGCACTCCTGAGCGCTGCACACCGCCAGACCGGCCACCAGCACTAGGGAGGCAGGGAGGCACAACATAATTTATATTTTGAGATAGTAAAGAGGCACGTGTTTCGAAATAAAAACTTTTTTTTCTAAAAACTAAAAAAATTCAATAATTTTTCAACCAATTCACTTCTTTTGGGTAAAACAAAAACCGAGTTGGCATATTTTTTTACCACAAATAACATGTCTCTAAATTCCCATCTCTACGTTTTTATTGTAGGCCTAATCTGCTTTGCATCCAGTTCCAAAATTTTCCAAAATATCGGAGATCACTTTCAACTAAATTTTTAAGTATTTTCATTTTCAATTTACCGCTTTTGAACATAAAATAAAAACTTCATTTCATTTTCACAGTAAATAGTGTATCAACTCTCAAAAGAGTCAAGTTGACACATGAATGTACGAAATGAAAATAAACAATATTCAGAAACAAAATCTAGATGCAATTGAAGCACTACATCTGCATAATATTATTATTATATTATTATTTATTTACTTAAAAATACGGTTGTTTTTATAATATGCTTCATTGAAACTAGTGCGCCACAACAAAATGTAAAAATTATATTTCGAGCAGGAACACAAACTAAAAAAAAAATAAACGAAAGCAATAATTGGTACTTTTGTGCATTATAGAGACTCCCACCCCGAAAAGGAAAGTAGGTTAGTGGGGTTGGGGGGAGCATGAAGTGCGTTGCCGTAGTCAGCTAGCTCTCCCCTCCCCCCCCAACGGCGCTACGCCCACCCCCCACCCCACTAACCCACTTTCCTTTTCGGGAGGGGCTATAATGAACAAGTACCCAATATTTATTATGATTTACACATGCATAATTGAATGAATTTCAAATTACGTGTGTGTAAATAAGAAGACTACTGTGTGTAATGGGATATTTAATGATATTATTTACAATAAACTATCGACTCGAATAGCAAAATTGCAATAATAGAGACGACGTCAAACAACAAATATCATAATCATCAACAATAAACCATGTATAGAAGAAGATATAACTCACGCATAGCGACGATCATGTAGCTCTTCATGTTTGTTGTTGATGTAAGTTATGAAGCGACTCGATGGTTCCGAGCTCGCGTTTCAACTGAAATGTTGGCACATCGGAGAGGAGAGGAGAGGTCACGGAAGGTTTATCACGCATTGCTAATGAGAATCACAAACATGTAACTTACTGAAGCGTATGTGCACAGCAGAGGTCATCAGAAGGACCAAGCGCACGTGATGTTTGTATTGGTAACAGTGGGTGAGATCATCGTCGAATCCACCGGGTATGACCAACTGACGCTACGAGACTGAGAGGAGTGTGGTGCGGTGGCTGAGAATTGTATTGAACACATGCCGTATTGTAACTTATAAATCAGTGCCATCAAATTGTGGTTGACACTTTCAATAACTGGCACAACTTACAATATACAATCAATTAATCTACACAATAAGTGTTATTATTTTAGATTTTCTCTTTGTTAGGCCTACGTTATTTATTTCTTACTATTCGTTTTCTTCGTTCTATTTTAAGGTTTTATTTTTATTTCTCCAGTTACTAAATTATTTTTTCCACTGTGTTCATTTTGTTTATTATTCATATGTTATTTAATTTTAATATTACAATCGACCGTAGTTATACACTTCTGGAATAAAGCATAGGAAAAAAGTGAAAGGTGTTACTTACATTGTACTAGGCCTGCAATAGGTTGTGCTTTCATGTCTACTTGTGATTATTGATTTATAATCAACAACATTCTTTTAAAGTATTATCTCACAAAAACAACGAGACGGGACTTCACTTGTGCTGACAGCTTGAGATATATTATATTAAACAGCCAGAGGTTGATATACATTTTGTTTGCATTATTTATTTGTAGAATTTATACAAATGCACCTTCAATCCATCACCCTGATAAACAATCACATATTTTCATATCAACAAAATATCCAATCAAAACCAAATTTAAAATCACCGTTAGTTTAAATATGCTATTATTGGGTATATTTTGACTTATTGTCACAAAAACCTTGCAGAAGGTCCGCTAAACTCTAAATAATGTGGCATTCGACACTTCAGCTTCATTTCCGAGCTCCTGTGTAGGTATATAGTTTGTCCCCAACATACAGCAGAAGGACGCTGCCCATCGCCCAACATACCAGGGGGCAGACAAGCTTTGAGCATTGCCCAAACAGACAGACTTGAGTTCAGTTGAGGCGGAAACAAAAATTAGGAACAAATTAATCTTTATGGAGTTAAATGTGATTGGATTGGGTATCTGTACATATTCAGTTGCTTAAAAGTTTTATTATCTGTGTATAAGTTAAACAAATACAAGTTTTGAATAATTATGACCCAAAATTGATTACTAGTTGATAACTATTTTATATTGAATAATTCTCCATGAAGAGTAACCAAAAAAGCGAATATATGATATGTTCTTTATTTCGAACAATGTTGACAATTCATAATTTATATGCATATAAATCTTGTTCTGTAAAATGAATTCAGTTCAGATACATTCTCTTAACTTTCTTCTTTGTTAGAATCTGTGTTTATTATTCCGTCCTCGGGCACTCGCCTCGGGATCTGAACGTGTATACTGTAACAAAAATAACACAACGTTGCAATATTATAATTTGCTCAAAATTATGTCTCTAAGGCTAATCTACTTTCAGAACAACATTTAAATGTCTGAAACGATATCTCCATGAAACGTTGAGCCTCGCTGAGCGCCTCAAATGCAGTAATACAGGTAACAGATTGGAGGGCGGTTATCTGTGGCAGTACTCTTGTGAATTATATTTATAGTATGGTTCCAGGCATACTTTGTCCACTACTGTGGTATCTACTAGGCCGCTTCGCGAACGCTTTTTTTAGTAGCGTTGATGGATGAGCTTTTTTAATAAATTTTTAGTATGCGTGGAATCTCTTTACTTCTTCAAGTTCCATTGCAAAATCATTTTTGTTAAATTAGAATAATTTTTATAAAGTAATACTAATTGCTATGGTAATTAGAATATCAAATATCTGTAGACCCGAAGATTGCTTTATGAACGCATTGTAGGTGATTGTTGTCAAGTTTCTCTTGTTACTTGTTAATTGTTATTATACACCTCAAAAAACTCATATTAAAACCTTTATTACTATGGATTCTGGCTAACTTTTTCAACTTTTTCTTTCAAAAGGCAATACATCACCATTACCAATGTCCATGTGAAATATTTCTTTATTTTCAGTCCACTGATATATGCATTACATATATATGAGACAAACACAAATTACAAATAATAACAAAAAATATAAGTACAATACAGATTATGGTAATTACAAAATACTACAAAATATCAATAACAATGCTAATTGCATTTTGTTATTATACATAATAAATAAGATAATATTACATGAATACATTTTACAATTTTTAAATCATATCCAAAGTGAAGAGAAAAAAAAAAGTGGTGTGAGAGAAGTGTGAAAATAATAAGTTAAATTGTCCAATGGTCATCTAGGAATTCTCTAAATGAGTAATAAGCTTTATTTATAAGGAATTCTTTCATTTGTGCTTAAAGAGTGTTAGTGAGTTGGAATATTTAATTGAAGCTGGTAATTTATTAAATATTGTACTACAAACGTGAGTCGGGCTTTTGTCAAAGAAAGTGTGGCTAGATTTTGGTATGAAAATGTTAGTATTATATCTAGTAAAATGGGAATGGTGGGCATTATTTAATGGAAAATGGTCAGGATTGGAATATACAAAAGTTGCTGCAGAGATAATTAGCGTACATGTTAGTGTGAGGGTACGTAAATTTGTGAAATGTGCTTTGCACGATTGCCTACTGGATATTCCAGCAATTATCCTAACAGCACGTTTTTGAATAATAAAAATACGTTTAGCGTGAGGTGATGTACCCCAAAAAATAATGCCATAGGAAAGAAGAGAATGAATAAACGCATGATATACCATCGAAAGTATGGGAGGGTTAACAATTAATTTTAGTTTGCGGAGCATGAAACATCCACTCAGGAGGCGAGGAACAATTGATTGAATATGGGGGCCCCAGTCTAACGAATCACTTATGGTCAGCCCAAGGACTTTGGTGGTTACTACTCTTGGTATACTGTGGCCCTCTAAACGGATTAATGGACTCGAGAGCACTTGCCGAGTACCAGTGCGGAAATTCAGGAAAAATGTTTTACTGGTTTGAATAGCAAGTCGATTATTTGTACTGTAAGATAACATTTGGGAAACTTGACAATTAGCAGCTTTGGTCAATTGCAAGGTAGTCTCCTTGGATGACGTAAGTAAAGAATTGATGTCATCAGCATAAAGTGTGAGTAACGCTTTAACACAAATAGGAATAGTATTGTGTTATGTAGAAATTGACGTAGATCATTAATGTATACTATAAAGAAAAGAGGTCCTAAAACTGAACCTTGTGGGACGCCGTTTTGTACATTTTGAGGATTAGATAGAACTGGTACGCTAGAGGTTGCTCCCTTGATTTTGACAACTTGTGTGCGGTCCGATAAAAATGAGTCGATCCAACCTAGGGCAGGTCCATTAATACCTAAGATGCTAATTTTGCAAGAAGAATTTTATGATCAATAGTGTCAAATGCTTTGCTAAGGTCAACGAAAAGGCCAATGGCAGAGTCACCCTTATCTAGTGCCAAGTAGAGGGAGGATAAAAATGAGAAAATAGCAGTAGTCGTGGATCTCTTAGAACGAAAGCCATGTTGACAGTTATCAAGAATATCAAATTCAGTGAAATACGATGTAATGCGGGATTGCATGATGAGTTCAAAGATTTTCGAAAATGATGAAAGTAATGAGATGGGTCGGTAATTGTTTGGAATATGAATGTCTCCTTTTTTGTGTATAGGGATAACAATCGACTTTTTTAAGACAGATGGGAATGTTCCTTGTTCTAAAGACATATTTATGATGTGGCAGAGGGGTTCGCTAATTAATTTGGCAGTCTTGACAATAATGGCACTTGGAATGTCATCAAACCCACATGAGTATTTAGGACTTATACCTTTTATAGTGTGTTCCACTTCAATTGGAGTTGTAGGTGAAACAAAAATTGAGTGATTTGTCTGGCATGATGAAATTGGGGAAGAACTTGGTGGCGGTAGATAGCTTGACTCTTTAAAAAAACGTATTGAACGCATCTGCTATTTGTTTAGGATTTGTTATTGTTTTGCCATTAATTGACAAAGTTATGTCTGTAGATGGTTTGAGAGAACTGGTTTCTGCTTTAATGATGCTCCAAGTAGTCTTAGACTTATTCTTTGAGTTTGAAATGATTTGGCTATGAAAGAGGCGTTTAGTGGCTTTTATTTTTCGTGAGTGAATCTTTTTTTTCACATTGTAAGCAGCTTTGAGTTCAGGAATGTTTGGGTTTCGTTTACAGGCTGAGTGCATATGGTGCAGATCTGCCGATGACAAACGGACCTCAGGCGTTACCCATTTTTTAGATTTGGGTTTGTTGTTAATTCTGTACTTAGTGAGAGGGAAGGCAACATTAAACAGTGCTACGTAACGCGAGTGGAAAGCACCAAAACAGTCATCTACATTTGTCTCTGTATATGATGAAGACCAAAGTTCCTCCTGTAGTAAGGAGACAAAATTATATACATTCTCATCAGAATAATTCCGTTTGTATAATGTAGTTATTTTAACATTAGGAATAGCTAGGAGTTGAAGGGAGATAGCATGGTGGTCTGAAAGACCTGGGTCTATAGTTTTGGTTTTAAGAGAGTTACCGTCAAGTGTAGTGAAAATATTGTCTAGGAGGGTTGAACTAGTGGGACTAATGCGGGTTGGTGTGGAAATGGTGCTAGATAAATTAAAGAAACCAATAATATCCTGAAGAAGAGTTCTTTCTTTGGATGGTTGCAGAAAGTCAATATTAAAATCGCCACATATTATCATCTCAGCCTTGGGATATAATTTAGTGAGACGTATGAGAAGTTTATCAAATTTACATACAAATGTAGCTACGTCACTAGATGGGGACCTATATACTGAAAGGATTATGAAACTCTTATTAGATACAATAAAAGTGATGCCTGTACACTCAAATGTCTTCTCGATACAATATTTGTGTATTTCAGGAATAGGAGAAACATTAAGGTGTGGTTTTGAAAGGACTGCGACACCGCCATATGGGGAATTACGACAGTAGATATTAGAATTTACGTAAGATGGTATGGCAAATGTTGTAGCCTCAATATCAGATAGCCAGTGCTCCGACATACAGAATATATCTGGAGACTGCTCATCAAGAAATAATTCAACCTCTTCGCACTTATTTTTTATCGATCTGACATTCAGGGATATAATGTGTAGGTAGTTCTGTTTAATAACGGAAGGGTTTACTTTTGGAATAAACTGAACACCTTTATTTAAGTTTTGTGAAGTGATATCTTGCCACTTATGTGAAGAAGTGTGAAGAGGCGGAGTGTTAAGGCTAATGAGAGGTTTTTTGTCATTAGTATTTTTAACAGCCACGATAATGTCATTATGGCTTGGTATGTCAACTAGTCAACTATGCTTAGATTTGGATTGATTGTATTTATAGGATTTTAAATGAAGAGGTGGAGATCTGATAATTTTTTGACGCTGTTTTTGCTTCTTCCGATAATGATCAGTAAGAATTTCTATTAACTCTCTGGGGGACCATGGTTTTTGAATTCGAAGTTTTTGCCCAAGACCCTCACTTGTCATTAATTCCCTTAGCTGTTGATAATTATAATTGGAGAATTGCCTTATACCACAACTTCGGGTTGTCATGTGGTGGTAGGTTGATTCTCCCCATGAAAAAGCAGCTGGTACAGCGTCCTGCTTGGAAGTGGACGCTTGGGCCGTCTCAGACGTTCGCAAGTAGGCTGGCATCTCTTCCGACTCAGGACAGTGTACATCATTCAGTTCGCTTATGGATGTGTGTCTCTGTATTGTCATCTCCTCCGACGCAGTGCAGTGCTGCTTGGAAGTGGACGCTTGGGCCGTCTCAGACGTTCGCAAGTAGGCTGGCATCTCTTCCGACGCAGGACAGTGTACATCGTTCAGTTCGCATATGGATGTGTGTCTCTGTATTGTCATCTCCTCCGACGCAATGGACGTTGTAGCCCATCCGTTTGGTCAGAATCGGCCCAAATATCACGAAAATATCGCATTAAAAATCGAAAAAAAATCGTGAAAGTACGATATTCATGAGAAATATTTCTTCGATTATACCCCAAAACGTGGCAGGTCTCAGTTTAGAATTTCGAAGGTCCCCTCCAATTTTCATCAAGATCGCATATGCCGTTTACCCGGTAGAGCGCAAACAAACAGACAGAGAAAAAAAAACACCCGAGCAAATTTTTTTGGGGGGTCAGTGAAATTGAAGTCTTCGCTTCGCTCATCCAACTATGCTAGGGGACGGCGATGACGAGGAAAAGAGGTCGCGGGATCTTAACTACATAGTGGTCAGGGAAGAGTAAGTGTACTGAAAAACTTCAATATATGTATTGATAAATATTAATAAAATACATCAATATCGTGACTCAACCTATTACTTGTGTTGCAATGATTTATACCCGTTGCCTGCCCATAATTCGAGTGTCATCTAGGAATTTGGTGCCTATTTACTATCACTCGTGTATCAGCGTGAGGAGGCTCACACTAACAACTAACCCCTAGGATTTTATTCACTATACACACCTCTAGTACTGATAGTGATTGATCACTTTGTCTTTTATTGGTGGGTTAATGTACTAAATCCCTAAGTGCCTATTATCATATTATCCTCGTTTTCTGTGATGTGTAGGAATAAGTAAATATAATTTTACTTGCTGACCTGGAAAGCTTGCACCGATAAGTAACAGTTTCTCTATTGTTGATAGTTGCGTAGTCCGCAGTGCGTGTGATATCACCCACTCAGTCATATAACTGATTTTTAGTGGGTGACATTAAACCAAAGCGACCAAAGAGGCCTGTAGGCCCGACGCAATCGATGAGTGAGCGATAACCAACCAGAGATCGATATTTTTAATAGGAAATATAGCAATCAGTGTATGGACAGTGCGAACACCCATGGATCAACCCCAGAATCAACAAAGCCGATTCAGAACAACTTTGAATGTATTATTTGCCTCGTTGCTAGGACGGCTCTAAAGTCACCGTTTACTAATTCCTAAGACAAGAACTGGTGGGCTTAAGTCCAAATCAAAAGTTAAAAAACTTGTGCTTAAAGCAGGAATCGAACTCTGGACCTCTGCATTGGAAGCAGAGACGCTTCGTCTAGTCGTACACAATATTTAGAGTTATGTGTTATTGAAAAAATCAGTCTAATATTACATTCCTGTGTGTCCATCACATGGGTACGGTAAGATGTTCTTTAAAAAAAAACATACCGTGCTTTTCTTTTAGTGCGCTTTATAGAAATGAGAAGAATATAACAATATTTTCATATTTCATTACAGAAGAAACAAACGTACTTGTGGCTCTCGGTCTGCATGGATCGGGTAGCATTGCACACCGATTGCTGAATGTCTTCAAATTTCCCCTGGAATCAACTCCACAAACAGGAGTGTAGTCGGCTGTGCAGATCCTGCCGTTGCACTCCCTCGCGCTGCACAAGGCCAGGCTGGCCGCGAGCACTGCAAACAAACATAGATAATGTGTGATCCGTTCAATTAATTGTGAGACATTCATATTGAGTGACCCGTACAGTTACTTGTGAGACGATGTGTGACCCATTCATATAATTTGTGAGCTAATATGTGGCCCGTTCAGTTAATTGTGATATATTCATATTGTGTGTTCATATTGTGTGTAACCCGTCCAGTTAAATTGTGAGCTAATAAATGACCCATCCAGTTAATTGTGAGACAATGTGTGACCAATTCATAAAATTTTTATAAAACAATGTGTGACACGTTCAGTTAATTGTATAAATATGTTTTGGCATAATTAAAAACTTTTTGTCACGTACTAGCTTGGGCTCTTTCCCTCGGACATTGCTATACACAGCAACGGATGGTACTAAACTCCAATTCATATATTTTAATTTCAAACGTTTTATTACGCACTCCCGTTATGAAGCAGCATTATATTTTATAACTTCATTATTATTGGACCAACTACAGGACCTGTTACAGTATTAAATAAAATCAACAAATATTAAATAATTTGTCATATACCATTCTGTGAATAGCTGCAAAGGAGCAGCCGAAATATTGTGTTATTTTTTAAAAAAATGTCTGTGTCAAATGACCTTATTTACTGCTTTTGTATAATTTTAGTAGCTGTGGTTTGTCTGATAATAATAAACTAATGCAATATTAGATTAGTTATGTGTGTTATACATTAATTTTTTTAAGTTATATTATTTTAATCTAATAGGCTTATACTTGAAATTAAATAATTTGAATTTAAACAAATTAATTAAAGAACGAAGAAAGCGACCAATTACTATCACACAACATGTTGTGGAAATGATATAAAATTAAACAACTTACCCAGAACGATGAGAATGTAACTTTTCATGGCTGACCACGATATCGGTTGACGATTTTCGTTGTAAGCTACACACTTTATAGGACATTATTACCTAGTGACGTATTTGTAGGCCTAGTGTTGCAAAAAACTAGAGGTTGTAATTTCCCGCCGGAAGTGGACATCCGATCATGAGGTTAAACTGCAGTCAGGCTGCGGTTCCAGCGATCGCTGGTCTGTTGTTTCCAACCCAGATCATGATCGTCATCAGCCGGGAATCTTTCCCTGGCCATGTGACAATATTTTGACCCCCGCCCAACCAATCCCCGAGGTCCACGACCTGGTAGACACTAGCAAAAATTTAAATATCTGTCATTACCAGAGGATCGCAAAGTCGTAGTAATTGAATGAAGTACTTCGCTCGAGCACTGCACGGAGAGTCGTCTGTCAGGATATGGTGAGTGGTGACAGCAACGGAAGTACGTCTAGGTAGTTAGTCGCTAAAACTTGTAGTTACATCAGATTGAGAAACATATGAGGACAACAAGGAAAACCACCCTTGTTTAGACTTCCTAACCCGGTGAGATCTTTGTCGGTAATGTTATGAAAATCATCTAACCAATTCCTGTTTACATGTTGGCTGCAGCGGAAATGCGCCTCGGCCATCAGTCATATTTTACATTCGATTAGGACACACAGGACAACACCAAGGAAACCAACCTTGGTTACACTTCCTACCCATGTGAGGTTATTGTAGGTAATTATACGAAAATGTTCAAACCAAAATGCATGTTTTCATACTGATTGCGACAAACCTCCTTAATAAGGAAAACCAAGTATTCCTTGACTAAACTTACATTTCCTCTTACATGTTTTGATTAGAGACTAAAACTAGGAAAACGCTTAAGTCCCGCCGCGTTGTTGGATGAGCGTAATTGGTGCATTGAGCTGCCATGTGTTATGCGGATTTTCTGTTGTTCTGTGAAAAAATCATTACTTCGTTGAAGATTTTTTTTAAATTAAATTAAATTTTAAAAAAATAACTTAAATTTTAAATTTTTTTAATTAATCGTAATTTCAAAAAAGAAAAAATCGTAATATTGAAATTTTCATAAGAAATAATTATTCGATTGCACAAAAATTTTACACGAATATATTAATTCATAAAATTAAGGTTCTGTGAAAAAATCATTACAATAGGATAAAGCATGTAGGTGTTATAAGCCGAAGAAATTTTAAAAATCGAAAAAAGTCGTAAAATTGCGATTTTCGTAAAAAATAGTTTTTTGATAACGCCCAAATTTCACATGAATATATCAATTCATTAAATTAAGGTTCTGTGATAAAATCATTACAATCGGACAAAGCATGTAGGTGTTGTAAGTCGAAGAAATTTTAAAAAATCGAAAAAATTCGTAAAATTGCGATTTTCATGAGAAATAATAATTTTCCGATTGTGCTCAAAAACGTGGCAGTTCTAAGTTCAGAGATTTCGAAGACGTCCATAAAATTTCATCGCAATCGGAGTATTGGTTTAGCCGGAATCGTGTTAACAAACAGACAAAAATACATAAAAGAAAAAAGAAAAAAAAAACATTCCAGATTTTTTTCTCCAGTGTAGTGAAATGGAATCTTCGCTTCGCTCGCTACACTCGCTACGCTCATCCAATAATATACTGTTTCATCACCCTGAATCATGAACATCAACATCAACATGAATACTGAATCTTCCCGGTACCTCGTAGCTTTGTACAAACGGACCGACCATGAGAATTAAAAAGCTTGAGCACCACGACCATTACCCAAAAGTAAAACAGAGAGACTTAGTTCAGCTGAGGCGGCAACACCTTTGAGAAAATATAATCTTAATGGAATTACATGTTATTGGGCAGCTACATTTTGAGATGCTTAATATTTTTGCTATCTGTATTAATTTAAACAAATGCAAGTAATTTTACCTTATATTTGATGAGGAACTTGCAAGTTTCGAATCGTTATCAACAAAAATTAGCCACAATTGATATTGATAATTTGATAACTTTTACATAATTTCATTGACAAGTTCTCCACGAATAGAAACATAAGCGAATATATTATTGTATGTTGTTTATTTTGGACAATCCATGTCTACAGGACAAGATCTTGTTGTGATAAAAATGAATTAAGATACTTCATCCGTCCTATATTTCTTCTTTGTTAGAATGTGTTTAGTATTCCTTCTTCTTAGGGCACACACCTCCAGATTTGAAGGAGTATTCTGTAACAAATCAATACAATATTTTAATGCACAGCAAACCACAAATTTTACGAGGTGGGACAGAAAATTAAAGTCAATGAAAGTAGTTGTCCTTCAAACCACTGCTATGTTAGTTTTATTACTATTAGTTCATTTTTTATTTTGTGTATTGATGATTGTTGTTTTTCTGTAGGTCGATTGATCGTCATAGAAGAAAATACATTTTATTAAAAAATTTTTGGCATGATGATTTCAATAACCCTCTACTTTCAACACACCATGTGTAAATGGCTGAATAATGTTATGCCCAAGAAATATTGTGTATAACATTGAATGGAACACCAATTAAACAAGTAAGAGTTTTTTATGTGATTAAACGCCTTGATGAGCGCCTCAAGGCAGTGCAGTACCACAGAACAGATTGGAGGGCTGTTATCTGTGGCAGTATATTGTGGGAGCTGCCACCAACTGTGTGAGTAGTCTGCCTCAATATGCCACATAGTTGCGGTCACCCCTGAACTAGATTTATGGTATGATTTCCGGCATACCTTGTCCATTCCAATTACTGTGATCTACTACCAAAATTTAAATATGTATCTTTAGAGCGTTGCGGCGTACTGAGAACCTTCAATAGATGTTTTTACAAAACAAAAATTAAACATAAACAATATCACTACCACATCGTGCATTTCTTTTAGGACTTCAAAATTAAAAAGAATGTCTTTTTTTCCCTCATTTTCATTACGGAATACATAAAAAAGTCTGGGCCTGGTGAAGAATTTTGCACAGAGCATGGCTGTAATAGTAAAAAGTCGAGGAAATAGAAAAGTCCATCTCGCAAAACATCAGCTAGAATGGGAAGGAAGTTATTTACTCCCCGAAACTAAAGGCTATAGCTTTTGGCAATCGTGGTCGGGGACCTTTCACCCTTTCCTTGACGGCCTCTCCGGACGACGACGACGACGACGACGACCATAACATGAAACGATGACATCCATAGGGCGATGACGACGCGACGTGAGAACCCCCTTCTTTCTTCCACCAAACGTGGCTGGTTATGACCAGCATGGACTTTCCTCCTAGGCTAGAGTGGCGCCCTTAGACCTAGCGGTTGGACGAGCCCTTAATCCAATTAAAATAGTAAAAAAAAACAAAAAAAACGTATTATGGCTTTTGGTCTGCAAGGATCGGGTAGCATATAACACCGATTTGCAAATGTCTTCAAAATTTCCCTGGAAATCAAAATCCAACACACAGGGTTATAATCTCTAAAGCAGATCTGCACCTCCATGCACTGCACAAGGCTAGGCTGGCCACGAGCACTGCAAAACAAAAAAAAAAATAAAAAGATAATGAGTGACCTGTTCAGTTAATTATACGATAATCAGTGGTCGAATTGAGGGGTATACGGGGAGATGCCATCGATCAAAAGTAATATTAACTTAGCCATCCACCCAAAATGAAATACTTATGTTGTAGTTACCATCCTCCCAAAGAGAAAAAAACATTCTAGGTTTGCCACTGTTTTAGAAATCAGATAATATGCAACCTTGATATTTTTTTGTGATCTACAATGCATGAAAAATTTGGGGCATGGAATGTCTGAACACTACTGCAGTCTGTAATATAGTATTATTTAAACCCATGGCCCACATTACTATCAATAATTACACAAATAAGCCCACACGTAATTAATATTTATTATTTTCATCTAATATGTTTAATGTGGGTAGAAAAAACAAATATAATAACAAAACACTTATAAGGGCAGCTTCGAACACTAAATCGCACAAAAAATAGTTTAACAAATAATTTAATTATGAAGAGGGGTAGGCTTTGTTCTTTGAAAAGTATATTTAATATTTAAAAGAAATATTACTTGCGAATTGCGACAGTTTTTTCGATAGTTAATGTATCGTCATTCCTCCCTCCACATCCAGAGCTGAGGTGTATGTTAATACTTGAAATGAACCCAAATCGACCCATAGAAGATTTTTCCAATTCGACCACTGACGATGATGTGTGTGACATGTGAAAATGTTTGAATATTGAGAAGCAATTAATTTTAATTAGACGAGGGAGTAGAGCGACTGAGAATCTCCATTCAACTCAAAAAATGCTCGCTGAAAAAGATTGCACTGAAAATTATGAACAGACAACCGGTACGAGTTTTCTGAGAACTGCTAACAAAATCAGCTAGATCCATTGCGATTTTAAAACCCACAAGAAATAATAAAATTAAAAAGAAAAATTGAAAAATTGAAAAATTATTTTTAACAACAATGGTTTTGTTTTTGAAAAAATATGTTATGTTTGTTATTTGCCAAGCTGTGAAAATGCAGTGGGCCAAGGCGTATCGAATCTTACACGCTCAAGGTACCCCAATTTTTAGAGCTAGGAGATTGAATAAACCTTGCAATTTTTTACACGATTTCGTACTGGCTTTTGTTTTCCATAGTATTGTCACACATAGACTACACTGCGTTGTAAGCATTTTAAAAAAATGTTTAATAATTTTAAAAAAAACAATCCAGAAAATTACAAAATCTTTCCCGACCAGGGGATTGAACCCATTCTCCCACATTTCTGGTAAAAGGGCGCCTTTGATAACTAGACTATAGGAAAACGCCGAAATCGTTTTTAGACGAGTGAGCTAGTCCATGTGTTAAGTACCCGGGAACATTTGCATTTAAGTTTGATATTTATATTTTGGGTAAATAATAGGGTTTTAAGTTTCGTTGGTATACGGGCGCGTCAACTGTAAGGACATAAGGCGCCACTGTAGCCTATGATAGGCTAGGGAGGCCTTAGGTAGGAGCAAGAAAGGGAATGTTACCGGGTACTCAACCCATGGCTCACTCAATCGTTTGCAACGACTTTGGCGTTTCCTAGTTTAGTACCACATAACTGAAGAAATGGGCCGAGAGGAAAGGCCCCTCGAAACACGGGGACGTGCCAATGTGTAGTTTTACAATCTAAACAGTATGGTTAACATAACTGACAATATTTCAAAAAGTTATATGGTACCAGAAATCAATTCATTTTTCTCAATTCAAAAAATTTTTTGAAATAGCATTATTTTTAGAGATAATATTTTGAATGTAATAAGCTAACTATAAATCAAGAATAAAATTGAGATGTTTTTTTTTTTATAAAAATAAATAAAAAAAGACCCCCTTTTTTTTGTTATTATTTATTTATTTAAATTTATTTTATTTAAACGCCCCTATCCTATTAAATTTTTTAAAAAAACAAAATTTCCCACGAAGGAGGAAAAACAAAATTTAAATGAAATGAAATTTTTTTTTTATTACAAGACAGTAATTTTTGGAAACAACAAAAAAGGGAAAAGCATTTAAAATTTTATTTATTTATTTTTCCCCAAAAAACTTTTTACAAAAAAACCTGTGGGAAATAAAAGTTATAAAAAAATAATTTCCCAAAAGAGCGATGGGGACAGAAAGTTTTTTTTAGGGGTTTTTTTTCCTTGATTTTTTAAATTGGGATGATTTTTTTTGGGTGGAATTTACACCTTTATGGACATTTTTTAGGGGGCGTTTTTATAATTATTGTAGCCCCAAAGGGCCCCTTCGCTCCGAGGGGGCCAAAAAAAATACAAAAAAAATTTTAAAATAAAAAAAAAATTAAGTAGGCCCACTCTTTTTGGAGATACCTTAGAACCTAGCCCTTCACCATGTGGGGGGGTTTTCAAGGCGTTTTTAAAGGGGGAAAAAACATATTAAGTCACCCTTGGGGGTGGGGCATAAAACCAAAAAACGAGCATGGTTTGCGTACGGCTGAAACAAATAGAGCGCACCAAAATAATAAACACTAATTTTAATTTGGCCCCCCAGGTAAGAAAAACCTAATTTAAAACCTTTAAAAAATAATAAATTAATAAAAATTTAATAAAAAAATTTTTCCTTTTTGCTTCAAAAAACATTTAAAACTTTTTGGGTATATTGTAGGCCTAGAAAGGGATTTTAAATTATATGCTTTAAAAAACCGGTAATTTTTTATGAGATTTTGGGGTGGGACCTTCGGGGGGGTTTTCCAAAGCGAGGAATATTTTTAATAAAAAAACGTATTGTGGGGACAGTCCCAAACCCCACGCGGGCAGATAAAACCCCAAAAACCCAAAAAAACAAATTCAGTTTCAACTTTGAACTTATTTTGTTTTTCTAGGACTTTTTTTCCAAAAGTCCCCGTTTAAAAATTTTCCTAAGCCAAGAAACTGAGGGGACTTAATTTCCAGCCCCAGAAGCCCCCCTGGGGGGGAACCCCCCAAACCCGGGGAAATTTTCCCCTTCCCTTTTAGAAGAAAATTACGCAACCCCAAAAGGGCCCAAACCCTAGCCCCACTATATCCCAAAAAAGTGGAGTTTTTGTATTATGTTACATATCCCCGGAAAATCTTTCCCCCAAAATTACTTTTTTAAAACTAGGGTTTTTTTTAATTTAAAAACGAGGGAGCGGGGGGGCAAACCGATTTGCCCCTTCCCATTTACTGCCCGGCCCCTCTCATTCTGTGTTTTTTTTGTGTGTTGCCCCTGCCCCTGTACGCCCAAAAAATCAAAAAAAAAACCGCCTAAAACAGATTAAGCTAAAATTTTTAAAATAGCCCATCCGGAACGATTTTAAGGCCGAAACCCGCTAACAAAATAAAGCTAGACCCCATTGGGATTTAATCCCAAAATAAATAAAAATTTTGTTTTTTTAAAAAAATATCAAATGGGGGGCATTTGTTTTAATAGCAGCTAGCGAGAAATTTAACAAACAAAGTTTGAATTGGCCTATTGGTAGGAAAATTTACCCTACCGCACGGGGGGGTTTTTGGGGTTCCCAAAAACCCCTTTTGCTCGAAAATTTTTTTTTTTATTTTTACTCACACATATAATTTTTGAGGGGTGGTTAAATGGGAAAAATAAAAAATTTGGTGCTTTTTTTTTTTCTTTGGGAAAATTTTTTAATTTTTTTTCACCCCTATACGTTTTTTTTAAACCCTGAAATTTGCATTTTAAATGTTCAATTTTTAAATTTTAAATAGGGGAAACGCCCAAAATCCCTTTTTTAAAACCCAAGTGGAGGGGAGCCATTTTTTTTTGATTTCCCCCGAAAATCAAAATTTCCCCCTAAATTTGGGGCTAGATCCAGCCTTAGTTTTTTTAGGGGGGGAAAAGGGGGGGGGTTTGGCCCCCCGGGGGACCCCAACCCTTGGCTTTTAAATCACTTTTGTTTTTTAAAGAACGGGAAATTTGGGGGTTTCCCCCGGTTTTTTTATATCTGACATAGTTTTTTTAGTTTTGGGTTTAATTTTTAATTTTTAATTTCCCTTCCCCGGCCCAAATTTTTTTTTTTTTAAAAATTTTAAATATCTTTATGATTTTTTGGGGGGAGGGAAGTTTTTTGTTTACAAAGGGGTTTTCCATGAATTTAAGTTTAAACCCAAAAAAACAAAACCCCCAAAACAATGTTTTTTCCCTTGGATGAGCGGGGCCCCGAAAAAACTTCCCCTTTACTGAAAACCCCCAAAAAAAAAATTTTCTTTAGGTTTTGGTTTTTTTTTTTTTTTTTTTTTTCCAAAAGGCATAGCGATCTTGATGAAAATTGGAGGGGGGCCTTCGGGGGAATTTTCCGAAAACCCTTTGACCAAATTTTAGTCCCCAAACGGAAAGGGGGGCAATACAAGAACAATTGGGGTTTTTTTTGGGAGAGGTCCCCGAATTTTGGGCCCTGTATACTCCCAAGGGAAAAATATTCTAAGAAAATTGGGCCCCGAGGGGGCCAAAGAAAAAAATTTTTTTCCCGGGTTTAAAGGGGGGGGAAGGGGGTTTTAAATAAAGGGCCCTTTTTTAAAAAAATTCCCCCAAATTTTAAATATCAAACCCGAATTTAACCTAAATATTACAAAAATTTAAACATTTTTGGGGATAAAAAATTTTCCCAAAATTTTAAAAAAAAAAATACATATTTCCATATTTTTGTTTTTAAAACTTTAAGCCAAAATTTTTACCCCCCTTTGACTTTTTTTAAAAAAATTTTTTGCACTGTGGGTGGGAGGATTGGCCCACCAGACTGGGGGTTTTTGATAAGGGGGGCCCCCTTTAATTTTCCCAAAAAAACTAGAAAAAATGTTTTCCCCAAAAAAAAAGGCTCCCAGGTTTCCCCCAAAAAAGTTGCTTGCTTATAGGAGGGAAAAATGGGTGTAAATAAAAGGGGGTTTTATAACACTAAAATAAAAAAAATCTGTTTTTCAAATATAATATTAAAGGGCGCCAAATTAAATTTATTGTTTGATTAAGATCTTAAGTTTTAAATTTAAAAAAATTAAAAAATTTTAATTTAAAATGGGGAAATCTGATCAAAAAATTCGCCCTGACCCCTTTTCAAAAAAATTTACTTTAAAATTTAAAGAAAGTGTATCGGTTTGGGGAACCCCTTGGTTTTTTTTCCCCAAATTTTTTCCCATATTACGAATTTGGACGAAAAGAAAAATTTTTTCAAAGGGCCCCTTTTGGGGAACATTTTTCACCAATGGACTTTTTTTCCCCCCTTTTCCCCAAAATTTACTCAAGATTAACGAAAGGTAATGGTTTGGGGAACCCCTCGGGGGTTTTGGGGCCCCCAAATTTTGCCAAAAATACGGGAAATTTGGACGAAAATAAGTTTTTAACCCTTGGGGGAAACAAATTTTAAAACAATGGAAAATTTTTACCCCTTTTTTTTACAAAATTTTTCTCAAAAATAACGAAAAAATTTTTATGTGGGGACCCCCTCGTTTAAATCCCAAAAAATGCAAAATACAATTAGGGGCGAATTTTTTTTTTTAATAACCCGGGGGATATTTTTAAAGCAAATTGGGAAATCTGATCCATTTTCTAAAAATTAAAACGGGCAAATAGGGCCCTTTTTAGAGTAACCTAAACAATTTGGTGGTTTTTTTTAGTCGAGTGTCAACAAAACCATTAGATTTAAAATTAACCCTTATGAGTGTGAATCAAAGTACTGTGAATACCCCGGGGCCGGGGGGTTTTTGCCAAAAAGCCCCATTATAATAAAAAGCCACGTTATTTAATGAGTCCTTTTTTTTGGGGGAAACCCAAAACCTCCATTTTAAAAAATAGTCCTTTTTACTGTTTTCTTTTTTTTTTATAGTTTTTTGAATAAAAGATCAGTAAATGGGGAATAAGTTTATAAACTTTGGGCAAAAAAATCTTTTTTTAAAAGCACAAGGGTTTTTGGTTTTACAAAATAGGTACAGTATATTTTATTTTTTTTTTTTAAATGCACGGGAAAACGTAGATTTGTTCCAAAAAAACACTTTCCCAAAAATTTTAAATTTTTTATTTTTGATTTTTATTTAGGTTTTTTTACACAAGGGGGAAATTTAAAAATAGCCCCCGGGGAACCCAGGCCCCCGGGAATGGGGAAAAAAAGGAATATTTTGGTTTTTTGAAATTTAAAATTTTCCCCGTTAACTGGAACGATTAACGAGAAACTATTTTTCCCGGCTTTATAGAGCAGCCCTAAATTTTTACCCCAAAAATTTTCAAAAGGGATGTTACCTTGTGCGCGTTTTCCAAACGGGGGGGTTTAAAAAAAAATGAAAAATTAATGTTGTAAACATTTGTATTTGAAAAAAAGTGATTGTAGCCCCAAAAAAAAAAAGTGCCCCGGGGGGTGTTTAAAAAAAAAAAAGTCCCCCAATCCGTATTATTGACATAATTTGGGGGTTAAACGAGTGGTCATACTATAAAAACTTTGGGTTTTTTTTGGAGAAAATTTTTTTAAAAAGGGGGTCAAAAATCCCTTGGCGGCCCAAAATGGGACCCCCAAAGGGGTTTTTTTAAAATTTTTTTTCCTCCCCAATTCGTATTATTGGCATAATTTTTGGCAAAAAACCCCAGGTTTGGTTTACACTTTACACTTTCGTTAATCCTTTTAGTAAATGTGGAAAATGGGTCCAAAGTCCTTGTGGGAAAAAAATTTTAAAAAAAAAAGGTGTTTAAAAACTAAATTTCGCCCTTATTTTGGATTTAAAAGGGATAAGTTTGAGACAAAAAAGAGTGGGCCCCCCAAAATATACCCTTTCGGGGGGGGGGGGGCTTGGGGTTTAAAAGTGTTGGGAAAAAGGGTCCCAAAACCCCCCTTTTTGTGAAAAAAGACCCAAAAGGGATGGCCAAAAAAGTTCTTAAACGGCCTAATTCCCCCAAAATTGGAATAATTTTTGGGGAAAAAAACCCAAATTTGGGACAACGATAAAAACTTTTTTTATTTTTTTAGTAAAATTTTAAAAAAAGGGGGGGGCCCAAAATCCAATTTTGGGAAAAAAAGACCCAAAGGGGTTTTTAAAAATTTTTTTTTCCCCTCCCAATTTTGTTTTTATTGGCATAATTTTGGGGGGCCAAAAAAAGGGGTGGTCACACCCATACAATTTTAAAAAGTGTGGGAAAAAAAGGGTTTCCCAAATTCCCCTTGGGGGGGGAAAAGGGAAACCCCAAGGCATTGAAAAAAGTTTTTTTTTCGTCCTAATTCGTAAAATAGGAAAAAATTTGGGACAAAAAAAGTGGTCACACGATTTTCACCTTTTTGTTAATAAATTTAGGGAAATTTTTTGAAAAAGTTTGGTTTAAGGCGCATAATTTATCAGAATTTTCATTTTTATGGGGGGGAAATTTTAATTTTTTTTAAAATTAAAAATTAAGATCTTTTAAACTACAATAAATTTTTTTAATTTTTGGGGTCCTTTTAAAATTTTATTTGAATACAGAAATTTTTTTTATTTTAGTGTTATCAACCCCTTTTTTTGTACACCCCATTTTTTCCCCATAAAGCAACACTTTTTTTTTAGGGGGGACCTCGAAACCATTTTTTTAGAGAACCCTTTTTCTAGTATTTTTTGGGAAAATTCACGCCCTTTTCACAAAAAACCCACTTCCCGGTAGGGCCAAAAACCCCCCCCATTCCCCCAGTGCCGGGAAAAATTTTTTAATAAAAGCAAAGGGGGGTTAAAAAACTGCTTAAGGAAAAATAAAATACATGGTTTAAAATGTTTTTTTTTTTTTAAATTTTTGGACTTTTATCTAAAATATTTTTTAATTTTGTAATATTAGGTTTAAAAATTTAGTTTGATATTTGAATTTTCGAATTTTTTTAATGCCATTATTTCAACCCCTTCCACCCCTTAACCGGACGAATTTTGTTCATGGCACCTCGAGGCAATTTTTTAGAATATTGTTCTGAGTATACAGTCCAAAAATTCAGACCTCTACCACAAAACCCTAATTGTTAGCCTTATCCGCCTAGCTATCTCGTTTTTGGGTATAATCGAAGAAAATATTTCTTATTAACATGGTATTTTTACGATTTTTTCCCGATTTTTAATGCGATATTTTCGTGATATTTGGGGCCGATTCGGGACCAAACAGGGGGGGCTACAAACGTTCATATTTCACATGGACATTAAGATAATGGTGATGTAGTACCTTTTTGAAAGAAAAATTTTGAAAAAGTTAGCCAGAATCCATAGAAATAAAGGTTTTTAATGATTTTTTTTTAGGAGTATTAACAAGTAACTATAGAAATGTGACAACAATCACCTACAATGTGTTCAAAAAGCAAATCACTATGATTCAACTTTAAAAAAAAGATCAGTATCCAAGCCGATAAATAATACTGTTCAGTACGTAAAATTTATTTTATTTTATTTTATTTTATATATTTATTTATTTATTTATTTATTTATTCATTTATTTATTTATTTATTTATTTATTATTTATTTAAATTTATTTATTTATTTATTTATTTAACTCTACCTATTCAGTTATAAAAACTGATTTACAAAAAACAACCAATTTGAATTCCGCGCTGCTTGATGCCACACAAAGCAACATTTTGGCTCGTTCAAACTTCAAATGGCGGCCGATGCTCGGCGGAGGGGATGGTATCCCTAGGGCCCACTATTGTAAACAACTAGTGCTGTCTTATGGCAATTCCGGTTCCGAATATTTTTTTAACTAGGCCGTTTCGCGAACACTTTTCCAGACGCATTGATGGATGAGCTTTTTTTAATGTTTCTGTCCAATGATTATGTTTATAAGTGGAACTCAATACTTTTTCTAGCTACTTGATATTAATTGTTAATTATACACATGTAAAAGGCTTATATTAAAACCTTAATTCTATGAATTTGGACAACTTGTTCAATTTTTTTTTTCAATGGGAAAATGATATGAACGTTGTAGCCCCACTCGTTTGGTCAGAAACGGCTTAAATATCACGAAATTATCGTATTAAAAAGCGGGGGGGAAAATCGTAAAAGTACTATTTTATGAGATGAAGATGTCACCAGGCTCCACACTCCTTGTCATTGAAACTTTTATAAAAGTTTCTGTTTTAGTTGATAATTAGAGTCTGTAAGTTTATTTTCAAACATCATAAAAACTCATACAATGTAGTTGGCATTCCCTGTAAACATACATTTTATTGAATAAACATAAATACAATAAAAGAAAATCGCACTAAACAACGGCGAACACTGGGAAAATGATTAACGATGGTACACGTTAAAAACTTCACCCTTTAAAAAGTATTCAGAAGTGAAAAGAATTTTTACAACAACCTTAATTGTGCTAATTTCTTTGAACCAGAACCAGTAACCAGTAAAGAGGGACCCCGGGAAATAAAGAATAAAAAGGTGTCACCTTTCGACTTGACGTAACATCCGTCAATGTTATAATTTTCCATCAATTATTATAAGATTTTTACTTTGGAAAATTTTCAAAACTAGAAAAAATTATCACTATAAAATTTAAAAATATGTGAGTATCAAGTTAAAGTGAGTGATTGGTTTCTTTCAATACTCTTTCGGGGCTTTCTTATAATTTATACAAATCAGGCTCTCAACAATACACCATATAGAATTAGAAAAGATTTGCCTGGTCCCCGTATTTAGGGGTAGAGAGGGTAGTAAACCCGGAGGTTCTGGGTTCGACCCCCAGCCGGGGTAACTTTTAACGGAATTTGCTATACAAAACCCCAATGCCCTCGAAGCGGACTTATGCTTAAAAAAACCGTGTATGTATGTTTTATATACTATATTTTTGAAAGGGAATTTTTCTATTTTCCTAGGGGGGGAAGGGGGTGGTTCAGGCCAGCAGGTCGGGTTTTTTTTTTTTAAATACACATCCTTGATGATCCCTTTCTCCACAGTAATGACGTTACACTATATTTTAAGAATGAATGAGATGTGTGAATGATTGTTATTAAATAATGTAAATGTCTTAATAGAATTACTTTCGGATCTTTTTCTTTATGACAAATTGATTTTTACTATAAGTAACTTACATGTATTTTGTTTATATAATTGTTTTTTTTTCCCCTATCTATGAAATTTTTCTTTTTTTACTTTAATATTAGGATAAGTGTATCAAATAAACAAAATGGTGTATGTATTTGTCAAATCAGGTTAGGGAAGAAAAGGGCTTCATAGCCTTAACCCCACCTTAAAAAAGGGACCTTAATCAATAAATCAGACTGTTTTTTAATTGCTCACTGATCAGGCTTCTTAGGGGGGTAAAGGGGGTGTTAGGCCCAGACAGGTCTGGGGGGTTCTTGTGAATGCGCGATCTCCTTCATCCCCCCTCAGCGATCTTCCAAAGCCCCGGGCTTCTCTTTTTTGAAATGGGCGTACCATCGACGACCTGGTAAACATATTGTTGATAGCAACCAACATAATATAAAAAAACACACATGACTTGGGTTTGTGTACTCGCTAAAAGGCTATTATCGATCACAACTTTAAACTGAATTTTAAATTTTAACCGTGTGACAGAGTGTAACATAATGAGAAATATTACTTTATTTAAATTTTTTAATTGTTTTTCTTAAATTAAATCAAATATTGACAGTGCCCACTATCTTCATATTGTTAAGCAGGCGCCGGCAATAAGTGAAATAACATTGATCGAGAAAAAAAAAGTAAATTTTGCTATTTTCGTCCCGGTTGGTTACGGCCATACGAATCATTTATTTTATAAAATTTTTTTCTAAGGTTTTCGCTTTGAACTTTTGAACAACTTTTGGAACAGTTAAGCCCAAAAAATCGTACAAGGTAAACAAAATAAAAAGCAAAATCTCCTTTTCAAAGGGTTTGGGGTCAAGGTAATATTTACACTTGTTTGTCAAGGTGTCGCTTAAATAAATGTGGAGGGCCCATAATTAATATGAATGAAGTTCCTTTTCAAGGCCATCCTTTACGTGAAAATGTAATTAAATTTTGGAACAAAAATTTAAAAAAGACAGGAAAACTTCCAAGTTCCAGAAAAATGATGACAGTGTACACTTTGGGTTTCAAATATGAAGTATTTTTCACCGAGGGTATCGTCCCAAGGGAATCGATGCTTCCAGACACAGGTCGCAGTCACCAGGAGAAGTAGCAATGGTGAGACGTCACCAGCAGCATATTTGCTCCCATCTGCTTAGGTAGGTGTTGAAGAGGGACACTCCCAGGTCATTTTCTTCAGACCGTCCGGAGGGCGTTTGTACAAGACGAGAAGTAGAGGGGAGCAGCCGAAAGGAAGTATACTGTAAGATTCACACACACTGTATCTGTTCCGGAAAGTGACTAAATGCAAAACCCAACAGCAGAGTTTGCTCAAAAATTTCTCAAAAAAAAGATGTTTTTAAACACCCTTCTATTTTTTGGGGGGCCCGACACTAAAAACGTACGAAGACGGGCAATAGAAAACCTCCCCCCCATACACACAACAGGCAATGGGGCCCAAATCATCTTCCCCCGCAGGCCACGGGATAAAACGGGGGCCCAAAAAACAGAGAAAAGCAGGCAACTCTTCAGTCTTTGGACAATGTTGCTCACCGTAGGCTGCGAAACCAGCGCGCAATAACACAGGTATCGTAAGATGGAGGCACGTTTTTAATTTTGGGGGTTTGGTGGTTTTGGTTTTTTGTTGTTAGCGACGCTTTCCGAGAAAAGGGGGGCGATCCGTCAAACAGAAGTTTTTTAATTTTGATTTGGACTTAAGTCCATCTTCGTGTCTTGGGAGTTTGAAACGGTGATTTTGGGGCAGTCCTAGAAAAACGAAGCAAAAAAATTCAGAGTTGTTCTGAACCCCTTTTGTTGTTCTGGCGTGATCCGCGGGTGTTCGCATGTCCATACCACGATTGCTATATTTCCAAAAAAATATCGATCTTTGGTTGGTTACGCTCATCGCGATTGCGGGGGGCCTACAGGGTAGGCTTAATCGCTTTGTTTTACGCCCCCTACTAAAAAATCATTATAAAAACTGAGGGGTATAGACTCTAAATAAAATTTTTTTATTTTTTTATTTTTTTTAATTTTATGTGTTTTTTAACTCTATAATTAACGCGGTACAATGTCCCAAAAACGTAAATTTAATATCGATCCGCGAATGCCTTCAATCCTTCAAAAAAAAACCGGTTAGACACCTGAAGAGGGTCATGCTTTAATTGCCCCGGGCAGGTGCAAAAACCCTAGATACCCTTGTTTACAAAATTTGGCGGGGATGTGGCATTTTCTTACTTCTTGTTCCTTAATGAAATAGTGATTAGTGGTGATGCGAACAGTGAAACCAAAGTTCGTTTTTGAGGGTTTTTGAAAAACCCGCCCAAAAACAATTGTTTTTTTTACGTTAACGTACGCACTGGTTTTTATGATGCAGTGGGAAATTAGATAATCATCTCGAAGTTTTTACTCCCAATTTGAAAGTCTGTCGTTTTCTCGTTTTTTTCTCGCCTTCGACGAAAATTCCCAAATGGCTTAGAATCCTTTAAAAAAGATTATTTTACGGGAGACTATATGCAAAAAAAGTTTGAAAAACAACTGCTTGCCTAACAACCTGTTGATTGGGAATTAGTGATTGCAATGCTGCACTCGAATCTATACAAAAATGATTCATCAGTAAATATTCTTATCTTTTAAAGAGCTAAATTTTGTGTTGTAATTTCACCATCAAAGTCTGTTACTGCATCCTTTACTGAGCATTGCAATTGGGGACAGAAAACTCCAGGTCCATGGTTAATCATTGACGAATCATTTGATCCATCCGTGTAAACGTGAATCTATCCAAGTGTCTGACAGCTACATCATGTCAAGTGTATGTAAAGAAAAAGTAGTATTTCAAAACACCAGAAAAACACCAACAAAGTCGTTTTTCCTCAATCCCCCGGAGAAAAGACGTGCATCATTTAGTTATAAGTACTGTACAAGTAGGTATTTTAGGAGGGGTTTTTAATTATATTGGGGCTATTATACTGTATTATGTTCTGCCCAACCTTCTTTAATTTTTGTATTGACAATTGAGAACATTTTCTGTTGAGATTAAATGTGTTAAATACCTTTTCATGGCAATGAAATAATCAAAAACAGAACTGTTTTAAATTTAAGGGGAAAAAAGGCTGGCGAGATACCCAAAAACCCAACCCAAATAAAAGTCTCATGGGACATTAACCTGTGCCCAGTAATTGACAACCAACCTAAAATATGATTAACTATGAAAAACAATCAAGCATTTTTAATTATTTTGTCGAATTGGGAAAGCATTATATAATAGGAAAAATTATTGAAAAATCATAATTTTTACCGTTTTTGTAAAACAAAAAATAATGTAAAAAATCAATAGCATGTTGGACCAATAGATCCTACAGTGGCAATAGTTTTAAAATTTATGACTTTTAAAAAAAATTTAAAGTATGCTGATTTTAAAGTGTGCTTTTTACTGGGGGCGCTGCTGTTGGGGGGGGGGAATTCAGGGGGTTTAATTAGGTGAATCTACCCCATATTTGAAAGACGTACTTTTAGAAGGTTGTGACGTTGAAAAATGAGACGATGGTTGACAAAAACGCGTTTCCCCGGGTCTTTCGGATCAGAGATCATTCTTTGATACTTGTCTGCGATGTACTGCAGAATCGCCACACTGGAACACAACCATATATTTGATTATCTAGATAAGCTCGGTGTAGCTTTTTTCCAGTGAAATAGTTAAATTTCGAAATCGTTTGATCGCCAAATCGAGCGAATTTCACATGCATTCTGAAGCAATTTTGACCTCTAGTTTTAACCCAACAATTTTTAACTTTATTAATGAATACATACAGATATGTTTTTATTTTGTGATCATCAATAAGTATACATAACTTATAGGTACACACTACAAAGCTTATTTTAGTACACACATTTTCACATTTCAAATGATTTTTTCCTTCATAAGCTTGGGAAATTACGGTCAGTTACTGAAACTACTGATAGATAGATGTTATGGAAATGTACTTTGACAGAGCTATGCGCATATTCTTTCCAAGCAACCTCCGAAAGTCTCAGTTTTCGGGGTAAAAAACGACGTAAGGAAAAAAGTTTACGAACCTTGCAGTTTTAATTTAAAACTGATTCACCAAACTTATCCAACAGAACTGTTTGGGTGATTTAGACTGTTTTTTAAAAGTTTTAATTGGCACTAAAAAGGTAGTATTTTTAAGTAATGA
Source organism: Sweltsa coloradensis (assembly GCA_024449915.1). Taxonomy (NCBI): domain Eukaryota; kingdom Metazoa; phylum Arthropoda; class Insecta; order Plecoptera; family Chloroperlidae; genus Sweltsa; species Sweltsa coloradensis. The sequence goes on from JAMZAV010000103.1 coordinate 633,790, forward strand.
AAAAACCCCATTTTATAGAAACCGATAAAAGAGATCGGGATTTGGTTAAATTTTTAAACCCGCCTTTTGTGATACCTCCTTCTACCCTATCCTACCTCTCCTAGCAAGAAGCCGTCGTCTCCCGGCAGGGGACCCCCCTCTGCGGATTTATCTGCAATGAGAATCGAATGAATAACACAGCCAAAGGGGAAAACCCTTACATAGTTTTTCCAATTTTTTCCCCCATTTCCCCCCTACACAATGTAATAAGGATACGCCACCTACCTTCATTACCCGTAGCATAATAATTTTTATTCTCAAAATTGTATCCGTCCCTGATATGCACTTGCAGATGTTTAAAGGAAGTGGACAAGCAGTGCGATTCTATAGATCTTTTGGTAACTGAATGATCGCTATCGTTAAAAAAAAATCATTTTTTGTGCTATTTAAAACCATTATTTGTAAATTTTTGGGTTAGCCCCCAAACAAAACAAATGTCGTAACGAAAAAAAGTATGCAGTAATATTTTTTACATCCCCTGACCGGAAAACGATAATTTAACAACATTTTTATCAATACCTTTGAATCCTCGTTATCGATGTTTTTTAAAATATCAACCGCTAGCAAAATAAAATATAATTATATGATATCATTCAACTATCACTGCTACTTTATTTTGTTACGACTTTTGTTTTTATTGGCTAAGCCAGATTTTCAACAAAGGTAAAAGACCCAACCCAAGTTTTTTGTTTTAACGATAGCGATCTTCACGTTTTCCATAACGATCTTTCAATCGCACTGAGGTGACTAATTTAAAAGGTTTTTTACTGTTAACTACACAAAAAACAGATACTAATTTGTGGGGAAAAATTTTGCGCATTGAGAATCGTTTGTGCACTTAATGAAAAGCCATTGGCATGTTGCTGTAAAAAGTTAGCACCTCCAACAGGCCGATGTTAGCGTCTTTAACATGGCCCCCCTCATATGAAATAAAAATTGGTACACCATGGGGGTATAAATCCGCCTAAGGGTTTACGCCTAGTCGGCTTAAAGGGTTTCTGATTTTCATCCCCTATCCACGCGAAGCGTAGTAAGAGATCGAGATCCCAGGCCTACCCACTATATCTACGAAAAACATAACAAAAGATATTAAAAGTGCGTTTTTGCAAAAACTCACATTAACAAATCCAAAGTTGGTAATTTCATTTGTTTCGCTATGAACTTGAAACCCCGCTGAAATTTAAAGAATACCATTTGTTGCAAAAAACCAAGAAGAAGATTCCGTCGGTGGGTTTCTTCCGCGAAAGTTTTATTCTCCCTGATTTGCTATTTCCCGATTTTTTTGGGAAACCCATATTCGTTTTAGTGGGGTCGTCAATAAATCAGCTTTTTCTTTTCATTTTGTTTTTGATGATTTTTTTCTTTTTTTCTTTCTTTTCTTTTCTTTTCTTTTCTTTTCTTTTCTTTTCTTTTCTATTTTTTCCCACCACTTTTTTATATTTGATTAATTAATTTAATTGCATTCAATATCCCCTTTTAAATGGTTTCCAAAATTGGGTGTTTTTAAAGCTTGTTGTTGTAATATTCCCATTTTAAATATTAACTTAACGGGGTTCATTCTGTCTGCTTTATGTATTAGATTTATTTTTTTACTACAATTCAGAAATTAAAAAGTCCGCCCCAACGGGGAACGAACCCTGGTTCCCGCATTCCAGGGAGGCGTCTTAACCCCTAGACCGCGGAAGGGGCATTTTTAAACTCTGAATTGTAGTTGCATCATACTCTGAAAAGATGGAAAAAGTATGCAACGAAAAAACTGCTCCTTTGAATGACCCCCAAAAATTAATTATGTCTTACCTTTAGCAGTTGAGCGAGGTTATTTTTCGATTTTTTTGGGCGGAAACACTCCGTAGGTGTAATTTATATTAAATTTTCCCCGTTTTAAATCGTTTTTTTTAAATGATAGGAGAGACGTTAAAAAAATAAAAAAACAAAGATAAATAAATTTTTTGTTGCTCAATCGACAAACCCAAAATTTTTGTTCAAGAAGTTATTATAATATTTGCATTATTACGCAAATATTATTATTCTTATTTATAAAATGAGGGAGCCGCGGAGATAACGTTTGAGAGGACGTATTACCAATGTAATACACAATTGTACGAGACGCAACTCCCAGTAGCTGGTGCTAATATTTTTAAGTTGTTCTTTTTAAATTGCCCTGGATATTATTAATTGAATGATTTCATGGATAGCTCAAATTGACTTGTCCGCCGAATGTCCGGTGAACACTGGATTCCGCGTGTCACACCCGACACGTTAAAGACGAATCATATGCGTATTTGCGTTTTACGCCACCATTCTTAATTTAAAAATATATAATATGATAATATTTTCACATCAGCTGCGTGCTATAGTGTTGGCGGAGCCTACGTGTGCAGGTCATGATCTCCCCACCAGCCACAACTAATGTTTGTCCTAATTCGCTCACTGCCATATTCTAATAGGTTCTATTTAGAGCAGCACTCATGGTCGTGGGAGTCTGGAGGGCCCCTTCAACACATCCAGAACGTGATCATACAAACTTGAAACAAAATACGTCCTCCGAAACAAAATCGACAGTGTTGACTCCAGCGTATAGCTTGAGACTCTTATTCGGGAGGTTCCGGGTTCGAATCCCGTTGAGACGAGCAATCCTGACTTAGGTTCTTCTGAGGTTTTCCACGGTCATTAACGCAAATGCAAGGGATTAATTTGTCTTAAACAACAGCCCTAGGACATCCCTTCACAATCGTCCTAGTTAGCCACCTGCAGAGGAACATGCTGGGCAGGTTACCCACGAGAAGTTTCTAAATATTTTGTTTTGGTGTTTAATAGAATAAAACATTGTCAATAAAAAAGAACATTAAAAAAAACCCCCCAAAAAATATAAAATACGACTTTTCGTCATCATTCGTCTGTTAAAAAAACTATTTGGAAAAAAAACCTAAAGACAATTGCTGAAAGGCAGTTGTTCAGAGAAAAGGGGTCTTACCGCTGGGGCCTGTAACACGTCTGCAAGTATTTGAAAAAGAAAGAAAAAATAATGCAAAATCTAATACGTAGAAATACTCTGAAAAAGATATATTGTAAAAAAATAAATTTAAGTAACATTTTAAAACTGGGGAAAAACGCCAAAGTCGTTGTTGGACGAGGAGTGAGCCATGTGTTGATCCCCGGGAAAATTTTCTTTTCTTCCTTTTACCTAGGCCCCCCATACCCTATCATAGGTACAGTAGATTTTGGCCCTAAACATGGCCTAAACTTTTAAAACCCCGGACCAAAAATCTCCCTTTAAGCAAGACCGGCAGTCACACGGAATATTCATTAAGACTCCCAAAAACAGAAACCCCCGGAACATGATTTCCCCCAAAATACCTATTATTTTACGAATAAAATTTATAAAAATTTAAATGAAAATTTTCCCGGGTATCCCCACATGACTCGCTCACCGTCTAACTACGACTTTGGCTTTTTTCCTAGTTAGTTGGCTAAAGCCCCCTTGAGCCGAAATGTGGGAGAGGGGGTTTTAAACCCCCTGGTGGGGAAAGATTTATTCTAGTTTTATTAAAAAAATAAATTTAAACATGTTTTGAAATTTATATAACGCAGTGTGTCCATCATCTGTGGCAATAGGGGCCCACTATGGTAAAAAAACCATACGAAAAACGGAAAATATTGCAAGGTTTATCAATCTACAGCGGGAATTTTGGGGGGCCTTGAGTCCAAATTCGACAGACCTTGATGGGCACGGGATTACACGGCCAGGGGAAAAAAAAAACAAAAAATTCTTTTCAAAACTAAAACATTGTCGTTAAAAAATTCCCCAAACTTGGATGTCTATTTTTCAGTTTTTCATTTTTTGTAGGTTTAAATCGCAAAATCTTGCTGATTTTGTTTGCAGTTCTCAATAAACTCGTACGGATGTCTTTTTTAAAATTTTAGCGCAACTGTTCAGCGATTCGGCTGATTTTCAACGTCACACACACACACACACACCCACGCACGCACGCAGCAGAAAAACAATTAGGGCCCGTTTAAGTCGAAGGGAAATCATACTTTTCGCTACGCCACTCGTTAAAAAATGCTCACGTATGATATTGAACGGGGGTGGACTCGCTTGATCAATCATGCCCCAAAAAAAAAATCGTACATGACTTGTGGATGTGTAGGGGGCGACGTCGAAGCATGGCAATTTTAGCGTGCCTTTTTTCTCATTTTCTTTGTTATTTTTGTAATTCATTATTTTAAAAAAAGATTTATAGGTTCAAATACTTTAAATCTCGTTTTGATCTAATTTTTAATAAATGTGTCAGAATATGACCAAATTAGGTATTAAAAATTTATTGTAAATGGTAAAATTTTTTCACCGGGGATTTAAAACCTGAAATAGGGTGAAATATGCCCCTCTTCAGGGCTAGGTATTTTCGGATAGGACTTTTGAAAGGGGATGCCGAGGCTTTTTTAAGGGGAAACTCAACCCTTGCATTCGAATTAACGACAGAGGAAAACCTCGGAAAAACCTTCAGTCCCGTTTTCGGGCTCGACGGGATTCGAAAGGGACCCCCAGAATCAGCGAGGGCCCAAAATGGGTAAATGTCAATGTTTGCGTCCACCCAAGCACTTCTTCTCAGCGATGAATATAAAATTTGCCGAAATTATGTTTCAAAATAATGAAAAAAAAGTTTTGAATCTTTTACCTTTGAGAAGCTATCTGTTAAATGCTCTCCAGCTGCAAAATCGACCAGGGCAACTTTATGCGGGAAAGGGCAATTGCCTCCATTAAATCCGCACAGCTAGACCCGGGGGGGATCCGACAAAAGAGTACAGCTTCACTCCAGGCATGAGTACAGCGCTAATCACAAATTTTAACCACCCCGTTTTAATTAATGGGACTTGATCGCAGGGCCCTGGACAAATCTATCAGGGCACCCTTTACCGACAACGGGGCGCGGAATTAGGGATTCGACGTGGGTTTCTAATCCTCAGACGATGCTATTTTTGGGATGGGAGTCGTGACACCACAAGACAAGGGGTCCCTTCAAAAAACACATCTCGGTTTTAGGAGGGTACTCTGAGAAAGGTACCCCAGATAGACGAAAACGAAAAACGAAAGACTCGACTAGCGGGAGCCTCTGATTTTAAGGTCCGGGGTTTCCAATTCCTCCCAGAATTTTGCAAGGGTTTTTTTCCAAGGTTTTTCTCTGTATTCCCAAAAATAATTTTTGTCTTTTCCCCCAAGAGAGCTTTTACTCAAGTTCCCCCACAACAATATTAATAAATTGGGAAAAGGTTGCAACGGTTCCCCATCCCAGTATCCCCAAAGGGGGAAACGGTAATTGGCGTTGATGCTATAAGTAAAATTAGATTTTAGAGGGTTTTATACACCAAAATAATAAGAATTTGTTTGTTGGAAGAATCTATGTGAAAAGGTTTCAAAAAAGGAAAGGGGGAATTTTTTGGAAGGATAAAGAAAGGGAGATTTAAGAAAAAAATAAAATTTGGGACTGTTTTTTTTTGAGAACCCCCCACTCTCCAAATAATAAAAAAAATCTTAAACATATTTATACAGGAACATTCCAACAAAGGGTCTTATATCTGGATCTAGATACATTTCAACAAGACCTTTAAAGTATCTTCGTCAACACTGGATATAACTATAAGAAGTTATATTGCCTTATTAAACGAGGGACAAAAAAGCAGTATCGATCCAATCACTATAAGATTAAAGCAAGTGCAAGCAAATATGAATATGATTTCTCATAGTACCACTATTTTTTTTAACAAACGATTGAAGTAATCCAAACGTTCTAATTTACTATATATGTAAAGATTTACAATTTTTTTTTATTTTTTAAAGGAAATTGCGGGGTTTAATTTTGGCAAAATACGAGCATTGTTTTATCTATAACACCGCAAATTTTTCGTGCGAAAACACACCTATTTTACATTTTGGGGTTGAATACTTTGCAGAGTAATGCGACTGGCAGATTGCATGTAGCGTCAACTAGTCACCAGCCAAGTACAAGAACGAAGTCTGCTCTCATCGTGATAAAAAGAAAGATATGAAATGGGTAATTGTTAGTACACCTCGACCAGAAGTAAATCAAGGGCTGGGTACATGGTAGATTCAACTATACCCCTTGTAGTCAAGCGGATAAGAGGGCAATACAAGAACAATTAGGGGTTTTGTGGTAGAGGTCTGAATTTTGGACTGTATACTCAGAACAATATTCGAAGAAAATTGCCTCGAGGTGCCATGACAAAATTCGTCCGGTTAAGGGGGTGGAAGGAGTTGAAATAATGGCATTTTTAAAAAATTCGAAAATATCAAACTAAATTTAATCCTAATATTACAAAATTAATACATATTGTAGATAAAAGTCCAAAATTTGATAAAAAAATACATATTACCATATATGTATATCTAAGCAGATTTTACACCCTTTGACTTTTATTAACAAATTTTCGCACTGTGCTGGGAGGATTGGCCTACCAGACGTGGGTTTTGTGATAGGGCCGTGAATTTTCCCTAAAATACTCAGAAGAATGTTCTCTAAAAAATGGCTCGAGGTGCCCTCAAAAAAGTTGCTTGCTTATAGGGGAAAAATGGGGTGTACTAAAAGGGGTTGATAACACTAAAATAAATTAATCTGTATTCAAATATAATATTAAGGACGCCAAATTAACATTTATTGTAGATTAAGATCTAAAGTTTAATTTAAAAAATTAAAATTTCACCATATGTAAATCTGATCAGATTATGCGCCCTGACCACTTTTCATAAATTTACTCAATATTAACGAAAGTGTATCGTGTGACCACTTGTTTTGTCCCAAATTATTCCTATATTACGAATTAGGACGAAAAGAACATTTTGCAATGCCTTGGGTACATTTTCACACAATGGACTTTGACCCATTTTCACACATTTACTCAAGATTAACGAAAGTGTATAGTGTGACCACTCGTTTAATCCCAAATTATGTCAATAATACGAATTAGGACGATTTTTTTTTGTAATACCTTGGGCATATTTTCACGCAATGGACTCTGATCCATTTTCTACAATAAGCGTCAATAGCCTATTTAGAGTAACCTAACAATTTGGTGGTTTTGTAGTCGAGTGTCAACACACCTATTAGATCAAAATAGTACATTCATGATGTGTGAATCATGTACTGTGAATACTGGCCGCTTTGCAAACGCTATAATAATATAGCCACGTTGATGGATGAGTCTTTTTTGGTCAATCGATCCTCCATTTTATATAGTCTTAATACTGTTTTCTTGTTATAAGTGTTTTGAATAAAAGATCAGTAAATTGGTAATAAGTTATATAAACTTGTCAAAATATCTTCTTTAAAAGCACAGTTATTGGTGTTATACAAATAGGTACGGTATATTTATTTTATTAGTGCACGGGAAGTCGTAGATTTGTTCCATAACACTTTCCGAATTTAATTTTCATTAAGATTTTTATTGAGTTATTTACACAAGGAATATTCACAATAGCCCGGGAACGAGGCCCTGCAATGGTAACAGGAATATTGGTTATGATTTAACATTGCCTGTTAACTGTAACGATAACGGGAAGCTATTGCCAGGCTATTATAGAGCAGCCCTAAATTTGTCAAATTATTTACGAGTATGTTACCTTGTGCGCGTTGTACGATTTAATAAAATAAAACTTAAATGTTATAAACATTTGTATTTGAAAATGTGATTGTAGCCCAAAAAAATGTGCCCAAGGTGTTAAAAAAAATCGTCCTAATCCGTATTATTGACATAATTTGGGATTAAACGAGTGGTCATACTATACACTTTCGTTAATCTTGAGTAAATGTGTGAAAATGGGTCAAAGTCCATTGTGTGAAAATGTACCCAAGGCATGGCAAAATGTTCTTAACGTCCTAATTCGTAACATTGGAATAATTTGGGACAAAACAAGTGGTCACACGATACACTTTCGTTATTTTTGAGTAAATTTGTAAAAAAAGGGGTCAAAGTCCATTGCGTAAAAATGTACCCAAGGTGTTAAAAACTTATTTTCGTCCTAATTCGTATTATTGGCATAATTTGGGACAAAACGAGTGGTCACACAATACACTTTCGTTAATATTGAGTAAATTTATGAAAAGTGGTCAGGGCGCATAATCTGATCAGATTTACATATATGGTGAAATTTTAATTTTTTAAATTAAACTTTAGTTCTTAATCTACAACAAATGTTAATTTGGCGTCCTTAATATTATATTTGAATACAGATTTATTTATTTTAGTGTTATCAACCCCTTTTAGTACACCCCATTTTTCTCCTATAAGCAAGCAACTTTTTTGTGGGCACCTCGAGCCATTTTTTAGAGAACATTCTTCTGAGTATTTTAGGGAAAATTCACGGCCCTATCACAAAACCCACGTCTGGTAGGCCTATCCTCCCAGCACATTGAGAAAATTTGTTAATAAAAGTCAAAGGGTGTAAAATATGGTTAGATATACATATATGGTAATATGTATTTTTTTAAATAAATTTTGGACTTTTATCTATAATATGTATTAATTTTGTAATCTTAGGATAAAATTTAGTTTGATATTTGAATTTTTGAATTTTTTAAAAATGCCATTTTATCAACCCCTTCCACCCCTTTAACCGGACGAATTTTGTCATGGCACCTCGAGGCAATTTTCTTCGAATATTGTTCTGAGTATACAGTCCAAAATTCAGACCTCTACCACAAAACCCCTAATTGTTAGCCTTATCCGCCTAGCTATTGTTTACTTATGGTCGATGGTTCGTCTCATCGAAAGGGCATGCACATTTAGGTACGGTACAAGGAAGTTGCCTCCCGCGTGTCATGCCATAATAATTAGATTGTGTGGCTCGTTGGTCTTGTGGTTAGCGTATCTGCTTCCAATGCAGAAGGTTCAGGGTTCGATTCCCGCTAAAGTCGGAAGTTTTTTAACTTCTGATTTGGACTTCAGTCCATCAGTTCTTGTCTTAGGAGTTTGTAAACGGTGACATTGGAGCAGTCCTAGCAACGAAGCACATAATACATTCAGAGTTGTTCTGAATCGGCCTTGTTCATTCTGGCGTTGATCCGCGGGTGTTCGCACTGTCCATACCACTGATTGCTATATTTCCTATTAAAAATATCGATCTTTGGTTGGTTATCGCTCACTCGTCGATTGCGTCGGGGCCTACAGGGTTGGCTTGGTCGCTTTAATTTAAAGTCCCCCACTGAAAATCAGTTATATAACTGAGTGGGTAGACTCTAAATACAATTTATTTTTTTCTAATTAAACAAAACTTTCAAAAAATTGCATTGTTGTTGTAATGCTGCTATTTCAAATATTTACTTAAATGTAGTTTATTGTTGTTTCTGCATCTATGTAATTAGATTTATTAAATTGTCCTCCTTTGTAAATCAGTTTTTATAACTGAATAGGATAGACGTTAGTTAAATAAATAATAAATAATAAATAAATACTTAGTGCACGTGTTGGTTTATCATTTTTAGTAGCAGCAAGTTGTAAACGAATGAATTATTACAAAGGTTTTCATTCATAATTACGTTAATAGAGATTCAAGGTTGTCTAAATGTATATTAACATTTACAACCCAAATTGGCTAATGTGATGTGGTTAATGTCAAATTAACGGTTAATTAGAGTTCTTTCACATAGGCCTACTTCCAGACAACTTACCTTGTGTATTTTTAGTAAACCGTTTAGAAATATTTATTAGCCATGTCTAGACTTGTTTTCTGGAAAAGAAAATTGTCAATTAGTAATTAGTCAATGACTGCGTTTTTAGCCATTTTAAGCCAATCAATACATGTTCTTAAAAATATTATTCCGCTTTATTTATAGTTTGGCAAAATACTCTCATGGTACAACAGTTATAGAACGTGCTCCTCCTCTTATGTCGAGACTCGTCGAAATTTCTAGAAACAATCGAAACTTAAACTCTGTGGTCATCAAATTCGTAAGTGTGCTTGAGACTTTCTTTATAATATCAACCCCTTCAAAGTTTCTAAAACGTACTCAGTGCTTCTTAGGGGGGTGAAGGGGGTGGTTCAGGCCAGACAGGTCTGGGGGGTTCTTGTTGAATGCGCTGATCTCCTTCATCCCCTCCTCAGCGATCTTCCAAAGCTCCGGCTTCTCTTTCTTGAAGTCGGCGTACCATCGCACGACCTGCCAAAAGAAAACAATAACTATATTCTTTGCAATATTGGAATTCACTTACACATGCGTTTAGTTCGCAAGTTATTTTATAACAAGTGAACTCGTAAGTTTCTTATCAAGCCAACAACAATTAGGTGTCGATGACTATTACACGTGCATGCTGTGCATATGCATCCCAAGGAAACTTTCCCAGGCGACATCAATCAGTCTGTTGGGGATATGTCTCAAAACATATCCCTTGATTTTCCCCATC